>CM033471.1:141786035-142386035 GCA_019447015.1 Hymenochirus boettgeri | reverse complement strand
TACCCATTCCATTCTGTAAGTTACCCACCAAACTAGATTGTAAGCTCTATGGGACAGGGACCTCCTTCCCACTTGTAGCAAAGCTCTAGCACTTATATTTATATAATTTATATATTTATGTACTGAACTATCTATGTATTTATCCCCCTTGTATGACTATTGTATTTTGTTACTGTACAGCACTGCGTCACCAAGTGGCTTTATAAATAAACTGTACATACATACATTCATTTGTTGGTATGGCCTGCTGTTTTTTCAGTTGCTTAGACTGGGCATGTGGGTAGAACATAACAATGATACTGGGAAATAAAGCACAAACCCCATGTTTGTAATGTAAATTTCCCAGCACCCAAATCAAAATGAAAGCAGCCAATTACTGCTTTTTTCAATGTGCTGTGCCATCTCATTTAGTGCTGTTCTGATGCTTTGGTTGCCCATTAAATTTCTTGCTTATGTCAAGCATCTATGCTATTTATATAAATACAGTGTGGGAAACATGTAATAAATACCACAATGTTTTTGTCAGTAAATCTATTTCTAATGGGGTTACTGACAGGAACAACAATTTTCTTAGTTGAACAATACTTATTCTGCGTCATTCTAATTTAATAAATCTTACAATTCATTTTTTTTGTTAGGATGTATTTTTATGTTTGGATTACTTTGTTATTTTATCAACATCAGTTGTAAATTTTATGTCAATAGTGCCATTAGAAATAGATTTACTGAGAAAAACTTAAATTAAAAGGTGTTTAATTCTCCCCACTGTAAAATAGGAATTCAGTCCTTGGAATGTTATAACAGTGATACAAACCCCGAACCATACCTTGAGGCAAAAATGTAAATATAATATTAAGTAGAAAAAAGCAAAATGTTTATTACATTCTCATTTATCTCTATAAACAGTTTTCAACAACATGTCCCCACCCACCATGCTTTCATAGTACATGAGAGAGAAGAGGAATGCTGCAGTATTGTTTAAGCAACTTCTACTAGGGTCTTATTCAGGGTTTTTTGCAATGTTGCCCACGTATGGTCCTCTCTAGGTTAGGAAATCATTACCAGCTTGGCCCAATGCTTGACACCAATTGCTGCATGTTTCTATAAAAGGAAAAAGGACTGCTGCAATGAGAATGGTTAAAATCATTAGAATTTCAATCATGGGAGTTGTAAAGCTGAATCTTCCCATTTCACTGGACTATATGTATGTATGTATATATGAATGTATGTACCAGTATATTTATTTATATGGGGACACAGTGCTGTACAATATTAGAATACAAAAAGCCGTACAAGGGGGACAATAAATAAATAAATATGTGCATCATGAAATATACGTGCTTGAAACATGTAACATGAGGAAAGAGGTCCCTGCCCGTAGAGCTTACAATCTAATTAGGTGGGTAACATACAGATACATAGGAAAGGGTAGAAGTGCCATAGTTATAACTCTTGCAGTGTCAACAGTCCTATGCTGTGCTCAGAGAGATAGGGTGAGAGGTTAGATTTAAAGGGCATGTCCACTCACAAAACTATAATTTAACACCCACCCCCACCATCTGGATCCATTCTCAGCCATCGTTGCACCTAGCATGAAATCCTCTGGATGTAAGGTAGGTAACCCCCAACCTCCGCAATATTTCTTAAAGAAAAAAAACAGATCCGTACTTACAAACCCTTCTCTGCCGTGGTGTTTTCAGTAACGTCAGCCGCGTCTGTGATTGGCTGCCTCTCAGATCGGATCGCCGTGGGAGAGAAGGCTGTGTAAGTAGAAATCTGGTGATTTTTTAAAAGAAAAATTTTATAGTGGTGGGGTAGTTCGTTTTGGGGGTGAACATGCCCTTTAAACTTGTTTATTAAGGTTTTGTGATGTACAGAGAGGGGAATAGAATTCCAAAGGATGGAAGCCACAAGAGAAAAAGGTTTAAGGCGAGAGAAGGCAGTGCGAGTTGAGGGGGGGTCTGTATAAGAGATGGTTCTGTGAGCAGCGCAGGGTACGGTCAGGGACATATGGGGACACAAGTGAAGAAATACAAGAAGGAGCAGCAGAGTGAAGGGATTTAAATGCTAAGAGAAGGATTTTGTAGATAATGCATTGTTTAATGGGGAGCCAGGTAAATGCAGACATCCCACCCTGCCAAAACTCATTTCAGGGAGGGTACCCACACATTTCAGGGAGGATACCCACCACCTAAAGCCCCACCCCAAGATTAACGCATAATCCATGCATACAGACACACATATGTATACAGTCAGACACTTTTGCATACAAACACATGCATCTCAACAGACACCCACTCGTGAAAACAGTCAGACACATATGCATACAACAAGTCATGTCACTATTAAGTGTTTTTGTCACTTGTTAACCGCTAAAAGACTTAGCGGTTGTATTATATTTAAGGTCGGGGTCAGAGTCTGGGATCTGCCATAAAATTCAGGGAGACTCCCTGAACTTCAGGGAGAGGTGGAATGCCTGTAAATGTGCGGCATAGAGGAGATTTAATATCCCCATTGTAAGGCTAAATTTCACACTAGAAACGGAACAAAACTGACCACAAACTGACAGTCCATTTTATTTGTGCGTAATGCTATATTTGTAATCAAAACTCACCCATTTACGGACATAAATGCATGCAGCAGTACTTATTTTTTTTAACGGACCGGGTCAATCCATTAAAAAAACTGAGCGAGACACGTGTTTCTGCCCAGAAACGGACAAAAACTGATCTAGTGTGAACGAAGCCTTAGAGAGCGAGACAATGCATGCGACATAGTAAAGAATCGACTGAAGGGGATAAAAAAATGGGAAGCAGGAAGACCAGAAAGCAGAAGGTTACAATAGTCCAGGCGTGATATGATCAGAGCATGGATAAGTATAGCAGTAGTTAGAAGAGAAAGAAATCTATGGATCTTCGCAACAGGTTTTAGCAACATAGTTAATGTGGTTAGAAAAGGAGAGAGAGGAATCCATAATAACCCCTAAGCAATGTGCTCACTGAATAGAGTAAATAGGGGTTTTGTCCACAAAAAAAAGGAAAAGGGGGGATAGGACCACGTTAAGGTGGGAATTGTATGTGGAGGAGACCAAACAGCAACTGCACCAACGTATGGCTCAGCACAGAAGAGCCAATTCCTCGGGTCAGGACTCAGCCGTGTACCTGAATCTTAAGGAAATTGGTGATACCTTTGAAGATTGTAATGTCAACATCTTTGCAAAGGAACAGAGCTGGTTCAAGAGAGGTGTCAAGGAGGTCATTTATGTGAAAATGAAGAAACCAATCCTGAATAGAGGTGGGTGGGGGTTGACATCAACGGTCTGCATTGTACAATGCTGTTTTGACAACTTACCCTGGGCAGTTTGGATAACACCCCTTAGCCTCAATGTATCCTCACCTTGCATTCAGAAGGTCTATAACACCTGGCTGTCATATGCTAACTGGGACTTTCAAGGTACTTATATTGCCAGCAGAATTGAGAAAGCCAGTCGGAATGACTAGCGAAACGTTTTCAAGAACTAAACCTTAAAGGGTAACTGATCTCCAATTCTTCCAGATTAGTAAGGATTATATAAAAAGCATTCCAAGGTACCTTTAAAATAAAACCTAAATCACATCTCTAGCTAAAATGTGTGATAAGTTATTGCTGGAAAGCTTTAGCAATATTAATTCCTGCTTGAACACTTCCTGTTTTCAGCCATGTGCAGTGATCGGGGTGAAATCCTGACTGCAAAGGGTTCCAGTAAGTTATGAGAATGAAGATAATTAGTGGTAAAGGAGAAGACAAAAACGTTCCAGTAGCTTAGAGGCGATCATTAGAAGAGAGTTTGGGCAGTAGTTAGCAAGACAATAGGGGTCAAGGGAGGCTTTCTTGATTATGGGTTTTATGTTTAAAGTAGTAAGGGAAAATACTAGATGACAAGGAGGCTTTGAATATGTGGGTTAGTATAGGGGAGACTGCCTAATTACAGTGCTTCAGTAGGAAAGAGGGCATGGGATCAAGGGGACATGTAGTGAGTGGACATGACCGAAGCAGATAAGAGACCTCTGACTGGCTCATTGGACTAAAGGATTCAGAAGAAGTAGAAGGGGGTGTGGGTAAAAAACAGAGCTATGCAGAGGACTAAGAATCTGCATACGGATGGACTATTTTATTCATGAAGTGATCAGCAAAGCCTTGAGGAGAGAGTGTGGAGAGAAAAGGGTCAGTTGGTGAGGGAGAGAAAAGGGAGTTAAAGATGGAGAACATGGCGTGGATTTTATTTGTTATTATTTATAAGCGTCTTATAGTATTTATGTTTTGCTACTGTGGTGTTGAGGCATTGTAGCATAAACTTGTAATGATGAACCTCATCCTGCATACAAGACTTTCTCCACATCCGCTCAGCAGCACTTGAACACCTACGTATATAACGGATTGTGGTACTGAGCCAGGGGTGAGGATTTTAGAGACGGCAAGGGAATCAATCGCATTAGTCAGGGCATAGTTGTAGGTGTTAAGAAGCAAGTCAGGGTCAGAGTTGGACATATGAATAGAGAGACTAGAGGAGAGAGAAAAAAGACAGCACTGGAAGATCTATGGCTCGAGTATTACAGACAAACACACAAGGAGGGTCAAGAGAAACAGGAGAGTGTTGGGCAAGAAAAGTAATAAGAGTGATAATGCGTGTAGGGGTTAGTTTCAAAAGACGAGACAGAGCTTTTTAGTGAAGACAATATACAAGAAGTGGCCATCCTTATGTGTACCGGTATTTTCCAAATGAGGATGTTAATTGAAGGAAGTCTGAGAGGAATGCAGCTGGGGGGGGTGGCGTTGGTGGTGACATTAAAACAACATCAAAGGTAGTAGATATCTTCCGCACACCTGTGTAAGATATGTATATATGCTGGGTGCTGTGCAGGGTTACCAGAGCCAATGGTAGATAATATTCAAAAACAGAAATGATCCTGGACGAACCCCAGACTTGAAAATAATGGTGTTTTTAATTAACACGTGACATTTCAGTGTGACACGCACACCTTCCTCAGACAAACAAACAGGTTGTTTGTCTAAGGAAGGTGCGAGTGTCACACCGAAATGTCACGTGTTAATTAAAAACACCATTATTTTCAAGTCTGGTGTGCGTCCAGGATCATTTCTGTTTTTGGACATTAAAACAACAGGTAGGGGGAAAGAAGGAGGCCAACCGCTCCACCACAACCAGAGGTGTATGGGAGAGGCGGAGGCCTCAATAGCAGAGTCGTGTTGGGAGAGCCAGGTTTCATTAAGGGCAAGATGGGGAAAATTCTTAGAAAAAAAAAAGTTAGTGAATAATAGTGGATTTATTAGAAAGGGGACAAACTTTAAGCAAAGCACAGGAGAAGGGACGGATAAAAGGTTAGAGGGCGTAGATCAACAAAAAGGGGAGAGCAGGAGAATAGGAAACAGAGATATTACAGGGGCCAGGATTAGGAGATACATCCCCAGCAACAAGGTGTAGAAGAGCAAATAGAACTGGATATGCGAGATGCATTTGAGGTTGTGTCGTTTATTTGTGTCAGACCGATAGTGAAGTGTAGTGTTGGTAAGGAGATAGTATAGTACATGGGAGCAGTGAGAGGAGGTAGAGAGAAGAAATGGTGAGATATAAATAGTGTGAGGACAGTGGGATGGAAGAGAGAGATGAAATGAGCTTAGGGAACAAGATAAAAATGACAGTGAGACACAGCCATAGTAAAGCAGGGGAAAAGATTTCAGTTGGTATACCAAACTGCTTCAGCTGATGGTAGTTGTTCTGGAATTGTCCTTTGTTAAACTCCACTTTTCACTTAGCCCAAGTTTCACTCTGCAAATTGATTAAGTTTGCACTGCTCTAACCCCCAGTAATGCTCTCTCCCTTACAAAAATCTACATTTAAAGCAAAAGGTTCAGACACAGGACTGGGGAATTATCTAATTAGCCAATAAACATCCTGATAAATAAACTATCTGTGTCTGGGGGGAGGAGACCAGTACAAACTGAGGAGCCCAAAGTGTTGCAACAAAAGGTAATTACATATAACATGCAGTATTCTGAGACAAATACTATGCAGTTAACTGTAAGCCAAATGTAAGACCTAGGCCCCACAGCCGTATTTCTGATTGTGTTTTGCGATCTTATTAAGATTTGCAAATTCGAATAGGTGGCAATGTAGCCAGCCCCACTGCCGGTGTTGCGCTTCTGTCCCAAATTATAACACATGCAATTATCATTTTAGGTGCAGATCACATACAATTCAGGACTATTGTAGGAAATGGAAGCACAGGGTCAAAAAGTGCACACAAAAAAAAAAAAAAAAAGAGATAAACACATTGCAAAGTCACAATGTTTTTCCCGTGCGTTGCAGTGCCCCATTCAGCTCATGCACACAAACTCATCCAACCTCGGCTAACAGGTTAAAACAGCGTACACAAAATATCTGTCAAAATATAAGCACTGTGATCTGTAGTCAACACAAACAAAAATACTTTTTTTCTAAGACATTAACTTAAAATTAATTGTTTAAGGAAACCACTGTACCTATGTTCAGCAGCTGGTACTGAAAACCCTGGGACCGGATCTTTTGTTCCATAGTAGCGCTTTATTAATGCAATTCCTGCTACGGTATCTGTTCCTTTAAAATTAACAAGGTGAGCAGATGCACCAATTCCTGCAGTCTTAAGGGAAAAAAACAATACTAGCAAAATAAATAAAATATGAATAATCATTGCCCTCAAGTGTCCATTTATTAACTACATAAAAGGACAATGAAATAAACTCACCTTTGCCTCTCTGTAGATAATACCAGACCACTTTAATTTTGTTACCTGAATTGTAGCCTGCATCAACCCCCTCTTAAAAGGTTTCTGTGCACAGTTTATTAAGAGCTAAAACACCTGCAGTGCACCAGGCTCAATCTTGCTACGAGGAGACTAAATATGTGCAGGGAGGTGGGTAAGGGAAACAACTGGTGTAGGTACTAGGGTTGCAATGTTCGCAAAAGCGACCGGGCCCATGTACCTGGGGGGGCCTGCAACAGCGCCAGATAATCTTTCTAGCTGTGCGACAGTACATTTCATTGAACAGATGCTGGCTGCTTCCTCTTATCCATGCCCGCGCATGCCTCGGCACGCCCACGTGCAGCTCCACTGTCAGGAAGAGGAGGAAGTAAGGCTGGGGGGAAAAGTGTTGCGGTGTGCACCACAGGAACAGTGATAGACTGCTATATGCTACCATTGCTTTGCTGCTTTCTCTCCAATAATGTAACTCAAAGGGAATAAGGGTGCTAAGTACCTGTTGTTTTTTACCAGTGTCTTTGTGCCAGCCAGCTTCCAACCATTTGCTACTTTGCCAAGAATACCTGCAGATTTTCTGTGCTAGCTACCAACCATTTACCATTTCCACTTTGCCAACCATTTTACCAATGTCTGTGTTCCAACCATTTTGCTAGAGACAGTTTGGAAGTATTTTAACAGTGTAAAATACAGGCATTTTACCAGTGTGTGTGCAAAGCATTTTACCAGTGTCTGTGTGCCAGACATTTAACAGTCCCAGTTTTTTAACCAATTTATAGGTGTCTATGTGCTAAGCATTTTACCAGTCAGTGTGTCAACCATTTTGCCAGTGGTCCGTGTACTAAGCATTTTAACCAATGTCTGTGTGCCAAGCATGTTACCAATGTGTGTGCCAAGCATGTTACCACTGTCTCTGTGACAAGCATTTTACCAGCATCAGTTTGTCAGTAATTTCAAATGTGTACAGACTGAGGATATAAATTTAGAAATATGGTTGGAATCTGATATAGTTTTGCTAGGTGTATGGTATGCTTGTGTGTTTTAAAATGAGTGCCTCAAAAAAATTTTTTGTTAAAGATGAATTTGTGTGTTTTTTATGGGAATGATTATTTGGTTTGCGGTGCTGGATTTATGTTTGTGGTGGGTTGGGGGGGCATGTACAAATTTTGCATCAGGGCCCATAGATCTGTAGTTATGCCACTGAGGGAAACTCCATTGAATCCTTGGTGGCAAGGAGGCAGAGAACTTTAGAAGGCTGGTGCAGACTTGACTACTTAATATTTTTAGTACTTAACCAAAAAGCTTCCTAAATACACAGTTCTTAAACAACTCATGGATAGTTAAAGGGCATGTCCACACCCAAAAGTGTAATTTAACTCACTACTGGCCCACTGTGTAATGTTAAAAAAAACATTACCTTACATCTCTGCTCCAAATGGTTCTCCTGCAGTGTCTGTGCAAAGTTATGTAAACTGAAGAGTAGGATCTGTCTGCAATGTCATCCAGATTCCTGCTATTTCCTTGTGCTCGATAAGCACAAGGAAATAGCAGGAATCCGGATGAGGTTTCGGCTTGCACAGGGAAGATACACCCCCCCCCCCCCCCGTGTGCTTGGTGCGCTACCTATAAAACCTTTTTTGTAGTGTAGGTCACTCTAGCCCACCCTCAACTGCCATGTTTGTTTAATTAAAAAAGCAGCAGAACACTGGGGGAATAAAGCGATGTAAGTAATCCCGGCAATTGCGTCTGTGATTGGCTGCCTCTCAGCCAATCACAGATGCGGTTGCCAGTCTGGCACCCTGCTTGTGGTTCCAGCAAGCAGAGGGCCTGGATAAGATTACTGGGAGATCGAAGCACTGTAAGAGTTCTGCTGCTTTATTAACTAAACAAATATGGCTGTTGGGGGTGGGCTAGGGTGCCCTACAGTAAAGAAAAAATCTATTTTTATGGGTGGAGATACCCTTTAAGTGAAGATTGGTTTGTTGGCCCCAGAGCATTGAATAAAGGTGGACAAAAGTTGAGTCACCAAGGAGTTCCAACACCATATAAAAGGAGTTACAAACTATAGAAGAAATTAAAAAACACAATGTTAAATTAATATCCATAAAATAAAATAACAGCATAGCTATACACTACATATATGTGTATATAAATAAAATTAAAATTACCTCTTGTGAAGAAACTCCTCTATATCCAAAATCATGTAATTTATATTCCAAGCCCTTTAAGCTTCCAGAAGTTTCCAATAAATATTTTGCCAGTATCTTCTTTTGTTCTCTTGAATTTGTTGCCACAGTGATTGGGTACCATGTTTGTACCAAAATTGTCTAAACATAAGAAATGATTTGTTTTCAAACCCATTACGCATTTCATTTTTAATTATTTGAAATTACATTTTTCTTGGATTTTAAAATGGAAAAAAGGGTTAAATATAAAAGAGATGGTGTCAACCCTGTCCCCAGTGGCCCTTATTGAGAGTGATGTAGAGCCCATTAAAGTATTCAGAAGCTTTGAATCTAGTAATAGATGTTTAAAGGCGCAATTGCAGATTAACAACAGGTGACCCTCTTTTAATAGAGATGTATTATACCACTGGCTCTGAAAAGTGATAAAATGCATCTGTTAGAATTGCAAAAATGAGAGTAAGTCTGTACTTAAACTAGAACATTTCAGCTTTTCCAAAGAGACTCATCTGCTGGAAGTCTTTTTGTGTATATGTGGTGGGGTATTTTGAGACACGGTTTACATATTTGCAGCACTAGTATTGGACTTAAGCCTTGGAAAACACTTTTAAATGACAAGTACACTGTAAAATCAAGTTATGCTCAATTGGAAACTGCAGCTTAAAAAATACATTTCCCATGGCTATGGGGGGGCTTATGGGAAAAAATATGGCAAAAGCATTTTTAAAGCTGCAGCTTCCAATTGAGCATATATTGATTTTACAGTGTACTTATCCTTAAACAAGGGAGTCTTTTTGATCTGGATCTAAAATAACAATCAGACAAACTAAATAATTAAATATGTACTGATCATATGTATTGTATTGAAACATATTTCTTGCCATTATGCAAATTCTTAATTGAACCAAAATATTCCAATAACTAAAAAAAATGCAGATTTTCCCATTTTCCTCACACATTTAGCTGTTTGGGAAAGCTTGAAGTTGTATGCAGGTTAAATTTAACACAATATATAATCTCTTCATTTTCCATTAAAGGGACTGTCCACCCCTCTTTCCAAAAACTGATATAATGTAGATAACCCCCCAAAACCTTAACTTCGCTTTAGTCACCGCCGCGGCTCTGCACTTCCAGGTAAGGCAGTCAGTGTCGGCCGTGACTGTGGCGTCACGGCCAATCACTGACTGCCTTCCCGGGCAGTCTCCACTGCGGCTGCTCCAGAACACAAAAAGAACAGAGCAGCCACAGTGGAGACTGGGAGAAGAACCCGGAAGCGGCTGTGGAGCGAGGAGCTTGTGAGTATAATAACTCTGTGTGGGAGCGGATTTGTAAATTGTGACTAAAACGAAGTTAAGGTTTTGGGGGGTTATCTACATTATATCAGTTTTTGGAAAGAGGGGTGGACAGTCCCTTTAAGGTAAGACTTTAGATCTCTGCAATAGGAATATGACTGAAATGGACCTAAAGCATGGTGGTCAGAATGCATAGAGACCTAATTTTAAGAAAATAATCTTAAACAAAAGGAAAAACAAAATGGTTACACTGCTTACAAAAATCTGGATCTGAAAAGTTCCTATCACTATCTTAGAAACCTCTCTGGTTAAATAACACTGATCTAGTACGTGTAGGTGGCTCAAATTGAATGAAAATTTACCAATCCCACACATTCCTTCCCCTTCTGCACTCACTTAAAAGGTAACTGTGGTCTACATATACCAGCAGTGGATGTGGTATATTTGGATTTTGCAAAAGCTTTTGATACTGTGCCACATAGGCGACTAATGTATAAACTGAGGACTGTTGGCCTTGAAGAAAACATTTGTTCATGGATAGAGAACTGGTTATTGGACCGCAAACAGAGAGTGGTGGTTAATGGAGCTACATCTATGTGGGCTAAAGTTCTAAGCGGAGTGCCTCAGGGTTCTGTACTGGGGCCGCCTTGTTTTAATCTGTTGTGAAGGTTCTCATTCATCCAGGTCATGGTATATCTGTGTGATTCAATTGATCAACTGGACTTGAAATGTAGTTCTTGAAGACGTTTCGCTAGTCATCCGATGGCTTTCTCAATTCAGAATGGATTGAGAAAGGCAGTCGGATGACTAGCGAAACGTCTTCAAGAACTATATTTCAAGTCCAGTTGATCTAATGAATACAACAGATATTCTGTTTAATCTGTTTATAAATGAACTTAGAAGGGGGCATTGAGAGCAAGGTCTCAGTGTTTGCTGATGACACTAAAATATGCAGAGCTTTGGAAATTCCAATGAGTGCAAGTGCTGCAAGCAGACCTAGATAGATTATCAAAATGGGCAGCAGAATGGCAGATGAGATTCAAGTTGATAAATGTAAGGTGATGCATTTGGGATTTAATAATCCCTGTGCCATCTACACCATAAATAACTCTGTGTTAAGTATCTGTAATGGAAAAAGATTGGGGGTTCTGGTAGATAACAGACTTAGCTGTAGCAAACAATGCCAGGTAGCAACAGCTAGAGCTAGCAAGATATTGTCTTGTATAAAGAGAGGAATAGATTCAAGAGAGAAAAATATTATTCTCCCTCTTTACAAGGCACTGGTAAGGCCTCATTTGGAATATGCGGTGCAGTTTTGGAATCCATATACAAAAGAGACATCTGGATGAGGCAGTTCAGAGAAGGGCAACTAAATTAATAAGTGAATGGAGGGGCTTGAATATGCAGGCAGATTAGACAAGTTAGGGCTGTTTACATTGGAGAAGCGGCGGTTGCGTGGGGACATGATAACCTTGTACAAATATATTAATGGCCCATACAATGAGCTCTCTGGTGCATTGTTCACTAATAGGTCATATCAGAGGACACGTGGACATCCTTTAAGGTTGGAAGAAAAGAAGTTTCATCTTCAGGTTAGGAGAGGTTTCTTTACAGTGAGAACGGTGAAACTGTGGAACAGTCTTCCAGCAGATGTGGTAATGGCAAGTTCATTGAATAACTTTAAAAAAGGCCTGGATAAGTTTCTAAAACTAAAGAATATTGAGAATTACTGGTATTAATGCATATAGATCTGGTTGATCCAGGGATACTTTCCGATTGCCGTTTGGAGTCAGGAAGGAATTTTTCCCCCCTTTTTAGCTGGGGTTTTTTGCCTTCCTCTGGATCAACTGTTAGGTAGGGTTAAAAAAAAGAAAAAAAAAAAAAAAAAAAAAAAGAAGTGAATAGGTTGGACTTGATGGACGTATGTCTTTATTCAACCTTAATTACTATGTTACTATGTTACATACAAGTGTCCTCTATTTAAAAAAATAAAAAAAACCTCAAGCCTAGGATGAGGTCTCTAGCTTCTCTGGGTCTTAAGTTATAGGCTTGTAAATTAATGTTGGCCACAGACTGATCAATATTATCGGGTGGTCGCATTGATAATTGATGGTCTGAAAAATTTGGCCATCCAAATAAAAAAAACAGGTCAAAACGATGTGGCTGATTTCATTGGCAGGCACCATACATGAATTGAAAATTAGCCAATACCCAGTCGCAGAATGCATCACAAAATCCGATTCCGATATTGTTTTATGATCGGATTGCCACTCAGGGCAAAAAAATTTCAACTAGCCAATGGGAAAAATTATTGGCCGATCAACCACACACGATCAGATGATCATATTAAACTTAGACAGGATAAACAAGGTGTGCGACAGTCACATGATGTGCTGTTTAAGAAGCCCCATCCCTCAAAAAAACAATCTTTTCTGAAGCTATTCAAAGATCTGCAACCATTCTCTGTCCATTTTTGGACCTAGTAACAGTAGGATACCACAGGGCATGCTCGGTGCCTCTGGCATGGCGACAGAGCAATGGTGCTGGTGATGTGCTAGCTGGAAACACACCACTTTTATACTGCTGTAACTTCGGATAGACTGCTGCTAGATTTATGATCCTGGAGTCATTTTAAAGGTTGAATTAAATTGCTTTTGCATACTGTAACTGTTTCTCTCTTAAATCCACAGATTAGTCATCCAGTGGCTATTTCACAATCACTAGTAAACCCCCAAAAAACCCAACAAAACAATTTAAAAGAATAGTTCACTACCAAACTGAACTTTTCCTTTAATGCATTGGTTGAAGACCGGGAGGATAAAGAAGCTATGCCTTCCCTATCGTTCTTCAATCAATGCAAGTGGAGCCAGGAACGAACTTAGAGCAAACTTACTGGTTACGAGATCCTCCACAGCAGCACTGAAATTCCAGAACACTTCCCGGCTATAGCTGTACAGAACTGGGAAGTGGTTGGGACCTGTAAGTGCTGCTGCGGAGAATCACATAACAGGTAAATTTGCTCCAAGTTCGTTCCTGGCTCCACTTGCATTAATGCATTAAAGGAATGCATTTCATCAATTCATTAAAGGAATAGTTCACTTTGGTGATGAACTATTCCTTTAAAAGCATCTGAATTAATTCCTAATTAACACAAGTAAAAGATGTAAATTCATTAGCAAATGCATTGTGGAGAAATCATTTTGATACTTTATTAGTGTTGCTCCTGAGCAGGTGAAAGCAATATACAAATTTGCATGTTCAGTGAGTTCTCTCTTTCCTTACCAGTACTGCCAAATAACTATTGACTGCCATGCAACTTTCTTTCAATCGTGATAACTATTATTCAGATACATGTGGGGAGAGAAAAGGTAGCTACAGAACCGAGTGTCAGAATTAGAGATTTTTATTGAATACATTAAAACTCAAATTATATTTTAACTTTCAGTAGCAAGCCCATTAGGAACTATTTAACACTATCATATCAAAACAAAAATATGAATAATTCCTGGTTTCAGAATAAACTGAATTGTGATAAATATATTTTAAATTAAAACATATAATTAAAAAAAATGTATACATGCATATATTTTTATTGTTCTCTCTTAAAATAGGTTTATTATATAAAAACAAAAACAAGTATGACTTACTCTGCATCTCTGTAAATGCAACAGCAGGGCAAGCAGGTGCAATTATTATCTCTTGTCAATACAAGGAGAACACTGAAATATGGACATGCATAATCTGTTTAAAGCTGGCTGCCAAGAATATCATAGTATATCTGGCATTTTAACATGCACTGTTAAAGAGACAACTGCTTTCTGCAGCAAACATGAGCAGACATAAAATGGGGGTTATTTCACTAGCATGAATATAAATGTAATATATATCAGCAAATTGTGTGTGTGTGTATGTTGGGCCTATTTACTGTATATACTTGAGTATAAGCCAACCCAAATTTAAGCGGAGGTACTTATTAACTGATAAACCAGCAAAACTGACTGAGTATAAACAAACAGAGGGTTGACTTTTTCCCCATAAACAGCCCCATAGAAAGTCCCATACACAACCCCATAGAAGCCCCATACACAGATACCTGCATACCTTTCTGTGCAGCCTGTTTGTTGAATCCTGTTACTTCTCTAATTTTTTCCCCCTTTCTGGTCTGATCTATGTGTTAGAAAGACAACAATTGCCTAACCCACCGAAATTAAGAGGATTCAGTATGTAAACTAAACTAAATCCGGTTGATCTAACTCAATACAACAGATATTACTAAAAATATTTATGTATAGGCAGAGACATTTGGATTTGTGTAAGGGTGTATGAGACTATGTGGATATGTGTAGTCTTTATCTACACTATTGAACAATGTTTTTAAAGGAGACCTAACACCCAATTTTATTTATACTCCAGAATCTAAAAATCAACCCCCCCCCTAAAAACACCAATAAGCTATAAAATACCACTTCAGTAAATTGTATTAAAGTAAATGTAAGCCTGTTAAGAACTGGATGAAGTATCTGTGTGTATGTGCAGTGTCAGACCACACCTCCTGACCTCAGTCATATGCTTCCTTGCTTTATCTGTCCTGTAAAAGGATTGGCTAGAGTTTATTAATGGGTGTGACCAACTGCAACATGTTTCTGCCATAGCTAAGGACTGAGCATGTGCAGAACATAATGGTCGTTGATCAAACTATGTGATACTAAAATGCTTGTTTAAGTAAATTTCCCAGCGCCTTATCAAAATGAGAAGTAAGACACAGATTACTGGTTTTATATCAAGGTGTTCTGCCTTCTGGTTCAGTGTTGTTCTGTGGCTTTAGTTGTCCTTTAAAGACTGTACACATACCCACATAGTCCCATACCCCTCCTACACCAAATGTTTATATTCTACTTATAGAATGTAGTAAACTTTGTAAGTGTGTGTGTGGGGGGGGGGGGGAAGAGATATGTGGACAGTGTTTTTTATTATTATTGTGCATGTGTTATAATTATTATGGAAGCACTTGGTTATCTGTACTGCTCATTGGAACCCTGGAGCTAATTATTTAGTGTTATTACTGAACTTGTTATAGTTGCACATCACTAAACATTATTATTTGCCTCCTCTGTAATTTAAGGAGGATTATAGGACATCATTACCAAATACATTTACATATGGGCAGATACATTTGTACATGGGTGGGTGTTATATTTATGTGGGTATGTGTACAGACGCAATTACCAGGTATTTATATATTTGTAGTGAACTTTAAGTTCATGCATGTGTGGGCAGGTTGTGTCACCCACACTCCATTCCAGACTAAAAAGGACATAATTGGGTGTAATGGTGAAACCTAATAGACCTTAAAGTTCCCTAAGGTTTTAACTGGTTAAAACACATACAGTGGTTTCCACATAAAAGGAGGGTGAGGCTAAGAACTTTCATTTTGGATATTCTATTTAAAAATAGGGGTAGCAGTTAAGTAAGTATTTTAAAACTTGATATTTTTTGTTGTAATTCAACAATATACACTTTATGTACATGCTAAAATAAATAACAAAATAAATATATGGACCGGTGCACAACTTCAGATTGAGCCTCGTAACGCTGTGATACAGCGGTGCACAATAGGGATATAACGTACTATAGAAAATAGGCCGGGAAAAGAAATTCCCTCAGAAGGAAAGATCCCTAATTTATGGCACAAACTACGTTGGCTTCAAAAATATCAAAAAAGCGTTTATTAGTGATCGTAACACATATGAAACAATAACTGAACTGAACCCTCTACTGTCCCTATAAATATGACATTCATATACAAAATTCTAAAAAACACCACCCAAACAGACACTCAAACAGAATTTTTTTAGAATTTTGTATATGAATGTCATATTTATAGGGACAGTAGAGGGTTCAGTTCAGTTATTGTTTCAAATGTGAGGGAATTTCTTTTCCCTGCCTATTTTCTAAAATAAATAACACAAATAAATATACACCTATTGGCATCTCCTTCTTAGCCCAGGTATAAAGAGCCTGACATTGGGTTCCAACTCCTCCTTACTAGGATTATATGCAGATGATATCTTTGCTCTTCATTTCTCTCGACCTAAACATCTGGCTACTGCTACAACTGGTTAAAAGAAAAGACCAAACTGTGGTAGAATTTCCCCATTAATCTTCGGGGGAAGGTTAAATATGGTAAAAATGATACTATTACCTAAAATACTGTATATTCTTCAAAACGCTGTTTAATCCCTCCTCCTTTAAACTGCAATCCTATATAACATGCTTTGCTTGAACAGACACCGAGTCAAATTAAAAAAACTGCAAAGCCCCAAACAAATGGGAGGGACTTGCATTAGCCGATTTTAATATTTACTATGTGGCGGCCCAACTAAAATTCTAGACTTGGGTAAATCCCCCAAACCCACTACCTGACCCAAACACTGACTCCCCTACCAACTGCGATAAAAACTTAGAACCTATGCTCCATGCATATTTACCATCCCACCCCCTGACATATCTCGAAAATCCATCCAGTGAAATAATGGGTGGAAGAACCGTATTGCATATACAAATGCATAAGATATGGAAACTGGCTAACTCAATGATAGAATATAAAGGGCTGCCAGGAGAGACCTTCCTATGGCGAAACCCAAAATTCCCACAACTATATGCCTTCACACCCTATAGAGAATGGAAAACTAAAGGTATATACCTATTTCACCATATTATTGAAAACCAAAAACTAATGTCTTTTACAGAACTACAAACCAGGTTTGAACTACCTAACCACAACCTTTTCAGATACTACCAACTAAGACACTAAAATACCAGTAACGCCCATAATCCAATTGGCTCACGGACCACGAAAAAATTTATGCATCTAGCTTCTATTCTAGTCTTAACCTCGCTGAGTGGAATGGGAAGATATGGCCTCTTACCACAAGCAAAGAATTAAGTCATTTAATGCTTTATTTTCCAGTGAGCTGACACCCCAGATCTTGAATTGCATGGCCAGAGGCAGACCCAGATATTGCCTCAAATGGACTCAGGACAACGCAACTTCCTGGCACTTAATAAGGACCTGTCCCAGAGTTCAAAAACTTTGGGAAAAAATTGTAAATAAATTGTCCGATATACTGGGGGTAAATGTTACATTAGACCCCAAAACTATGCTTGCTAGGTGTACAAGAAATTGAATGCTGGTCTAACCACCAGGTGAGTTTTCTTAAGGAGACCCTATTTTATGCACGTAAAACAGTGGTCCAGACTAGGATGGATGCAACTTCACCTGCATTAAAAACCTGGAAATCCCTTATTGATAAGATTAATATACAAGTAGGGGGAAGTTAACCAAGTTCAAAAAAACCTGGTTGATCTGGCTGGATAGCTGGTAACAATACAATGGCCTTGAAGAAAACATTTGTGCATGGATAGAGAATTGGTTATTGGATCGCAAACAGAGAGTTATGGTAAATGGAGCTACATCTATGTGGGCTAAAGTTATAAGAGGAGTGCCTTAGGGTTTTGGACTGGGGCCGCTTCGGTTTAATCTGTTTATAAATGACTTAGAAGGGGGCATTGAGAGCAAGATCTCTGTGTTTGCTGATGACACTAAACTATGCAGAGCTTTGGAAATTTCAAAATGATGTGCAAGTGTTGCTAGCAGACCTAGATAGATTATCAAAATGGGCAGCAGAATGGCAGATGAGATTCAATGTTTCTAAATGTAAGGTGATTTAATAATCCCTGTGCCACCTACACCATAAATAACTCTGTGTTAAGTGCATCTGTAATCGAAAAAGATTTGGGGGTTCTGGTAGATAACAGACTTAGCTGTAGCAAACAATGGCAGGTAGCAACGGCTAGAGCAATCAAGATATTGTCTTGTATAAAGAGCGGAATAGATTCAAGAGAGAAAGATATTATTCTCCCTCTTTACAAGGCTCTAGTAAAGCCTCACTTGGAATATGCAGTGCAGTTTTAAAATCCCATCTACAAAAGGGACATCTTGGAAATGGAAGCAGTTCAGAGAAGGGCAACTAAATTAATAAGGGGAATGGAGGGGCTTGAATATGCAGGCAGATTAGACAAGTTAGGGCTGATTACATTGAAGAAGCAACGTTTGCGTGGGGATATCATAACCTTACAAATATTAATGGGCCATAAAATGAAGTCTCTGGTGCATTGTTCACTAATAGGTCATATCAGAGGACTCGTGGACATCCTTTAAGGTTGGAAAAAAAGAAGTTTCATCTTCAGGTTAGGAAAGGTTTCTTTACAGTGAGAACGGTGAAACTGTGGAACGGTCTTCCAGCAGATGTGGTAATGGCAAGTTCATTAAATAGCTCTAAAAAAGGCCTGGATAAGTTTCTCAAACTAAACAAATATTGAGAATTGCTGGTATTAATACATATAGATCTGGTTGATCTAGGGATACTTTCCGATTGCCGTTTGGAGTCAGGAAGGAATTTCCCACCCTTTTTTTGCTATATTTTTTTTTCCTTCCTCTTGATTAACTGTTAAGGTTAGGGTTAAAAAAAAAAAGTGTGAATAGCTTGGACTTGATGTCTTTATTCAACCTCAATTACTATGTAACTATGTAATACGTACTACCATGCATACTAAATAATTATTCTACCAGCTAATTATAGGATAAATATGAATACTGAGAATATTATGATTATCCACACCTGAACACGATCTACTATTGTAACAATATAACTTGTAATGTATAAAGTATGTATACTGCTTTAAATTCCTTTGTTTATCCATGAAAGGTACGAAGATAAGAACCCATAAACATATCCCATCCCCTATTCCAAGTTTTGATTCCTTATTTACCACTATACTTCATACTCCCAACAAATGTAAAATCTCAAGAATGTGAAAAACACAAGGACTCAATCATTAATTATAAAATGTTTATTAAAGGGCAAGTCCACCCCCAAAACTAACTTTTTATATTTATTTGGCCCAAATAAGTGCTCCAAAACAAACTTTACAGCATGTAAATCGGTCCAGTGGTTCAAAAGTTACAGACCTTTGTAGCTGGCTTAATCCTGCAGCATGGACCAATACAGCGATGAACAGAGACAGGTTACATTACCTTGCCTCTGTTCTTTTCATGTTCTTGAGCATGTCTTAGCATCCAGCAGTGAGAACAGAGGAAGTTGCATCAGTAATGGTCTGACCCCTGGATCCCTGGATTTTCCCTCTCAACCAATCACAGCTGTAAAGTTTTTTTTTCTTCTAAGCTGCAGCTCGGGGTCATCTAAAGTGGAAGTGGAGAGGAAGTGCAGCCTGATATATATCTCAAAGGTCTGTAACTTTTGAACCACTGGACCGATTTACATGCTGTAAAGTTTGTTTTGGAGCACTTATTTGGGCCAAATAAATATAAAAAGTTAGTTTTGGGGGTGGACTTGCCCTTTAACAATGTAATATTTTCTTGCTCCAGGGGTCATTTATTAAGAGGCACAGTGGTATTTAAAGGACATTGTGGTGCTAACCAACATTAAATTCTTCATTGCTCTGGCTGCACGAGTATTGCAAGACACCCGTGCAGCCAGCGCAACTAATCCAATATGTGCTTTGGGCATATAACAGCAAAACTATTTAATGCCACCAAATGCTGATGTTAAAGTCATGCTGTGATTAAAGTACATATTGAATTTTCAAATGGAGATTTACACAGAACTATTGCGGCACTAAGTAAATCTCCCTGTTGTGCAACTGTAATAAAATGCTCAGTCCAGTTTAGGAATACAAATTCAAGCCAAATAATCTCCAGTAATACTTATAAAGAATGTAGACACTCACATATCCCCCTCACACAAATCCAAATGTCTCTGCCTATACGTAAATATCTTTAGTTTAGTTTTATAAGAGTGTGCCCAAGTACAATAATGGTATTGTGCTCAGAAGAGGCAGCTAGGGGATTAGCATAGTAATTGGCTGTGATGTCAACTGTCAAATCGACAACGGACAATTGCTAACTGGAAGAACCAGGTAGCAGAAACAGAGGCAAAAGGGCATTGTGCAGGATTTCAGGTTAGATATATATTTCATATTTCAAACTATTATAGTTTAGGGTTTTGGAGGTGATTTACCTGTATGTAAGTTTTCATTTGAGGGCTGGACTTTTTTTGAGGGCTGAAATTTGGTCTAACCGCTATTAAATTCATGCGCTGGCTGTGTGGATATCATAAAAGACACCTGCATAGCTGCCACAAGATATTTAGAAATGGCATTAGCACATAAAGCTGGCATTAAAGTCATGCTGGGATTTCTGGCAATAAATACCAGAATGAACATTTACCCGGAGCAATTGCAGCTTTGGGTTAATGAGGCCTTTGATGTGTAACTGTAATAAAATGCTCAGTCTAGTTTATTAATATTATTTGGGGTTGTATGTATTTTACTAAATACTGTACACAGTCATATAAATGGCCAATTCATTAATTTAAATACCCATCTCCAGCGTTCTAACTAGCATTACAGGCAACCAAGTGATTCCATAATAAATGTGCACAAACACAATGATATTAAAAAAAGACTATCCCATTACACAAGTCTAAATATATCTGCCAATACGTAAATAATTTTAGTAACAGTGTTATACAATGATCCATACATTACAGAGTGTGCACAAGTACAAAGTGTTCGATGTTGTGGAACTATGTGTTACTGAATTGGTATCCTGTTAAACAGTTTAAATAACTACCCCCAAAGCCATTATGGTGCCCATACATTAGTAAATATTTCTCATGATATTTCTACGAGTAGGCAAAACTTGCCAAGTCCAGATATTATCAAACTGACTCTTATCCAAAACAAACGAGCGATGTAATAAAATCAACAAGTGCTTCAACAAAAGCATTAGTTTAGGGTATGCGACACGAAAAAAAAAACAGGATTTCTTTATTAACATTTTTACTTCTTACCTATCTTATCTTATATATACCTATCGGTGTGAACTTGGCATCAGGGCAACTTGGTTAGGTTAGTTGAAAAAAATCTACCATGACATGGTGGCAGGCTTACAAATCTTTTTTGGGGAAAAAAATATTTTATTCTACAGGAATTACGGTATGGATAAATGTCTTTTGAGGAATTGTATAAATACTGCCGTGATAAAGTTTAAAAAGACCAAAAGTTTAACCCAGCACATTCCTGGCAGCCACGCACACCAAACACTGGTTGCGGTGGCGCACATCCTGGCACCTAGTAGTACAGAGGGGCGGCATTCTAAAGTTTGTCTCAGGTGTCAAACTCTAGAGACACCCGAGGAGAGCTGCGGTTTGCTAGACAGAAAGTCATATCTATTTATGATAGGGGGACAGAAACCATTTATTATATTTTTTAAGCAATGCTACATTAATAGGATGAGGCTGTAAAGTACATTTTATTGTAAGAAGGCTCTATTTAAATGTATGATCTGTGGAGGCCTTTTTTCTTCTTTAAGGCCACCTCAGCTTAAAGGGACAGTTCAGTGGAAATTATTAATATTTGTTAAATTGTTAGTTTGTGTAATGCCTTCTTAGTTATTCTACATATTCTCTCCCATTTTGAAAAATCAGTTGATTTCATACCCTTTGCTGTTCCCTGCTGTTGACATTAGTGAGCTGACATTTCAGGTTCTAACGGTCCTTCTTTTTCCCAGGATGCACCACTACCTTGGAATGTTCCTAACAGTAATTTCTTCTGATTGGTTGTTGGATGGGTTAAAGATGCTCAGATCTCTACTGAATCAACCCAGGCGCTGGGTCAAGGGCAAGACCATAACGGTCTCTACTAGGGGTCCTGCAAACAGGACCCCTAGTAGAGGACAGGAGGATGAAAAAAAAAAACAGGACAGGAGTATTTCAGTTGCATTTATTTATACACAGACAAAATGCTGAATTGGCAGATTAAGGTCATTGGGATGAAAAAATACTGCTCTTTTTTCTAAAAAGCATATGTATTTGCACTGAACTTCCCCTTTAAGCTATATAGCTGTCTGGTATCTTGTGTGCTCAGGTCCTAACCCATCAAAGTTATAAGCCTGTGTCCTGCAGTAATACAATCTATTAATATTGAACCATGGCAGGATAGACTGGGTTCTTTATAGGACCTCAGGTTCTCCAATAGTGATCCCTCTCTAACAAACTCCCTGGTGACAGCTGTGAGACAATGGGGAGGGGGAGTATTAAAAGACCGATTGATAACTTTAATTGTATAATGATCCAATGGATCTCCTATTGGTTTATAAAATTGGTTGAAAGTTTGAGAATTTACTTAGATTCAAACTCTGCACAGCAGTTGTAATTTACTCTGGTGCTTGGACTGAACTATAACACTAAAAATGTTACAATAAATAAATATATAAAAAAAAATGCAAAACCCTGGATTTAAATATCTTTCTGTATAAATTCGGCAGAACAAATGGATAAAGGAAATAGAAAAACGTGTTATGCAACAAATAAAGATGGATAATATCTGCATTTTCTTAATATTAAGTTGCACTATATCTATATTTAACATTTATTTATATACTATCCACCAATATGCACACTATATACATATATACACACACATACCTCAATCCAGTTGGTGAGCCAGTAGCATTCAGGATCTGTGTTCTCCACTGTAAACAGTACATTTCCCCTAGGTATCACGCTTCCTTCGGGTACAGCTTTTACTTCAATTGGAAGATGTCCATCATGTTTCTACAAAAAGAATCTTAAAATGTATGATGCAAATAATGTTACCATGTCAATGTTATATTCATTACTGACCCAAGAAAGCAATTGCAATAACACAATACAAAACAATAACTATCAGGTGTTCATAAGATGCTTACAGATCATGATGAGGTCTGCCAATTTTCATTAGGATGCAATTAACTTGCTCAATTCAAATATATTATATATAGACAATATTCTACTTTAATCTTAAAATTTTACAACAAAATTAAAAAAAAAAAAAAAAAATATATATATATATATATATATAATAAATAATAAATAAATAGACAAGGACGGCACTCAGCTCCAAGTACAATTGCCAGGGTGCTCCCAATAGATCCAGTCATAAAATAATAATAATAGATCAGGGCAATCCTTGGTTTACACAAAAAAAAAGTGGGTTTATTCACATCAAATCAAGTGGCAACGTTTCGGTCCCTGGTCTTGATATAGGTCCAAGACCGGACCGAAACGTTGCCACTTGATGTGATGTGAATAAACCCACTTGTTTTTGTGTAAGACCAAGGAGTGCCCTGATCTATTATTAATATAGTCCATATGAAGCTTAGTGCACTCAGGGTAATTTTCCAAAGATATTTATTGTGCAAATAGCATAACAGCAACGTTTCGGCTCTTTTCTAGAGAGCCAGGCTTGAAAAAGGCTCTAGAAAAGAGCCGAAACGTTGCTGTTATGCTATTTGCACAATAAATAATCTTTGGAAAATTACCCTGAGTGCACTAAGCTTCATATGGACTGTATTACTTATCTCTAGTAGCACCAGGGTGTCTAATCCCTTTATACCTGTTTTACTGTGTGCCTACCATTTGGTCTGGAATATATATATATATATATATATATATATATATATATATATATATATATATATATATATATATTTTATACCTGTTTTACTGTGTGCCTACCATTTGGTCTGGAATATATATATTATAAACCATGCAAAAAGAAAGTTTGTATGAAGAAAAGACCGGTGAGTGCGAGATGAACAAACACACACTTATATCCTCCCTTTCCTATACTACCTGCCAGCTAGAATATAGAGGGTCTATGTGGAATAAACCTGCAGGTCTGAGAACAGACCCAAGCAATCTAAATAGCACCTATGGGCAATCAAATGCAGGCCATACATATATCCGATTTTACTTTCCCGACCGAGCGATCCCGCGACATTAGACCGATGTCGGTGGCATAGAAGAATTTGGTGGCATAGAAGAATGGGAAAGGCAGTTCCGGCAGGAATCTAATATCGCAGGAGCACTTGGTTGGGTAAGTAAAATTGGATATATGTATGGCCACACAATCACAAGTTCCAGATTTACAGTCACTATGGGGTTAGGACTTGGTAGCACAAAATATTGATTGAATATACAAGTTAGGGAGAGGTGTGGATAGAGGAGCTAAAAGCTCCCCACAGAGTATATAATGAAATAGAGCCTTCTTATAACAGACGGTACCTCACAGAATCATGTTATTATAAGAGCATTGGCCTAATAATCTAACATATAAACACATATTTCTCACTTAAAGAAATGGGTGGGGACATGCAAAGTATCTTATTTATAGCCTGTGGCAAAGGTGTGTGTCTAGATATAATACAGCCTAATGGTACAGAGCAGGCGTGTTTAACTTGTGACTTTTCACGTGTTTGAAAACCACAATTCCCAGCATTCTTTCTTTGCAGTAAGTTTTTTCTTAATATCCTGTAGCTAAAAGGCATAGTCTAGATCTAGTACAGCCTAAGCTTGTGACCTTTCACATGTTTGAAAACTACAAATCCCAGCATTCTCTGTTTTGCGGTTAGTTTCTTCTTAATGAACTTTTCACATCTTTAAAAACTACAACTCCCAGCATTCTCTGACTGCACAGAATTCTAGAAAATATAGTTTTCATACATCCTGGAATAAAGACATTTTCCTGACTTAGGGCACGGTCACACTGCAACGCAAACGGAATCGCATGCGATTTCATGTGCGATTTTGTTGCGTTTGCGCATGCATTTTTTATTAAGTATGGAAAAGCGCATGCGATTGCAATTTACAATGGGGAACGCAAATCACAACGCACGCGAAGACTCGCGTTTTCAATGATCTGAAAAAAAATTGCTAACGCAGAAAAAAAAATGCAGCAGTGTGGCCTAGCCCTTACAGACATTAAAAGCCCACGGTCATGCTTTTGCGCTTCCTACCCAAGGGTTTGAACATGCAAGTGATTCATCTGCCCTTCCCTTACATCCATAGCCATTAGACTATTGGATTAGGGAAGGATTATATGGGTCGATCAGTTGGCGCAACATTAATGCTCGCTTTGGGGCGGCAGCGCGAGTACCAGAAGAGGCACTGGTGCGGCCATTGCAAAGTAATTTACCAGAGGTTGCGTGCCTCTTTTCGCACAAGTATTTAACGCCAGCTTATAGCTGGCGTTAAATACTTATGTGCGGGTGAGATTCACCCAAAATCGCACAGCCTCTGGTAAATCCCGTACGGGAGATTTGCCCAGAGAGCTTTTGCCTCTGGGTGAATTTCCCTGTTAGTCATAAACTTTACCATATTTGCACTCACTTCCAAATACCACCTACCTGGCAGTTATAATCCATGAAGTCTAATGGTTTGTATGTGCGATCGCAGGTGCCGACGCACAAGGTGTACGAACGGCCGTTTCGGGCGATAATCGTGCCGTGTATCAACAGAACGGCCATTTTACCCGCAATCTCCTTAAAAATATAAATTTATTTATATAAGGGATTATTTATATATATATATATATATATATATATATATATATATATATCCATCCTTTATATTATATAAATTATATTTTTACGGAGATTGCATTGAGTTTTTAGGAGCAACCAATTAGGTGGGGGTATATAACTGTATTACACAAGGTCTGTATGTATGTGTGTAATTAGCACTATTTAAATTAAAATCCCCATAAGAAATAACACTATACAAAGTATAGTACTACTACCTACTACTGAATTACAAAACAAATGGTATACAATTAATAAAGTAAACTTACTTTACTGGACACCCCTAAGTTTGAATGGAAAACTCAAAATGGTAGGTTAAAGCCACACCTCCAGGATTTCTACAGGGTCTCCATGTAGACACTAAAAGGAAGTGGAATTTTACTAACATCCAATGAGAGGTTCTGATCTTACACTGTTAGCAAATCAAAAAATTCTCTTAAGCACTGTACATGACAAGACAGGAAGTTAAGGAAGTTTGGGTATTACACCCAGTTATGTGCGGTTTGTAAAACATGTGACAGTCGTAAGGTGTCCATACATCTATAAGACTTTACTTACCCGACCGAGCGCTCACGCGATGTTCCTTCGATCCTGCCGGAACCGCTTCTCCCGATCTTACATTCGACCGACATGCGATCGCAAAATGAATGGGATTTTGCGATCGCATGTCGGTCGAATGTAAGATCGGGAGGAGCGGTTCCGGCAGCATCGATGAACATCGCGTGAGCGCTCAGTCGGGGAAGTAAAATCTTATAGATGTATGAGCACCTTTAGACAATTAGAAATTCTTCAGATTCTCACATATACTCCCCCTCCCCTCTCCATAGAAAGTAATGAGACAATCCAGTTTCTGTTTGCTAGACAGGAAGTGATGTCTGTAAATGATTAAATGACTTTGCATGTCTCTGAAACTACCCAGCATTCTTAGAGAAATGGACAGTTTCCCCTTTTATTCCACTATTAATATAATAATAACTGTTATAAGCAGGCTCTACTTCATTTTATACTCCGTGGGGAGCTTTTAGCTCCTTTATCCAAACCTCTCCATACTTGTCAAGCTAATCAGAATCCTGTGTTTCCAAGTCCTAACCCCACAGTGACTGTAAATTTGGAACTTGCTGTGGTAAAAACCAATAAGTATGAACCTAGAGTGTTATTCTGGATCCTGTATAGGGTCTCAGGATGACCAATGGTGCTGTTCAGATTAAGTTGCACATTGTGGCAGAATTGTCTGGATCTGTGTTCAGATCTGCAGGTTAATAGCATTGAGTCTGGATACATATAACTATGTCCCAACTAAGCATCTGCTTTGTGTGAGAGCTCTGCCAGGATAGGTAATTTTTGGTCACAGCAACAGTGGCTGCAGCCTGCAGTGCATGTGACAGACCGATAATGTGGTCCCATAGGGAACTGCATGATTGGCCGTGATTTACTAACTGACCTGTTTGTCCGATAAGGGCAACCAAACTCGGTCGCGGCTGGCCACCCCACACCATCAGATGTTTCCAGCCGACGGATCCATGGCACTATCAGTTGGTTACTGGTGTTTACCCAGCGTTAAGGTTCGTACACATGTACAATCGCTGATAATTGTGCCATGTATGGGTACTTTATTGGCTAAAATGGCTGTTCTGTTGATACACGGCACAATTATCGGCCAAAACGGCCATTCATACACGCCGTGCATCAGCACCCGCGATCGCACGTATGTACAAACCTTTAGACTTCATGGATTATAACTGCCAGGTAGGTGGTATTTGGAAGTGAGTGCAAATATGTTAATGTCAATGACTAACAGGGAGATTTACCAGAGGCTGTGCGATTTTGGGTGAATCTCACCCGCACATAAGCTATTAGCTGGCGTTAAATACTTACACGTACAGGGGCACGCAACCTCTGGTAAATTACTTTGCAACGGCCGCACGAGTGTCTCTTCTGGTATTCGCCGCAAAGCAAGCATTGACACACCAACTGATCGACCCTTATAATGCTTCCCTAATCCCTAAGATGAATCACTTGTATGTTCAAACCCTTGGGTTTGCATGATCGTGGGCTTTTAATGTCTGTAAATCAGGAAAATGTCTGTTCCAGTATGTATGAAAACTACATTTTCTAAAATTCTGTGCAGTCAGGGAATGCTGTGAGTTCTAGTTTTTAAAGATGTGAAAAGTTCATTAAGAGGAAACTAACTGCAATACAGAGAATGCTGGGAATTGTGGTTTTCAAACACGTGAAAGGTCACAAGTTAAACACGCCTGCTCTATACCATTAGGCTGTATTATATCTAGACACGCACCGTTGCCACAGGTTTTAAATAAGATACTTTGCATGTCCCCACCCATTTCTTTAAGTGAGAAATATGTGTTTATATGTTAGATTATTAAGGCAATGCTCTTATAACATGATTCTGTGAGGTACCGTCTGTTATAAGAAGGCTCTATTTTATTATATACTCTGTGGAGATCTTTTAGCTCCTCTATCCACACCTCTCCCTAACTTGTATATTCAATCAGTATTTTGTGCTACCAAGTTCTAACCCCATAGTGACTGTAAATCTGGAACTTGTTGTGGTAATTACTAATAAGTATGAACCTTGCACGTTAATCAGGATATGGTATAGGATTTAATATGATGCGATTGCTTTGTTTTTTTTCAGGACTTTCAATTTTATTAGGGCCCCCCTGGATGTTTCCTGTGAGCACTGCATCTACACATAGCAAAAAACACAATTTTATTTTATTTAAACATTTAGACAGTTAAAATCAGTGAAACAAATTTCTAGAGATGAAAAAAAGGAACAATATGGCAAATGATTTTAAGCCATAAGAAAGGGCAGGCAGAGAGGGATCTGGATGGTAGGAGGAAGAGGGGAAAAGGGCTCTCCTGTGCATGTCACCATCCCTCCCGGAGGCAAGACAGGAAGCAGAGACATTTGGACAGGAAGACAGCTCCTACTCTTGTTTTCTGGAATTTGAACAGACACTGCAGTAGAACCATAAGGAGCAGAGATGTAAGGTAAGGATTTTTTTAAACTAGTGGGGCCAGTAGTGGGTAAAATTATAGTTTTGGGTGGACATGCCCTTTCAAGTAAATAGATACATTATGTATTATATAGATACATTATGTATTATATACACTATTTGTATACTTAAAACTTTTTCAAAAATACTCAGTGTTGCTAATGGAGTTCCAAAATTAATATAAAAAAAAAAAAAAAAACCTCATAATGGGCAAAACGAAATATTGGATTTTGTATTACTGGTGAAATCAATTTACCTCAAGTATGTAGTTCCATCCTTTCTCATTAAATACATCATCCTGAAAGTGTTCTCGATAAACCTCTTTGGCTTCTTGAATTTTTTCTTTGGTTACCACTTTACCTGATGAAAAAATACATGTGTATTTCTACAAATTAAATGTTTTAAAATCACATCATGCAATCAAAAAATAAATGTGCATCAGAGGAGTGTGGTATAAGGAATTATGTGTGTGGGCGGATGCAAATACAAATAGCTCCCAATGCGTCTAAGGATCCTTAGTCAAAAATACATACAGGGTTATTCAATGAAAGTTCTTATCGTTTAAAATGGTGCTAATTTTGCCCCAACCAATCAAATCTTATTTAATATTTGAAAGCCAACATCTGATTGGTTGGGGCAAAATAAGCACTGTTTTAAACAATAAGAAATTGCCACCTCCAAGCCCATTTCTTAAAGATATTAAAGGTGGATTTGTATAGCACAAGAAAGGATAGGGGAGCACACTACAGTGGTGAATCCAAATTTTTTATTGAAACAATGACTACAACGTTTTGGGACGCGCTGTCCTTTCCTCAGGTATAACCAGAGTGATAAAACCACCAAACATTTAAACCCATGAGATTCCACCTACCATACGTGTGTTACAGTGAATGACAGTAGGTGGAGTCTCATGGGTTTAAATGTTTGGTGGTTTTATCACTCTGGTTATTATACCTGAGGAAGGGACAGGATTCACCACTGTAGTGTGCTCCCCTATCCTCTCTTGTGCTATAGAATTGTCTGGCCCTTGGAGTAGAGGGCAGGAGGATTGCACCTACCAACTTGTCTGGCATAAAGCCAACAGTGGTGTGCTTGAGTGTTTTCTGGACTGTATTGCAATACCTCAGTGGAATTGACCTGTGCACAGATCCAAACATCCACCACAAAAGAGCTTTATCTACATAAGCTTTATTAAATGCAAGCATAAAGCTCTTTTAAATGCAGTGTTGGAATCTAAATTGTTACCAGACATGCAAAAAATTCATTATTTTTTCCAAAAATAGCTACAGAAACTGCAGTTAGGAATCATATTACATTTCATAGTGTAAAGATAAATAAAGGACAACTCCACCCTCATAACATCTTTTAGAAAGAATGGCCTCTTGATATAGCATAGTTTGTCCTATGAATTCATTACTGTATGCCTGCTATGCTTCTGGAGCCCTCATGGAAACAGAGCAATTTAGAAACCTGTACTGAGCCTGGGCATGCTCAGAAGAGGCAGACAGGAGATTAACATTCAGTCATTGGCTGTGATGTCAACTGTCAAATCCATAACTGGCAGTTGCTAACTGGAAGAACGAGGAAGCAGAAACAGGATATTGTGCAGGATTTCAGATTTTAAACTATTACCGTTTAGGGATTTGCAGGGTGATTTACCTGTATGCAAGTTTTCATTTTGGGGCTGGACTTTCCCTTTAAAAAGGATATGTCTCTGATAATAAACATATTATACTCACATATATTCAGAAATAAAAAGGTAATTATATCCAGGTTGTGTTTATTAGCCTAAAAAGCAGGAGAGCTGAAAAGTCATTATGTAATCGGTTGTTTACTCAAAATACAAAATTTGTTCTGAAACTGGAAATCTTACGATATAACAGGACTAAAGGGATACACATTTGTGTGAAGGTGGAAGGACACAATAAGTAGCAGATGTCATGATATGGATCCTGCAGCAGATCTAGTATAGTTATTAATTATATAATGTCTCTAATAGTAGGATCCCATGTGTTTTATTTATTTGTACCTTGTGTTTTCCCCCTTTCACTCTGTATTTCTGTACCATTTGGCTGAGGGGTCATAAAACTCAGCAGAATGCCAAGGATTGTTATTCCGTGTAGCTTACTTCTAAAGGATACAGTAGACTTGAGTCTCCTGATCTCAGCAGGAGGTCAAACAGACCTGGGAATGTGACCTTTGGTTTAACTATGATAAAGGCACAATCCCCTTTTCCATAACCTATACATAACTCTGCCTATGTAATAGAATATGGCAAGCCGATATGAAATATGGTTCCAGGTAGGTGAGACCAGTGGGTACATCCCAAACATCATGTATGTAGGCCTTAGTAGAGGCTGGAAACCTACCATATGTCGTTCTGGTCAACTATATTTTCTATATCTATGTTTGATATGTCTATCAACTGGTAAATTCATGACAATAACTAATTTAGTGATTTCCAGTTGGTAGCACCTTGGGCCACAGAGATATGAATTCTGTAAAACAATGTCACTGCGGGTGTGTCTTCCATAGGTAATCACATATCTGACACACCCTCAGTCCAGCCTACACCTGTTGGTGATTGGTTGGGGTAAATCATTTGCCCCACTTTTTCCTGGGGGTAGATAAGGAGCCACACAGCTACTGGAGTGGAGCTCCTGATTTTACATTCTATGGAACATCAAAGTGGATTACAGCGAGTTACCTTTTTGGAGCCAAGGAACTCTTTTACACCAAATGGACTTGGACTTTGACCACCATATAAGTATTTTTCCCTTTTATCCCTTTATTTTACTGTTGCTTGTCTTTGTCTGTTCATTAATAATTTTGGTAATCACTATTGCACAGTTTTTGTTTTTCTTTTATTAAACGATATTCTATAAAATCGTTAAGCTGATTCTCCTAATGCTCTAACAGAACTAAGTAAGAATCCTGTCCTCTGAGACACTACGTATAGTAATTGTATTTAGTATTTATTGTAGTATCTGGTACTATTCCTGCCTGGGTGTGGCAGCGAGTGAACAGGTATTTAGTATTTTACATTTATAGCCATTAAGGCTATAAGGTATCGGTTTCCACGGCTGTTAGTAAGTGGGTTTTTGCAGTAGTTTATATACCTGGTAAGGGGTATATGTTAGTGATGACAACCTTCAACCTGGTTTTGACCCGGTGAGCTGGGAAAGCTCTGTTTGGTCTAAGGTTGAGAGTTGTGGTATTGTCACTGGTATCGGTTCCCACAGCCGTTAGTGTGTGGGTGGTGGCAGTGTTTTATATACCTGGTAAGTGGTATATGGTAAGTGACGGCACCCCTTAACCTGGTTTTGACCCTGTGAGCTGGGAAAGCTCTGTTTGGTCTGAGGTTGAGAGCTGTAGTTCCGTCACAGCAGACAAAACCTGAATCAATCAAAAATATCTATTCAATAATTACTGAATCAACACATTTTATTTTTAGAGACTGGAGACCTAAGAAAATGCTTTATTATTGAGTGGGTGTCTTATAAGTAATGTGAGTGTGACCCAAAAATAACTTCCTGACCATTTCCTGCTTTCACTAGCTTGTAGTAATTGATCAGCCTCTGTCTGCATTAATAGGCCCCCTCCCAACTTTCAATTTTTTTTTAAAGGTCTGTGCAGGTACTTCCTGTCTTTCCCAGCATTAAGTCCTAAGTGAGCATGCTCTGCCTCTCGGGCAGAGCAGAGGGTCTGGGGATATCATGCAAGCTACTGAAAGCATGTCCATCCCCAAATTAAAATTTAAAGTCAACCCTATTACCCCCAAAAAACATGACAACGCCCGTAAGGCTTCAAAGTATATCTACCAGCACTTGTTCCCTCTCCTGCTGCTCTGTGCATTTTTTGTGCACATCAGCAGCAGAAGAAGAAGGGCCAGACTGGCAGTGGCGTCAGTGATTGGCTGAGATGCAATGTCTAGGTTTTGAGGGGTTGATTAGGTTAACCTTTACATTTTTGTTTGGGGGGGGTGGATATGCCCTTTAAAAGGAAAGACTGCAGGCTCTTATTTAACTCTAACTTGTTCAGATATCACAGTTACAATTTATTACAGGATGCCAACTTTGAAATTTTGTGAAGCTTTGTCCCTGCTAGATCTTCCACTCAAGTGGAAGTCTTCATGAAAACCAGATTTTTTTTTTTAACCCTATTTAAAAAATTCATACCAGTACAGTGTGCCAGTGGTTCTCAAACTTTTTCAGATCATGGCACACTTTGCAATGCAATTTTGTCTTTAGGCACACCTGTGTTTTTAATGTTGTACTTGAAATTGTAATTACCCAGATTTTATAAACATTACAATTTGTATTGTATTCAAAACAATATAGTTTAAAAATACACTACAATGACTTAAAATGTTCGCATTACACATATTTTGAGAAAAAAATAAAAATATAAGTTATACTGGTAAAAATATTTCCATTACCAAAATTCTGAGGCACAACTCTGGCTCTTTGAAGTCACACAAGTATGCCCCGCTTAACCTTTGTAAAACCCTGCAGTATGCAACAAATAGTGTCTAAATGTTCAGAGTCTGCTATTAAGATGTAGCAAATAACATGACCTCCTTTAAAGGGTAACAGTGGTCTCAAATGCTTCCAAACTAGTATGAATTATATAAAAAAAAATTCCATCTTACCTTCAAAATAAAACCTAAATCACATCTCTAGATAAAATTTGTGAACAGTTATTGCTGCAAAAGTTCAGAAATGTAACTTCCTGGTTGAACACTTCCTGTTTTTAGCCATGTGACCAGTCTTTGCCTGCATTAATAGGCTCCCCTTCTCAACGGTCAATTTTTTCCTCAGGTACTTCCTGATTTCCCCAGCAATAAGTCTTAACTGAGCATGCTTCTCCCCCGGGGGAAAAGGGCCGGCAGAAGTAAGGTGATGTCACTCCTACTGGAAGCAGGAAGTTTGAACATTCACCCAATGTATATCTGTTGTATTCAATTAGATCAACTGGACTTGAAATGTAGTTCTTGAAGACGTTTCGCTAGTCATCCGACTGGCTTTCGCAATGTGTACTTGCCTGTCATCACTCTCCTTCTGCTGCTTTTTCGGAATGTGGAAGCAGAAGATGGGGCCAAACCGGCAGCCGCTCAGTGATTGGCTCATATAAATATGATTAATTATAAGTAAACTAAAATGGATATTATAGGCAGTGCATGTTTTTAACGTGTTCCTGATATTAATTCAATAAAGGACTTTTATGTTTTCCTAAAATAGTGTGTTGTGGTATGGCCTCCTTTTAAATTCTTATTGGAGAGAGAAGAGAATCAGAGGGAGAGGGACAAAGAAGGGAAGTAAAGATGCAGAATACGTGTGGTGGGTTTGATTTGTTATTATTTATGTGTCCTATGGCAGTTTTGTTTTACTACTGAAAGTGTATATCTGTTGTATTCAATTAGATCAACTGGACTTGAAATGTAGTTCTTGAAGACGTTTCGCTAGTCATCCGACTGGCTTTCTCAATTCAGAATGACTTGTACAAGAATCTGTGGCAATTATGTACCCTGGAAAATCCCAATTAGCATATCACAGCCAGGTGTTAAGGGTGTGATTAGATAGTGGCTAAGAGGTGTTATAGGAACGCCCAGAGTAAGGTGTTAAAACAGCATTGTATATGGCAGACAGTTGGTGTCGAACCCCCCCACCTCTATTTAGGCTTGGTTTCTTTATTTTCACATAAATGGCCTCCTTAACACCTCTCTTGAACCAGTCACGTTCCTTCGCCAGTATGTTAACATTACAATCTTCAAAGGTATGTCCTTTATCCTTAAGATGCAGATACACGGCTGAGTCCTGACCCGAGGAATTGGCTCTTCTGTGCTGGGCCATACGTTGATGCAGTTGCTGTTTGGTCTCCCCCACATACAAATCAGAGCATTCTTCACTGCACTGCACTGCATATATGATGTCGCTTTTCTTTTTTCTTTTTTGGGGGGATCGGGAAGGAGATTCCATATTTTTAGAATTTTAAAGTTGGTTCGGGGGACGCCCCGCACAGTGTATCGTATTTCAATGGTTTATTGTGTATATTTATGTGTACTGTGTATTGTGTATGGTATATGAATCAATAAATTTTCACGTAGCTGTCTAACAGTGCCTGTGCCCTGATAAGTGTACTTTGGGGAACTTGGGTCCCCTTGTTTGTATTGGTAAAGTAATAAGAGTTAACAAGTCAGGGTTAGAGTTGGACATAAGGGTAGAGAGACTAGAGGAGAGAAGAAGTACAATAGCTCGGGTTTTATGGACATACTGTAAACACAAGTTTGGGGGTTAGGAGAAAGATGAGAGCTTTGGGCAAGAAAGGTAATAAGATGGTGATCGGAAAGCGTGTAAGGGGATGGTTTCAAAAGATGAGCCTGAGCGTTTTTGAGACTATATCTAGGAAGTGTTCATTCCTTATGAGTGCCCTTATTTGTCCATTGCTGAAGATCAAATGAGGATATTTAAGGGGAAGCTCAGCGCAAATACACTTTTAAGAAAAAAAAATATTTTTCCATCCTAATGACCTTAACTTTACCATTCAGCATTGTGTCAATATATAAATAAATACTGACTTCCTGTTTGCAGGGCCCCTAATAGAGACCGTTATGGTTTTGCCCTTGACCCAGCGCCTGGGTTGATTCAGTTGCTCAGTAGAGATCTGAGCATGTGTGACCCATCCAACAGCCAATCAACAGAATTTACTGTTAGGAACATTCCACGTTCGTGTGCGTTCTTGGAAGCAGAAGGACCGTTACAGAATCTGAAAGTGTCAACTGCAGGGAATAGCAATAGATTCAACTGATTTTTCAAAATGGAAGAGAATATGTAGAATAACTAGGTATGTGTAATATAAACTAAGAATTTTAAAAATAATGATATTTTCCACTGAACTTTTCCGTTAAGTGAAACGAGAGGCCAGGATAGAGCAGAGTTGCCAATGTAACAGTTAAAGGGAATGTCCCCCCCATTATATATATTCAGCACTTTATTACATGCATTACTAACTGGATATTTAAAGAGCAACTGTGGTCTCAAAACAAGTTAGAGTTAAATGAAAGCCTGCAGTATTTCTTTTAAAATGAGCCAACAATCACATCTCTGGCTGGAGCCTGTGAGACATTACATTGGGGTGAATATTCAGACTTCCTGCTTCCAGTAGGTTGAGTGACATCACCTGACCTCTGCCCCGCCCGTTTGGCCCGGGGGAGAAACATGCTCAGTTAAGACTAAATGCTGGGGAAATCAGGAAGTACCTGGGGAAAAAAATTGACAGTTGAGTAGGAGAGCCTATTAATGCAGACAGAGGCTGGTCACATGAATACAAGCTGGTCACATGGCTGAAAACAGGAAGTGTTCAAGCAGGAAGTAATATTGCTGAACCTATCCAGCAATAACTTCTCACAAATTTTATCTAGTGATGGGATTTAGGTTTTATTTTGAAGGTGTGATGGAAGGCTTTTTATATAATCCTTACTAGTTTGGGAGAATTCAAGACCACTGTTACCCTTTAAGGATAATTATTATCCCCATTCTGGCAGAGTAAGTTGGCTCCTCCCTCCATGCAGTCAATCAAGGCTGTGACTGCAGACGTCACAACCAATGATTGACTGCTGTTTCACCTGCTGCCTCCACTGCTCATGTCAAATCTTAGAAAAGCTCATTGAGCAGAGGGAGGAGGCAGATAACTTTGCCAGAAAGGAACAGAACTGATCATTAAATATCTAGTTACAAATACATGTACTAAACATGAAAAAGAGCAGTTGGGGTTGAGGGAAGATAACTGACAAGTCACCAGTTTTTGTTTTTTAGGGTGGACTTGGCCTTTAAGTAGGTTTTTTCATACCTTATGTTTTTAATGAAGCGCCGCTTGGGGATGCAGCACTGTACATTATACTAGAGACAGGAAAGAGGATATGCAAGTAATTATACTGATAAAGAAAAATCCATAAATAATAATAAAAAGTGATAAGCGTAATGTGCCTTAACACATAAGTGTGGTCCCTGTCCCAAAGAGCTCACAATCTAATTGTACAAGTTCTTAGAATCCTCCAGTAGCCCCATAACTATGACCTAGACTGTAGGGACATTGGATTGCTACAATAAGTGATGCCATGTATTAAATACAGATTTCATGATTACTGTAGCTGTGCAGGATTGGAAATCTTTGCAATCCCCTACTGAAGAGACCAGCCCATGGCATTTGCTTGTTGCTGAACTACAACAATTCTACATAACAATGTCCCCAGGTTCTCACACAACCTTTTGTTCTTTTATCACTTGTTCTTGATATTGGCAATACATGAGCAATTGGATTTTCATGTGCAGTAAGTGAGGCAGGCAGCTACCAATCTAGTAATTCTAGTTTGCATTTGGTGTGTCCAATTACTGTGCTGTGTTACGTCAGATACTGTATTATCTAACTGCAGTATACAAAGTAAAAGACACTGTCTACCGTTTATTGCAGGATAATGCACAGGTATTTCATTCATTTACATCAATTTCTTAGAATGTAAAGTGCGTGTGGACAAGGGACACTGCTGACACCGTCTCAGCTTGTATCTGGGGACCCTAATTCTAACGTAGATGGGAACTGAAGAAATCTGAAAGTCATTTAGTCTGTAGTTGCCTAGGGTTACTAGATCGCCTGCTGATTGGCGGACAGTGTAGTTAGATGTACTTGTCATGCAGTATGTATGTAATACATGTTATCATATATACTTTTCATGCCACATATATGTGACGTGTGGTATATAACGGGGATTCTCAAACGGTGTGCTTCCAGATGTTTAAAAACTAAAAACTAAAACTCCCAGCATTCCCTGGTTTCCCTCTGCTGAGGAATGCTGGGAGTTTTAATTTTCAAACATCTGGAGGCACACCGTTTGAGAACCCCTGGTATTTGCAGTTGGCATGCATTATATATGCAGTACCTATTACTGTAAGTAATGGCATGAACAATACATGCAACCCATGTTCTCTCTAGGTGTGCAGGTTAAAACAGTGTCAACATATCAATATTGTAAAATGCAGATACTTCAATATAGAGAGCAAAACGGGGTTGCAGCCCGTGTTTCGGACCAATCTACAATCGCATTGGTTTAAACCTCATTCATTCTGGGCATGAAGCTCCACTAGTGTCACTATTTTCCCCCTCATATAAAATCAGCATGCTGCAAGGCTGGGCAGTGTTTCAGTTAGAAGCAGGATGCAGGCTAAGGCCATTTTAGTATTTAATGAAATCTACTTAACCTTGCAGCATGTAGGTTTCATATAGTGATTACACCAAGACTGGCATCTTTATTTAGTTGGTATCAGAATTTTCTTTGCCCCCATATCCCTAAGGATCCTGCCAATGAAACCCTTTGCGCATGTTTTTAATAGGATTTCTCTACTTTTCCATTGATCCATGTGCTGTAAGGGATCTACTTTAGTCACATCTCTAACGTCTTCCATCACTCCACTCCATCCTCTCTTTTGGCTGCCATTAGCGACTGTGAGTTGCCTATGTAGCTCAAAGAAACGTTTCTAATTAATGGAAGATGTTGGCCGCTGTGCAGATATAAAATCCACAGTCTGCATAATTAACTTGCAATTAAGTGAAGCGCATGTTGCTGAGTGAACAAGTTAATAGGTGACCGTACATTAATGCATTTAGATTAATTGCTAATTAAATTGCTTACCATCCACATGGCCTAGATTTTATAGGTGTCAAATATTAACGGCACAAGACTTAACCATTCTTACGCCCTGTACAGATGTCGGACAATAGTCGTTTGAGTATGATTATTATGGGTGGAGATCTAGGAGGAAACTGATGCAGGCACAAGGAGAATATACAGAGCCCTTGCAGATGTAGTTGAGGGGAGGACTGCATAGAATTAGTGCTAAAAGGTTCCAAATAGAGTCCTGCGCAGGTCTAATTTTCCAGACCCGACCCGAAAAATCCATGCTTGTATACCATTCTAACTACATTACCCAGTAATCTCTGTAATACCTACCCAGGCACTACAAGAGTTAAAGTTGTGTATAGCTGTGTGTATTCCTACCCACAATGCCATCCTGTATAATATTCTAACTACATTACCCAGTGATCTCTGTAATACCTACCCAGGCACTACAAGAGTTAAAGTTAAACATAGCTGTCTGTATTCCTACCCACAATGCCCTCCTGTAAAACATTCTAACAACATTACCCAGTGATCTCTGTAATACCTACCCGGGCACTACAAGAGTTAAAGTTGTACATAGCTGTCTGTATTCGTACCCACAATGCCATCCTGTATAACATTCTAACTACATTACCCAGTGATCTCTGTAATACCTACCCAGGCACTACAAGAGTTAAAGTTAAACATAGCTGTCTGTATTCCTACCCACAATGCCATCCTGTATAACATTCTAACAACATTACCCAGTGATCTCTGTAATACCTACCCGGGCACTACAAGAGTTAAAGTTGTACATAGCTGTCTGTATTCCTACCCACAATGCCATCCTATATAACATTCTAAGTACATTAGAGCTGTTGATAACTCAATATATTGTTATGGCTGGGAGCTTTTGCATCTAGATATATTTGCCCTTTATCTGCCATAGTGTGATTTAGTGTATTCTCAATTTCAGTTATTACTGACAGATCTCTCTTCATAGACAGAAGGCAGAAGGATACATGGAAGACAAGAAGATAGGCAATTTCTTTATTATTAGATGTTGGTTCTCTATATTTGTCTTATTCTTTAAACTAGATCTGTTGTATTCAATTAGATAAACTGGACTTGAAGTTTAGTTCTTGAAGACGTTTCGCTAGTCATCCAACTGGCTTTCTCAATTCAGAATGACTTGTACAAGAATCTGTGGCAATTATGTACCCTGGAAAATCCCAATTAGCATATCACAGCCAGGTGTTAAGGGCGTGATTGGATAGTGGCTAAGGAACGCCCAGAGTAAGGTGTCAAAACAGCATTGTACATGGCAGACAGTTGGTGTTGAACCCCCCCATCTCTATTTAGGCTTGGTTTCTTTATTTTCACATAAATGGCCTCCTTAACACCTCTCTTGAACCAGTCACGTTCCTTTGCCAATATGTTAACATTACAATCTTCAAAGGTGTGTCCTTTATCCTTAAGATGCAGGTACACGGCTGAGTCCTGACCCGAGGAATTGGCTCTTCTGTGTTGGGCCATTTATGTGAAAATAAAGAAACCAAGCCTAAATAGAGGTGGGGGGGGTTCGACACCAACTGTCTGCCATGTACAATGCTGTTTTGACACCTTACTCTGGGCATTCCTATAACACCTCTTAGCCACTATCCAATTGGGATTTTCCAGGGTACATAATTGGCAAAGATTCTTGTACAAGTCATTCTGAATTGAGAAAGCCAGTCGGATGACTAGCAAAACGTCTTCAAGAACTAAACTTCAAGTCTAGTTGATCTAATTGAATACTACAGATATACCATGACCTGGATGAATGAGAACCTTCACAATCATCTGTAAACTAGAGTTCTTGCAAATAAAATGGTCTGTGCTGCTTTCATGGACAGACTGTCCATTCCCAATATGCATTTGCAATGCAGAAGACTTTACTTAGTGCACAATGCAATGAAAGCCTGAAGGAATCTGTTGACCATGTTCACTGCTATATAGATGAAGAGAAGGTTTAGGTGCTCTTCTTACTAATGTAAAATATGATCTATCCAGGTAATCAAACAGCCTGATACGTACTGCTGCGTTTTTTTGCGTTTGCGCTTGCGTTTTTAAAAAATAATTGAAAACGCGGCAACGCAAAAAAACCGCGCGTTTTTCGGTGCAATTGCGTTTTGCGTTCTGCATTTTTAATCACAATCGCATGCGATTTCCTATACTTATTGAATAAATCGCAAGCGCAAACGCAACAAAATCGCACATGAAATTGCATGCGATTGCATTTGCGTTTGCGTTTTAGTGTGGCCTAGCCCTTAGGAATTTCAAAATGTTTCAATCTGGCTCTTATTTATCAAGTACCTTTTAAGTGCACGGAGGAAGTTTTGTTGCAAAAATGATGTTTAGAAAAGACATTTCCACCCTCCAGAATTCCATCTGTTGCCCATTTTTCTGTTGGGTGTGCGGGGAGTTAGCAAAATAACAAAACAATGTGTTCAGCATTAAAGGGAAAGTATCATTGCTTTACATATATTTATTACATGTATCTGCCATTGTTTGAAAATAGTTGTTCAGGTAATTATTTTATTAGAAATAATGTAATGTGTATACCGGTAGCAATTTGGAGGGATTAAAGGGTATGTCTACCCCCCAAACTAAAATTTGGTATCCAGCAGGAAATAGCTATAAACCTCCTGAGGTTTATAGCTTTCAAAGACCTCCCCAAATGTACTTACCAGCCTTCGTTCCCTTGCCGCATTCACGGAATAGGCACGGAAGACAGGCAGAACACGGTAAAGGAATGAAGGCTGGTAAGTACATTTGGGGAGGTCTTTGAAAGCTGTAAACATTGCAAGGTCAAGGTTTATAGCTATTTCCTGCAGTATACCAAATTTTAGTTTGGAGGTGGACATACCTTTAAAAGCTATCTTAGAGTTCTGTAAACCTCTCATGTAAATTCTAAAATGCTGTTTTTTTTATGATATTAAAGTAGTAGAAGTAAAAGCTAGAAAAACTTTCAGATAGGTACACTATTGAGAAATAGATTGCAAAGAGCTGTGTTAAGATCAGGTTTACTTCATTATCCTTCCTCTTCAACTCTGTACTAAGTTGTTTCTATAAGTGTAACTATGAAAGGGGCAATATTAAAGGGTATGCAGCTGAAATGCAATCTTTGAGAGACTGTGGCAGAGATTAGTTGTTAATGGGGCTTCATCAATATGGACTTAAAGGAATGGTTCACATTAAACTATTCATTTAATGTATTGATTGAAGCCCAGGAGGTTAAGGAGCTACGCCTTACCTCCCGTTTTCCAAACAATCTCTCAGGAGTCAGGGACGAAGGTAAGTATATTTACATCTTGAACGATCCACCGCTGCAGAATTAAAAATCTCCAGACTGCTTCCTGGTTCTAATCCTCTATAGGGCGCATTATCGCGCGTGCCGCATACAAGCTAACTTGTACTATGTAGTGCCCCCCCCCCCCCCCGTCTTCCTCCTTCTCCCCCAGGTTGACATTTTTTTCCCATTGGCAAAGATGAATACTTATACATCAATACAAAGACTTAGAAAAATCTCAAGTTCACTTTCTACATTAGACCACCAGGGTCCTCTGACGTTATGGGGACTCCCATACCGCTGCGGCTCTGCTCTCCCGATACGATCTGGCAATCCCCACATCGGTTTCGGATGAAACCAATGGGGGATCAAAGGGACAAGGAGGGAACTTGAATGGTGCCCCTTGAGCATTCCCAGCACACACAACATTTTTTTTTGTGAGTGCTATCTGCTAAATGGGAGGGGAGCCAATGATGCCTGCATGGTGTTTTTTTTTTTTTTATTGCTGCTCCTAGCAACTCTGCCGCCCTAGGCCACAGCCTATTGTGGGAAATCCGGCCCTGCTCATGCGCACTATGTACAGTTTTTATTTGCTAGGTTAGTACTGGACTATTCCTGTAATAAAGATAGTGATGAAGCCAGGAGGAAGACTGGCAGAATCAGTTTTCTTTGGGCTTCTTTGGAAGATAAGAATTACCAGTTCTATATCCCTGTCCCAACTACTTTTCATTTTAACTGTTTTTAAAAAAATGCTGTGTACATCCTATAGTTCTCCTTTAAGATGAATTTGTGTTTTAACTCAAATTCAAAACTTTCTTAACCATTTTTATGTATTACAATGTGCTTCATTTACTGCTTTCTGCTAAATACCTAGGGGCTAATACAATAAGTTTGCCATGGCTATTAATCTGCAGCAACCGATCAGATGTTAAAATATCTTACTGTAGCAAGATATAAACAGCTAATGTCTGATTGGTTGATTCAAATTAATAGCACAGACAAACTTTTGTACATGTTATTACATCAGCCCTTTATGTCCAGGTATAGGTAACGCTTTTAATGAATGACCATGGAACAGTCACTTTTGTACATGTTATTGTATCAGCCCTTTATGTCCAGGTATAGGTAACGCTTTTAATGAATGACCATGGCACAGTCACTTTTGTACATGTTATTGTATCAGCCCTTTATGTCTAGGTCTACAGCACTCAAAATCAGAAGGCATCAAGAGAATGCTGGAAGTTGTAGTTTTCAGACATTCGGATTACTGCAAGTTGAACCCTGCTATATATTTTAGTGGTATGGTAGATTTGTTTCTATGAACATTTTTGGTTATGAATAAAACATTTATTTTAGCTTTTAGACTTTTTTTTTTTTTTTTTTTTTTTTTTTAACTTCCCTGTACATATTTTAGGAAGAAAGACTATAAAAGTGGGTTGGGTGCGGGTCTGGAAAATTAGACCCGCAGAGGACTCTTATCTGCTTTTTTACCCAGTGATATCTGCAAAACCTACCCAGGCACTACAAAAGTTAAAATTCAACATAGCTGCCTGTATTCCTATCCACAATGGCATCCTGTATAAGATTCTAAATACATTAGAGCTGTTAATAACTCAATATTTACCCAGCCAAAAACATAGTAAGAGGGTGGCAGCATTTGCATCTAGATATATTTTTCCTTTATCTGCCATAGTATAAATGTAGTGTAAGGTGCCATGCATACTGCACATTAACCCAAGGGTACCTGACCCAATTCTCTACCCTCATGATCCCTCGTCTCTGCAGTGATTGTTTGAAAAAATCAACTTTTTTCTGCACAGTAGGGGAACCCCTCCCAACCAGTACGTTCAAATCTTAAAAAAGAGCAGAGAAACAGACTAACCATAGCCATGGGAATGGAGGAGGTCCCCATTGCTCCTCCATTCCCAAAAGTAGCAATACAGGCAGAGGCAACAAAGTTTCTCTGTACGGCGGTTAGGGTTGGGAGGGGGTACCCTACACTACAGAAAAAAGTTTATTTTGGGGTGGAGATACCCTTTAAATATCTGGTTAGTATTGCAGGTAATAAAGTGCAAATTTATCAGTCGGGGTTGGGGGCACGAAACTGAAAATGTACCATTTTATTGTTTTAAGGGTGGACATGAAATATCTAATAAGGTAAGAGCTATAACGTGCAAGCCCGATAATGCGCGTTCTAGTGTAACAGAAGCAGGAAGCAGTCTGGAATTTAAGAGCGGCCCCGCTGGATCATGTGAAAGGTAAGATCTTCTGAAGTTCTTTCCTGGCTATCTAAACATTGATTGGAGAATGGGAGGTAAGGGATAGCTCCTTAACCTCCCTGGATTCAATCAATGTAGAAAAGGGATAGTTCACTATTGCAGTGAACTATTCCTTTAAGATGAATGGCAAAAGCTGTTTGCTGAAAGTTACCTAAGCAGTTTACCGACCGTAGCGTTTCTTTATCGGCAAACATCTGGAGCTGCACAGGTTTGCTATTCATCTGAAAGGAGCCTTAGAGTCCCAGCAACACATAGATGGATTAGTAACTTGTAGTACCTACAGGTTAATTAAACAAACAAAACAGCAGCCACAAGAATGAAGAGATGAGACACAGCTCGCTGAATCTTTAGGAATCTGTTGTCTATTAGGACAATGTTATGTTGTAACTTTCTTCAAAATAATTTGAAGCCATGTAAAAAAAAAGAAAGTCACTGAAAAGTCAAAGACATCATACCCAGTTAGTTTGAATTTCATTAAAATTCATTTGATTTAATTCATAAAATAAGTAGGGAAAATATACTGAAAAGGAAGCCAGCTGATTTATATATATTTGTGTATTTTGAAGGCAATTATCTGGGAACAGATGGATGGGTCAGGTGAACCATACCTGTAACTGCAGTTTAGTAAGAATAAAGTAGAAAGGCGAGGTCACTCCTTTTATTACTTTTTACAACTGTACCTTTCTGATCAGCATAAGTTTGGTCATCTTGTATTGCAGGTACCTATCAATCTGGGAAAATTTTGCGGTGACACTGCACAGTACTAACTTATTGCTTTACATTGGTAAAAAAATAATTGCGGTATTTGAGCTAGAAAATGCAAAGATTACTGAACTATAATAAAAATTATAATAAAAAAAAGATTTACTGTAATTGAACATCTTAAGCAATATAACAGCGATCAAACTGCTTGTGCACCAACATAAAACACTATTTCATATCAATTTACCTAGCTATGGCAATGTGTGTAAAATGATCTCACTGCTAATAACCTTGGTAATAAAACTGACCTTGCCGAGAAAAAGAATGTGCGTGCTACCCTGAACTTTAGTCTAACTAACAAGTTACATCTGTAGGAAAAAGTAGTGTCTTTATCGAACAACTGGCTGGTGAACTATTTAAAAACAAGCAAGCTTAAGAACCTTCTGTATACTTTGCGCAACATACTGTATATTATTTATCTTTGCATAAAATTATAAACGAAGGACACATTATCACACTTAATATATACATTAACAAAAGCTTTATTTCTTGTTAAATATTTCAGTCTAGTTGATGAGGATTCATAGATTGTGCTCATTTCAATAATGGGGATGCTAAAAAGGTATATTGTTCATCAAAATAATGTATTTATGTATTACTTCTTTGCTTCTCAAACCCTTGCAAACCCAGTATCCAGCACCTAGCAGTTCAGGTCCTTATACTTGGTACTCAAGGGGAGGAGAGAGGTTTGAGTTGTATAAAATGTCCTTTAGCTCACTGTACTTCTGTGCTCTATACTAAAGAAGGGTGCACAATTAAAAAAACCAGACTGAGCTAGTTAAAGGGCATGTGCACCTTTAAAACAAAAAAACTGGCCATATGTCCATTACCAAACCCCAAATGATATATTTAGCCTATTATTAGATGCATTACTAACTAGATACTAAATAGTATGTCCACCCTTAAAACCAAAAATTGGTGAATTGGTCAGATATCTGCAAAAACATGTCGCTTGTGTGAAACTCCCCCAAGTCCACTCTGACTTAGGTTTATGTCTGTGACCAGGCCTTTGGTAAGACACCCTCTTGCTGTTAGTGGGTAGCTGTATTCTACTGAAATAATGTGGTAGTGTTTATTTCTGTCTATACCCCTCCCCTACCTGCAGTGGTTATACGTTCCTTTGTTGGCGCTGTGCTGAACTTCCTGTAGCAGGACCTCCCCCATATGATTTAGTAAGCAGAGTCATGTAGTCAGCTTCATTATTTTGCACCTTTAGATCTCATGCCTTCCTCTCACGGGATGTGGAGGAGAGGAGGCTGGCAAGACAGTCTGACTTTTGAGCTAGCGCTCGTGATAAAGTCACTGGGCAGTGCGAGACTAAAGGAACGAAACAGTGAGGCAGACTACATGACTGCTTACTAAATCGCGTGGGGAAGTCCTGCTACAGGAAGTTCAGCACAGAGCCAATAAAGGAACGTTTAACCACTGCAGGTAGGGGTGGGGGATAGACAGAAATAAACACCACCACATTATTTCAGTATGATACAGCTACCCAATAACAGCAAGTTGGAAATACGGTATACTTATCCTTTAAAGAAATAGTTCACTTTTGCAGTCAACTTTTCCTTTTCCTAAGGGCAATTAACCATCCTTTTGATGCTCCCTGAATAAGGATCAAAATGGCAAGTACTTACCCTAGTTGCACTTGACTGTGTGCTCTGCTGACCCCTGCCCCAGGCCCTTCTCTCTGTATAGCGCCTAGACTATAGAAAGATGAACTTCTTCCAGAGTGTCTTCCAGTGTGCCAGGCCCTGGGCAAAAAAAGGGGGCAGGACTGGACCAGACCAGAAAGTGTGACTTTTAATATGTACTGCTTACAATCGAATATACCCTTAGGAGGGAGGGCCTAGCATTTTAGGACCTCACTCTGGGTGTACCATAAAGGAGGGGGTTAATTTACCTTTAGGCCGAGGCCACCCTGCAGTGTGTCCTGGCAAACTGTAAGCGTGCATGCAATCATGCGTTTTCGGTGCGCTGGTGCGGGTTGCCGTGCGATGCAATTGCAAAAACTTGCACAATCAGAGCGCACGTGTGCAGTATGCAGAACGCAGCGCACCTAGTGTAGCCACAACAATTGGTGTACTTTAAGCATGCAATCGGATTGTGCATTGAAACGCGTCACTGTGGCCTAGCCCTCAAACACATGCAAATAACAAAGGATCAGAACATTATGTAGGACTCAGGTTTTAGGGCACGGCCACACTGCAATGCAAACGCAATCACATGCGATTTCATGTGCGATTTCGATGCGTTTGCGTTTTTTCATTAAGTATTGAAGAACATGCGATTGCGATTTAAAATGCGGAACGCAAATCGCAACGCACCTGAAAACACGCGTTTTCAGTGCGTTGCCGCGTTTTCAATAATATGAAAAAACGCAAACGCATGCGCAAAAAAAGCACAGCAGTGTGGCCTAGCCCTTAGGCTGATTTTTTTCTGCAACAGACTGTTTTAACCTCGCTGACTGGTCAATAGCAGCAAATGGTTGGCCAGGACAAAATATCTGCCAATGTGTACCAAGCCCCCCAAAAAAAAAATTAATGCTATACCCTGCTGTGGTAAGTATCAAGTGGCACTTTCTAGTTTTGCAATGGTCCTTCTTCCCAAAATGCTAATTTTCTTTGAAATGTTCCTAAAGCTGGGTACACACTTGACAGTCATTTGTTCCAGCCGAGCGCTTGTTAGTAGCGAACATTCATTGGAATAAAAAGTCCCTTTGTGTGTACCCAGCCTACGAGCAGTTATTTTTTCTCTGACTGTTGGGTGGGTCAAACATGCTCAAATCTCTACTGAGAAAATCAGTTGCCCACGGGGCTGATCAAATATAATGAACAGTATTAGGGGTCATTTATACAGGAAGTCGGTACTTTGAAAGCATGAGAGAAATCTTTTGATGAGCAAAAAAATGTAAATGGAATTTACCAAACTTTATAGGAGTAATTTTATGAACTCAAAAGACCTAGGGTCTTAAGGATCAAAATGGCAAGTATTGCCCTAGGAGGAACATTATTTGCAATATTTGAGATATACTTGAAAGTTGAACTTGACCGTGTGCATTAGTGCGTGTTGCAGAGCAATGAGATTGCACAACGTTGCACAATCGGAACCGACAAGTGTGTGCTTTTTAACATGGCAGTGTGGCCTAGCCCTTAAACAGCTGGGCACGCTCAAACACATGCAAATAACATATACAGGATCAGAATGTAATGTAGGACACTCAAGCTTTAGGATGATTTTTTTCTGCAATGGACTATGTTTCATCCCTGCTAACCGGTCAATAGTGTCAAACAGTTAGCCACAACAAATATCTGCCAGTGTGTACCTAGCCCAAATGAGTTGGGAGAATAGGGGAGTAAAGATGTGGTTACAGTTCTTGTTACATTTCCCTATATATCGTTTACTCTCAGGCTCAAAACTTAATTATGTTACTACTGACAAGCAACTTGCAATACATGCTCCAAAAATACACAATAATAAAACTTATTTGTCAGCCTGGTTTTAAAACACACACAGGTAAATGTAATAAAAGTTCTTATCTTTAAAAATAGTGCTGATTTTGCCCCAACCAATGGGGTTTTATTTACCATTTGAAAGCTAACATCTGTTGGACTGGGGCAAAATTAACATTAAGAACTTTTAGTACATCTCCCTGACAGTTTTATTGCCAAGAAGGATCCACTGTTTTAACTAGGAATCACTAGGCCCCCAGTAAAACTATGATGGGACCCCCTTCCCCTTCTACAGTGGTTTCCTGGGAGGCGGGGGAGGCTACATCAGTCATAGGGAAAATAAAAAGATGGGTCTCCCCAGGTAGTAACCCAATCATTAATAGTAATATCACAATTTCAAATCCATTATACCCAAAAGGTACTTACAGTACTCTAATCCCTAAAGGAAAATAAGTCAAACAAATGTAACAAGACAAACAGAAGCGTTTTTTTTTTTCTTTTTCCATCAGAATCCTGGAAAGAATTGGGGTCTAGGTTACAAACGCACCAGCACCTGAGCTAAGGAAGCTCTTTCATTGCTAAGCAGGAACCCCACTTCCCATTCTGACCTTCACATCGCACTCAGTGCCAGAGGTCACCCCACAATGCCCAGGGCACCAGGACAGTTCTGACGATGCACACGCTCCCCGGATCCCCCAGTAAGCCTACAGCTTGAAGGGTATTTATGAGGCCGGGAACCCTGGTTTAAAAGTGTGCTGTTCCTTCTCTGCTCTCCTTCCCAAGTGATGTGGTACTACCCTGTGTGGCCTCACCTTGTACGAGTCAGTCGCCAGGAGGATGTTGAAATCCGCTTCGCCGCATTCCATTTCGGTCCCGGTTTCACACCGCTACAACGAACAGATACAATGAACAATACTGAACTGTGCCGCGACCCGTCGGCTCGTTACCTTTCAATGTACCAGGCTCTCTAAGGAAGGGGCGTGGGCTGACGTCACAGAAAGGGACCGCCCAGGACCTTTCTGAATTACCGAACCTTACAACACTCCGATATTTTTTTTTTATTCCAGTTATGAGTTACGTAAAACAGGGCGTGATCTACTCTTCTGATTGGGCAGTTCTCCTGTCAGTTAACGCAGGATCGGCCCAGTGAGTTTCTAGAAGCCAGTGTTCACGTTGCTGTCAGTTTCGGTTCTGGCGAATGATTCTTGGTTTCTTTTAATCCGAGAGGCTAGATATGAACGAGGTAAGGTGGATTTCCCCTCGCCATTGCTCTACGAGGAATCTGCACGGACCGAGTATCAAAGTTAACATAGGGTATTATCCCGGACACAAATAAAACAGCAATTGAAAGGCAGAATTAGTTCATGTCCAGGGAAACCCCTAAGTAAAAATACATCTTTTTATTTATCTCTTTCTCAGTCATCATCAAAATCCATAATTTATATAGTGGATAATGCACCCCAACTGTAAACTATAAGGATATTAGAAGTCACCAAAGAGTTCCATGACCATATAGAAGAACGAGGCCAAGTACCTTTTATACAGGGCACGGAACGCCAAGGTGACTTATAATATCCCTATAATTTACATTTTGGGGTGTATTATTTATTATATCCTACTACTTTGGCTTCTGGTTTCCTTCTCCTGGAACTGTAAGATTATAAGGCTTATAATCTTACAGTTCCTCCCATAAAAATCCACTACAGGGGTAGGTTATACAAGTATAACAGATGGATCAATAACTATATTAAAAACAATGCATTTGAATTCATCAAAAGGAAGGATCTGTTCAGTACCTCTCACTATCTAAGGATCCTCTAACCACCTTACAGGGACCATTGATCCCTCCTTGGAAAACACAAACATCTATTATTGACCTTAAAGGACAATTATACTCACCTAGACCCCACACCTGCCATCTGTAATACCCAGAGTGAGGACCCTAAATCGCACTGACCTAACCCCTCAGTTCATTGCTAACTCTAGATTTACTCACCTAAAATTTTATTCAGTGCTCCACTCCCACTTCCAGCCAATGAGAAGACATGCTTCTTTCAGAGTGCATCTCCTCATTGGCCGAGTCGCCAACAGACCTCAGGATTGGAGCATCAAAGGAAACTTTAGGTGAGTAAATCTTAAGTAAGAAAGTGAACCCAGGGGTAATGCAGTTTAGTTCCTCACCCTGGGTACTTTCCAATGAGAAAAGCGTGGTTTTGGTGAGTTGTCGTTTAAGGTGATTATAGACTCAACTACGCAATTGTACATGCTGCGAATTGCACAATCAGTTATAATGGAAATGCTGACCAGCCTTGCATCATGCTGATTTTATAGCTCAGGGATAGCTAACTTTCGCCAGCACCAACTACCAGCATTTCTTCAATGCAAAATGCATAGAGTTGTACTTTTAAAACAAGGGTCACAGGTTGGCCATCCCTGGTATAGGTGTTTGGTTTTAATGGAATGTTTCACATTGAGCCTCCAAAGACCTTCACAGTCCCAGAACTTAAACGGTAAGTATTGGTCCGACTTTTTGTTAATTAAAATCCATACAGCAGCAGGGGGCATAATTAACCCATGCCCACAACAAAAACATCTGCTCTAGAACAGGGGACATTACCAGCACTGATCTCTTACCACAGTGTTGGGGTTAGCAGAGTGAGCCCACACACTGGAACAACCCAGTCACTCACAATTTAATTCTTCCATGTACTCAGCACTGTCAGACACAACAGTGTTATCTCCAGAATTTATTTCCAGCCAGGTGACACGCAAAATTAGCTGGTTGAGGCGTCTGACTAAAAGACGCTGAATAAATTCCTTCTCCAAACTCTTTCCAGTTCCAACCACCCCTTCTTTGTCACTCCCATAGTTGAAAAGGATAAATTCTGCCTTTGCGACATTAATAGCATTAGCAGAGGACGTATGAGGATCTCGCTCTCCTGGCTGACAAATAAACATGTGGCAATACCTCAGGGAGTTAGGCAGAAATGAAATTCCCTGAACATTACCATATGTTTCTTTTAAAGGGTATCATCAACCCCAAAACCAAAATTTCATATAAGGTAGGAAATCCCCCCCTAGGAAAAATTTCATAAATAGGTCTCGATCCTTTCCTTCATTTGGGTCACATCCTGCATTGAGATAAGATTCTTTCAACCTGTAATAAAAAGTGGTAGACTCCTCCCCTTTTTCCTGTTGTATCCCAGTTAAAGCTGCCCATGTATTCTTACGCTTTCCCGGTACCTTAATTAACATCTCACCACTTTCTTGTGTTTTCCTATCCTCCTTATTAAGCCTATCCGTAGTTTCCTTTTTATCATATGTAATATTTACTTTCCCTCCAAATCCTTTAATGAGCAATTTTGCTATATCATTGTATGTAGCCCTATACGTACCTTGAATCGCGTCTAGATCCATAACAAATTTAACTGGATCCCTCTGTGAAAGTACTATACTATTGATTAAAGTTAATTGGTCTGCCTGAGTCCAAAGTTGACGCCATTCAACACTGTATTAAGGTTAGTCACTACTTTCTTCTTTAACCTGTTGAGTTCTTACTTGAAGGGTGGTGACCTCATGTTGTAATTCTGTTAAATCTGGGTACAATTTCTTTACCTGTTCCTGAGTATTATGACACAATCACATTTACAATTGGAACCACAAGGAATGACTGGGTTAACCTGTGGAGGGCAAACCGTCTTTTAAAAATGACGTTATCCTTGCTTCAACTCTTTTGGAAATGTAATACGGTACCATCTTTGATAGCAAACACTTCCTCTTACCGTAGCCCCAAAACTATTGGCCATTAAAATCCTTGCTTCTGGGTTTAATACATCGTATTCATCCTTCCATGTACGTATGTAAGCTTTAAGCTGAGGATAATCTGTCTTTGCCTGATCTACTCCTTCCTTTAATTTTGGTATTCTCATCTGTTCTTGATATTTGTTCCTGATCTTGTGGCGTTTTGTCCTCTGGTTGTGGTGTTCTATCCTGATCTTGTGGTGTGCTAACTTTCCTCTACTTCTGTTTGTACTCTTGTCAACTTTAGTGACTGTTTTTCCTGGGCTATTACTCTTATTAATGCATTTGTACCTGCTACTTCTAGATCGTGTTCATCTGAATTGTCATTTAAAATACTATCTTTGGGCCAACCGACAGGTATTCTCCCTTTCCTAGCATATCTATACTGTCCTGCATAAAAACATTCAACAATTTGTGAAGGTTTCCTTTTGCTCTCCTCTAGCCACGTAAGGGCTTGCTCTAGCAGTTTTTTCTTACCTAACCATTCAGCATTGTTAGTTATCACAGACTGTCAGTATTTAGCATCTAACCTTCCAGTTTTCTGTACCTTTAATTTCTTGTCAAATGCCTTTAGTGGTTCAGAAGCCCAATCACAGTGAGTCTCTTCCATCCATTCAACTGCTGTTTTCCCCTGGACTTTAGATTCAGACTCTTCCTGAACTTTGAAATGTGAATCTTTATTTCCCATTCCTGAGCCGTTGGCCAAACGTACTCACACCACTTGTCCCCTTGGGGACCCTGTACACACACACTTGAAAACAGGCCAGTTGAAAACTCACGTGCTACTCTTTTTCCACTCTTAGGGGGCGATGCACCAAAGGGCGCATCACTCCTGTTTTGGAGTTTTAGTCACGCTAACCGATGTTATATCGGTTAGCGTGACTTAAACTCCTTCCTTGCGGCGGCTGCGCGGCTAATGCGTAAGTTAACAGCGCAGCCGCCGCAAGCGATGTTATATGCCGAAATCGGCATTTTATTGCGGCACTTTCAACGGCAGCTGATAGCTGGCGTTGAAAGTGTCGGAATCGAACAGTGACAGGTAGCGATGTTCCGAGCGCCGCTATCGGCATATAACATCGCCGGGTTGTTTGCACCGGGTTGCCGATAGCGGTGCTCGGTGCATCGGCCTGCTAGACACTTAACAAGAGGTACCCTTATCCATATAGGACAGATAGACATATACTTCTGTATATATTTATTGCAATTTTGATTAGGTTAACTAGGTGCTGTGGAACTGGAAGACTCTGCATACTTCCCTTACCTGGCAATATACCATGCAACAATGTTGATGGCAGAACTTCACAAACACCAGTTAACATTTAACCAAATATAACAGATATTTCTTATCGTAAATTACTGCTAGAAGCACATCATAATAAGCAGATCAAACACATATTCTTAATAGCTCATAGATATAACCTGTTAGCGTTCTCTTTGAAATGCACAATGATCGGAAATTATATACTTAATTGTTTGCAATGAAAACTCATACTAAGTATATCATATAATGATTATACTAACATAGTTATTAAACATAGTTTCTCTTGCACACAATTAACTGAAAATTAACCACGGAACAGGGAACACACCTAATAGCAATCGACTAATTCTTTTTAGGTTTTTCCTCTTTAGCAGCATATAAAAACATATAATTGATGACAAACAGAGCTATACATTAGATTAAAATTCAACAGAAAGATAGAAACAACATACAAATCCTAGCAATTGAGGTTCGTAACTAAGCCTATGACTCACCCAGACCAGATAATGCAACCATGCAAGCTAGCAAGTGAAATCCCCCTTGGTAAGCAAACAAAAAAAAATAAAGCTTACCTTTAGCCGGCACAAAGGATTTTTCAGTTGCTTTATTGCAGTTAACACGAAGCTGATCCAAAATGATTCACAAAGTCCAGTCCCATCTGGGGTGCCAACTGATTAGGTAGAAAATATACCATTAAACCAGAGATTATTGCTAGGAGGGAAAGATTACATAAGAGGTACTTGAGAGAACAGTCCACACAATAACAGACTGTTACAGGTAGAAACTGTTCTGATTTATTGTTACATTACACTCTAATTTATACCATTTACAATTGCTAGCATATGTCATTATTAATTAGTTACATATTTAGTCATGTGATTACAATTACCCTATGGTTAGAATATAGCTCCAGATCATTAAGAGTTAAAACACTGTTCCCCTTATTCATAAAATTAAATTTGCACTTTAGTGGACTTTCCAACACTTATTTTTGCACTTATTATCTTATTATTCAATCATCATTTATAACAGTTATCACTTCTGAAGGTTGGTCTTATCTCTGTGTAGCTCAAAGATGTGACGTTGCTGTAACTTAGAAGTATTAGCGTACCATTGCAAAATTGTAAGTATTAGCGTACCATAAAAAATTATTGTATAAACTAAATAAGCTATAAATAAGACCACCTTAACACTGCTGTGAGGTAAGAGATTTTATTATACTGCCCATTACAATCACCGAAATGCATTAAAGATTGACATGCTGACAGCTTCATAACATCTGTTTCTGCTATACACCTGTTTCTGCTAAAATGGGTACACACATGCTTATGTTAGGAAAGGAGGTAAGGAGAATTGGAATGGGAAGACCTGGGATGTGGGAGCGGTTGGCATGCAGAGGCAGGAAAGGATTTCAATAGGTGCTGAAAAGTTAACAGAAAAAATTTGAATGGTCCAAAAGTGCCTGGAATAAGGAGGACAGGCCTACTGCAAACAAATAAATATGCTGGTGAACTTAAAGTGCATGTCAACCCTTAAAACAAAAAAACTGGTGTCTTGTCAGTTATCTGACTTCTACTCCAACTCCTATTTTTACCAGTTAATAACCTTTGTAACCATATATTTAAAGAGTAACTGTGGGCTCCATACAAGTGCCCTTTATTAAAAGAGCACATTTCTACCTCTAAAACAACTACAGGGGTATGCTTCTTTCTGCAATATATGCAAACTTATAGCAGTATAAAGGGTGGTGTTTCCAGCTAGCATTGTGAGCCTTGACATCACCAGCACCATTTCTCTGCCCCGCTGCCACTGGCACTGAGCATGCCCTGTTGTATCCTACTGCTGTAACTGTCTTTAAATAGCTTTAGAAAAGATTTTTCTTTTTGGGAGGGGGGGGGGGGGGCTTCTTACACAGCAAATCATTTGACGGTCACACACTTCCTTGTTCTACCTGACTGTCTGAGTGTTACTTTAAAAGCCTATAAATTAAGATCCAGCGAAGTTAGAGACATCATCCTAGGGTTGTTTGAAAGGTAAAAGAGGACTCTTTCAAATAGATGAGACTTGTATTCCTTTCTGGCAAAGATATCTGCCTCCTCCCTCTGCTCAATGAGCTTTTTATAAGCTTAGGCATGTGCAGAAAAGGTAGCAGGTGAAACAGCAGTCATTCATGGGCCGTAATGTCAATGTCACTGTCGCAGGTAATAAAGTGTGAAATATATCAGTTGAGGTTGTGGCCTGACAATTGACAACTGACAATTTACCCGTTTTTTTGATTTAAGAGTGGATATGTTCTAATGGTGTGCTTGATTAGGTTACTGTTCCTATTTCAGAAGGAAAAGTATAATTGGATTGGACCTTCCATGTTGCTTCTTATTTAGGTTTGTTCATTCCTAACATGGCATACATATTGTACAAGTATGTACTCTTAATATAGGCATGCCTTTAAATCTTGGGTTAGGTTCTAGCTTTGAGTCCCATAGGAGAAAAGCATATTATAAATGTTATTTTTTTTGTGACGTTTGAATTTTCTTGCCGGAGTAAAGCTAGACAAATATATAACAATTTTTTTATTCTGGTAGATATTTCTGTAGCAAATAGTTAGCTTTAAAGTCACACAGCAGTTAACACATTGTAGAGATAGTGCTGAGTGGCATCCCTGATGTTGGAATGCTTTTGGCCCTCAGTAAATTCCATTAAATGGACACTAAACAGATTTCATAAACTTTATTAAGTACATGAAATCTGTATCTATTATTCGCAGGGAGGGTGAGCGCTTATTCCCACCTCCCTGTGAATAACGATCAGGGAACACACAAAACTTACCTTATTGGCACTCCACTCTGCTTCTTCTCAACTGTCAGACACGCTGTCCCGATCAAGCATCTATCTTCGAGATGGGTGTGTGATCGGGACAGTGCGTTTGTCAGCTGAGAAGGAGCTACGAGTGGAGTGCCGGTAAGGTCTTGCACTGTTCCCTGGGCGTTCTATTATTCTGAGGGAGGTGGGAATAAGTGATCTCACCTCCCCGTGAATAATAGAAACAGATTAACTGTACTTAAAAAAACTCCAAGTAAACCACTTGTGGAACCTAACCAACAAAACTGGTTATCAGTGGTTATAAAAGGCAATGCAGACCTCCACTTTTGCTATACCATTATTAAACTATTGTTATTTTTGGTTGAGTAAATTCAAAATTCTCTTTTTCCCTTACATTTGGCTTTTGATTAGTGGTGATAAGAAATCTGCATACATCTTTACAGATTTGGTATCGAAGGGCTGATGTAAACTCACACATGCCATACCTCCTATGCAATATTAGCATATTATAAACCATGATGGGGTTGTATTTTTACGTTTTTGTTCTATATATCTTGCTTCAGACATGTAACACCCTCTCGGATCAAGTATATTTGGAAAGCTGAGCTATCCACCCTTAAAGGGCATGTCCACCCCCAAAACTAAAATTTAACCCCTTACTGGCCACATCAAGAAGTTTAAAACAATCCTTACCTTACATTCCTGCTCAAAATAGTTCCCCTGCTGTGCCCCTCCAAAGTCCAGGAAACTGCTGTGTAGGAGCAGTGTGTGACTCATGCTGTGCCTGAGATTCCTCAACTTCATCAAGGTTGAGGCATGCTCAGTGCAGCCCTCCCTGCCTCTCAGCCAATCACGGACGCGGCTGCAGGTCCCGCCCCCTGCTTTTAATTCCATGCAAGCAGAGGGCCTGAACACTGCAGCGGAGGAGAGAGGGCAGGTAAGTAAGAATCGGGGGACTTTCTAACAATTATATTAATGCAGTTGGGGCTGGGGGAGCATGCCCTACCACATATCAAAAGTTAAATTTCGGGGTGGACATGCCCTTTAAAACCAAAACTGGCGACTTGTGTTGTTATCTGTCCGCAACCCTAACTGGTATTTTTACCAGTTTATTATATGCATTTGTAACCAGATATTAAATGAGAAGTTATATTCCTTTCTGGCAAGGTATCTGCCTCCTTCCTCTGCTCAATTAACTTTTTATAAGCTCCAGCATGTGTAGAGGAGTCAGCAGGTGAAACAGCAGTCAGTCTTTCTCTGTGATGTCAGTTGCCACAGCCTTGATTGATTGCATGGAGGGAGGGGACAGCTTACTCTGCAAAATTGGGGACATTAATTATCCTTTAATATTTGGTTAGTAATGCAGGTAATAAAGTGCATAATATCTATGTTGGGGTTGGGGGCAGGTAACTGGCAATTGACCAGTTTTTAGTTTTAAGGGTGGACATGCCTTTAAAGTAAGAATATAAAATAATTTTTATAGATGTAATAGACATTTTGTCATTATTTGCTTATTTGTTCCTGTAGTTCATCTTCGCCTTGGCCTGCGATCGAGTCTTTGGTTATCTCTAGTGGTACTCGGGGATTCCATCAATGTGTGAGTTTTCTAACTATGCTGGTTTCACAGGTACATGCAGGGGCTACCTCTTTGCTCTCTCTTGTGCTCCTCATAGCAGCACAGCTGGGAAGTGTGGTCGTAATTGGCTGATCACTTTAAATCTCACCTATTCCTGCTTTTTCATCTGTTCCTTTTGGTTCAAATCTCTTCCTGTTTCTCATCCTTGTTGCCCAATATAGCATTTGGCTTGTCTCTCTGCTAAGTGGTGTGTTATCCTGTCTGATCTTCGGTTGCTGATTTTGCTTGTTTCTGACTATGATTCTTGCCGGCTGGACTGCCCTCTGCCTGTTAGGCTGGGTACACACGGGGCTATTATTTGTTTTCCGACCGAGTGTTATGGCAAGTGAGACAGTGCATGCAACCAATCACGTGGTCCCATAGGGAACCACACGATTGGCCGTGATTTACCAATGGCCCGTTCATCCGATTTGTCCCCACACCATCAGATATTTCCGGGCAGCCGACCGATCCACGGCACTTGGTCGGTCGAAAATATCTGCTGGAGTGTACCCAGCCTTACAGACTCTGCTTATCCTCTGATCTATGTGTAACTCTTGACTTGTTCCACAACTACATCTTGTCTGATCCTCCTACACTTTTCCTGCCCGAGTCCAACTTTCCGCAGTGGTGTAGGGAGTACCATAGCAACCATAGCATTTGCAATGGCGCCCAGAGCCAAAGGGGGCCCGTCCAGGCCCCCTGCAGGCATGTCCAGGTTAACCCTCCTAAGCAGGGCCACCGCTGCCATGAGGAAGAGTAAGACTTTAATTTCAGGCAGCAGCACTCCTGTGTGAGTAGAAAGTGGCATGCTGGATGCGCATGCACAACTGCTCGCTCGCACGTGCGTGCACTCAAAAGTCCTGCCACCTGCAGTACCTATGACCTGATCCTGCAAGTATCACTGCTACCTCTGCTCCATCACATCTCCTTCAGACCAGCCAGTTAGATAAAAATTATATTTGACCTGTTACTGAGAGAAATGTATATGCACAATAGCAGTGGGCAACTAATGTGTACCAGTGGGCAAGTTATATCTGGGCAGCTTATTTGTTGGGAGCTTATATGTACCAGTGGGCAACTTATATGTACAAGTGGGCAACCTATATGTACCAGTGTTGGGTTGAACTGCACTGAACTGCCTTTTATGTGGGTTGAGGGGCTCCATCTAAAATCTTGCTATGGGGCCCTTTTATTTCTTGCCATACCCTTCTTTTGCATCTCTCAGGCCTCAGCCTCAATACCTTGCTCTTTAATTCCTGGGGGAAAACTTGTCTGGCTTGACTCTAGGTGAAGGCAGTTGTAAAAATTGGGGTATTGGGACTAATGGAGACCTAGGATTGGATAAAGCTTTACACATCTGTCATACAGATGTAAACTTTCAACTCTAACACGGTACATTTGTAAATTAAGGATGCCTTTACAGCCAATGTTTTACTCATAATTGTGCCTTTAAATGTACAGAGATTACTTCTGCATTTTCTCCCAAGATTAGGATCGCTTTGGGTCAAGCTTTGTTCCTCATTATATTTCGTAAAAGTTTGTTCCTTATTTTATTGTTTTTACTGCTTATATTTTTGTGAATTCTATTCAAATTCTGTGGACAGTTTGCAGTTATATTTTAAAATGTAAAAAATAAAATTACTACAAATACTTCTTTACTTTTCTGGTTTCTTTAAGTTTGTCCTGACTATAGTGACTTGTTTCACTTTCTCTGCTAGAAGGGGCATTTAGAGGGGTTGGGCAGGTTGTGAGTAGACTAAACCTTGCCCCATCTGCCAGTAAAAACTGTTTTGAGGTTTACATACATACAGTTCTTTCAGCATTTTCTTTTCAACATGGAGGGCACAGGGGGCTAAGTTGTATTGGGTGACAGGTGCATATATGTAGTTTGCGCCAGGTAAAAAAAATAATGCTCAAGGTGCCATTTAACCTAAGGCTGGCCCTGCAATCAACTGTCAAAGCTCTGTCACCATTCCAGCTGCAGAATAGTTTATGATTACTTGAAAATGCATGATGCTTCAGATTGGAAATCTAAAGAAATAGGGGAATTATCAACAAAAAAATGGTACGGTGGTGGTTGGGAAGAATTATAGTTTACGGTCATGGTCAATTTTAGTATAAATGCCCTTTAAGTAAATGCTATTCCTTCTATAATGCTTTAACAGCATCCCATGAGCTAAATGCAGAACCAATGAACTATTTACAAACAGGGTAAACTACAACAGATGATAGTTAAAGAGCATATCCACCCCCCAAACTAAAATTTTACCCACTACTGGCTCTACTGTGTAGTGAAAAAAAATCCTTACCTTACATCTCTGTACCTTATGGTCCTACTGCAGTGATTGTCCAAAGTTCAAGAAACTGAAAAGTAGTAAATGTCTTCCTGTCCAAAAAGGTTTTTGCTTCCTCCTTGTCCTCTGAGAGGACAGTGGCAAGCGCAGTGGAGCCCTCTCCCTCTATCCTAATCCTTCCCTGGCTGCCCTTCACCTAGCGAATAATGGTTAATATATAACGTAGGGCATGCCTTCCCACCCCCAACTGTTATATATTAAAAAAGAATTCAAACTGTACTTACAGACCTTCACTATCACGGCATTCTCTATTGCTGACAGGTAGCCAATCACAGCCACGCAAGAAGTTTGTAAGTAGAGTTGTGATTTTTTTTTTAATAAATCTAATATAGTGGTTGGGGATGGGAAGGGATGTCTTACTGTACATTCTATTACAATTTTTTAAAGAGGGTGGAGATGCTCTTTAAAACCTTCACCCAAATAGGATGAAAGTTCAATTGAAACTGCCAATAATTTTCAGCTGATCATGCATACGTCTATGGTCTAAATGATCAGTTGTGCCTACAAACCTAAGGTGAAAATTTCTATTGCTACCTCCGATATTTTGGCCTGGCCAACTGGTCGATAGCATAGATATCGTAAGCATAGCATCAATTATTTTGACCTTGAAACTACAAATAAATAAGAAATGAAAGTGAAATTGTAAATTTCTTTTTTTCCAAGAGTTATTTTGATTGCAATGCCTGGCTGGATACGAGTCACAATCTAATCTTTTCTGGAACAAGGTCAATTTTTAAATGAAAGGAAACTACACAAAATAGGAACAACAAAACACAACTGATCATGCATACGTCTATGGTCTAAATAATCAGTTGTGCCTACAAACCTAACGGTGAAAATGTTTATTGCTACCTCCGATATTTTGGCCTGGCCAACTGGTCGATAGCATAGATATCGTAAGCATAGCATCAATTATTTTGACCTTGAAACTACAAATAAATAAGAAATTAAAGTGAAATTGTAAATTTCTTTTTTCCAAGAGTTATTTTGATTGCAATGCCTGGCTGGATATGAGTCACAATCTAATCATTTCTGGAACAAGGTCAATTTTTAAATGAAAGGAAACTACACAAAATAGGAACAACAAAACACAACTGTTTTAAGCGATGACAATGTAGTTTCCCCAATATCTGGAGTTTAAGTTTTGTTGGGCATAATTGCTAGTCAGCTAAATGAATGAGCTAAATGAACCAGCAAGCACCACGGGGAATGAAAATTATTTGCAGGATTTTTAGGGCTCCTTGTAGGGCGCCTTTCCCACCCCTAAGCGCTGTAAAAAAAAAAAGAAACATTAATGGACACTAAATATGTTGTATTCAGTTACTAGCTAGATATAGAGCAAGTCAGTCTATATAATTTAACAAGATAAACAAGATCTCCCTTGTAAATAGTATGTGCACCCCCCTAAACTTTAAGGATTAGGCTAATTGTCCCCAAAACCTCTACCTTGCGAGGTTCTTACGGGCCTGTTTAATAAAAGTCTGCCTATTGGTAGCTCACTGGAATGCTGGCCTACTAGGTTTTCCTCTGATGTCCCAGTGGGCATATCCACCTGGGTTCTCTGCTATTGACCTGTAACAGATCATCAGGGTTATTCAATAAAAGTTCTTATCGTTTAAAATGGTGCTAATTTTGCCCCAACCAATCAGTTGTTAGCTTTCAAATGTTACATAAGTTCTGATTGGTTGCGGGCAAAAATTAGCACCATTTTAAACGATAAGAACTTTTATTGAATCTCCCTGCATGTATTTTTAGTGACTGTGGTACCTTACTCTGTGTATGACTGGCTTCAGACTTTCAGGGAGATTCAATAAAAGTTCTTATGGTTAAAAATGGTGCTAATTTTGCCCCAACCAATCTGATGTTAGCTTTCAAATTGTAAATAGCATCTGACTGGTTGGGGGGAAATTAGCACCATTTTTAACGATAAGAACTTTTATTACATAGGCTTGTTATTGTCCAAAGAAGTTGATAAATCTACATTAAGCCCTTGTTCCCTCTGCTGTCTTCTGCTTTGCTTTCTTGCCTTTTTTGTGCATGAAAGCTGCAGTAGATTGGCAATGTCACATGCCAATCACAGGCGCCGCTGCAAGTAAGGCCTCTTCTGCAGGTTCCGTGCACAGAAAAGGCACAGAAGCTAAGCAGAAGGCAGTCAAGGAAATGAGGGCTGGTAAGTAGGTTTAGAAGCACCTTTGAACACTAAGAACCTCACAAGGACAAGGTTTTTGGGGGCAATTAGCCTAATCCTAAAATTTTGTTTGGGGTGAACATACCCTTTAATTAAATATGCAGCAACAATAAATGTATTATCCATTTATATGTTATTTATTTTGCTTATTTTTAAAGGTGTGGCTTTTTATGTTTTGAAAGAATGATTTTTAACAATGTTGAATATGTTAAACTTCTATTTCCTCTATAGGATTTCACCTTGAACATATGAAACTGCATGCTAGAATAATAACAGCTAATTTAAAATGAATATAATTGCCTGCTGCAAACTGTACTTTCTTGTTTGCACTCCAGTGAAAGCTGGATGAGAGAAGCCTGGGTGTCCCTAGCCTAACTGCCAGTCAGAAAAGCAGCATCTAGATTAAACGTGTGCTTAAGTTTAATAAGATAACGAGGATAGATAATTATTTTGGATAGAGCAGTGAAAAAGAAAAAACAGTGGTTGAAGGTCATTGAAATATGTTATTTTAACGATGTATGAACCTTGCTTCTGTTATTTATTTGTGTATTAAAGGACAATTATACTCACCTTTTCCCCGATCCACTGCAGCATAGTACCCAGGGTGAGGACCTAAAATCGCTAAGTCCTAACCCTGGGTACTTTCCCTAACTCCTGCACTACTTACCGCAAATCTGCTTCGCCGATCCACACTGTTCCACCTCTCTTCTACTGTCAGTGACAGTCGCGAGGCAACCAATTGGAAGACACGCCTCCTTGCAGAGCGTATCTTCCTATTGGCTGCCTCGCGATCTGTCACTGAAGCAGGAAGAGGGGAGGAATGGAGCAATCGGCGAAGCAGATTTGCAGTAAGTAGTGCAGGAGTTAGGGAAAGTACCCAGGGTGAGGACTTAGCGATTTTAGGTCCTCACCCTGGGTACTATGCAGCTATGGAGGAAGAGGAGCGAGGGTGAGGTGAGTATAGTTGTCGTTTAAGCTTAGCTGTGTTGTAGGAGGCATATTTATCTGAGCATGCAGGAATCCTACTCTGTAAAAAAGATACTTCAAATAGAATGCGAGTACAATTAATATTTTAATAATTGCTTTATAACTAAACTGCTCATTTACCTGGAACAATATAGGGCATATTAACAGTATAATGTGGTGGAAAATTACAAAATTGGTTTGTGGTGAACATTTCAGTGTAAATCTTGTTCTCTTGTTACTAAAGTGATTTTCAATATCAGCATTTCTGATGGTTTTACACCAAAATGTTTTTACATAGTAAAAATGTTCAAAATAAATTAAAATTTATTAATATATAATAATATATATGGTGTGCACAGATTAATGGAGGAGCATATATACAGAGAGAGAGAGAGCGAGCTTAAGGGAATTGTATCTCACCGCTCCGTATGATCATCTGCCCGGGTGCTATTTGTTCTAAAGAAGCACTTTAAAGAGACCCATGGAGCACTGATGTTACTTGGAATTATAACTATATGCTCCTATTTTAATATGGGATAGTCAAAATGGGAAGTTAAACCACACTTCTGTGACTGCTAAGGGGTCTCCATGTGGATACTGAAAGGAAGTGGTAATGTCAGTATAACATCCAATAAAAGTGACAGTCTTAGCCAATCAAAAAAATCCTTCATGCTACACAGAAAGTGATGTGTATGTAGGAAAGAGGTTATAAAGGATAATACTTTGCATGTTCCTGCCCATTTCTCTAAGAAAGCTGGGAGGGAGAAATATGAGTTTATATTTTAGATTATTAGGGAATAATAACATGAGGCTGCGAGGTACCTTCTGTTATAAGAAGGCTCTGTTTCATTTTATACTCTGTGGGAAGCTTTTACCCCCATTTCACCTTATTCTATAAAGCTAATCCTGTGCTCCTAAGTCCTAACCTCATAGCAACTGTAAATCTGGTAATTGCTGTGGTAAATACTAATAAGTATGAACCTAATGAAGGTTCTCATTCATCCAGGTCATGGTTTATCTGTTGTATTCGATTAGATCAACTGGACTGGAAGTTCAAGTCCAGTCTCCAAGAACTAAACTTCAAGTCCAGTTGATCTAATTGAATACAACAGATATAAGTATGAACCTAGCATATTAATCTGGATCCTGTACAGGGTCTCAGGTTGTCAAATGGAGCTGTTTAGTTTGAACCACACATTGAAGCAGGATTGCCTGGGTCGATTCTAAGACCTGTAGGTTAATTCCAATCAGTCCCTCTGGATACTTGCTGGCAGGTAGGTGGAATAAGAAATGGAGGACACATTTTGTAAGGTTCATGACTTCTACTACCTAAAGTGATCTTTACCATCTTTTCTTAGTCCAAAGGTGTAATAACTATGGATTTAAGGGGAGGGCAGATGGATCACTTGCATATGTCTGTAAGTCAGAAAAATAGCTTTATTCCAGGATGTATAAAAACTACATTTTCCAGCATTCTGTGCAGCCAGGGAATGCTGGGAGTTGTAGTTTTTAATGTGAAAAACTCAACACCTATGTTCTATATCATTAAGCTGTATTTCATCTTTATACACTCAATAGCCAATGGACATAAAGAAGAAACTTACAGAGAATCCCAGGAGTTGTCGTTTTTAAAACATGGGAAATGTTCAACACCCCTGCTCTATACTATTAGATTCTATTGCATCTGGGCACATGCCTTAGCTGCAGGACAATAAGAAGAAACTTACTGCTAACAAAGAATGCTGGGATTTGTAGTAATGGAAATTAAATTTATAGCACAAGAGATTATTTTTCCAGAAGTGAAATTAGAGCCTACATCACTAAAATTGCACGAAGGCCAAAATATAAGGTTAATGTGTAAAATAGCTCTAACATTTTCAAACATGTGAAAGGTCACAAGTTCAACACCCCTGCTCTATACCACAGTTTAGGGTCTCAGGTCACCTAGTGGTGCTGTTTAGTTTGAACTGCACATTGTGGCAGGATTGCCTGGGTCTATTCTAAGACCTGCAGGTTTATCTTGTTTGGTTCTACTGAATGCTGATGACAGTTTAAAATATCTCTGTGTAAAGGTTTTATATCCACTGTATTAGCATATTGCAAAAACCTATCTACCAACCAATACGAGTGGCACTCAAAAACACAGGTCCAATCAATTATAGACCTGGGTGTCTCCTATGGATTATTGTATAAACTTCAGTGGGATATAGGAGCACTCCAGGATTTGTTCAAAAGGTTTATTAAATATTACACAGTGGCAACGTTTCGGCTCTCTGCGTGGAGCCTTTATCAAGCCCTATATCCCACTGAAGTTTATACAATAATCCATAGGAGATACCCAGGTCTATAATTGATTGGACCTGTGTTTTTGAGTGCCACTCAAAGTAGTAGTGGAAAGGTCAGCACTCCGTTCATTATGAATGCCTGGGTGCCAAATCATCCATCAGATAAGACCAAACATATCTTAAGTCCTGTGAGTGCCGTTGTATGTTTGGCCCTATATAAATATATTGGTTTACCTTAAACCAACTGACTGTAATCAATTACTGATGTATCAGAGTTTTCATCCCTCACATATTAAAAAATCCATACCGTATAGTCAGTTTAAAAGAGTGGACAGGATAATAAACAATGGGGGTTATTCAATAAAAGTCCTTATCGTTTAAAATTGTGCTAATTTTGCCCCTACCAATCAGATGTTAGCTTTCAAATGTTACATAAGTTCTGATTGGTTGGGGCAAAATTAGCCCCATTTTAAACGATAAGAACTTTTATTGAATCTCCCTGAATGTTGAGAATAAAGAAATGGCTTATAAGGAGTGTAAGGAGAGATTTATAGAAAGGGGATATCCGACAGGTATTATAGATGCAGCTTTAGAAAGATATAAGAATCCTAAGCTGTTAAGTAACAGAAAAAAGTCTAAACAGAGAATCCCTTTTATTACAGATTATACACTGGGGAGTGATCGCATAAGCAAGGTGATAAAGAGACACTGGCACATTGTATAGAATGCGTACCCAGGTTTTGAAGAATTTGAACAACCACCAGTGACGGACTATTGGTTCTCACTTAACTTCCTCTATGCATAGAACAAAAAAATAAAGACCTGCTGCCAAAGTGGGCTTGGGAGCGAATGGCATGTTTCCCTGTTTGGGATGTGCTCAGTGCCCCTATGTCCACAGGGCCAAAAGGTTTATGCACCCTCTAACGTCATGTTATCACGACTTAAGGGGACATTTCACGTGTAACTCTAAATACGTAGTTTACGCCCTGTGATGTCCCTGCGGACTTGTATACGTTGGTAGGAAACAGGACCGAAACGTCGCTAACTACACAAATTATGTGTGAATAAAAGTTGTATTTTGGATATTAAGAAGTCCTTTTGTGTGCACTGACTTCAATCAAATATATATGTGAAATTCTCATCGGTAGCACCAAGGCCATAATACTTGTCAAGTGAGTGCCTGACCATACCCCAGATATATATATATATATATATATATATATTCCTTATCCCTGAGGTGGGGGGTACAGGATATTACATATAAGAAATATTAAAATATTACCATTTAAATGACCATCAATAAAAGTATATAAAGTATAGCACTGATATTAGGTACAAGACAAAATATAAAAAATACATAAACTTACTTACAAGCTGCCATCAATAGAGAACTCTGCGGGAGCAAGGATCTGTAAGTACAGTTCGGATTCTATTTTTACATTTCCTATATAGCGGTTGTGAGAGGGAGGGGATGGCCTATAATATATATAAAAAATTTAATGCTACATTAATGGCAGCCAAGAGGGATTAGGAGGGAGGCGGGAAAGGGCTCCCCTACGCATGCCACTGTCTACTTAGAGGACAAGGAGGAGGCAGAAACCTTTTTGGACAGGAAGACAGCTACTACTCCTCAGTTTCCTGGAGTTTCTACAAGCACTGCAGGAGAACAATAAGGAGCAGAGATGTAAGGTAAGGTAGTTTTTTTAAACTACTCAGTGGGGCCAGTAGTGGTTTAAAGTTTAGTTTGGGTGGTGGACATGCCCTTTAAGCTATGGAGGCTGCTATTGATAGTATTGATTTAAATCCTCCTGTCCTTGTACCTGCAGATGAAACACAGCAATTAGACTCAATAGCTCTATCAGGCTCAATTGCCAAACCTATTTTTAAGCCTGATCCATTTGATGGGGTAACTATGGAGTGAATTGATTAGCTAGAACAATTTGAATTGGCAGACACAATTAATGATTGGGATGAAGGTGCTCGCTTGCAAGTCCTTAGCCTTTTGCTTAGTGGCAAAGCCAGGCAAGTATACCAGGGATTTAATACTGAAATAAAAAACAGTTATCACTAATTAAAAAGTGCTCTGCAGCATGTTTTTCAATTACATCTGTATGAAAGAGTATATAAAGGATAACACTTCGCATATTCCCGCCCATTTCTCTAGGTACACTGGTAATGAGAAATATATGTTTATATGTTACATTATTAGGGCAATGCTATTTTTATAACATGATTTTGTAAAGAACTTTCTGTTATAAGAAGGCTCTATTTCATTTTATACTCTGCGGGCAGCTTATAGTTCCTTTAACCCCACTTCATCTTAAGCTATAAAGCTAATCAATATCCTCCAGCTAATAAAGATAATCAGTGCTCCAAAGTCCTAATCCCATAGCAACTGTAAATCTGGAACTTGCTTTGGTAATTACTAACAAGTATGAACATAGTATGTTAATCTGGACCCTGTTTAGAGTCACAGGTCACCCAATGGTCACCCAATGGACATAAAGGAGAAACTTACTGCTAACAGAGAACACTGGGAGTTGTAGTTTTCAAGCATATGAAAGGTCAGTGAGAAATACGTGTTTATATATTAGATTATTAGGGCAATGCTATTATAACATGAGGCTGTGAGGTACATTCTGTTATAAAAAATCTTTATTTCATTTTATACTCTGTGAGGAGCGTTAAGCACCTTTAACCCCACACCTTAATTTATAAAGCTAATCAGTATCCTGTGCTCCCAAGTCGTAACATAAGCAGCTATAAATGTGGCATTTGCTGTGGTTAATACTATGAACATAGTATGTTTAGTTTTAACCACGTGGCAGGATTGCCTGGGTCTTTTCTCAGACCTGGAGGATTATCCTATTTGGTTCCCCTGGATACTGGTGACTGTCTGAGTAACAGTTTAAAACTGTGTAAAGATTATATATCCACTGTATCCACACATAGCAAAACATACACATGCATCATTTCCACTGTGCACCAACGGGTACACTTTTGCTAATGTATATATATACATATATTACAAACAAGCTGGCTGTCTGCACTCACAGTTCCAATTCAGCTACCAGGGTGCTTAAACCTGGGCCCGGGAGTAGTAACAAACGAAGAGGATGTATGACAGAGCACTTATATTGGTTTAAAAAAACAGAAGATTTATTCTAATCTCTATACAATATATATGTGTGTATATATATATATATATATATATTTTTTTTTTTAACATATTCCAGTGTACATTCTGGTACTTAATAAATAGGCAAGTGCAGATACCTCACACCACTTTTTTGGGCTGCAAGTCTACCCCACTCCGTCCTCCGTGGTTAAAGCTTCAAAAACAAAATTAAGTTGTAGACGAGCCTCAGGCAGTGTGCAAAACTGCGTGGAACTTTATTGTAAAAACAGCAACATGTTTCAGAGCTGTGTGCTCCTTTATCAATGCTTGATAAAGGAGCACAGGCTCTGAAACATGTTGCTGTTTTTACAATAAAGTTTAATACAGTTTTGCACACTGCCTGAGGCTCGTCTACAACTTACACTCTGGTACTTTCATACTTTCAATGGTTTTTATTGCACTCAATCACATTGAGATTCATTTTGTTGTGTGCAACACAGATTTTTTTAAATTAATTACAGTGTGTGTGCAATTAAAAACCTTGGAATGCTCCTGAGAGTGCACTGAAAATGTTGATTTAATTTATATAATGTTTGGACAGTGGCACCTGGATGGGTGTGTGTGTAGAATGTAAGTACTGTACACTTCTTACTACAATCCCCCTGCAAAAATGTAAATGTAGCACTCCAGTACTTAGTCATACAAGGGTCGAGCACAAAAGGCCTGTCTGATGCAAGGGTCCAAGGAAAGCTATTTTTGTAACTAATAGGGAGCAATGTTTAAATGTATTTTCTGGTTGCTCACAACTTGCTTGGTATCTTAAAGGATCCTTTTTAGAATAAGCCTGAAATAACATTGTTGTTTCAATATGTTCTTTGTTTATGTAACCTCTGTGAGTAGGACTTTGGAAGTTGTCCTTTAACACCTGTCACAATGTTAATCATATTTAAAATAGCCTAACTAAAAGGTCAGTTCAGGCTTTCAACTCAAAATATTACATGGCCAGTCACATTCCTATAAATTGTAAACATAATACAGTAAATACAATTTACTGTAATACATTTCTCTTGTAATCTGATATATTTTTATTGAGATTACATGTAAAGACCAACAGGGTTATTCAATAAAAGTTCTTATCGTTTAAAATGGTGCTAATGGTGTAATTGTGCCCCAACCAATCATATGTTAACTTTCAAATGTTAATAAGATTGATTGGTTGGGGCTAAATTAGCACCATTTTAAACGTAAGAACTTTTATTGAATCTCCCTGAAAGTCTGAGCCAGTCATACACAGAGTAAGGTACCACAGTCACTAAAATACATGCAGGGAGATTCAATAAAAGTTCTTATCGTTTAAAATGGTGCTAATTTTGCCCCAACCAATCAGAACTTATGTAACATTTGAAAGCTAACAACTGATTGGTTGGGGCAAAATTAGCACCATTTTAAACGATAAGAACTTTTATTGAATAACCCTGATGATCTGTTACAGGTCAATAGCAGAGAACCCAGGTGGATATGCCCACTGGGACATCAGAGGAAAACCTAGTAGGCCAGCATTCCAGTGAGCTACCAATAGGCAGACTGAAAACCTAGTAGGCCAGCATTCCAGTGAGCTACCAATAGGCAGACTGCATATTTACATTTTTAAAAAGCCTGGCCTTTATACCTTTTGCAGTTTTGGGGAGGGAAATCAGATAGTGTGTTTGTGGTGGAATATATGTTGCAAGTTACAGAAAGGCACTTTACTAGAGTGAAGGGGTCAACATGGTGCAGATTTCTAAACAAAATAAGGGCAGAGCTTTTTTTGCTTTCTGAAACAGAACTTAGATTACGGTACCCTAGAAACAGTCTAGAAGCACCCACACCCAATGTAATATAACACAATTTTATTAAAAAATGTAACAATGGATTATACAAAACAATTTAGGTTGATTGATTATATACCGGTAGGTATATATAATTACAATCTGATTAATTGATAATATAAGTGAGAAAACAATACTTTTTGAACAATTTGAAAGGAAAAAACATCTCGCTGAACATTCACTGGGGGCGAAGCCATGGGTAACTCCAATTGGCAACAAGTGCAATTTTACATGCGCCAAATAATTTACACAACTTATCTTTTCTATTAGATTAAAACTAAGATCGTAAATTGTTTTGGCAGTTATATTATTTGTTAAACAATGCTGTAATTCTATAACAGCATTACTGGAATACTCAACATACAAGTCCATACAACATTCTAACCGTTTTCGCCTGAAGTTTCAAAAAAGTAACACTGGCAATCCAATAGATGACATTAAGGGCTAGGCCACACTGCTATGCTTTTTTTTGCGTTTGCGCTTGCGTTTTTTTCATATCATTGAAAACACGCCAACGCACCGAAAACACGCAATTCGGGTGCGTTGCAATTTGCGTTCAGCATTTTAAATCGCATGCGATTGCGTTTGCGTTGCATTGTGGCCATGCCCTAAACTGTAATATTACTCCAAGGAGTGATGTTGGTTTCTGTTCCCTAATTCATACAAAAGATGGGATAGTATGCATCCACACAGAGTGCAACTAGAGACCAAAACTTTCAAATATATACAAACAATAGAAGCCTAGTGCACATCCAACTAATTTGGTTACATTTAACGAATTGCGACCTAAAAAGCCTGCCAGTGAATTTAAAGCAATTAGTTCAATAACTTGGCCAAATTATTTTAAGCCCAGCAACCACGTCACGGTTTGCTTTATTCTGCTGGATCCTAACCTTTAATCTTAGTAAATTTTACCTAAGTAAGAGACGTAATTCTCAAACCTTTTTCTTAGTAACAGTACCTGCCTTTAATGAGATGAAAACCCTGTCGCTCGTTCGCTTACTGTCTAGGGACTGACCCTACAGCTTTAATTACTTGAACACATGGGCCACTGTGGGTGGAGCACACATTTCCCAGAGGCTTTACTAAGAAAAGTTTGAGAATTACGTCTCTTACTTAGGTAAAATTTACTAAGATTAAAGGTTAGGACCCAGCAGAATAGAGCAAACCGTGACGTGGTTGTTGGGTTTAAAATAATTTGGCCAAGTTATTGAACTAATTGCTTTAAATTCACTGGCAGGCTTTTTAGGTCGCAATTCACTGATAACGTTAAATGTAAGCAAAGTAGTTGGATGTGCACTAGGCTTCTATTGTTTGTATATATTTGAAAGGTTTCTGTTCCCTCTCATCTTGGAATTTTCTGTGGAATTGCCAGCCATGTGAATCCAGTACTGCAGCCTGGGGAGTTGCTCTGTATCCTATATAATAAAATGCAAGTGTGCGTCCCAGTGTCCGTGTGTGTGTGTCTGCTATGGAGTAAAAGAAGCAGCCAATCTACCTGATTGGCTGCTTCTTTTCCCTTCAGAGCAGAAGCAGCCAATCTACCTGATTGGCTGCTTCTTTTCCCTTCAGAGCAGAACAGCCAATTGGATCACAAGTTTGCATTAAGGGGTGGGGGGCTGAGTCTGGGACAGAGGGGGGTGGGTCTGGGACAGAGGGGGGGCGGCTGGGTTGGGACAGAGAGGGGTCTAGGTCTGGGACAGAGGGGGTCTGGGAACAGAGGGGGCCCTGGGTCTGAGACAGAGGGGGGGCCTGGGCCTGGGACAGAGGGGGGCCCTGGGTCTGGGACAGAGGGAGGGGTCTGGGACAGAGGGGGGCCCTGGGTCTGGGACAAAGTGGGGGACCCTGGGTCTGGGACAGAGGGGGGGTCTGGGACAGAGGGGGGCCCTGGGTCTGGGACAGAGTGGGAGACCCTGGGTCTGGGACAGAGGGCGGCCCTGGGTCTAGGGCAGAGGAGGGCCATGGGTCTGGGACAGACGGGGGATTTGTGACAGAGGGGGGGTGGGTCTGGGACAGAGGTGGTGTGACCTGTGTCTGGGACAGAGTGGGGGGCCTGGGTCTGGGGGGGCCCTGGGTCTGGGGCAGGGAGGGGCTGGGTCTGGGACAGACGGGGGACTCTGGGTCTGGGACAGAGTGGGGGGCCCTGGGTTTGGGACAGATGTGGGCCCTGGGTCTGGGGCAGAGGAGGGGCCCTGGGTCTGGGACAACGGGGAGGCTCTGGGTCGGGACAGATGGGGGCCCTGGGTCTGGGACAGAGGGGGGCCTGGGTCTGGGACAGAGGAGGGGGCCTGGGACAGAGTGGGGGACCCTGGGTCTGGACAGAGGAGGGGCCTGGTCTGGGACAGATGGGGGACTCTGGATCTGTGACAGGGGGGGGGCCTGGGTCTGGGACAGAGGTGGTGTGACCTGGGTCTGGGACAGAGTGGGGGGCCCTGGGTCTGGGACAGAGTGAGGGAACCTGGGTCTGGGACAGAGGGGGCCCTGGGTCTGGGACAGATGGGGGCCCTGGGTCTGGGACAGAGGGGGGGCTGGGGCTGGGACAGAGGGGGGACCCTGGGTCTGGGACAGAGGGGGGTATTCTGGATCTGTGACAGATGGGGGGTCTGAGACAGAGGGGGTGGGACCTGGGTCTGGGAGAGGGGGGGACCCTGGGTCTGGGAGAGAGGGGGGGGGTCTGGGACAGATGGGGGACCCTGGGTCTGGGACAGAGAGGGGGGGCACTGGGTCTGGGACAGAGGGGGGGCCCTGGGTCTGGGGCAGAGGGGGGCCCTGGGTCTGGGAACAGAGGGGAGCCCTGGGTCTGGGGCAGAGGGGGCCCTGGGTCTGGGGCAGAGGGGGGACCTGGGTCTCGGACACTAAGAGGGAACTGTGGCCCCTTGGGACATGGAGGATGGAGGCACTCTGGGCTTCTAGCGCCTGTTATTGTAACAGGCTTAATGTCTAGTAGGGTAATAATGCTACTTTTTTTTTTTTTATTTCTTAAAAATTGATTGTGTTTTCAGTTCTGGAAATCAAATTTTGTAAATAAGAGTTTGCACTTTGTGCAGTGTCTATTATTCAATACATGTAAGAATTTATGCTATTTAAATTGTCTTTCCAGTGATAACGTCCTTAACTTTAAAAAAAAAATATATATATATAATATATATTAATATATATAATATATATTTTTTTTTTTTTTTTTTTTAGGAGCTTTGTCACCAAGGTGCCCCTCATTTGTTGGGCCCATAAAACTCATCTTCATTCTCTACACTTTTAATATCTATGCATTCAGGGGTGTCCCTAGGGTTTTGGGCACCTGAAGCAATGTTTGAATACCGCCCCCAGGAGGATGTGCGACAGCACACTGAGCGCACTGCAGCCGTGGCAAAGTGGCCGTGGCTTTGTTTGTAGGTGTGGCTTCTTTGATGGGTGTGGCAACACTTTTAATAATTTTGTATTCGAAAAGATTTATACAGTTCAGTTTATACATAATACATAAAAACTTACTTTCTCTAGAAATAAAGATGTTGGGGAAAAGATTTGTAAGCTTCCCACCACGTCAATGTAGACTCTTTCAGAAGGGCCACAACTAAGCTAACTAGTGTAACATAACCTAACAAACCAGCTAAAGCTAGCCTAGCTATATGAAATTCCTTTTAACAATATCCAACATATCTTTAGTCAAAGAGAAATATTTAAAATGTAGCTGCAGCAAAATATATATTAGGTAGAGCAATCTGTTAAAAACTGTAGTCCCCATCTTATCTGTTATTTAAAAGTCAACAAGTCATTTAGTTAATTTCTTTGGTCAAAACATTTAAATACCTTGAAACCAGGGCCGCCTCGCTAATGATGCAGGGTGCAGCACACTGCAGAGCGGCACCCTGTAGGGAAGCGGCAGCCGGCACTGTGGGGAAGGCAGAGGATTTTTTTTTTTTACTCCGCCTTCAGGCTCCATCCCGATACGAATCCTCCATCCTCAACGTCGTTGCGTGGCGCGTGAAGGGGTGTGGTTTTATAATTGAAAGTGGGTGGTGCTTTGTCTGGAAGTGGGATGTGGCTTGTCCAGAAGTGGGAGGGGCTTTATACACGTTGATTTAACTTGTGTCATTATCATTGTATTTACATATCATTCCTCCATTTATTTACAATACATTGAAGGACCCACCCTCTAGAATAGTAGAGATAGATAGATATATGATAGATAGATAGATAGATAGATAGATAGATAGATAGATAGATGATAGATAGGTGATAGATAGATAGATAGATAGATAGATAGATAGATAGGTGGCAGCTTATAGGCTTACAAATCTTTTGGCCAAAACCTTTTATTCCACAGGAAGTATGGTTGATCTGGGGTGGAGAATGGGGATACTATTCTAGAGGGTGGGTCCTTCAATGTATTGTAAATAAATGGAGGAATGATATGTAAATACAATGATAATGACACAAGTTAAATCAACGTGTATAAAGCCCCTCCCACTTCTGGACAAGCCACACCCCACTCCCAGACAAAGCACCACCCACTTTCAATTATAAAACCACGGTAATATTACTCCAAGGAGTGATGTTGGTTTCTGTTCCCTAATTCATACAAAAGATGGGTAGTATGCATCCACACAGAGTGCAACTAGAGACCAAAACTTTCAAATATATACAAACAATAGAAGCCTAGTGCACATCCAACAATTTGGTTACATTAACGAATTGCGACCTAAAAAGCCTGCCAGTGAATTTAAAGCAATTAGTTCAATAACTTGGCCAAATTATTTTAAGGCCAGCAACCACGTCACGGTTTGCTTTATTCTGCTGGATCCTAACCTTTAATCTTAGTAAATTTTACCTAAGTAAGAGACGTAATTCTCAAACCTTTTTCTTAGTAACAGTACCTGCCTTTAATGAGATGAAAACCCTGTCGCTCGTTCGCTTACTGTCTAGGGACTGACCCTACAGCTTTAATTACTTGAACACAGGGCCACTGTGGGTGGAGCACACATTTCCCAGAGGCTTTACTAAGAAAAGTTTGAGAATTACGTCTCTTACTTAGGTAAAATTTACTAAGATTAAGGTTAGGACCCAGCAGAATAGAGCAAACCGTGACGTGGTTGTTGGGTTTAAAATAATTTGGCCAAGTTATTGAACTAATTGCTTTAAATTCACTGGCAGGCTTTTTAGGTCGCAATTCACTGATAACGTTAAATGTAAGCAAAGTAGTGGATGTGCACTAGGTTCTATTGTTTGTATATATTTGAAAGGTTTCTGTTCCCTCTCATCTTGGAATTTTCTGTGGAATTGCCACCATGTGAATCCAGTACTGCAGCCTGGGGAGTTGCTCTGTATCCTATATATAAAATGCAAGTGTGCGTCCCGTGTCCGTGTGTGTTGGTCTGCTATGGAGTAAAAGAAGCAGCAATCTACCTGATTGGCTGCTTCTTTTCCCTTCAGAGCAGAACAGCCAATTGGATCACAAGTTTGCATTAAGGGGTGGGGGGCTGAGTCTGGGACGAGGGGGGATGGGTCTGGGACAGAGGGGGGGCCTGGGTCTGGGACAGAGAGGGGTCCTAGGTCTGGGACAGAGGGGGTCTGGGAAGAGGGGGGGCCCTGGGTCTGAGACAGAGGGGGCCCTGGGCCTGGGCAGAGGGGCCCTGGGTCAGGGACGAGGGGGACCCTGGGTTGGGACAGAGGGAGGGGTCTGGGACAGAGGGGGGCCCTGGGTCTGGGACAAAGTGGGGGACCCTGGGTCTGGGACAGAGGGGGGTCTGGGGACAGGGGGGGCCCTGGGTCGGGACAGATCGTCGGGAGACCCTGGGTCTGGGACAGAGGGCGGCCCTGGGTCTAGGGCAGAGGAGGGGCCATGGTCTGGGACAGAGGGGGATTTGTGAAGAGGGGGGGGCTGGGTCTGGGACAGAGGTGGTGTGACCTGTGTCTGGGACAGAGGGGGGGCCTGGGTCTGGGGGTGCCCTGGGTCTGGGCAGCGGGGGGCCCTGGTCTGGGACAGACGGGGGACCTGGGTCTGGGACAGAGTGGGGGGCCCTGGGTTTGGGACAGATGGGGCCCTGGGTGGGGGGCAGAGGAGGGGCCCTGGGTCTGGGACAGACGGGGGACTCTGGGTCTGGGACAGATGGGGGCCCTGGGTCTGGACAGAGGGGGGCCTGGGTCTGGGACAGAGGGAGGGGCCCGGTCGGGACAGAGTGGGGGACCGGGTCTGGGACAGAGGAAGGGCCCTGGGTCTGGGACAGATGGGGGATCTGGATCTGTGACAGAGGGGGGGCCTGGGTTGGGACAGAGGTGGTGTGACCTGGGTCTGGGACAGAGTGGGGGGCCCTGGGTCTGGGACAGAGTGAGGGAACCTGGGTCTGGAAGAGGGGGCCCTGGGTCTGGGACAGATGGGGGCCCTGGGTTGGGACAGAGGGGGGGCTGGGGCTGGGACGAGGGGGGACCCGGGTCTGGGACAGAGTGGGGTATTCTGGATCTGTGACAGATGGGGGGTCTGAGACAGAGGGGGTGGGACCTGGGTCTGGGAGAGGGGGGGACCTGGGTCTGGGAGAGGGGGGGCTGGGTCTGGGACAGATGGGGGACCTGGGTCTGGGACAGAGAGGGGGGGCACTGGGTCTGGGACAGAGGGGGGGCCCTGGGTCTGGGGCAGAGGGGGGCCCTGGGTCTGGGGCAGAGGGGAGCCCTGGGTCTGGGGCAGAGGGGGCCCTGGGTCTGGGGCAGAGGGGGGACCCTGGGTCTCGGACACTAAGAGGGAACTGTGGCCCCTGGGACATGGAGGATGGAGGCACTCTGGGCTTCTAGCGCCTGTTATTGTAACAGGCTTAATGTCTGTAGGGTAATAATGCTACTTTTTTTTTTTTTTATTTCTTAAAAATTGATTGTGTTTTCAGTTCTGGAAATCAAATTTTGTAAATAAGAGTTTGCACTTTGTGCAGTGTCTATTATTCAATACATGTAAGAATTTATGCTATTTAAATTGTCTTTCCAGTGATAACGTCCTCTAACTTTTAAAAAAAAAAAATATATATATATATATATATATATATATATATTTTTTTTTTTTTTTTTTTAGAGGAGCTTTGTCCACCAAGTGCCCCCTCATTTGTTGGGCCCATAAAACTCATCTTCATTCTCTACACTTTTAATATCTATGCATTCAGGGGTGTCCCTAGGTTTTGGGCACCTGAAGCAATGTTTGAATACCGCCCCCAGGAGGATGTGCGACAGCACACTGAGCGCACTGCAGCCGTGGCAAAGTGGCCGTGGCTTTGTTTGTAGGTGTGGCTTCTTTGATGGGTGTGGCAACACTTTTAATAATTTTGTATTCGAAAAGATTATACAGTTCAGTTTATACATAATACATAAAACTTACTTTCTCTAGAAATAAAGATGTTGGGGAAAAGATTTGTAAGCTTCCCACCACGTCAATGTAGACTCTTTCAGAAGGGCCACAACTAAGCTAACTAGTGTAACATAACCTAACAAACCAGCTAAAGCTGCCTAGCTATATGAAATTCCTTTTAACAATATCCAACATATCTTTAGTCAAAGAGAAATATTTAAAAGTAGCTGCAGCAAAATATATATTAGGTAGAGCAATCTGTTAAAAACGTAGTCCCCATCTTATCTGTTATTTAAAAGTCAACAGTCATTTAGTAATTTTGGTCAAAACATTTAAATACCTTGAAACCAGGGCCGCCTCGCTAATGATGCAGGGTGCAGCACACTGCAGAGCGGCACCCTGTAGGGAAGGGCAGCCGGCAGTGGGGAAGGCAGAGGATTTTTTTTTTTTACTCCGCCTTCAGGCTCATCCCGATACAAATCCTCCATCCTCAACGTCGTTGCGTGGCGCGTGAAGGGGTGTGGTTTTATAATGAAAGTGGGTGGTGCTTTGTCTGGAGGGGGATGTGGCTTGTCCAGAGTGGGAGGGGCTTATTACACGTTGATTTAACTGTGTCATATCATTGTTTACATATCATTTCTCCATTTATTACAATACATTGAAGGACCCACCTCTAGAATAGTAGAGATAGATAAATAGAAAATAAGATATGATAGATAGATAGATAGATAGATAGATAGATAGATAGATAGGAGATAGATAGATAGATAGATATAGATAGATAGATAGATTAGATAGATGATAGATGATAGATAGATAGGAGATAGATAGATGATGATAGATAGATGATTGATAGATAGAGATAGATAGATAGATAAATAAGAGAGATAGATAGATAAGAGATAGATAGATGATAGATAGATGATATAGATAGATGATAGATAGATAGATAGATAGATAGATAGATAGATAATAGATAGATAGATAGAAGATAGATATAAATAGAGTATTAGAGATAGATAGATAGATGATAGATAGATAGATAGAGATAGATAGATAGATAGATAGATAGATAGATAGATAGATAGATAGATAGATAGATAGATAGATAGATAGATAGATAGATAGATAGATAGATAGATAGATAGATAGATAGATAGAAGATGATAGATAGATAGATAGATAGATAGATAGATAGATAGATAGAAGATGATAGATAGATAGATAGATATAGAGATGATAGATAGGGGATAGATATATAGGAGACTAGATAGATAGATAGGTGGCAGCTTATAGGCTTACAAATCTTTTGGCCAAAACCTTTTATTCCACAGGAAGTATGGTTGATCTGGGGTGGAGAATGGGGATACTATTCTAGAGGGTGGGTCCTTCAATGTATTGTAAATAAATGGAGGAATGATATGTAAATACAATGATAATGACACAAGTTAAATCAACGTGTATAAAGCCCCTCCCACTTCTGGACAAGCCACACCCCACTCCCAGACAAAGCACCACCCACTTTCAATTATAAAACCACACCCCTTCAGGCGGCGAGGGGGGCAGCATTTGGAATTTTGTGTCAGGTGGCAAAAAGTAGTAGGTAGGTCCCAGCCCCAAAGTAGGTAGGCCCCAGCACACAAGTAGGTAGGTAGGCCCCAGCACACAAGTAGGTATCTAGCCCCAAAATAGGTAGGCAGGCTCCAGCCCCCAAGTAGGTAGGTGAACCCCAGCACACAGGTAGGTAGCCCCCATGAAAATGCACTCTCACAAATCACAATCATTACACTTGTACATACAGTATGTCCTCACACTCCTGGTAGGCAAATTTGAAAGGTGGCAGCTTTTTCAAACTCCCACCTCCCTCCCAAAACCTGTTTTAGCGGCGCTGCACTGTCTTACTTTAGTTGATCTTGGCAATTTCAAGCAGGAAAGAGTGGCAGTGGCTGGACTCCGCACCAATTACATCAGGAATCAGGATGTCTACACACGGATTGGTTCCAGTCCTCAGCTGTTCTGGTACAAGGGGCATGCATGGTAGGAGCTGTCAGCAATTGTTATCCTCTGGCTACTATCAGCAGTTGTGCACACAGGATGGGCCTTGCAGACAAGATGGGCCCCTCTCATACACGCACTCTTACACACACACGGTCACACACACACACTCTCACACACACTCACTCTCACGCACACACACACTCACACACACATTCTCTCTCACACACTCTCATGCACACTCTTTTACACACTCTCACACACACTCTCTCTTACACACATTCTCTCACACCCTCTCTCTGTCTCTCATACTGTAGGCTGCAGCTGCACAAGCTCCCACATTTTCCTACAACTTCCCACAGGTTGCAGGCTCGCAGCAGGGAATTTTACTGCCGACTGCCGCCTTTTAAAAATCCCCAGAGACATGCACCATGAGCAATCTTTTCAGATTCAGCAATCTTTTCAACACTGCAATCAAAATTAACACAGTTTTTAACGATAACAACTTTTATTGAATAACCTAATTGCTTCTTTAGTTTTTTCTAAAATCTGAAAAGGTAGCATTCCATACACATGTATCTTTTGAGAAAAATCTTTGCACGTTTCCTCAAGGACGGAGATCTGCTTTTTCTAAATAAGTACAAAAATGTTAGAATCCATCACAACAACAGTATCATTGATATACCTTTGACTCCACAACAATTAAAAGGGAATGTCTACCCGTTTCTTTAAAAATGCATATATTGTAGAATACCCCCCAAAACCTAGAGTTTTAAATTGGCTCCCACACAGAGTTGTTATACTCACAAGCTCCTCGCTCCACCACGTCTTCCGGGTTCCTCACTCTGTCTCCACTGTGGCTGCTCTGTTCTTTTTATGTTCTTGAGCAGCTGCAGTGGAGACTTCTCCGGGAATGGCAGTCAGTGATTGGCCGTGACGTCACTGTCACCGACTGCCTTACTCGGAAGTGCAGAGCCGCGGTGGTGGATCGAGGAGGAGCATGTAAGTATAATAGCTCTGTGTGGGAGCCGATTTAAAACTTTTCTCTAAAACGAACTCTAGGTTTTGGGGGGTATTCTACAACAATTTTGAAGAGAGGGTTGGATATTCCCTTTAACACCTTCTTACTCCATCCTGTAACATCATAGTAAATATCATTTTAACTTCTATTCTGTCCTATTCCTAGATTCTTTACATAAAACTCTACTAGTAGTTGCTAAATCTGTTGTCATTGATGTTGATGTTGATTTTTATATTCAGCAATTTTACAAGTGAATAAAATACAATATGATGAACAATATTAGCTAGTTCAATTTTAAATGTTTCTCTTATCTTAAAGGAATAGTTCACTCAAAAAGTGAACTTTTCCTTTAATGTATTGATTGAAGCTTAAGGAGCTATGGATAATAGTGCCTTACTTCCTGTTCTTCAATCATTATTTATCTTTCGCGGGATCCATCGCTGCAGAGCAGAAAATCTAGCTCCCTAACCTCCTGGGCTTCAATCAATAAATTAAATGAAAAGTTCACTTTTCGAGTGCACTATTCCTTTAATAATAATTATTTGCCAATCAAACCTATGGATGTATCTAATAGCTGAGGCTGCTGGGAGTTGTAGTTGTAAACTCCCCTTCTCATCTTGAGGTTCTAGAAACTTGCCAATATAAGAGTTTGGGAGAAGCAAGGGTTAACTTTACCGATTTAACTTCTACTTTACCAAAGAATGTTATACAAATATTCCCCCATCACTTTTAACAACTTTTAAAGTTTCCATCATTTACATTCATGTTGTCAATTTGAACAAAATTCACGTATGTTTAACAGATAAAAAGGAAAAACTTCACCTTTAATAAAATTCTACTAGCACTCTTCATTTTCTAATTTAAGGGGGGGCTTATTATTAGTAAATGTAAACCAAGGTGGGTCTATACTATACAATTCTGCTTTGTCCTGGCAGCAGTAATAGCAGACATATAGATACAATATTATAATAAACATTAACATCCCACTCATTGGGATCCCAATCCATTTTAGCTCTTTCTATAGATCTGGACACTTTATCCATCTTTACTCTACCTTGCACTACATATTCTTTTCTAATTCTTGTACCAAGCACAAGGTACAGCATTATGCTCAACCTCACACTGATGTGTATCTACTTTATTAATTAAAGTGGATATACCCTTAATAACTTATTTAGACATTGTAACACTGTACTCCGCCAATGCTGCTTAACCAACTGTTGTAGATCAACAAAACTAGCTGTCAATTCACTCGCCTGTCTATGCTGCTTACAATATGCAGAGAGCACTACACAGACTCTCCAAACTACTAAGCTCCTTCCTAGGCTCTATTTTAATATTTTTCCAACAATCAACAGGTTCTGAATCTTTTAAGGACAAATAACAGTTTTCTCATAAACCAGCATTAATACACCACTCAGTACTAATTTCCAATATTTTTGAATATTAGAAACGTATTGTCAGTCTCCAGAGCTCCTTACCGTGCCTCCAGTCCCACGTCGCGTCATCTGGCTCTGGCTCATCCCGAGGATCATTCAGGTCTTTGCATGCTTGCGCAAAAAGGTCTGGTTCATTTGAGCGCTTGATCGTTCGGGCATTCGTTCATTGGCGGTTTTGGCGGCAGATTTGAATTTGGGCTGTCTATCAGGGTTCTCTTTGTCCTATCCTGCTGCTGTGATTTATGTCTCCTGCCCTTCCTTAGTTCCATGCCCATTGTAGCCTGTGGTTTATCCTTTGCTCATAGTGTGATTTGGTTTTAATATCTTGGTTCTCGACTCCAGGTTGTTTTTCTGATTACTATTGTTTGCTGCATGTCCTGACCTGCGCCTGCCCTTGACTGCACTTTCCCTCTATCCTTGTGTGCTATGCCTCGCTGACTGCTTCTCTGTTTTTGACCTTTGGCTCTGTCCCTTACTCTGGTTTCCAATTTTGTACCACACTGTTGCCCAGCTCTTGGTTGGTTGTGCCCTGTTCACCTATTGTGCTTCTGGTTTCCTTGTGTATTCTCTGCCTTAGCTCAGATACCTGATACTCTTAAGTCAAGGGGGCAACCAATCCTGGTGAAGCACTACAAGTCTCTCGGCAAGAGGAGTCTATTGGCGAGAGAAACTGCTTCTGCCCGGCTTCCTGAGTGCTTCAGTACTATCTTTAATACAGGAAGGCCCATGGCACTAACCTGGCAGATAAAATTGTATGTGCTGTAGCTCCTTAATGATTCAATGAAACAATATTGGGAGGTAGGAAAAATCAATCATACCTCCCTGTCCCAGGTACTTTTTAGAAGAGAATGAAACTTCTTTTCTTATAATCTTAAAAGGGGAACTGTGGTCCAAAAATGACTTTAGGTAAATTGACAGAAATTGCTCTCCTGAGAATTTTTGTAATTTATTTTCATTGTTTATTTTGCATAGTTTTGAAGATATTTACATTTTTGTGTGTGATATGGCAGCAGCATCTTCAGGTCCCCTGCACTTCCTGCTTCCTGCTCTGAAACCATGTCAGTCAATCTGCCCTGTGTCTCCTCCTCCACTTTGCAGCCCCCCTGGTCCCTCCCACTCATGGACCCCATGGTCCCTCCAGTTGCAGACCTCCTTTGGCCCATTCTCTTACAGCCCATGTGGCCCTGCCCACTCGTGGGTGCATAGGCTCTGCCCACCCACGGGTGCATAGGCCCCGCCCACTCACAGGTGCATAGGCCCCACTCACGGGTGCATAGGCCCTGCCCACTCACGGGTGCACAAGCCCCGCCCACTTGTGGGTGCATAAGCTCCGCCACTCAGACCCCCCCTACAGAAAACTACTACAGAGTGAGAACTCTGCCTGAAAAGGCTGTTTTCACATAGTGGGAAAGAAGGGCTGTAGATTTCCTTACCTTCCCTGTCAGGACTTCACACAGCAGAGAGGAGGAGGGACTTCCTGCTTGAATTGCTCTAGCTGTCATTCGATAATGAAGGGGGATGGTATAATATATCTGCTCAAAGATAACAGAAAACCTGTCAAACTATTTTATACCTGTGACTCAGATCAAGTAGTGTATGACCTAAAATGTCCGTGCGGTAATTTGTATGTGGGACAGACTACACGTGCGGTTAAACAGAGAATCTATGAGCATAGAAGGTCTATAAGTATATATGAACCAGAGAAAAAGAATTATGCAAATGCATTTATGTGTGTACAGGAGATCAACCTCTTCTATGTGCTTCCACTGTTCGAGTGACGTGGCCTAGTGACGTGACATCACTAAAGGGGCAGGGTCAGGGGAGGGGGCAGTTATGCCCTAGCCACGCCTCTAATGTGATGTAAATTACATCACGTTAGAGGCATGGCTAGGGGCGTAACTGGCCCGTGCGATGTAATTTACATCACATAGGAGGCGTGGGCAAAAGAAAGTAGGCGTTCCGGAGGTGGACTCTCAGGTAGGTTCGCGTCGAGGGAGTTTGGAGTGGTCTCGCGGGTGTGCGGGAGACCACCCCAAAATCCGGGAGACTCCCACGACTCCCGGGAGGGGTGGGATGCCTGGTTTTGCAGGGGATGGTGGAGGCACATAGATGATGTCTTTCTCCTGTGGAAAGGGGATGCCTCCCCATTCAGACAGCTGAATGACCTACATGTCAATATAGATTATACTTTACACTACAATGATAAGGAAATCTCATTCCTTGACATAAGGGTGATCAAGGATGAGATTTGTATTCAGAACTATATACTAAACCTACAGACCGAAACCAGTTATTAATGTATACAAGTTTCCATCTGTCCCATATTAAAAAATCCTTGCCTGTGTCCCAATTTAAACGTATTGATCACATAGTCAGCAAGTCAGAGAGGAAGGCATAATTACAACGGTATATATCTAATAAATTCAGGTCACGGGGCTTAACCCCAAGGAATTTTGGAGGTAGCTAGGGTTAAGGCACAAAGGGATTAAGAGAGGACATCTGCTGTTCATAGGATACCCTTTGTCACACGGTTTAGTTGGGATAGTGAGGTTATATATTTAAAACTTTTACACATACCAGCAACAGCAATTTTAACTAGAAAGGGAAAGTTTAAGTATAAACTTTGAATTTGGCTTGAAAGGCCAATTCGGAAAAGGGAATGTGTGTATTACTGATTTTAAAACTCAATAATGCCAATGATGAGGACATTGTTGTTTTTTATTTACCCTTTAAGTTTGGCTGCCACGGAAATGGAAGGGTAGGTCAGTATGTGTACCTGTGTCAAGTTGGGGGTTAAAAAAACCAAACTCTTGATTATTGATCAAAAATTGTTTTCTTTTTACTTTAGTTACCCTTTACGTATGCCTGCCACAGTAATGGATATGTAGATCAGTAGTTGTGTGTACCTGTGTCGGGTTGGGGGTTAAAAAACAAACTTTTGATTATTGATCAAAATTCATTTTTTGACTTTAGTTACTCTTTAAGTATGGCTGCCACAGTAATGGATAAGTAGGTCGATAGGTGTGTGTACCTGTGTCAGGTTGGGGGTTTAAAAAAACAAACTTTTTGGATGATTTGTCAAATATATATTTTTTTGACTTTAGTTACTCTTTAAGTATGGCTGCAACAGTAATGGAGGGGTAGGTCAGAAGGTGTGTGTATCTGTGTCAGGTTGGGGGTTAAAAAAACCAAACTTTTTTGATGATTAGCCAAAATTTGTTTTTTGACTATAGTTACCCTTTAAGTATGGCTGCCACAGAAATGGAAGGGTAGGTCAGTAGGTGTGTGTAGCTGGGTCTGGTTGAGGGGGTATGTCTTTTTTGTGTTTACCACCATAAAACTAACTTTTATTGAAGATATATCAAAATTATTTTTTTACTTTATTTGCCCTTTAAATATGTCTGCCACAGAAATGGAAAGGTAGGTCAGTAGGTGTGTGTACCCTTGTCAGGTTGGGGGTATGTTGTTTTTGCATGTATGACCATAGAACTAACTTTTATTGAGGCTATATCAAAATTAGTTTTTTTAATTTATTTACCCTTTAAAGGGCATCTATAGTGAAAAAAAGACATTGCCCCTTTGCAAAGTTAAATTCATGTACTCTGTGCTGCCTTAATCCTATCTCTGTCAGTGACTCTGTTTAACCATGGTGTCAGATCTGTGTGTAGCACTCCCCCCTTCCCCCTCCCCTCTGTTACCTCCTCCATGTCTCAACTCCGGCTAACCGACAAGCTTATCATGTGCAGCAGGAGTTAAAAGTTCAACATTCTGAAAAACACACCCACACACAGTGGCCAATAGAAAGCAAGCTGTTCTGGAGACACGGAAGAAGGAGCTCCGTACAGTTTACAATCTCTCACTTTGTGACCCATCATCAATCAGTGAAAGCTATTAAGAAGGGGGGTCAAGTGCAGCCTTATATCTACCATCAAAGCTACCTCTCTCCCCCTGCTAATGCTGTTATCTCTATGTTTATTACAGAGCAGGGAGGGGGGATCACATCACAGGGATTTGATTGACAGTCCAAGTAGAAGTAGAGGAATGCAATAATGTAATCTTCTAACTGGTGTATCTCAGGACAGAGAGGGAATCTGACACCCCCTGACACTATGGGGGTTGTGGGGAATTATAGAACACATGGAAAAAAAGGAAAAAAAGTTATTTTTTCCCACTATAGATGCCCTTTAAGCATGGCTGCCATAGGAATGGAAGGGTAGGTTATTAGGTGTGTGTACCCATGTGAGGTTGGGGGTATGTGTTTTTGCATTTATGACCATATAACTAACTTTTATTGGTCAAAAAAATTGAAGCAAAAATTAGTTTTTTGACTATAGTTACCCTTTAAGTATGGCTTTCATGGGAATGGAAGGGTAGGTCAGTAGGTGGGTGTAACTGTGTCTGTGGGGGGGGGGTTAGGGGTATCAGTGTTTGTGTTTATGACCATGAAACAAACTGTTTTAAAATATCCACATTTGAGGATTGATACCGTCATAGTCTATGGGAAAAAATGTCCCGAAATTCACCGATAATGACGTAACACTTCCGTGGATTCCTTAGCTAGGTGATAGCACACTTCTCCTATTTACTTCGCACGTCTGTACCGAATTTCATGTCTCTAGCTCAAAAACTGCGGGAGGAGATACAGTCCAAAAAGCGGAAGAATAAAACGGAAGAAGAAGAAATAGAAAGAACAGTAATTTGGCTCTTCAAGCCAAATTAATTAAATATATTTAAAGACATAACAGGGGGAGTTTATTTTCCATTTAATGCATTTTAAGAGTGCAGTTGTGTATAATACCTTGACACTTTCAGCACTAAGGACCTCATTGCTCATACTTCACTCTAAGATTCTGAATGCTCACTAGCATGTGAGAAACTATAGCATTTACATTTTATAGCAGAAGAAAAACTTTTACTTTTACAGCCTTGTAATTATCTTATAAAGGAAACTGTTTTGTAAATTATTTTACAATTTAAAAATATTGTTTTAATTAGGCAAACTTTATTACGCCTGTTACTTCCTTACCTTGCACAATCCTGTCTAGTCAGAATGTAATTTTGGCATAAAGGAGAATAATTAAGAGGAAATACTTGGTTTTATTACATTTTGGAACGTATACAATTAAAAGATCCTTATTGAAAATGGTAGCTGGTATGTTGAATTGGCAACATTATGCTGTTAATCTTTGGAATAAGATTAATAATTAATCCACACTTCAATTGCACAGTGAGGGTGAGGCCACACTAGCGCGTTTTGCGATTTTTTTAAAGCATATCCTGTGTGAGTCACATCCTGTTTCTTTGAGGGTGTAGTGAGACGAGAGAGGCAGGTGTGGTTTGTGGAGAGGAAAAAGTGTTTAGGTGAAAAAAGTGTGTTTGGAGTGGATTTTTGCTTCATTTTTGTGGCTTATTTTTGAAGCTGTGTATTGTGTGGGGTTTGTGTGGTGTGGTGTTTTTGGTTCAGGGTGTGGTGGTGATATTTGTAATGGAAAACCCTAATCTTAAGAAAACCCTGTCCCCTGAGGAGCTAATCAATAAAGTTCAGGCCTATCCTGAGCTTTATGATAAAACAAATAATCTGTACAAGGATGTCTACAGGGCCAAACATGTCTGGCTGGAGATAGGGCAGGAGCTCTAAGGAGACCTTTGGATCCAATTAACCCCCAAGCAGAGGGATAAGAAAGGTAATTTCAGAAATTGACATCTATATACCTATATGGATATGTGCATCTATGGTTATATGTGTAGCTGTGTTGTTTTGTTACAAGTGTAAAAATATCTATTTAAATTACAGTGCAAGATATGAAAACACGCTGGCGGTCTGTTAAAGACAACTTTAAGTGTGAGCTGCATGCAGAGCAGGAGGAGAGCCATATTGGTGCTGCTGCTTGTCAGAGGGCCAAATATAGATATTCCAGCATCCTGGATTTCCTTTGTCCAGCCATGGCTTTATCTGCATAAGTCTTTTTTTTATCAAATTACACACGTGGCAAGCCCAATAATAGAATATCTTTCTCAATGTAGACTCTCCTTGTTGTTTTTTAGTACTGAGGATAACATTGAAGAAAAGGAGGAAGCTGTAGTGGCTGCTACACCAACTACACCCATATCCCCTAGTGTGGAAGAGGTTAGCCTTGCCAGCCACCATAAAGCCGGCCATGCCCCACTAGCCACTTCAGCAATGTCTGTTGGATCATCAGTTCAAAAAGTACGCAAGAAGATTACACAAGATAAATCTGAGTTGTTGTCATCACTGCAATCAGTCATAAGTTCACTGCAGCCAAGCAGCAGGTACAGAGTGCTGAAAGTCTAGAAAGTGGCAAGGAATATCACTTTTCCATGAGTTTAATTCCAATCATGTAGAAGGTGCCAGAGGACAAGTGGTTGGAAACTATGATTGAGCTGCTGGATGTCCTAAAGTCCAAAATACCCAAAGTGCCACCAGTGCAGCAGCCAATGGAACCCCTCAAATGTCAATGCAATCTGGCATGTTTATGCAGCCAGTGATGTCTGTTTCACAACATCCACCGCATCTCTCATACGGGCATTACCAGCAACAGATGCCTCCACATGCATCTTATCAGCTGCCTCGGTTCCAACACTCCCACCCACAATATGCTGGTATGCATGGTAGGCCACCTTCTCAGCCCATGCATACACAACTGTCCCAAACTCTGTGGCAACCTATCCCCTCCACAGAGTCTGCCCCAGCTTCTTTACAAAGGCAACCTCAGCCTATGCATACCCAACAACTGTCACCAATTCCATGACAACCTGTCCCCTCCACAGAATCTGCCTCAACTTCTTTCCAAAGTGACCCAACTTCCATCTTTTCAAATACCTCCCAGGCCATTGTGGAAAGTATGTTCCCTGAGGAAGTATGTTCCCTGAGGAAGACTAATTTTGTGCCATCCTTGTTGCAAGTAGCAAATATTTATTAAAGTGATACAGGAGTGATACCGAAAATTCCTTTTTTTTTGTATGGTACCAGACAGATAACAAGATTTTTTTGTTTTCATTTGTTATGTTACCGGGCGATAACATATAGGTATTTTGTTTTAAGTTACTGTACCGGGGAGATACATTTTTTGCTTATTTTTATGGTACCAGAGAGATATCGTATATTTTTTTTCCATTTTTATGGTACCAAAGTGATACCATGGCCTTTTTTCCCCCCATTTTTATGGTACCGAAGTGATACCATGGCCTTTTATTTCCATTTATGATACCAAAGTGATACCATGGCCTTTTCTTTCCATTTAAGATACCGAAGTGATACCATGGCCTTTTATTTCCATTTATGATACCGAAGTGATACCATGGCCTTTTCTTTTTATTTAAGATACCAAAGTGATACCATGGCCCTTTCTTTTTATTTAAGATACCGAAGTGATACCATGGCCTTTTCTTTCTCTTTATGATACCGAAGTGATACCATGGCCTTTTCTTTGCATTTATGATACCAAAGTTATACCATGGCCTTTTCTTTGCATTTATGATACCAAAGTTATACCATGGCCTTTTCTTTCCATTTATGATACCAAAGTTATACCATGGCCTTTTCTTTGCATTTATGATATCGAAGTGATACCATGGCCTTTTCTTTCTATCTATGATACCGAAGTGATACCATGGCCTTTTCTTCCAATTTCTTAGATCAAAGTGATGTGGCATTTTTCACATTTATGTCCTAACAACATAGAAGTTGACTAGCAGTGTGAGACACAAATGTTTGAACGTGCAAAACTCAATATACATACTGCTACCTGGGAATCACCTTATGGATGAATATATCAACTTGCTCTGTGTTTAAGAGGCAAATGTCACTATGTTATTTACAAATTAAAGGTAAGCCATGTTTTTTTTTTTAGTGCTAAAACATACATGTAATTTGATGGTGTAAATGTGTCCAGAATGACATTTAACATTTATAGATAGCAGTCATACTTTTGATGTTAGTTTGTAGTATAATATATGTCTATGTTCTTAAAGGGCATGGCCACGTTCTGTAGTTTAAAAAAATCCTTACCTGACATTTCTACTCCAAATGGTTCTCCTGCTGTGCCTTTTCAAAGTCCTGGAAACTGCAGTGTAGAAGGTGTCAGTGAGTTATCCAGTGCCTCGCTCTGCCTCAACCTCATCAAGGTCTGAGGCATGCGCAGGGGAGCCCTCCCACCATCTGGATCCATCCTCTGAGGCCGTGGCACCTAGTGTGAAATCCTCTTTATGGGAGGTAAGTAAGAGTTGCCCAACCCTAATCGCCATATTATTTTTTTTATTATTTTTTTTTGTCTTAGCCAATCACAGACGCGGATGGCGGACCAGCCCCTGCTTGCAACTTCCGCAAGTGTTCATTCTTTTATCCATTTCTTACCCTCATCTGTGTGTTACCGTTTTTATGTTCAGTGAATTACTTTAGTTTTTCTTTATATTTTTTTATGCACTATTTTTGTCAACTTTTAATAAATGATATAAAATCATTTATAGGCTATTGTCCTATTCTGAGTATATCCCAAAACGATCCTGTGTCTTCGAAGTACGCTACTATAGAGAAGTATTGTTTAGGTATATAGATATACTGTATAACTGTGTATAGAATATTAGGGGTGAATAACCAATTTTCTTACAGGTTTTTAGAAGTAGGGGTGCGGATAACCCCATAGATATATGTAACAGGTCATTCTGCTCTTTTTTTAGGAATGTGGTGGCAGCGAGTATATTGATATTAATTAATATTAATTGTGTAGTATATCGTTTGTTCACTAACTCCACCGGGTCCGATCTGTTCCATCCGCCTACTGGTTGCTTGGAGTGTGTTTTCTGGCAGCTGATAGGTGGATGGGCGTCGTGGCCCGGAGGGTACGTGACACCCAATACCATTGTTGGTGACATTATCCGGCCTACTACTGTGTGTACCTAGCTTAAGGCAATAGTAAATATATGTTTATCCCTTTTTTAAAACCTACTTAGGAGTTGACATTTTGCTAATCTTAAGCTAAATATATGTAAACAAAACTCCATGCTTATGTCTGTTCCGCCATACAAGTAGGTATGAGCAAACAATGATGTCTCGTGTGTTATCACATAAGCCAAAGTAAACAATATATGTATCTTTCTAGTGGACCTACATTGATTATGGAGATATCATTAATATACCGAGTTCACAAGTTTTATACACATGGAGCCACAAATGGGCATGTACACCCCTAATTCTAAAGTGTACATACAGGTGTAGGAATACCTAAACCCCCCTTTCCTTTTACCTACCTCTTACAAAGAGGCAGCTTACTTACAAGACCTGGTCCCTTGCCACTCTGCTGTGGATGACAGCCAAAGGCACAACAGTGACAGCAAGCACAATTAAAGTGCTACAGCATTAAAGATTAATAAGCTGCATCTTTGAAAGAGGTAAGTAACACGGAAGTGTTTAGTGTGTGACCTGCACGTGTTTTTTAAAGTCATATTTATGTGTACACATGGCAAATTTAGATGTAAGTGTAATCTCAATTGAAATTAAATGGATGTATGTGTCTATCAATGATTAGTTAACATTTGTTGGTGCTTTTTGTTTTTAGTTAGAATTCTCTGGAAATTATAAGAAATTACTTCTGACTTTTAATAAGACATTTGGAAAAGTGACACCAACATAAGCAGGAGAAGCAAGTCTGCAACTCTCAGGATTTGAAGTCTCCATTTGTGAAAAACAGAAGACCGAACAATTAAGGCATTTTGATTTAACAGTATTTTTGCCAATTAGATTGTGTCTTTTATTTGGGCCATACGTGCAAAATTTTAATAATTCATTATTACAGACATTTCTCAGTCAGGAGCCAAAATTGAATTGTCAGTGGTTCATACACTGCAAACATCAATTGTACGGAATCGTAAGCCACAAAATAAGATATCTTGGCTAACATTTAGGTACATAAAGTTTTGCACTTTACCTTATATAGTGTATGCAGCCATTTTGGACACTTTACCTCATGTATGCAACCATTTGATGTACTTTACCTTATATATGCAGCAATTTTGGCCACTTTACCTCATATATGCAGCTATTTTGTATACTTTACCTTATATATGCAGCCATTTTGGGCACTTTAACTCATGTATGCAACCATTTGGTGCACTTTACCTTATATATGCAGCCATTTTGTGCACTTTACCTTATATATGCAGCCATTTTGGGCACTTTGCCTCATGCATGCAGCCATTTGGTGCACTTTACCTTATATATGCAGCCATTTTGACCACTTTACCTCATGTATGCAACCATTTGGTGCACTTTACCTTATATATGCAGCCATTTTGGGCACTTTACCTCATGTATGCAACCATTTGTTGCACTTTACCTTATATTTGCAGCCATTTTGTCCACTTTACCTCATGTTTGCAGCTATTTTGTGCACTTTACCTTATATATGCAGCCATTTTGGGCACTTCACCTCATGTTTGCAGCCATTTTGGGCACTTTACCTCATGTATGCAGGCATTTGGTTCACTTTACCTTATATATGCAGCCATTTTGTCTACTTTATCTCATGTATGCAGCCATTTTGTGCACTTTACCTTATATATGCAGCCATTTTGGACACTTTACCTCATGTTTGCAGCCATTTGGTGCACTTTGCCTTATATATGCAGCCATTTTAGCCACTTTACCTCATGAATGCAGCCATTTTGTGTACTTTACCTTATATATGCAGGCATTTTGGGCACTTTACCTCATTTAAGTGTTAAATCTTTTTATCATGTGTTTGTAACTATTGGTTGTATATTTTCTATGTAAAACCAATGAAAGTATTATCTTGAAACTACAAATGACAATGTTTGGTACTGCTACTCCTCATTTATTTAATAAAATATGTTTTTAAAACAAGTATCCTTGGTTATTAAATATACAGCGTGTTTCTTATTGAAGAATAATTTTTAAAGTTTCAATGATTTGTAAGGAATTTTTGCATTTACTGAAAACACTTTATAATTCACCATTTTGTTGCCAACTTGGATTGTATAAATATATCTTGCATGCACAGTATTTACATATAGACATAGGAAATTAGGAGTGTTTGGAGATTGCTCTTTATGTAAGCTGGTATACAAGGGATGTTTGAAAAGAAAAACCCCAATAAATAAAAATGTTTTACACAAATATTTTATTATATAGGCACAAAAAATAAACAAAATAATTAAATCCGCTGACTTTGCCAAGGGACAGAACCAGCAGGGGTCAAGAAATATTGTGCTATTTGGTCTCTTAAAGGGGAACTGTGGTCTCCACACAAGTTGATTTTAAATGAAAGGCCAGTTTCCTACCTTTAAAACGAGCCATCAACCACCTCTCTACTTGCTCCACAGCCCAAGATATAAAGAAATGACTGAACAGAAAGTTAATGGGTGGGAGGCTGACATGTGACATTCCTAAGGCTTCTCCTGCACAGTGCCGCCAGTGAGCACAGCCTCAGACTCTCTCAGTGTGTGACAGAGACAGGAAGTCCCTCCCTCTGCTGTGTGAAGGACCTGCAGCTGCAGAGAAGGTAAGGGAATCTACAGCCCTTCTCTCTCACTATGTGAAAACAGCCTTTTCAGGCAGAGTTCTCACTCTGCCTGAAAAGGCTGTTTCCACAGAGTTTTCAGGGGGGTTAGGGTGTGTGTCAGAGTGGCCCATAGCACCTGTGAGCGGGTGGGGCTTAGGCACCCGCGAGTGGGCAGGGCCATGGCACCCACGAGTGGGCGGGGCCACATAGGGCTGTAAGGGAATGGGCCAATGGGGGCCTGCAACTGGAGGGACCATGGGGTCCATGAGTGGGAGGGACCAGGGTGGCTGCAAAGGGGAGGAGACACAGGGCAGATTGACTGACAGTTTCAGAGCAGGAAGCTGGAAGTGCAGGGGACCTGGTAATGCTGCTGCCATATCACACACAAAAATGTAAATATCTTCAAAACTATGCAAAATAAACAATTAACAAGTTTGCAAAAACTCTCAGGAGAGCAATTCCTATCAATTTACCTAAAGTCATTTTTGGACCACAGTTCCTTTTTAAGGTAATTCTAGATACTCCTCCTCGTGGCAAATTTGATGGTGTAGCAGGAAGGGCTTCTTTTGGAGGGGATAAATCAAACCTTCCTCGTCCCGGACAAAATTGTGCAGTATGCATGCTGCTTTCACAACAGCCACAGCATTTTCTTTTCGCAGATGGGATGGCAGTGTGCAAAATCCTCCATTTGTTGGTCACTATGCCAAACGTGCACTCCACCACTCTTCTCGCCTGCTAAGCGATAATTAAAAGACGTCCTCACATCATTCAGAGACCTTATAGTAAAAGGCCTCAGAAGATGTTCGGAGAGTCCAAATGCCTCATCAGCCACAAAGGCAAATGGGTAAGATGGGGAGTTTGTACCAGGCCATGGTTTGGGATGGGGGAGGTTCAACTGACCTTGATGGAGCATGGCACCAAATCTGCTGTGCTGGAGGATGGCAGAGTCACCACAACTTCCATATGCTCCAACATCAATGTAAGTAAAGCGGTAATCGGCATCTACCGCAGCCAGCAGAACAATGGAAAAATACTTTTTATAATTAAAGTACCTACTCCCAGTAAGTGGAGGCATCACTAGACGAATATGCTTTCCGTCTATCGCCCCCACACAGTTGGGAAAATGGTGCTTCTGCCAGTAATGTTGACTGATATCTTCCCATTTCTCCTGGTTAGGGAAGGGAAGGAACTCTGGCTGGAGTTTATCCCAAATAATCTTGCAGGTCAGGTGAATAATCATCTGGATTGTAGACCTCCCCATCCGGAACGCCAGGTGAAGGGACCTCATGGAGTGGCCAGTTGCAAGAAAGTATTGAAGTAAAACATACATTTACATTACTAAAAAGGGGATAAATTATTTTAAAACATACACAACATACTCCAGTAAAAACAAATGCATTACACACTACAGTGCAAACAAACACATTACACACTCCAGTGCAAACAAACACATTACACACTCCAGTGCAAACACACTACACACCCCAGTGCAAACACACTACACATCTGAAAAAGTATATCAATTTTTTTTTTACCTGAGTGTAATTATAAGTCTTTCAGTAGGTGAAACACTCCTCCTGAAGGTTGTATCTTCCCTTTCAAGGTCATCACTCAAAATGTCCAGCAGAATCTCAAAACCGAAAAGGAACAGAAAAACAATTTGTAACATTTTGTTTAACTCACATGTATCCAAAAGCCAGAAAGTGATGAGTGTTGAAACAAAATAAAAACATATCTTACCTCTGGATGGACATCCTGGTGTATGACATGAACTTGTCAGGATGCTGACGCAGGTCGACATACAAGTTCCAAAACTGTCCCTTCTGCTCCTGTAGCATAGGATGGACCCAGAACCTCCTGTTCCTTCTTGTATGCCACTCTATGATTAATCCTATAAGCATCAATGCAATGATCTCCAAGGAATAATCCACTTCAACCATTTTTTACAAATTCAATCCCAACGCAATTTACCTACTCCACAAAAACACAATAATCTCTCTCTCCAAACACACCAAAAACACCCACAGGAAGGCACATCTGAGTTTTTATTTTTAAATCTGGCGGCAAAACGAAAACGCATATAAGCGTGTGTAAAAACACGCCTAAAAACGTGTGTAAAAACGCACACGCAAAAAAATGCAAACAAAACCGCAGGTTTTTTGAGCACAAAACGCATTGAAAAAGCGGATCAACATGCGTGTTTTTTAATGCATCCTAGTGTGGCCTCACCCTGAGGGCTAGGCCACATTTGCGCGTTTTTTGTTCGTTTTGCAGTTGTGATTGCGCATGCGATTTGGTTATAATGGAAACCACAGGAACACAAAAATCCCCGCGATTTCCAATGCAAATGCGATTGAGCATTCATTTCCGTTTTGGTAACGCATGGCTCACCATTTTTGGTGCGTTAACGCATGCATTTCCATAACTGAATCAATCTTGTTGGTGAAATCCTGAGAGTTCTGGATGTGATGCTTAGAACTTCCCACCAAAGGTCCTAAGATGTTAGCTAGATATTTTGCCACCTTGTATGTTACAGAGTTGATGCTGCTGTCTGTGCCAACTGTCTGCCATGTACAATGCTGTTTTAACACCTTACTCTGGGCGTTCCTATAACACCTCTTAGCCACTATCTAATCACACCCTTAACACCTGGCTGTGATATGCTAATTGGGATTTTCCAGGGTACATAATTGCCACAGATTCTTGTACAAGTCATTCTGAATTGAGAAAGCCAGTCGGATGACTAGCGAAACGTCTTCAAGAACTACATTTCAAGTCCAGTTGATCTAATTGAATACAACAGATATACCATGACCTGGATGAATGAGAACCTTCACAAGCAACTTTTACAAACCCCTTTTAGAAAAATTTCCAAACGGCTTGTACAATTTTCATGAGACTTTGTAAACATACGTTTCAGGACCTGGAAAAAAACAGGCTACTTTACAACTTTTACAAACCCCTTTTAAGTTAGTTATTTTGTGTGCTGTCATCGGCTGGTGAATCGAGTAATCACTATAGATATAAGCTACAAGTTTTCTTTATTCCTGCAGTTATCCTGATTTGGTATAATTCTTTAGTTTTCATTGTGTTCTGTTGTTGCTGTGATGGGAGGATAGAGCTGTCAATCATGAGAAGCAGCAGAACATGTGATGTCACAATGTAATGTGAATGCATACTCAGTCTCCTGCTCTCACATGCGGTTCACCCACAGTCAAGATTGAGAGGTAACCTGGCCAATCTAAGAAGTCTCTTGTACTGGGGGTTGGGCAAGCAGCTACTTGTGGAAGCAGGGGGAGATCACAGTTTTCAGCACTCTGATGCAGAGTTCAAAGAAGGCCGCTAAGGAAATGTGAAGTTTCACATTCCAGCGTGCTGACAGCCATGAAATATTTATGCGCAGCAAAAGGTAATACATCACATTTATCTTAAGTAAAGCTAATAAGAGCTGTGAATGGGATGACACTGCCATGCTGCAAGTGCAACGGCATTGTTAGAGGTTAATTTTACTTTACAACTTGTCTTTTTCTCCCACAAACCATTGAAGCCCCAGTGATACATAGGTCACATACATACTCTTTTCACTTACCTTAATGTATTTCTCTTAACTTCAAAGTTTTCATTAAATTTACCAGTCTAACATCATCATATAGTAAGGAGTCCCCTCCCACTGGAATTCAGTGAAATCTCATGCTCAAGGTTTCATTCACCTTCAGATATTGAATGTGTCATTTATTTTCAGATAGATACAGAAATGCATTGAACAAAGCTGTGCTAAAATCATGTTCACTTTATTATCCTCCCTCTGCAGCTATGTACTATAACTATGTGTTTTGATAAGTGTAACTATAAAGGGGTAATATTAAAGGATATGTAATGCAATCTGTAAGAGACTGGCAGATATATACCAATTTTTAGGAGATTCTGACAGATTGAAAGCAATATCTAGCATTCTGTGTCATATTAAAAGCTTAAAACTTGTGGAGCTTGTGACTGACTGAGCCTGAACACATATGAAATCTATTTCAAGGCTGTGTAGCAATTGATTAAAGACATGTAGGAACATCTATTAAAACACATGTAGCATGGCTGGATTATTGTTTAGTTGCAATCACTTTATAAATCAGTGCAGCCCTAATTGTGTCCCTAATAAAACAAATGATCTGGCAACCCCTTTAAGACACAAACACCTATAAAATTTACATGTCAAAATGCAGGTTGGTATTTACATTAGAGGTATGATGCAGGCTGCATTGATTTCAATGTAGCCATACATTATCTCTCTATGAACTGCTACATAGCCTTGTAATATGTAGATTTTTATAGGCTCAGTCTGTCACAAAAAATTACATTTCATCTGCCACAATCTTCTAGATATTACTTTTAACCTATACCTTATTTTAAAAAAATGCTTTAAACCTACCACAGATTGCATTCCATCTGCATACCCTTTAAACTTACCCCTTTACTGTGCTAAAAACAACATAGTATAGAGCTGCAGAGGGGGGACAATGAAGTGAACACAGCTCAATGCAATGCATTTCTCAATAGTGTACCTATCTGAAAGCAAGGGCTAGGCCACACTAACATGGGTCTCAGGCAATTATGACCACGTTTAGTAAAACATTAACACATAAGAAACGCAGCACAGTGTGTGTCAATGTTTTTAGAGCTCATGCGCTTCACAATTTTTTGATTATCGTATTCCCCTTACCTTGCGCAAAATTGATCAATACATCTCTATGTTTCTATTAATATCCCAATCAAGCCCTGACACACTGGCTAGAATGAGAGTTAGAATGAGACCTCACTGAAATCCAGTGGGAGGAGACTCCTTTCTATATGATAAAGTGATAAAATCTACTATTTACAAATGACTGGAAAAAAGAAACAAGCAAATTAAACTTTGAAGTCAATAGAAAGACTTAAGGCAAGTAAAAGATTGGGTGTACACATCCTTTTAATCAGCCCTCCAGTTCATTTGTCAGGGTTGAGTCAGCCCTTTGATTCATTTGCCAGGGTTGAGGCAGCCCTTTGTTTTATTAGCCAGGGTTAAGTCACCCTCCAGTTCATTAGCCATGATTGAGTCAGCCCTCCGGTTCATTAGCCAAGGTTGAGTAAGCCCTCCAGTTCATTAGCCAAGGTTGAGTCAGCTCTCCAGTTTGCTGGAGGTAAACTGATTTCACCTAGGAGCTAAGTCAAGCACAAGAGCATAACAGACACTAAGGCTTCTTCTAAAAGAAAGTGATAACTTTGGAAGCAAAAACAATCAAATTGTGTTTAGCCATGTAACTTTTGTAAAACCATCTCCCAAATACTGTAGCTGTAGGTTAAAGGGCATTTCCACCTCCTCACCCCCCAAAATTGAGGATCATGCTTGAAATGCCCCCAAAACTATACTTTGCTAGGGTTAAATGTAATAAAGAGGAACAACAAATGAAAGTAAATGCTGGTGACCCGAATACACTATGTGGGTAAATATCCCCAGGTGAGAATGTTAATTAACCCACCCACATAAACAATATGCATATATGTATATGTATCAAGCACTCGCTTAAAGGAGAACTAAACCCAATTTTTTATACTCCAGAATCTGAAAACACCCCCCCTAAAAACACCAATAAACTATAAAATGGCACTTTAGTAAACTGTTAAAGTAAATCAAAGCCTGTTAAGAACTGGATGAAGTATCTGTGTGTATGTGCAGTGTCAGACCACACCTCCTGACCTCAGTCACATGCTTTCTTGCTTTATCTGTCCTGTAAAAGGATTGGCTAGATATTATTAATGGGTGTGACCAACTGTAACAACTGTAACAAGATTGACAGACAAAAAGGGACAGACAGATTACCAGACAGGGAATGACAAAAATAAACAAAAAGAAAGATATGGAGAGAAGGAAAGATGAACAGATAGAGTTTGAGAAGTTTGGGAGAGTTTGAGGTCCTTTCCCACGTTATTACCATTAAAACATTCAGTAACAGCAGACTTTTTAACAGTATTACCATTAACTCTTTTAGTGCCAGCAGACTTTCCCAGAGTATTGCCATGAACATTTTTTAGTGCCAGTAGTCTTTCCCCACAGTATTACCATTAACTCATTCAGAGGCAGATTATTTTTATTATTGCAGATTTATATAGCGCCAACATCTTCTGTAGCACTTTAAAATTACATGTATACATTCACATCAGGCCCAGCCCCGAAGAGCTTACAATCTAAGCACATTTATTTGACACAAACAACCTATCAGTATGTCTTTATAATTGTGGGGGAAACCAGAGTGCCCAGGGGAAACCCACGCAAATATCGGGAGAATATACAAACTCCTTGCAGATGTGCCCAAGGGTGGAATTGAACTCAGGACTTCAGTGCTGCAAGGCATCGGTGCTAACCGCTAAGCCACGGCGCTGCCCAATTTAAAAAGAGAAGCTCTGACATTAGATTTTAGATGAAAAATTAGTCAGTAAATCTGAAGTATCGAGAATTACGGTATTTCTAATTTTTTTTTCTTGGCTAGAAATAGATTTTAAAAAAACAATATTTAGAAATTCTCCATGGTATGTTTCCTTATTAACATATTACAAAATTGTCCTAGGGGGATTTTACATACTCATTAAACTATCTGATGAAAAATTGCCTTAATTGCAATTTTACGCTAGATTTTTGGTGATGTTAATGACAGATTTCACCATGGCGAAAATTAATTTGCCTTTTTTGAAAGCTAAATTCTGCCATTATAACTGGAGGGAACTGATAGTTAAAGAGGTACTAAAGGCCTTATATGCATTTTCAGCATTTACTTTCCAGACACATACAGATGCAGATCCCTAAAGTTGGGTGTACACCATCCAATTATTCCGCCAGACCGACTGATATTTCAGTGTTTCAGTCGGTCGAGCCAAAATATTGGAAGTTGACTTGGGCTTGCTGATTCAGACGAATGGACACATACGAAAACCAATGCTGATCGTGCAGGCATCTATGGATTGCACGCTTGGTGCAGAGAACTGTTGGCCATAGCTACTTTTGCCATGACCGGTAGTCCTTCGTCCTGGCTGACCGGTCAGAAGTTCCATACGATCAACCAGGATGAAGGATCTCACCTTGTGTACCCAGCTCAACTACCTCTTCTTCCTCCTGTCCCTCCATCTTGTGTGTCTGTTTGTAATACTAGATCAATAGATCTCCTGTCACTCGCCTCATCCCTGTCCTCTAGTCTCTCTTCCCTTTTGACAGTTGAGGACCCTGACTTGTTTGCTAATTCCTATAATTCTATCCTGACTAACATGATAGACTCGTTTTCCCCCTTGCAGGTGCACGCATGATGGAGAAAATCCCATTCAAAGGCTGACTTTCTCCATTACAAGTTCATGCTGCAATGTCTCGGCTCTGGGCTCCTGCTGGCAAAACAAAACTATTACCGGAAACTTATAAGTTACATCAAATCTAACCCACGTCACCTGTTCTCTATCTTCAACTCCCTTCTGCGCCCCCCACCCCCTGACCCTCTTCTTTCTCTGCACTCTCCCAAGGACTTTACTGATTACTTTCAATTACTTTCAACATAAAGTGGAGTCCATCTGCATGCAGATCTCTGGTTCTCTGGATGACTGTCAGATTATGCTGCCCTCTCCTCCCGCAGCTATTCTTGAATCTTTTGCTCCTGTGACCCATTCTGAAGTCTCTTGTCTGCTTCTATCATGTCCGCTCACGACCATGCCTCCTGTATTACAAAAGCATTGTAATCGTGTGCTTACTTATACTCACCCACATAGTCAATGCCTTCCTTACATCTGGAATTTTCCCTTCCATCATTAAGCATGCCCTTGTCAAGCCCATACTAAAAAAGCCCTAGCTAGACTCTAGACCCCTCTTGTTTAGCTAACTACCGCCTGGTCTCTCTTACCGATAGCCTCTAAACTGCTAGAACAATTAGTCTTCTCCTTTATCGCTAATTACCTCCATGCTCATAACCTATTGGATCCTTTGCAATCTGGATTCCGTCCTACATATTCCACTGAGACGGCTCTGTGTAAGGTTGTGACTTTGAACTCTTCTCTGCTTTTGACACAGTTGATCATTCCCTCCTAATGCAGATACTTTACTCTTTTGGCATTCGGAGTGAAGGGGCATTCCGGTTTCTATCCTATCTCTCTGACTCTGTATCTTACGCTAGCAATACCTCTTCTTGGTTGGGGGGCCCGCAGGGGTCTGTTCTTGGACCCTTATTGTTCTCCCTCTACACTATTTCCTTGGGAGATGTTATTAGCTATTTTTGCTTCAAGTATCATCAATATGCAGACGATACTCAAATCTACTTGTCCACAAATATATATTGTTTACTTAATCAAGTTACAGCTACAATAAAACAAACTAAGATTATTTAGACATAAAAATACACACTATATAACAATATTTACATGAGAAATGATTACATGTAGACTACATTAGTTACCACAGAAAGTATGCTTCAATGTAAGCCTTGCTCTTGTCTTGGCCTGTATCCATCAGATCCCACATTACATCATTCTGGCATTTCATCCACCCTGTCCAATCTCCAGTCTGCGTCCTCAGTCCCTCAGTTGTCCAACCGGCTTCTCCTAGTCCAAAATAGAGTTTTCCTCATGTAAAGAGAATTCCCCAGTGCAGACAGGTCCCTGAAGTCCAAAATGATTCTCCAAGATTCACCCCTTCTAATCTAAAAGAGATCCTCCTCTACTGGCTTCTATCCCAGCTTATATCCCATTTACCTTTCTACTCCCCCCACAGTATCCCTGATAAATCAAGCAAACATGGACAGGTTACCTATTGTTCATATCCTATTGATCTGCCCAGTCCAGGAACCAACCTTAATTTACACCCTGTGTATAAAGTAATTATCATGGGAATGCAGTATCTTGCCTTCCATGGATGTATTGTCTAAGATGATTGACCAGGTGTCCTGTGTGAGAATGCTGTCTATCTCTATTGTATTGCCCGATATACATTATAAATAGAATCATGGCTGATTGGTTGGTGCAAAATTAGCACAATTAACAATAAGAACTTTTATTGAATCTCCCTGATGATTTCTTACACCATGTTGCAAAAACCTGATGCTTTTCCCTTTGCAATATAGCCAAAACCCGCAGGTTCCTTTCTCTCCCAACCAGCGCTAAGCTTATGCATGCTCTCATCCTATCATGCCTGGACTATTGCAACCTACTACTTTTTGGTCTTCCTGCTTTCCACCTCTCTCCCCTTCAGTCTATACTTAACGTATTGTTTTGCTCTCTAATAAACCGGATCCGAAATCTCCTCTGTACTGAACAACAACCTGGCTCCCCGTTAAACAGCGCATTGCATACAAAATCCTCCTCCTTACATTTAAATCCCTTCTCTCTGCTGCTCCTCCTAATAATATAACTTATTAGCTTCCCATATGTTCCTGCCCGTACCCTCCACTCATCGCAGAACCAGCTCCTGTACCCCCCACTCGTACTGCTTCCTCTCGCCTTAAACCTTTTTCTCTTGTGGCTCCCATCCTCTGGAATTTTTTCCCCCTCTCTTTACGTCAAGGAACCTCTATTAGCAGGTTTAAATCTAGCCTTACATCCTACCTATCTGGTAACCAGCACAGTATATGATTGTTTTATTTGCACTGCATTCGTCTCACTCCAGCACTTATGCCCATTCCATTGTATCTGTATGTTACCCACCTAACTAGATTGTAAGCTCTACGGGGCAGGGACCTCCTTACATTTTGTGGCAAAACTCTAGCACTTATTTTTATATAATTTATATATATATCTACTGAACTATCAATGTTTTTATCCCCTTGTATGACTTTATTGTATTTTGTTTCTGTACAGCACTGCATACCCAAGTGGCGCTTTATAAATAAACTATACATACATACATACATGTACACTGTAAATCACTGCCATGGGGTTTAAATATGCTTTAGCCTTCAGTTCTTCTTAAATAAATGCTTGAAGAAAGTATCTACCAGAACAAAATGTTCTCATATTATTCACATTATTTTTGAACATAAAAAAATTACTTTAGAGTTACTACCAAATATTTTTGCCAGGGGAATTGGCTTTAGAAGTTCCTTTTAAAATTGCACAATATACCCAAATAAAGTCAAATGTTGGAATGCACTTAACTCTTTTATTTGGTTTAGTGAAGTTTTACAGAATGAGATATGGGAACATTATATATGTTCAAAACTTACATTTTGACTGGTGATATATGTCAAATGTTATTATTTTTAAATTTAATTGATATTCTTTATTTGTAGAAAGTTAAAGGACTATTTGGTAATGCTACTAAACTTTCCTTTTCTTCTCCGGTCTGCTCCGTCTTTGTCAGAACACACCTGCGTTCACAATGTAGAATTCTCATGAAATGTATACATTTTATTTGTATACAGGTTACAGAGAATATATGCAAATAAATAACTATACATTTGCATATGATTCATATAGGATAATAGATTAAAATGTAAGTAATAGAATTTTAAAATTTTGTTAAACATTTTTTGCCCTAGTACACTCTTTGAGACGCACTGATACAGAGAGGGAGGGAAGAAACCCATCTGCTATAACTTATTGTTTTAACATGAACTGTGTTCAAAGTTGAGTTGCTGGTGGTGCACCATGCAAATGCTGTGTTTTTAGGAACAAACAGACCAAGAAGTCATAAATCCCCGAGTTTACTTATGAAACAATATATCATAGCCTACTGCCTGAGTTTATTGCTTTTTTTGTTTGTTTCCATGTTTCTAGAAAAATATAAAGGCCCTTTGCGCTAAGTACAATACCGCTGCGTATCCCGAGACGTAGCAGGGGGATGGGAGGGGATACCAGAAAAAGTTTGCCGTGGGGGGGGGGGTTGGGCGTACATCCAGCTGTGCCCCTCTGATTAATGCGACCACCTGCGGCAATCCTTTCCTGGCATCCCCTCCCTGCACCCTGTAATCTCAGGCGTTTTTGTTGTGGTGGAGCACCAGGGGCTTTAATACCTTTATATGATTAATCCTTTGTAAAGGAGAGAGTGGTACCAAGTCTTTAATAAATACCAAGCACCACCTCTACCAGTGTTACATCCTATGTAAATAATCTCCTTGTAAAATGTACCAATCACACTGTTTGGGATATGCAGTTAGTCCTTTTTCCACAAGATGGCTCAATGGGTAAAACTGCTGGGGATTGCCTGTCGTAAAGTCATTAGTACGGAGCCGGCCCGCCTATAGTTCCAGCTTGAGTTAAGTTAATTGCTGATTGGTTTGCTGTTCAACAAGCCTGATGATAGGCTGCTGGTTGAAGGTTGCTCATTTACACTTCAAAGGGAATTTGGGAATAAGAGGAGCAGCCTTAGCCCACTAAATCAGAACAGAGCTAGGACACATAATTAGGTAGTGCCAGCAACTCAGAGCTGTAACACACTACCCAAAAGCTGTAGCAAAATCGAAGTAAACAACATCCACTGCTATTCCAGAATTTAAATTCTCTCTTACCACTTTATAAAAACCAAGCAAGTTAGTCTGACTAGCAATGTGCACCAAAAATGGTGGATGCATGCATTGCCAAAGGAATTGCATCACAGCACAAGGCAGCGGGGATAGTGGGAGAGGATTGGTCATGATCGGTTGAACGTCGCGGGTGCGCTCGGTCAGGTAAGTAAAATCGAATATATGTATGGCCACCTTTACACCCCCGCTTACACAGACCATATATGGGAGTGATAGAAGTCACTGAGCTTTGGAATGTGATTTGCTGGTGGGGAAATCATTTACAGGTCCATGATTTAATTATAACTGGGAAAGCACAAGATACCTAATCACTGAAATTACTATGCATGTTCTAACCAGACAAATAATACAGACACAGCACAAACAGGGTGGTCACATACAGATTACATCACTCCTGTTACCTCCCATGTTCCTATGATTTAGTTATCTGTTACTGCATTGCAGTAACATGCAAGGTAATATGTGTTTCAGTGTTCCTACTTTGTGGCCCCATTCATTTGCACTACATAATAGAGTGGTTTCCAAAAATTTCTGGAAACATCTCAGACCCCACATTATGTAGCATGGACTTTTGTTTACTGTATTTTGGTGATAATGCCCCTTATTGTATCTCCAGTTTCACTGGAGGAATATCAGAAAACTGTGCACACAGAAAGATGTCAGTTGGCTCTATTTAATGAATCGTTTGTGACCTAGCACTTGGATTATTTCAATAAAATGAATATGAACATATATTTTACAATAATTTTCTTCTTAACATCCTACTGATTTTACCAGTTCTATTATCCTAGCACGCATTAGGATAATATTGCAAAATAAAATATGCTGCCAATTTTTATAAAATCATTTTTTACTTGGCAGAACTGTTTTATATTTCTGTAAATAAAATGGTTGACATTTAAGCCATAACATGTACAATCCTCAAAATGATTTTAAAATGGAAGAAATGTGTTAATAAAGAGGAAAATAAAAACAAGCTAGGATCTTGGGCTCAAGTCACGTGTCCTCAGTGCATATGTGATGCCAATAGGTCTTGGCAGTTAGTTGTATAAATAGTCTCTTAGGGGAAAACCACTGAGAAATGCCTTCAGCAATGATCTGCTGCTCAACCCCCCCGTGCTGTTGGTGAGTGGTACAAACCAATCTGTTTAAACATTTAACTACCTTTTACTGAATAAAATTTGACAAGGAATGATCATCTATCCCATGCTTATTAAATTACAAAAAATGCTATGTTGGTTTTGTTGAACATATTTAACATGGTGAAATTCATTTAAATGCTTTTTAATATCTTTTATTAAAAGGCTTGTCTACCCCAGAATGACATTTGATATGATATATTTTTGATGATATATTTGAAGTCACAGGAGTGTATGATGGCCGCTGTAGAAGTCTATAATAGACGAAATGTGTCTGGTCCTGTTCCCCTTTTCTACTAATATGGCTTAAACATTTCCCTGTTACCACATGGAGGTTTCTGACTAATACAGTATATACCAACTCATATAGAAACTATTTGCATGGACATGGGAATGTTAAGCCGCACAAATAATAAGACAAACACAATAAATGAAATGCCACAATGATTTGAAGGTTGGAGTAATATGGCCGCAGCTTTTATATTTTATTAATTAATTAAATTTTTCCATAAAAAACAGAATTCATTTTACCATAGAACACTGCTGTTTTAAAACTCACCACAGTATATGGTAAATCTAATCAGACCAATACGGCTATAACCATAAAGTCTATAGCCAAATTCAATCTGCACCCTCCAAGCTGCGACAATAATATGTAATACCAACCAAATTAATCCCTTCTTTTTTTTTTTTTTAACAATAACTAGAGATGGCCGGTTCACGGACCCGAACCCGGATCCGCCGCGGATTTCTCCCGTCCGCGAACGGCGGATTATTCCGGACTTTCCGGACTTCCGAACTTCCGAACTGCGGATTTTTTTTTTTACGAAAATTTTCGAAAATACGAGTATCTCCGTAATTACGAGGATCTACGATACTTGCGGGATACGGAAAAACCGAAGATCCTCGTAATTACGAGGATTCACGTAATTACGAGGATTCACGTAATTATGAGTATTCTCGCAATTACGAGAATACTCGTTAAAACGAGTAATTCGTTTAAATTTTCAAAAGAGCAACCACATGATCCAAATTAGCCAATGGCAGCTATCATAGTTACAGAAGCCTCGTTTTTTTACGGAAATCTTAGTTTTACGGGAATCCTCGTATTTTCGAAAAATACCGTTTTTTTAAAGTCACGCTAGCGGACTGTACTTTTTAGGTATTGTTGGCATTTATACGTGCTTCTAAGGCCATTACCCAGGTCCCTGAGTGGTTAAGTGTACGTTACCAAGGCTATTTAGACCACTTTTAATGCGGATTTTGCCGAACTTTCATTTTAATACGTTTTAACGGGTCCGCTCGCGGATTTTTGAATTTTTGGATTTTTTCGAAAATCCGCGGATCCTCGCGCGGACCGGATTTTTCGAAGTTCGGACATCTCTAACAATAACACATTAAAAAAAAAAATATTTAACAATAACACATTTTTATTTATTTATTTATTTTACAGTAACGTACCTTGAAGTCCTGAAGGTAAGTAAAATTCGGGTGTGTGGGTGTTCCTCACCGCGCCAAGTTATTCACTGCTCTCTCACCACAGGTTAGTCCATCAGCCGCCGACTGGAGTTCCCGCCTAATTCCTCGCCGGACCTGACCAATGGGAGGAGGCTTCCGGGTTAGGTGCAGACACAGTTCCTGGGCAGAAGACAGGAAAGGTAAGCCCTTTTCCAAAATGGCTGACCCACATCCCATGTTAGAGAAATGGCTATACAGCCGTTTCATTGCCATGGGAATGTTAAGCCGCACAAATAATAAGACAAACACAATAAATGAAATAACACAACGATTTGAAGGTTGGAGTAATCTGGCCGCAGCTTTAATATTTTATTAATTAATTAAAATTTTCCATAAAAAGCAGAATTCATTTTACCCTAGAACACTGCTGTTTTAAAACTTACCACAGTATATGGTAAATCTAACCAGACCAATACGGCTATAACCATAAAGTCTGTAGCCAAATTCTATCTGCACCCTCCATACCATGGGCATTGCCTTAGCAATTGACCATGGTAAGCCTCCATGGAAAAACAGTGCGCTCAATCAAATTCTGCAAGCCTACGCAGAAAATATCAAGACCTATGTCTGACAGATGAATTTTGTCCTCCCTATACAGACCAGATCCTCCATTCTCCAGATCGATGTGTCGATATGTGACAATGGAAACCTCCACCGAAAACTTATGAATATTAGCATTAATTTTCCTACGACATTTTTCTAACGCTATTAAACTTGGGTCAACTAACCATGAAAGATGAGGGATGATCTCGGAGAAAGCTAAAATTGCTTTCGGGAACATAAATTTAGCGTGAGACAAATCTCTGCCAATTTGTTTCATGAACTCTACCGACTTCATATTACCTATATCGTTGCCCCCGAGGTGGCAGACAATGATGTTCGGAATACCCCATAAGTTAGAAGCCTTAGATAGCATAGGGAATAGATCTTCCCATGTAGCTCCATGCAGACCCGTCAAGTAAATCTTAACTTACGAAGAAGAAAATGATAAATTGAGCCCGAATTTTCTTTTTTCCGCCCTTCTTTTTGCCCAGAAGACGTAGGAATGCCCTAAAATCCATGTTTTCAGTTGTCTCTGGTCTGAAAAGAAATTGACATGGTAAGACACTACACTAAAGACATACGAACATAGGATTTATATCTATCCGAACCCCAAAGACCTAACCTTTTTATCTTTTCGGAGGGGAATTGCAACAGAGCAGCCTGTGTAGCCGCACCTATCCTGAAAGAATGCGAAGTATACTGAGAAGGATCTAGCGGATTGTGTTTAACACAAGATCCCAAAACACTTCTGAATGGAAAAAACGATAAAAACGTGCCATCCGAGTGAATAAGAAGGGGGCCTGGATTCAAGGGCCTTACTTTCATAAACTCTAAGTAAGCAGATACTAGTCACAAGTTAAAATGATTAAATTTTCCTAACCATTGGATGTGGCCTCTGCCTTCCAAATCTGTTTTTGACTTAGGGGCAATTTATAAAGGTTCGTTAACTTTTCGCGGCCGTTTTTCGCGGCCATTAACGCATGAATCGCGTTTACCGCGATTTATAAAGCCCCGAAAACGGCCGCGAAAAGTTAACGAAGCGTTAACCTTTCGCGCCGTAACTTACCCGGTTACCGGCCGCTTCTATTTATAAAGCGGCGGTACTGTTTCGCTCGTGCTAGTATCGGCTGTTTTTACTTCGCACCCACCTTGAAGGTGGCGAAGTCAGCCGTACTAACCTCCCCGCGGCGGGATGGGCAGGCAACCCGCGGCGGGTGGTCGCACCCGCCCCGGGAGACACGCCCACCCCGCCACACCCCCCGCGGCGGCAGCGGCGACCACCCGCCGCCGCCGCGCCACTTCCAGCAGCCCCTCCCAACCCGTTCCCCGTTCGCGGCAATCTCGGAACGGGAGGCTAGAAGGGGCTGCCGGGAGGGCCGCAGCAGGTGGTCGCGACCACCCGCCCGCACCCCCTCCCCGCAACCCCTCCAAGCCCCCCCCGCCGCCGCTCCCGGGGAGGGACGGGAGGAGCCGCTGGGGGGTGGAGGCTCCCTCCAGCGGGGCCCTGAGAAGGGCCTTTTGGGGCTTAGGGGTCCCGCAGCTCGAACCGCGGGACCCCCCTCCCCGGCCCTTACAAGGGCCCTGCGGCACTGACAAGTGGCCTTTGGCGGGGGTCCCGCAGCTGAACCGGGCCCCCATGCGGCTCTTTAAAAGAGCCTTGGGCGACGTCTTCTTTCTTCCAGTCCCGGCGACACCAGCTCCGCGAGGCCGCCGACCCCCGAGAGGTTACCCCCGGCGCCAGGGGTACCCCGGCGGGCGCCGGCGACCTCAACGAGGCCGATGTTGCCGGCGTCTTGATCCGACGCGACGTCTTCGGGCTGGCGACACCACCCACTCAGGTCGCCGATGCCAGCACGACTCACTGCGGCCGCCAGTGAGCCCGCTGGCACCCCGCCGGCCTCAGAGCCGATGTTGCCAGCCGCTTCTTTCTTCTTTCTCAGCCATCTACTGCGATGGCATCTGAGTTCCGCGGCGGAAAGCTCCTCTTATTAGGTTTGCAGAAATCCATAATCCATTTCTGATGGTCAATTTTTAATATTTGCTTTACATTACACCATCAGATTTCTGGAAAGTTCTGAAATCTGATTGGTTAATGTAAGCAAGTTTAAAATTGACCAATCAGAAACGGATATGGATTTCTGCAAACCTATATAAAAGGAGCTTTCCGCCGCGGACTCAGATGCCATCGCAGTAGATGGCTGAAGAGAAGAAAGAGCGGCTGGCCATCGGCTCCGCTGAGGCCGCGGTGGTGCACAGCGCCTCACTGGCGGCCGCAGTGAGTCTGCCTGGCATCGGCGACCTGAGTGGGGTTGGTGTCGCCACCCGAAGACGTCGCGTCGGATCAAGACGCCGGCAACATCGGCCTCGTTGAGGTCGCCGGCGCCCGCCGGGTACCCCTGGCGGCGCAGGGGTACCTCTCGGGGGTCGGCGGCCTCGGCGGAGCTGGTGTCGCCGCTGGAGAAAGAAGACGTCGCCCAAGGGCTCTTTTAAAGAGCCGCACTGGGGGTCCCGGTTCAGCTGCGGGACCCCCGCCAAGGCACTTGTCAGTGCCGCAAGGCCCTTGTAAGGGCCGGGGAGGGGGTCCCGGTTCGAGCTGCGGGACCCCCTAAGCCCACAAGGCCCTTCTCAGGGCCCCGCGGGAGGAGCCTCCACCCCCCCAGCGGCTCCCTCCCGTCCCCTCCCCGGGAGCGGCCGGGGCGGGGGGCTTGGAGGGGTTGCCGGGGAGGGGGTGCCGCGCGGGTGGTCGCGACCACCTGCTGCGGCCCCTTCCCGGCAGCCCCTTCTAGCCTCCCGTTCCGAGATTGCCGCGACCGGGAACGGTTGGGAGGGGCTTGCTGGGAAGTGGCGCGCGGCGGTGGTCGCCGCTGCCGCCGCGGGGGTGTGGGCGGCGGCGGCGTGGTCGCCGCTGCGCCGCCAGCGGGGGTTGTGGGCGTGTGCCCGCCCCCTTAGGAGCGGCGTCGGGAGGGATTTAAGTCCCTTGCGCGATACTATAGTATCGCCGCGAAGGGGCTTAAAATTACCGCAGCACATCGCGGGCCGCGATAGGTATCGCGTGAAAATAGCGCTCGCCGTTAAAATACGGCGATAGCGCTATTTTTCGTCGGCCGCGATGTGCGCGGTAATTTTTTTTTGCGCTAACATCGTTCCTTTATAAATATGCCCTTAGTAATTGTCACCCTATGCTTATTTTTATACAGCTGGACGTCGGAAAATTGAAGACCACCTGGCGATGATTTTGAAGGGGATATTAGCTCACTAATCCTTCACACTAAGAAAAATGAAAAAATTAATGCTAAATGGAATAGTGATATCTCGTAAGGAGATACACAAACTGATTCTAAGGATAATAATAACCTGGAAGTATATGAAATGTGATAGGTCTGCTGGACCTTAGGGTCCACCAAAGGTCTTAACCGAGAAATCCCTTTTAAGAATTGTCTGATAAAAAATATTATCAAATTGCTGACCAAAATATATCTTATAAAGAAAGAAATGCCTGCAAAATGCTTTTTTATAGTTGCTGCTGCCAAGCCAGCTTCAAAGAGAGAAATTAATAACAATAAAAACACTCTACATCGCTTAAGTGAATAAAGTCTCTTTAAAACCCTTTGCCTGCCACAGATCGTATATTCACAATCTGTGCAGGAAATGCACAAACTGCCACAGATCGTGAATATACGATCTGTGGCTTTCCCTTTCAAAAAAAATTTGCCCCCCCGCTATCATTCAACTGCCCCTCTAGCCCCCTCGATCCCCCCTCATTTTCGTCCAAATCCGAGGGGGGATCGGGAAATTTCCTACCTTCTTTCTTCCGTGACCGTATAGGAGCTGCGGTCCCACGTGGAGTAGATGAGGAAGCAGAAAGGGAGACCCCGGTGACGGGGTCACAGAGCTTCCTCCTTCACCGGGGTCTTCCCTAGGAGTGGTAGGAGGCTGCCCCATGTGGTCTAGTGGAGGTACTTGCACTGCGATCTTCATTCAGATCACAGTACAGTACCTGGTAATAGTAAACTGTCAGCAAAGACTTAGAAAAAAAATGGGGACAGAGATCACAATATGGTGATCACTTCTGATCACCAAATTATTGATCTTTGCCAAAGAATTTATGCCCGTATTCCAAGTTCGTTATCATTCCCAAGATGATCTGATGATTATCTTTGGGAATGATCGGCGGAAAAAAGGGAAATACACACAAAAAAATTCTAAAGTGATACACCCCCCCTTTTTTTTAACCCTAAAACTAGAAATTAGAAAAAACTTTGTCTTCTCCAAGCTTCCCAATGTCCCCTGTGATATCGGTAATAAACGCAGATACTTATTTGTACGATTTCAAGGGAAACTAAGCCTATTTTTTATAAGGACATTTTGCAGAGGTACCAAAAAAGACTGTATTGAATTTTTAGGATCAGTAAGTGTGCAAAAACGTGTGTGACTCTCTGTACTAACCAGTTTTCACTAAAATACCACTAAAAGGGGAGAGTGTGTGTGTGGGGGGTGGGTTGTGGCGTTTTTAAATTTTTTTCTTGTAACTGCACTTCTACATGCATCCCATTTGAGTTAGTTGGTGGCCTCGTCTCTCTTTGCACCCACGCAAATGGCACACCGTTTGATTTAGGACATGTAGGAGATTGCTATTTAGTGGATTTTTATGCTTGTCAAGTGGGTTTAGGTAGGATTTCAACCCTTGAATCATCTCATTTTATTTTTCACAAAACCTCGTAAAACACGGAGTTCTTTGGATCACTGGGTTTGGAATTCTCATATATATATGAAAGCATGCACCGTAACGTAGCTGAAGGTGTGTAGATTCCAAAAATATATATTTTGTGGGGGAATTTTCCATGTTTCGGGACTGTTTCCTTAGAAAAGGGTAGGCTGTTCAAATTACGAGCACTTTGATTTTTTCCTTGTAATTACACTTGTGCATGCATCCCATTTGAGCTAGTTGTGGGCCACGTCCATGTGTGCCCCACACATATGACATACCGTTTGATTCATACATGTGGGAGATTGATATTTAGTGGGGGTTTATTTTGCGGGGGCATTTCCAATTTTTGGGGCTGTTTGAAATTACAGAGCACTTTGATTTTTTCCTTGTAATTACACTTGTGCATCATCCCATTTGAGCTAGTTGGTGGCCACGTCCTGTGTGCATCCACTCATATGGGATACCGTTTGATTCAGACATGTGGGAGATCATATTTAGTTGGGGGTTTTATTTGTGGGGGGCATTTCCAGTTTTGGGGCTGTTTGAAAAAACGAGCACTTTGATTTTTTCCTTGTAAGTTCACATGCATCTCCATTTGAGTAGTTGGTGGCCACGTCTCTTTGCACCCCGCAATATGGCAACCGTTGATTAGGACATGTAGGGAGATTGCTATTTATGGTTTTTTCTTGTCAAGTGGGTTTAGGTAGGATTTCAACCTTGAATCATCTTATTTTATTTTTCACAAAACCTCTAAAATAACAGAGTTCTTTGGATCACGGGTTTGGAATCTTCATATTATATGAAAGTCATGGCACCGTAACGTAGTCTGAAGGTTGTGTAGATTCCAAAAAATATAGAGTGGTGGGGGGGATTTCCATGTTTCGGGACTGTTTCCTTAGAAAAAGTGTAGGCTGTTCAAATTACAGACACTTTGATTTTTTCTGTAATTCACTTGTGCTGCTCCCATTTGAGCTAGTTGGTGGCCACGTCCATGTGTGCATCCACTCATATGGCTACCGTTTGATTCATAACATGTGGGAGATTGATATTTAGTGGGGGGGTTTATTTGCGGGGGGCATTTCCAAGTTTTGGGGCTGTTTGAAATTACAGAGCACTTTGATTTTTTTCTTGTAATTACACTTGTGCATACTTCCGATTTGAGCTAGTTGGTGGCCACGTCCATGTGTGCATCCACTCATATGGCATACCGTTTGATTCAGGGCATTTGGAAGATTGATAATTGACAGTTTTTTTTACATGACATGGAAATTTGCCATGATTTTTAGTTTGAATTGTATTTTTATACATTTTCCCTGAAAATCTGGTAAGAAAGCAAAATTGTACACGAAACTGCGCCCACACCATTGGGGGTATGCATAAAAGAATCAACACATTGTGTAGCTGAAGGTGTGTAGAGTCCAAGAATATATAGTTTTAGGGGTATTTCTAATTAGAGGGGTGTTTAGTCTGACAAATCTGAAAAGTTGCTGTAATTGGGCCACTGTTCTTGGCTCACTTTGTGGCTAGTTGATTCCACGTCTGCGTGTGTAACCATACATAGGGCATACCGTTTGATTCAGGACATTTGGGAGTATTGATATTTGGTAACTTTTTTTTACATTACTTGGGATTTTGGCATGATTTCTAACCATTTAAGAGTGTTTTTTTCAAATTTTTTAGAAAATCTGCTAAAACTGTGAACTTCTACGAAGAAACTGCGCCCCACACCATTGATGGTATGAATAAACAAACACAGAATTACGTATATAAGGTGTGTAGATTCGAGAAATATATGGTTACACGATGCCATCGCAGTAGATGGCTGAAGAAAGAAGAAAGAAGCGGCTGGCAACATCGGCTCCGCTGAGGCCGGCGTGTGCCAGCGGCTCACTGGCGGCCGCAGTGAGTCTGCCTGGCATCGGCGACCTGAGTGGGTTGGTGTCGCCAGCCCGAAGACGCGCGTCGGATCAAGACGCCGGCAACATCGGCCTCGTTGAGGTCGCGGCGCCCGCCGGGGGTACCCCTGGCGGCCGCAGGGGTACCTCTCGGGGGTCGGCGGCCTCGGCGGAGCTGGTGTCGCCGGGACTGGAAGAAAGAAGACGTCGCCCAAGGGCTCTTTTAAGAGCCGCACTGGGGGTCCCGGTTCAGCTGCGGGACCCCCGCCAAGGCACTTGTCAGTGCCGCAAGGGCCCTTGTAAGGGCCGGGGAGGGGGTCCCGGTTCGAGCTGCGGGACCCCCTAAGCCCCAAAAGGCCTTCTCAGGGCCCCGCTGGAGGGAGCCTCCACCCCCCAGCGGCTCCCTCCCGTCCCTCCCCGGGAGCGGCCGGGGCGGGGGGCTTGGAGGGGTTGCCGGGGAGGGGGTGCGCGGCGGGTGGTCGCGACCACCTGCTGCGGCCCCTTCCCGGCAGCCCCTTCTAGCCTCCCGTTCCGAGATTGCCGCGACGGGGAACGGGTTGGGAGGGGCTGCTGGGAAGTGGCCGGCGGCGGGGTGGTCGCCGCTGCGCCGGGGGGGTGTGGGCGGCGGCGGCGGGTGGTCGCCGCTGCGCCGACCGGGGGGGTGTGGGCGTGTGGCCGCCCCCTTAGGAGCGGCGTCGGGAAGGGATTAAGTCCCTTCGCGGATACTATATAGTATCGCCGCGAAGGGGCTTAAATTACGCAGCACATCGCGGGCCGCGATAGGTATCGCGGGTAATAGCGCTCGCCGTTATAAATACGGCGATTAGCGCTATTTTCGCGGCCGCGATGTGCGGCGGTAATTTTTTTGCGCTAACATCGTTCCTTTATAAATATGCCCCTTAGTAATTGTCACCCTATGCTTATTTTTATACAGCTGGACGTCGGAAAATTGAAGACCACCTGGCGATGATTTTGAAGGGGATATTAGCTCACTAATCCTTCACACTAAGAAAAATGAAAAAATTAATGCTAAATGGAATAGTGATATCTCGTAAGGAGATACACAAACTGATTCTAAGGATAATAATAACCTGGGAAGTATATGAAATGTGATAGGTCTGCTGGACCTTAGGGTCCACCAAAGGTCTTAACCGAGAAATCCCTTTTAAGAATTGTCTGATAACAAAAATATTATCAAATTGCTGACCAAAATATATCTTATAAAAGAAAGAAATGCCTGCAAAATGCTTTTTTATAGTTGCTGCTGCCAAGCCAGCTTCAAAGAGAGAAATTAATAACAATAATAAACACTCTACATCGCTTAAGTGAATAAAGTCTCTTTTAACCCTTTGCCTGCCACAGATCGTATATTCACAATCTGTGCAGGAAATGCACAAACTGCCACAGATCGTGAATATACGATCTGTGGCTTTCCCTTTCAAAAAAAAATTTGCCCCCCGCTATCATTCAACTGCCCCTCTAGCCCCCTCGATCCCCCCTCAGTTTCGTCCAAATCCGAGGGGGGGATCGGGAAATTTCCTAACTTCTTTGCCGTGACCGTATAGGAGCTGCCGGTCCCACGTGGAGTAGATGAGGAAGCAGAAAGGGAGACCCCGGTGACGGGGGTCACAGAGCTTCCTCCTTCACCGGGGTCTTCCCTAGGAGTGGTAGGAGGCTGCCCCATGTGGTCTAGTGGAGGTACTGCACTGCGATCTTCATTCAGATCACAGTACAGTACCTGGTATAGTAAAGCTGTCAGCAAAGACTTAGAAAAAAAATGGGGACAGAGATCACAATATGGTGATCACTTCTGATCACCAAATTATTGATCTTTGCCAAAGAATTTATGCCCGTATTCCAAGTTCGTTATCATTCCCTAAGATGATCTGATGATTATCTTTGGGAATGATCGGCGGAAAAAAGGGGAAATACACACAAAAAAATTCTTAAAGTGATACACCCCCCCTTTTTTTTACCCTAAAACTAGAAATTAGAAAAAAACTTTGTCTTCTCCAAGCTTCCCAATGTCCCCTGTGATATCGGTAAAGTAAACGCAGATACTTATTTGTACGATTTCAAGGGAAACTAAGCCTATTTTTTATAAGGACATTTTGCAGAGGCCAAAAAAAAGACTGTATTGAATTTTTAGAGATCAGTAAAGTGTGCAAAAACGTGTTGACTCTCTGTACTAACCAGTTTTCCACTAAAATACCACTAAAGGAGGTGTGTGTGTGGGGGGTGGGTTGTGGCGTTTTAAAATTTTTCTTGTAACTGCACTTCTACATGCATCCCATTTGAGTTAGTTGGTGGCCTCGTCCTCTTTTGCACCCACGCAAATGGCACACCGTTTTATTTAGGGACATGTAGGAGATTGCTATTTATGGATTTTTATGCTTGTCAAGTGGGTTTAGGTAGGATTTCAACCCTTAGATCATCTCATTTTATTTTTCCAAAACCTCGTAAAACACGGAGTTCTTTGGATCACTGGTTATCATGTTGGAATTCTCATATATATATGAAAGCATGCAGACCGTAACGTAGCTGAAGGTGTGTAGATTCCAAAAATAAATAGTTTGTGTGGGGAATTTCCATGTTTCGGGACTGTTTCCTTAGAAAAAGGGTAGGCTGTTCAAATTACAGAGCACTTTGATTTTTTCCTTGTAATTACACTTGTGCATGCATCCCATTTGAGCAGTTGGTGGCCACGTCTCTGTGTGCACCCACACATATGACATACCGTTGGATTCAGGACTTGTGGGAGATCGATATTTATTTGGGGGTTTATTTGTGGGGCATTTCCAAGTTTTGGGGCTGTTTGAAATTACAGAGCACTTTGATTTTTTCCTTGTAATTACACTTGTGCATGCATCCATTTGAGCTATTTGTGGCCACTCTCTGTGTGCATCCACGCATATGGGATACCGTTTGATTCAGACACATGTGAGATCGATATTTAGTTGGGGGTTTTATTTGTGGGGGGCTTTTCCAGTTTTGGGGCTGTTTGAAAAAACAGAGCACTTTGATTTTTTCCTTGTAATTACACTCATGCATGCATCCCATTTGAGCTAGTTGGTGGCCACGTCTCTGTGTGCACCCACACATATGGCATACCGTTGGATTCAGGACATGTGGGAGATTGCTATTTAGTGGTTTTTTTGCTTGTCAAGTGGGTTTAGGTAGGATTTCACCCTTGAATCATCTTATTTTATTTTTCACAAACCTCTAAAAACACGGAGTTCTTTGGATCACTGGGTTTGGAATTCTTTCATTATGTAAACATGGCACCGTAACGTACTGAAGGTGTTGTAGATTCCAAAAAATATAGAGTGGTGGGGGGATTCCATGTTTGGGACTGTTTCCTTAGAAAAAGGTGTAGGCTGTTCAAATTACAGAGCACTTTGATTTTTTCCTTGTAATTCACTTGTGCATGCATCCCATTTGAGCTAGTTGGTGGCCACGTCCATGTGTGCATCCACTCATATGGCATACCGTTTGATTCATAACATGTGGGAGATTGATATTTAGTGGGGGGGTTTATTTGCGGGGGGCATTTCCAAGTTTTGGGGCTGTTTGAAATTACAGAGCACTTTGATTTTTTTTGTAATTACACTTGTGCATACTTCCATTTGAGCTAGTGGTGGCCACGTCCATGTGTGCATCCACTCATATGGCATACCGTTTGATTCAGGGCATTTGGAAGATTGATAATTGACAAGTTTTTTTTACATGACATGGAAATTTGCCATGATTTTTAAGTTTGAATTGTATTTTTATACATTTTCCCTGAAAATCTGGTAAGAAAGCAAAATGTACACGAAACTGCGCCCACACCATTGGTGTATGCATAAAGAATCACACCATTGTGTAGCTGAAGGTGTGTAGAGTCCAAGAATATATAGTTTTAGGGGGTATTTCTAATAGAGGGGGTGTTTAGTCTGACAAATCTGAAAAGTTTGCTGTAATTGGGCCACTGTTCATTGGCTCACTTTGTGCTAGTTGATTCCACGTCTGCGTGTGTAACCACATAGGCATAGCCGTTTGATTCAGGACATTTGGAGATTGATATTTGGTAACTTTTTTTACATTACTTGGGATTTGGCATGATTTCTAACATTTAGAGTGTTTTTTTTCAAATTTTTTAGAAAATCTGCTAAAACTGTAACTTCTACGAAGAACTGCGCCCACACCATTGATGGTATGAATAAACAAACTACAGAATTACGTAGATAAAGGGTGGTAGATTCGAGAAATATATGGTTTGTGGGTGTGTTTTGTGGGGAAAACTGCGAGCTGTTCAAATTCAGATTGGCTGAAAATGTTTGTTTCTGAGCCATTGTGCATTGTCTCACTCATGGCCATTGTGCTTCCACTCCGCGTGTGTTTTTTACATTCCATGTGTGTTTGCTGATTTCTACCTCTTTGAAGTTGTTTTTTGTTCATTTTTTCAGACAATGCGAAATTCTACGAAGAACTGTGGCCACACCTTTATGTATGAATAAACAAACCAGCGTTACATAGCTGACGGTGTGTAGATTTCAGGAATATATAGTTTGTGGAGGTTATTTCTAAGTTACGGGGGTGTTTTGTGAAAAAAACTGCAGACTGTTCAAATTCAGAGTTGGCTAAATATTTTCGCTGTTTCTAAGCCATCGTGCGTTGTCTCACTTTGTGGCTTTACGCTTCCACGTCCGTGTGTGTAACCACAAATATGGCATACCGTTTGATTCAGGACATTTGGGAGATTGATATTTAGAATTTTTTTTTACATTCCATGAGGTTTTGTCATGATTTCTACCTTTTGGTGTTTTTTTTTGTTCTTTTTTCAGACAATGCAAACTTCTACAAGAACTGTGCCCACACCATTTATGGTATGAATAAACAAACTACAGTGTTACATAGCTGAAGGTGTGTAGATTTCAGGAATATATAGTTTGTGGGGGTTATTTCAATATGGGGGTGTTTTGTGGAAAGAACTGCAGACTGTTCAAATTCAGAGTTGGTTAAATATTTTCGCTGTTTCTAAGCCATCGTGCGTTGTCTCACTCTTGTGGCTTTACGCTTCCACGTCCCGTGTGTAACCACGCACATGGCATACCTTTTGATTCAGACATTTGGGAGATTGATATTTAGTAATTTTTTTTACATTCCATGAGGTTTTGGGCATGATTTCTACTTTTGAAGTTGTTTTTTGTTCATTTTTTCAGACAAATGCAAACTTCTACGAAGAATTGTGCCCACACCATTTATGGTATGAATAAACACTACAGTGTTCATAGCCGAAGGTGTTTAGATTTCATGAATATTATGTTTGTGGGGGTTTTTCTAAGTTATGGGGGTGTTTGTGGAAAGAACTGCAGACTGTTCAAATTCAGAGTTGGTTAAATATTTTCGCTGTTTCTAGCCATCGTGCGTTGTCTCACTTTGTGGCTTTACGCTTCCACATCCGTGTGTGTACCACAACATATGGCATACCGTTTGATTCAGGACATTTGGGAGATTGATATTTAGTTTTTTTTTTTACATCCATGAGGTTTTGTCATGATTTCTACCTTTGAAATTGTTTTTGTTCATTTTTTCAGACAAATGCAAACTCTACGAAGAACTGTGCCCACACCATTTAGGTATGAATAAACAAACTACAGTGTTACATAGCTGAAGGTGTGTAGACTTCAGGAATATATAGTTTTGTGGGGTTATTTCTAAGTTATGGGGTTGTTTTGTGGAAGAACTGCAGACCTTTTCAAATTCAGAGTTGGCTAATATTTTCGCTGTTTCTAAGCCATCGTGCGTTGTCTCACTTTATTGCTTTACGCTTCCACGTCCGCGTGTGTGTACACACATATGGCATACCATTTGATCAGGACATTTGGGAGATTGATATTTGGTAACTTTTTTTTACATTCCATGGAGTTTTGGCATGATTTCTACCTTTTTGAATGTTGTTTGATGTTCATTTTTTTTGAAATCTGGTAAAAGTGCAAACTTCTACGAAGAACTGCGCCCCACACCATTGATGGTATGAATGACGAACTATAGTGTTACATAGCTGAAGGTGTGTAGATTTCAGAATATATAGTTTGTGGGGGGTGTTTTGTGGAAAAACTGCAGACTGTTCAAATACAAAACTGGCTAATTTTTTTTTGCTGCTACTGACATTTGGCACTGGTCACGCTCTGGGTTAGTTGGTAGCCATGTCTCTGGGTACACCCATGAATGTGGCATAGCGTTTTATTTGGGGTTAGGCTTTCATATTTGAGATGCGTTTAACTTTCCTCCACAGTTTTAGCTGAAATTCGCATTTGATTTTGTCTCTGATTTTACAGTTGAGGAAAAAAAGGAAAATGTGAGAAAATAACTTACAATTGGACGAAGAGCTGCGCCCGGTATCTGCATTTTGATCGAAAACTAACCTACTCATAAAATCCTGCGGGTGTGTAGTTTCTAAAAATATCTCACTTGTGGGGATATTTAGTTAATTTGGAAGATATTCATGTTACAGTGAGAAGTGGTTATACATTTAATTTGGTGTAATATTCTTGAAGATGCAGTTTTAGTTTGGGGGTCTCCTGTAGAGGAAAAGTGGGGTACCTACATATATCTGGTATCGTTGTACTCGGGAGTATCAGAGCTTTTAGAAACAGTAAGATTTTGTTACCTGAAGATAACTAAACTAAAAATGGGAAAAATCCATGAAGTGCAATTTTTTTTATTTTTCTACATTTTTACCCATAATTCCAGTAAATTTCCAGAAAGTTACAAAATTCGGGGTTACCATGTTAAAGTAGACTTTGTGCTGAAAAAAACAATGTATAATATTCCTGATTTACTGCAAGGTTTCCTACTGTAAAATTAGTCTAAAGCGATTAAGGGCAAAATCCTGAAAATTCTTCTGGCACTTAACGGGAAAAAAAAAAAGAAATTCTCCTGGCAGTGAAAGGGTTAAATGATAACCATTTTTTCCAAACTGAGTCATAATATTGCCATGAGCGAGCTGAGATCGATCTTCTTAAAAGAGCCTCTAGCATGGGAGAATTACCTTCCAAAGATCCTCTGTGATGACTGTCTCCGACTGCACTGCTTCCCCAGTCAGCTCCTGAAATGCTGGCGTGATAAGGCATCCTCTATTTTATTATAATGCCCAGGAATATGACATGCCCTAATCCAAATATTATGTTTCAGCGATTTTAACACAATTTGTCTGACTACTATCATTACCGTAGGAGAATTGGAGGATAATGAATTAATAACATAAACTACTCCCATGTTATCGCAGTTTATCATTAATCTTTTGTTACGCAGCTCTTTGCCCCAAATGCAGAGTGAAAAGAAAATGGGAATAATTTCCAAAAAGACCAAGTTAGCCAAATCGGGCGATTTGGACAATGCTTGTGGCTACTTGACTGAGAACTAATCGCCTAGCATGTAACCACCACAACCAACAGACGTAGCCGCGTCTGTAAACAGTTGAAGACTGGCATTGTCAACAAAGTCCTCCTGCCAACTGGTGTTTCCGTTAAAGTTTTCTGGGAAAATTTTACAGATTTTTAGATCAAGATTAGCCTCACAGCCTAGCCTTATGTACCAATTGCGATCTTTAACCCCAATCGTCCTGTCAATAAGCCGGCGATTAAACACCCGGCCCATTGGTAAAACCTTGCAAGCAAAGTTTAAATGGCCCAACAAACTTTGAATTTTACGTAATGTCAATTTCTTAGCTGATATAGCTTCGTCAATTAGCTCTCTAAGCTTTGACAACTTTTCCAATGGCAGACTAAAGGACATAGAGTTGGAATTAATGGTAATGCCAAGGAACTGTAGCTCTGTGCAGGGCCTAACGTTCTTCTCATCTACTATTGGAATGCCAAATTTCTCAGTTATGTAAAGGAATGATTTAAAGGATAAGTGCACAGTAAAATCAAGTTATGTTCATTTGGAAGCTGCAGCTTTAAAAATACTGTTGCCATATTTATTTTTTACCTATGTCCCTCCAGAGTCTAGCTTTGTGCCTTGAAAGTTGCTGACATTTTGTTACTGGTTTGCTGAATGTTAAGCTCCACCCCTCTGAGATTTCCTCTGCTTTCTCCTGCTTGAGCCTCAAACAGTAATGCCTGTGAGTTCCGTGCACTCTCCTGCTTGAGCCTCAAACAGTAAAGCCTGTGAGTTCCATGCACGTGTGTGTGTATTTTTAAAGCTGCAGCTTCCAAATGAGCATAACTTGATTTTACAGTGCACTTATCCTTTAAACAGTTTTAAACAAATATTAGAATGCTGCGGGCCTATAAATAAAAAATCATCTAAATAGTGTAACAGATATCTTGAACCAGCTACTTGCCCTACCACCCATTCCATAAAGGTAGAGAAAACTTCAAAATAAAAACAAGAAAGGCTGCAGGCTCTACTTGTCATAGAAGTAGAGCCTGTCAAATTTGAAGCCCAAAATATGCCAACACTCCGGATGTATGGGCAAGAGTCTAAAGGCGGATTTAATATCGCACTTTGACGTCAGGGCAAATTGGCCACACTCTTTTAAAATCAACAGGGCCTTATCGATCGAGGCGTATGTTACCTTGCACATATCTTCATCGATAAAATCATTCACCGACTCACCTGGCGGGAATGGAAGATGGTGGATGAGCCTAAATTCATTAAGCTCTTTTTTAGGAACCAGGGCCAAGGGAGAAATTCTGAGGTTCGGGAAAGGGGGGATTTGAAAGGGCCCCGCTACTCTAACTAAAATAATCTCCAAATTGATCTTCTCTGCTACTACCGAAGGGTGCTCTAAAACAGACCTTAAGTTAGCAACATTTAAAAAATGACCTGCTTTAGAATCAAAGGGTATCCAAAAACCCTGTTTAAAACCTGCTTCAATTATCAAAGCTTTCTGACGCTTTGGGCAGACCCTTAAAAATGGTAGCATTTCTGCAGTCAATCAATTAGTGACTAATTAGTGACTAATTGATTGACTGCCTCTAGCTCCCTGTTTTTGGTTACCTGAACTGCCCGTCTTGGGCAACGAAAGGCTGTGTGTTGTCCTCCACAGTAAGAACATTTGTGCCGAAAACGACACGTATTTGGCCATTTACAGCTCCCTTCATTAAATGACCAGCACACATTGCCTTTTGATGCCGTAGCTGGGGTCTACATCTTTTGAGCCCCACTTCATTTCTTTGTGGATGGCCATTTTCTGACGATACCTGTCGTCATAAATGTAACAAACAAGCCCACTAAAAGATTTATAAACATCTGCAACTGTGTCCAGGTGCTTAAAAAGCACTGGAGCGAATTCTGTATGCTTCTGTGATAAGATATTTACAAAAATACAAAAACCTTGCAGCCAATTGCTAAATGTATGGGGAACTGGCTGCCTTTTTCTTTATCTTTCTCACTTGGATCATCCTTTTTTGCATGATCCTTTGCTGTGGGTAAAAGTGATAAAATGTCCACATAATCATTTCTAAGGCTGGGTACACATGGAGGGACTTTTTGTCACGACCGAGCACTCGCTACGAGCGAGCACTTGGCCAGGACAAATGTTCGGTGGTCCGATCCTTCGTTCGGCCGATTTGGCTGAACGAACGATCGACGTCGGTCCTAGCCGCCCACCCCACACCAGCCAATATTTTCGGCCAATTGACCGAAAGTGCCGGGAATCAGTCGGTCGGCCGAAAATATTGCCTGGTGTGTACCGAGCCTAAGGATTTTCTCCCTTACTGAATTGGTTAAATGGAGCCCTAAAGGTGTGACTTCACACCTTTGTCATGCGTACTGCAGGCTTCTCCCCCCTCCCTCCCCCTCCCTCTCCCTCCCTCTCCCTCCCGTTCTACTCTCCCTCCCCCTAGCGTAAAATCCTTTTAATATGCTGCTCCCCCATGTCTGGTAGCCCCAACCGCATGGTTAGTATTTTGCAAAAGCTCCCCAAACTCTTACTTACCTCTCCTCTTTCCTCCGCTGCACTGAATGACCGGCAGCCGCGTCCGTGATTGGCTGCCGCTGAGCCAATCACAGACGCGACTGCCGGTCCCGCCCCTCTGCTTGCATTCTCGCAAGCAGAGGGCCGGCAGTGCAGCGGAGGAACGAGGGGAGGTAAGTAAGAGTTTGGGGGGCTTTTGCAAAATACTAATCATGCGGTTGGGGCTACCAGACATGGGGGAGCAGCATATCAAAAGTTATTTTTAAGGGTGGACATGCCCTTTAACTTCTTCATTGCTGCCGCTTCCAACCTCTGCTTTTTAACTTTTGCAGGCACTCTCTTCCTCTTATCTGCTAATGCCTCACTCCCCTTCCTTTTCCTGACAGGAGCGGATAGAAGAGCTGATCCAGCAGCTTCCTCTGACTCTGTATCGGCCCCTTGTGAGACCACCAGCCAGGGAGGTGAATGAAGTACTCTCTCTACCCTATAGGTGCCATATCTCTGACACCATTGGATAACCTCCTCCAGATAACCTCCTCCAGTTATATGTATGCCAGTGTGCAGATAATATGATATCGTATGGGTCCTTGGAATGTGCATTGATTATATTTTCTATGTTTGAATATAAAGAAAAAAGGGGGATTGTCATGAGTGGGAAGATAGAATATAAAGAGATGGGGAATGGATTGAAGAGGTGGGGTTAGGAGAAAGTAACCCCTGAATGGCACCCAAGGGGTTAACAGCAGGGGGTTCATGACAGGGCAGGATAGGATGAACGAGTTGCTAAGGGGAGGAGGTTAAGATCAGGAAGGCAGGTATTGGGTAAAAAGTGGCGGGCAAACAGAGTAGGTGGGAAAGGTAGTCTTTAAAAGGGGTAGGGCATCAAGGAAAGTCGCCATTTGGTTAAGAAAACTAGGGGAACAAGATGGCTCACCTCGATACCCTATTGGAAGAAATCAAAAGAGCTGCGATCCTGAGAGGTGAAGGATGGCTGCGGCAGTTAATCCCACAAGAGGAACCCGGGGCAGGATCCTCCAATGCCCCCCAAGCGGCAAGTAGACAAGCGGCACAATCGAACACCACGCGGCCCAGAGCCAGGAGATCCCTCCCGCTTCAGTCCTCCTCCAAGCCGCAGACAACGCAGGCGCAGCCTGAGTCCGGCCCGGGAGGAACAACAAAGTGACAATCCGGTCTCCTTTCCGGGCCGCGACTTACTGCAGGACACTCCCTGCACTACTGCAGGACACTACCTACACAACCCGGCACCTCTAGCAGACCGGAACAACACAACACCACCAGCAGCCACAGGAATTCCACAGAAGGAACAACAGACACATCGGGCCAGACACAAGGGCCTAAGGAAGGCAGCACAAGGAAGACAGGTGCGGACACGCCACCCTCACACACATACAGCATTGGTGAGTACCGAAGCTCGGGGGCAAGCGGGCAACAAAAAATCCCAATACACCCACAGACAATGCACAGCCTGGTCCTCGGGCTGCGGTACAGGCAGCGCGGCCTGGGCTCCAGGCCAGGATACACCCAGCACTCCCCAGGGCCCAAACAACGCGGCCAGGTCCCCAGATCCTCGGGCCGCGGTACAAGCAGCACGGCCTGGGCTCCAGGCCAGGATACACCCAGCACTCCCCAGGGCCCAAACAATGCGGCCAGGTCCCCAGGCCAGGGCATACACACCCCACTGCAAAACAACCGCCTCTACAGCGTGCAGACAAGAGAAGGGGGGCACGGGGCACTTAATATAGGGGACCCCACAGGCCCCTCTTATATTTTGTCTTCACAGGATATGGATTCCCAGCAACTAACAGCCCAGCAAGACCCGCGGAACACCACAGCTACCACGTCATCCTTGAATGAGAATCAACAGCTGGAGGCACAGACAGCACAGGAGAATGCAGGTACCCACAGTTCACAGTCACACAATTTGGGGACACAAGGTCAGGGTCCAAATTCAAGGGACAGCAGCAATTTCATAAATAGTTTAAGGCAGCTACTATTTAATTGGGACAACACACAGCTTACCCAACTTACCCCAACTAGAACATTAGCCACAGGGCCAGCTATGCAAGCGATAGACCAAGGCCCAGCCAGGAGGGAAGTACAGCAAATACCACCGCCTCCTCACAGACCGGCAGAGGCACAGCAGGTGGATAATCATCAAAACACAAGGTCAGCGATAGATGCCCTAGTACCCATTTCAGACTTCGCGAAAGGGCATACATACGTCTGTTTCGAGGGCCCTTTGGGTGCTCATTTAAAAACAGATACAAAAGAAGCGATATGGCGGGGGGAATTTATAGATATATTTACCTTATTACCCTTAGAAAGATTCAAGGTGGAAAAATGGGGAAAAGGTAAGGAACACAGGAAAGAGGAGGACGAGGATAGATGTCGTTATAGACTTATACCTCGATCCTTCGGCAACTGGCTACAAGCATATTCCATAATGGCCAGTGTTATTGGTGAAAAATTCCCCGAACAATGTTCCTCACTTTTTTGCTACCTAGACAATGTCTGGGAAACACACAGGGTCTATGGGGGCATAGCTTGGCTCCGCTATGACGAGCAATTTTGTCAAAGAAAATCAGTACGTAGGGAGCTTCGCTGGGACCACAGAGACATCAGTCTCTGGCTCAGAGTAATGAATGCAAAGACAACCCATTACACAGGAGCCCTTAATACGACCTACCACACGGTTCAAGCATCAGGTACAGCGATGCCCCATACCATGTCCACACAAAAGAAAGGACTATGTTGGGCATTTAATGAAGGGCAATGCCAATGGGGTCAGTCTTGCAAGTTTCGTCATGACTGCGCTCTTTGCTCCAGAGCCCACCCTCAGGTCAAATGTTTTCGTCGCTTTCGACCACAACACGGAAAGGGCAGGGATACAAGTGGAAAAGGGGGAGAAACCAGTGAAAATAGAGGCTTTGGTTCCATGGCTATGGAGATACCCAAATAAAGACAAAGCACTGTTTCTGAGGGAAGGTTTTAGTCAGGGGTTCAGAATCCCTGCTCAAGCTGACACATCAAAAATCATTCATAAAACTTTACAATCAGTATACAAGTCACCCATGATAGTCAAAGAAAAAATTCAAAAAGAAATTTCACTAGGCAGAATGGCGGGTCCTTTCTCTTTTTCGTCTCACCTTTGGGTCTCGTCCCCAAGAAGGAACCAGGCCGTTTTCGGCTTATTCATCATTTGTCGTTTCCCTCGGGGGACTCCGTGAATGATGACATAGATAAAGAACTGTCCAGAGTTTCCTACACTTCATTCGACGAGGCTCTCAGATTAGTGCAAGCAGCAGGTCACGGTGCCTTGATGGCAAAAACCGATATTGAGTCAGCCTTTCGGCTCTTGCCTGTACACCCTGAATCCATCCCTTTATTGGGATGTCAGTTCGAAAACCATTACTTTGTGGACAGGTCTTTGCCGATGGGCTGCTCAATATCGTGCTCATATTTCGAGACATTCAGCACTTTTTTGGAATGGGTAGTGAGACAACAGTCGGGAGTCAATTCAATCATCCACTGCCTCAATGATTTTTTATTTGTAGGCCCAGGTAACTCCAACCTTTGTGGCATTCTGCTTCGAAATATGCAAAAAGTCTGTGACACTTTCGGTGTCCCATTGGCTGCTGAAAAAACCGAAGGTCCCTTCATCTCTATAAAATTTCTAGGCATAGTCATCGACACAATAACACAAGAATGTCGCATCCCACAAGACAAAATTACAGTCTTGTCACAGGCACTTACAGCAACACTAGAAAAAAATAAAATCACTTTGAAGGAAATGCAATCCCTGATAGGGAGACTAAATTTTATTTGTAGAGTGATGCCGATGGGCCGAGTTTTTTCTCGCCGGTTGGCATTAGCTACGACAGGTGTTCGGCGCCCACATCATTTCATAAGACTCACAAGAGCACTCAAACAGGACCTTAAGATTTGGCAATCTTTCCTCTGCCAATGTAATGGTCGCTCTTACTTTATGTCGGAAACCAACACCAGCCCCCAGCTACATATGTTTAGCTGGGGAGCACAGGCTTCGGAGCATACTTCGCCGGAGCATGGTGTGCACAACCCTGGCCTTCTGAGTGGCATTCAACACCTTTGATTACCATTTAACATTTCGGGAATATTTCCCATAATCGTGGCCGGAGCTATGGGGCCACAATTTTAGAGACAAAAAAGTAATCTTTCACTCTGATAACATGGCGGTGGTTTCAGTGGTTAATAAAATGACCTCCTCTTCTTTACCGCTGTTGGGTCTGCTGAGACACCTTGGGGCATATTTATAAAGCTTCGTTAAGTTTTCACGGCCGTTTTCACTGACATTAACACATAAATCGCGTTTAACGTGATTTATAAATGTCTGAAAACGGCCGCGAAAAGTTAACGAAGCGTTAACCCTTCGCGGCGATACTTACCTGTTACCGCCGCTTCTATTTATAAAACGGCGGTACTGGTTTCGCTCTGCTAGTATCGGCTGTTTTACTTCGCCACCTTGAAGGTGGCGAAGTCAGCCGATACTAGCCTCCCGCGGCGGGGATGGGCAGGCAACCCACGGCGGGTTCTGGAAAGTTCTGAAATCTGATTGGTTAATGTAAAGCATGTAAACCAAGCATTAAAAAATTGACCAATCAAACGGATTATGGATTTCTGCAAACCTATATAAAGAGGAGCTTTCCGCCGCGGAACTCAGATGCCACGCAGTAGATGGCTGAAGAAAGAAGCGGCTGGCAACATCGGCTCCGCTGAGGCCGGCGGTGCCAGCAGGCTCACTGGCGGCCGCAGTGAGTCTGCCTGGCATCGGCGACCTGAGTGGGGTTGGTGTCGCCAGCCCGAAGACGTCGCGTCGGATCAAGACGCCGGCAACATCGGCCTTGTTGAGGTCGCCGGCGCCCGCCGGGGGTACCCCTGGCGGCCGCAGGGGTAGCTCTCGGGGGTCGGGCGGCCTCGGCGTAGCTGGTGTCGCCGGGACTGGAAGAAAGAAGACGCCGCCCAAGGGCTCTTTTAAGAGCCGCACACTGGGGGTCCCGGTTCGAGCTGCGGGACCCCTGCCAAAGGCACTTGTCAGTGCCACAAGGGCCCTTACAAGGGCCGGGGAGGGAGCATTTAGAGTCTCAGAGTTGGTAAGCAAGGCCAAAAATTGCTCCGGGGGTTTATTATCCACTGATGTAGAATTACACACAGACAAAGTCAAAATTAAACTCCGTAATACAAAAACAACAAAAAAGGGTCGTATTTTTAAGATAGAACTTAAGGCAATTACAGGTTGTTCTACATGTCCAGTCCTTCATTGCCAGAAATACTTGAAAGAGCGTCCATCAGGTAGTGTAGCCTTCTTCATACACAGGGACGGCTCCAACCTATCACAATTTCAGTTTGCATCAGTCTTCAGCTCCTCAATGACACTATTAGATTTGGCAACAAAAGACTACGGGACACACTCCTTTCGGATTGGAGCCGCTACAGAGGCAGCACGTAGTGGACTTAGCGTAGGCAACATAAAATCCATAGTCCGCTGGGCGTCTAACAGGTATCGCACATACATTAGGCCCCAAAATGTTGAAGAATTGCATAATGCTGTAATGGAGTGAATTCAAGCATCAGCTCTTAATCACACCTTCTATTACCTTACAGGTGCAACACAATGTATGGTATGGTTTATGGGGCATTCATTTGTTTTCTGGGCAAAACAGAGAGCAGGTCTTCGCAGTAACGGACATTATTTAGGTTTACCCAGACCTCAGACATCCTTTCACTGGTTCGGGTGTAGAGGTATGCTGTGGCAGGAACTTGTACCCAAAACAATCTCCTTAGCTAAAAGACTATGTCCACCGAACATATTACTTATCCATTTGGGGGGCAATGACTTGGGAGTAACACCTATGCGCCACCTTATTAAGACCATGAAACGGGATTGCTTAAGGCTATGGTCTATTTTCCCAGGCCTCTTAATCATATGGTCGGATATAATAACTCGGTTCTTTTGGCAGGGAGCGCAGTCACAAGCAGCCATTGATAAAGTATGCAAAAAGGTGAATAACGCTATGAAAAAATGTATCCAATTAAACGGAGGTTTAATAGTAAAACATATAGACATTCAATACGACAGCTCTCTGTTCCGCCCAGACGGGGTCCATCTTTCAGAGGTGGGCCTCGATTTATTTAATCTGGATTGCCAGATGGTTTTAGAGGATGCTATACTGGTGTTGGGTTGCTCTCATGGTTGTAGGAATCCAACCATGCGAGCTGTGGCGGGTCCCTGTCGGTCGGCCAGGGGAAAATAATGGTGGAAGAGAATTATGGAGACAAGGTGGTATTGGTCTAACCCCAAGGTGGGTGGCCAGTGGTGACGTTGGCGAATATGGCACCATGAAGCAGGCAAAGCGTTTCAGCGGGGAGTAACTAAAATGAATTTCGGTCGGCTGACAGGGACTTATCGTTAACACTAACATCTACTCCAATACTAATTTGATGAACTGTTTTTGCAAATTGTTTGAAACACAATGTATTTATAAGGTTTTATTTGTTACATATGTACCATTTTAATGTTCATGTTCAGGTAGATATAGATAGATATAAGCAAAAATGTATGTTATTATTACTGCTATTTGCTAATCAATAAAGCTGTGGCCAGTACTTTATCCAACAAATATGGTGTGGCATCAATTATTGTTATTTAGAGTAAAGAATTAGCCTTGCCCTATGTCAAGGGAATTAGCAGAGGGAGTATTGGGGGCTGAACCAAACCTTTCTGATAAGGTTGGGTTTGCGGCATCTACCAAAACCAGGAAGATATTTTGAATACAATCGTTGTTCCTTTTACAGCTAGGTGTGACATAATTTAGTAGGATCAATACTAAAAATCTAACTCTATTACATTTACATATTCTTTTAAATGAAGTCCACATTTTCTACTTCAAAAAGGTGTTCAGGACCAACAACAGTGATTTCATGGTGGGAGGGGCTTGGGCAATTTGGAAGCATAGCTAGCGCATGGCAGGGAGGTCAGGGGGAATGGCTGGAAGGCTTTGGAAAGGAAATATTCCATTCCTGACTCCAAGTTAGAAGGTATACCAAGCGGAGTAACTATTTTCATGTTAAAAAAAATTAGAGTTTTTTTTTAGTTGTGTGAAATTCTTAATATAATTGTAATATATAAAGGAGAAACGTCTCCAGACAACATTGTCCCAATAGACAGACACATTCACAAACATACAACAAGCTGTGTCTCACCTCTCCCTTTGCTGTGGCCATTGGGTGATTTATGAAAACAACCTGTGAGTACTAGGGTCAGCTCCCACAATCCACCTTAGCTGGGTAAACCCCCATCTAAGTGTCTGTGTACAGCACACATGCCTGTATTGCTCAACGATCAAACAAGGAAGTTGCAGCCTTGCTTCCTAGAAGCTTACAGCCAATCACAGTACATCACAGAGATCCTCCCTCTCCATGACACAGAACAAGATTTCGTTGTTTGTTTTCAACAATTCATGCTCCTGTCCTAACAATGATTTAATACTTTACTTTTCATACAAAAATAAGTAATCTTTACAGTGTATTTCATAGATAGCATGGATGTAAGAAATGGAATACTAACATTTCAGCAAAAATAAAAGAAATAAATGTAAGTCTGGGGAATAGAAACTGCAACTTGTACATTTACTCTGTCTTGCTAAAAGCAGAGCTCTTACCTCTAGGCTAATGGAGATAATTAGTAGATAGCTCGTACATGTAGAATCTTTTACTATGAACATAATGGAAACAAAAATAAAGGAAACTATGGGGATTAGAACTTGCAACCTTCTGGACTGTGTGTTTCTATAACTGGCATCTTACAAGGTGAGGCATGACTGAGTAAGCTGAACAGTTTGGTACATTTAGGAGCCTTGTCTTTTGCTGGGGACATAACAGAAACAAAAAAAAAAAGAAGTCTGGGGTATTGAACTTGTGACCTTCTGAATTGTGTATTTTTAAACCTGGAGCCTTACCCGATGCGCCACCACTGAACAAGCAAAGTACTCCAGTACATTTGGAAGCTTTTTTTTTTTTTTTTTGCTAAACAATTCCTAAAGAAAATGGAATATGGAAGTTCCTGATAAGACTTTGAAAGCTGCTTGTTACCCTACAGTTTATTTTCCAGAAAGTCACACTGAATGGTTAATAGATTATGGTAACAATCAGCTTTCAAAGTCTTTTTAGGGACTTCCATATTGGTGTATAAACATCTGTATAGAAAACACTCTATCCATAGAGACAGTGAATACTGGGGTCAGGGGGCGTGGTTCTTTGATGACTTCATGAGCTGTGGGTTGTACTGGCAACAATATGGAAGCCTTCTTATTTACAGAATCTATTTCTTACATGTACTAAATGCAACTTTCTAGAGAAGAATCTTACAATGTATAGGTGTTCTGGGGAGAAAAACTTTCACATTAGGTTTTAAAAGTTTTAAGTTTAGTTCTCCTTTAAATAGGATGTTTACCAGCCATGTTTATAAGCCACTATCTCTGCAGAGAAACTATATCTAGCAATCTACAAGAAGAAGCCCCAAAATACCAGGTGAGTTGTATTTGAGTAAGTCTAACCACACATGGCTTGATCAGCCTCACAATGGTGCAATACTTCCCATTACAACATTGATCAGGATGTATCAGCATGCATCAACTAAATTGGGTAGCAGGGCTACCATCAGGCTCAGTAGGCATGTGTTTAGGGTGCCTTTATTTATAGGGGCAGCTTTCATTCTCATCCCCTTTTTCGTTCCCCAACTGTTGGCACTTTAAGTTTTAAAAAAGTTCCTAACATTCTACTACATTACAGTTAATATTTTAAACAGTTCATGTTTTTGCAGTTCACACATTTTTAGCATAAATATAGTCTGTATTTCCCCACAAAGTAAAAAATAGTCCTGTCTTTGGGGGAAAACTATGTCAACAGGCTTTTTGTGCCTATAGGCTTCTGAGATGTAAATCTGAGTAGATTTCAGTTTAAAAGCTATTCAAGATGCTATGGCCATAGGTAGGATCAACGGATAACAGATGCTAACAAACTAAAATTTTCCATTTGATGCCGAAGATGGAGGTTCTACTGCATCATGGTCGGTAGATTTAGACCCACGCACTTTGCCGATATAAGAAAATCCTGACACACACATCCTGTGAATGGCCATTATTTTGGTAAAGGTAAGCATAGCAAAAATTGTGTTTGGAGGCTGTAATTTGCTGTTAAAATGTGAGTGATGAGGGTGGACATGCCATTTAAAGTATATGTACACTGGGAATTTTTTAATTGCTTATTACTGGAAACTATAATTCTTCCCAATTATGACTGTACCATTTTTTGTTGATCTGTCCCCTATTTTTTTAGCTATCCAGTCTGAAAAATCTTACATTTCAGCTGCCAATCAAGTGCCTTAGCATCATAAACTCAGTGACAGTTTGTACATGAACTGCATGGTGGGAAATTCCCTCTCTTAATGCTGCCTCATAGGTATTACCGAGCATGCTTGCCCTCACGGAGTCAGATAGTCTGGCAGGGCACAGGTGGACTACGGGACTGAGTTTAAGCAAAATAAGTACTGGATTGAAGTCATGCAGCAACACAAACTCATTAGAGTAAGTGCTAAATACATGTATTAATTTAAAGATTGAAATGAGGCAAAGTCATTATTTCAGTGTACAATTCATTTAAGACAGCTATAAATTAGTTATTTCTATAGCTTTTAGGTTAAGAAAAAGACCAGCAAAAGAAATTTCTTTTGTTGGTCATCTCTTAATTCTATAATTTCACTGCTTGCTTTATACATCTTATTATATTTGTGGTATGTATATCAGTAAAGCTTAACTCAAGGTTCTACTGATACTTTCTAATTCAATTATCCTGAAATTCTTACTGGAAATAAAGATACAAGGGAGGTAGTTCATGCAAGGTTAAGCCCCTAAATTCTCATTTATAACTATTCTGGGCTCTGCAATAAACATCTGGGTTGTTTTACTATTAAAATGAAATCTGTAACATTAGTATAAATGTTTGTGTATATAATCGTCAAACTGCCAACAGTTTTGGGTGAGCATTTTCCTTTTATTATGATTTTGCCTTTGCTAGTACATTCTGCTTCTGGATGTATTTGCACATTTCGTGCACAGAGGAAAAAAACAGTCCATGCTTTACAGTATGTTATTACAAGTGTTTGGCTGGATGTTACAATGAAAGAAAATCATACTGTATCTTCAGTTAAAAATCTGATTTTGAACTTATCAAAGCTGGGTGATAATAACATTGTGCTGATGGTACCATAAATTAAGGGAGTACTAGTTCCCACCAGAACCTCTCATATAGCACTCACACACTTGGGGCCATATTAAAATATTGTACTTTATTGTTACATTATAGATTAAAACACCCTCTTATTAAAAGATAGATTGAAACACCCCCTCCACAAAATTCCCAATTGTTGCTTACAACAGAAACAGTTTTCCAGAGTAGTTGTCTGTACTTGGATGTGATACACGAGTACACAGAATCCAAATGTTTAGTATAGCGTAATACAGGGTTGTCACTCCTAATAATAGAAAAATACAGGGGCACCAACAACGGGAAAAGCTCATACAATACTGAAGCCAAAACAGGTATCCAACTGGGACTAAAAGGTACACCGCAAGGGAGTCCATGCAAAGCCTAATTGTGAAAGCACTCACATGACCAAGTTTGTAACCAGACTCATTGTACTCAGCGGCAATTCTCTTCACCCAGACCTGTAGTTGCCAGTCAAGCAAAAGTTCAGAGACTAACCCAGTCAACCTCTGTGAGTCCTCCACACTTACGTCCTATGTTCAAGTCCTTCTCCACTCCAGATCACATCAAAGGACCGACTATCATTTCGCCTTTTACTAAGCCTGAAACAAGACTCAGTAACAGGGGAAACAATCTCTGTTATACAGGGTTATACACCCAGTTGGCAGGCTGTAAGCAACAATTGAGAATTTTGGGTAAGGGGGTGTTTCAATCTATCCTTTAATAGAAGAGTATGTGTTTTAATCTAGAATGTGACAATAAAGTGCAATATTTTAATATGAGCTTTTCTGACAGCTAAACTGTTACATAGTTACATAGTAATTAAGGTTGAATAAAGACAGACGTCCATCAAGTCCAAGTTTTAGAAACTTATCCAGGCCTTTTTTAAAGTTATTCAATGAACTTGCCATTACCACATCTGCTGGAAGACAGTTCCACAGTTTCACCGTTCTCACTGTAAAGAAACCTTTCCTAACCTGAAGATGAAACTTCTTTTCTTCCAACCTTAAAGGATGTCCACGTGTCCTCTGATATGACCTATTAGTGAACAATGCACCAGAGAGTTCATTGTATGGGCCATTAATATATTTGTATAAGGTTATCATGTCCCCACGCAACCGCTGCTTCTCCAATGTAAACAGCCCTAACTTGTCTAATCTGCCTGCATATTCAAGCCCCTCCATTCCCCTTATTAATTTATTTGCCCTTCTCTGAATTTCCAAGATGTCCCTTTTGTATATGGGATTCCAAGTAGAAATTGAGTCATTTATTTGCCATGCACTTCGTGGTGGAACAATTTTTGTCACTTCACAAATAATAACTTATCAAATAATAACTTATAAGGCAATGAATGTTTGTTATTTTCTCATAATACCTTCTCACTCTGTAATATTGATAAGCTTATAAAGAATGAAACCCCCAAAAATAATGTTTGAGTTAGAATGTACTTGCCACCACAACCTTCTCAGCATGGAAGATTCCACTCAGGTGTTCTTCCTTTACTTCTATGAGCTCCCTTTATGTTCCACTTGTTCCACAAAGCTGAAGCTGAAATTGGTCTCTGCCAGTTAATCAATAAGATTTCATTACATTTTCTGCACATGTGTGATCCCAACACTCCCTCTTAAAGGGGAAGTTCAGTGCAAATACATATACTTTTCAGAAAAAAGAGCAGTATTTTCCCATCCTAATGACCTTTACCTGCCCATTCAGCATTCTGTCTGTGTATAAATAAATACTTCCAAAATACTTACTTCCTGTTTACAGGACCCCTAATAGAGACCGTTATGGTCTTGCCCTTGACCCAGCGCCTGGGTTGATTCAGTTGCTCAGTAGAGATCTGAGCATCTTTGACCCATCCAACAGCCAATCAGTAGAAATTACTGTTAGGAACATTCCAAGGATGTGGTGCATCCTGGGAAGAAGGACCGTTAGAACCTGAAATGTCAGCTCACTAATGTCAACAGCAGGGAACAGCAAGGGGTATAAATTCAACTGATTTTTCAAAATGGAAGAGAATATGCAGAATAACTAAGAAGGCATTACATAAACTAACAATTTAACAAATATTGATAATTTCCACTGAACTGTCCCTTTAACCTCTGTGAATATATTAATTAAAAATCATTAAAATTTCAGAACATGCTGGGTGTTGCATAGAGCTTCATTAAAGGAAAACTATTGTATGTATAAAGTTTATTTAAAAAACAGTTAAACTGAAAAGTACTTGGAACAGGGATATAGGATTGGTAATTCCTACCTCCCAATATTGTTTCTGTGAGGAGCACCAGAAAACTGATTCTGACAGTCTTCCTCCTGGCTTCAGCACTATCTTTAATACAGGAATAGTCTAGGACTAACCTGGCAAATGAAAACTGTAAGCGCTGTAGCTCTTCAATGAAACAATATTGTGAGGTAGGAATAAAAATCCATATACATTTTACATTTTTCAGTAGTAAAATGATATAATAATATTTAATATCAGGTAAGTAACTATTTTTAACATTAACATTAATATTAACGTGAAAAGTTTTATTAACATCAATAGAAGTAATATTTTATCTATCTAGTAGTCAGTACAGGTACATACATGGAATTGTAACAGTTGTTCCTATTGGCATCTGCTTATCATAAAAATCGTACCTTCTATCCCCTATTTATCCTTTATAACAGTTGTTCTATCCATCCTGCCTTATTGTTTATTATTTTTGTTTTTGGTGAATTTACATTGAATGTGTATCTATATACCACATTTTCCATATTAGATAGAATTTCTTGAAGTTGTTTTGTGCTATAATTTTTTTTTCATATTTCATATTTACACTAAGAATAGACATAATCTGTCCTATTGTGGGGATCTTATATGTCCCTCAATTTTTTGTGATCAGTTGTTTCATTATAGTGCAGGTATGGTAGATTATAGTTTTCTAAATATGGGAAATTAACTTAGGTTTATATTAAGTGATGCTAACGGCTGGGTCTGCTTCTATGTGTTATAATTTGCTTAAAAAGTAAAATGTCTTATACCACATTTTTTTTATTTTAGGACATAACCACCAGATATGAAGGAGTGTTTCTTGATGGGTGCAACCTCTCCAACACAATGAGGACCTTGTCTCAAACCACTTGTGGATCTGAGTAGGTGTTCTATAAAATCTCAGGACAATCTTTTGGTTAGTTTCCCAGTGTCCAATGCATTTAGAAAGTTGGAATGTTAATTTAAATGCATTACACCATTGTTCTTGTGTAGTGCTGCAGTTCAAATCTCTATTCCATTTGCAAAGTCCAATTCCGCAAACTTGTTTTTGTCATTAAATTTTTTTTTCCCAAAAAAATAGAATTTGGATATTGTCTTTGACATTTTTTCTTCATTTATTAAGAGTTCAACAATTGGAGTTCCACTCCCACCAAAATCACTTCTCATTAGTTTTTTGATGAGATTTCTCATTTGGTAGTAATTTAACCTGTATTTTTTTGGTATTTTAAGCTTTTCAAAATTCAGAAATTCTCCTTGTTCAAAAAAGTCAGAAATCTGTGTTGTACCTCTATCTTCCCATTCTTGTGCCTTAATATTTTCAAAATGAGTTTCCATCGTAATTATGGAAACATGGCAACATGTCAATTATAAGATTGTCATTTCATAATTTGTTTCCATATGTGAATCAATGTATTAATTGTTATAAAATTACTCTGGGTTTGAGCTTCAAAGGTAACTCTGGGTGAGATATTTTTATTACATGTTTTTTCTATATTTGCCCATTTTTTACTTTCTGTTTGTGACCTCCATGTTTTCATTTGTTCTAAGTTCGCAGCATAGTAGTATTCTCTGAATTCTGGAAATGATATACCGCCTTTTTGTCATTCCATAAGTATTTGTTGATTAGATAATTGAAAGTCATTTCCAAATTAGATTACTCAGAATCTGAAAAAACAGGTCTAAAAGCACTAAAGCAGTTTTCTTCTTCTCTTCCTGGGTTCTTAATAAAGTGTATTAGGTTATCAAACTGCTGTGTCCCTGAAGGAGGAAGCAAAACATCTGTGCCATTCTATTTTTTTTCCTCTCACCTCGATCCCTTAGGAACAGACCCTTTACTTGAGCTCCTTGGCTCCATCACCGACAAAAAAAGAAGAATAGATAATCTAGCCTGAGTATATAGCTAGCTAAACACAGTCCAAAGATGACTTTGATATGGTGAGTACTCACCAGTACACACTCTCCCCAGTTACACTGAGCTAGCTCAACAAACACCACAACGGAAAACAGAGAGAGACACGAGAAAAAGGAAGAGGCCAGTTAGAAAAAGCAATCCAGCCAATAAAAGCTGTCTACGTCCTGATGTAACACGCATCCACATGGCCAGTTAAGCCCATGCACGCCCACACGCAGGTACACACACGCTACTACACCGGCGCCAGATACCCCCGCGAACACTAACTCAAATGGCAACCAGGAGCTACAACAAAAAGAGAAACACAAACCTACTGGTATAAATCACCTTGAATCTGAAACAAACTTCTTCCCACTGGCTAGACCTCACAGGGTGCATCATGGGGAAGCTTTGTGGGCAGGAGAAACGGCACAAAAACCTCTCATGGACAAGTCAAAATGGCTAGGATTTCTCGAAATGCACCTGAGGAAGGGGGACACACCCTGAAACGTTGTGCACACATGTCACCAATAAATATATAAAGAAAGAGCAAAAGTCTACAGGAGTGTGTTCTTCAAACAATATAATTGCAATAGAATTTCTCGAAATACCTACTCCATGGGCTTCTTGGACAGAAAACAAAAGACTAGGTAAGCTACAGGGGAGATGCTATTTAAATGTTTAAGTTAACTTTTTCCTGTCCATGGGCACAGGAAGGGAATACCCCATTGGTGAATGGCTGCCATGGTGACATGTTCTTATCTTGAAATAATCAATGCAACTATTAACCAAATCTGTTTGCAATAAATACCCTGGAATTTGTCCTAGTCAGCATATAACAGCAAGTTAGGGGCTTTACTTAAATACCTTAGAGGAGCCCTTAAAACTTGTGGATATCCAGATGGGGCCTTTGTAAAAATTCTGAAAGAAGGAAAGAAAACATGAATACCACCAGTGAAGGGGGGAAGCAAGACAGGAGAAAAAACATGGTCATCTTATATGTAGCAGTGTCAGAAATTAAGAAGAATTTTAAGTAGAGATGGCCGAAACAGGTTAGTTTTGTTCCGTCTTCGGATTTACGGATCTTGGGTCAGGACTCAGCCGTGTGCATGCATCTTAAGGAAAAAGGACATATGCTTGGATTGTAATGCTAGCATGTGTCACGAACTTACCTGCCGCTCCGGTCCCGCGCCGCACTGCACTTCCGGGTGGGAGGTGTCATAGACGTCATGACATCACGATGCCGACATGCCAGGCGGTGCGAGAATTTAAAAACCGGCGTCCTCCTGGACCCGGTGCCTGATAGTAGCGTTAGCTACCTCCCCGGCTCCTTCTACTTACCTGCCTTGGATCATGTTCCTCCAGCACCTTTTACTTACCCAGGCTGCTCCAGAGACTTACCTTGCCTGTTCCAGAGACTCCTTGCCATACCTGCACCTATTACTTACCTAGCCTGCTCCAGAGACTTACCTTGCCTGTTCCAGAGACTCCTTGCCATACCTGCACCAATTACTTACCTAGCCTGCTCCAGAGACTTACCTTGCCTATTTCAGAGACTCCTTGCCATACCTGCACCAACTACTTACCTAGCCTGCTCCAGAGACTTACCTTGCTTGTTCCAGAGACTTACCTTGCCATACCAGCATCTGCGTTTTACCTTGCCTGTTCCTTAGACTCCTTGCCAGTTCCAGTATCCTGCCTTCTCTCCAGCAGCACCTAGCCTCCATTCCTCAGCCTACAGTTCCCAGCAGTTTCTTGTATCCAGTTCTGCAATCCCACCAGCCACTGAAGCGCCTCCTCCTAAAGCGTACTTGTAAGTACCCCGGCCTCCCGGTCGTTTATTACAGCATGTTGGCCAAGGAACAGGATTGGCTCAAAAGAGATGTCAAGGATGCCATTTATTTCAAAATAAAGAAACCGAGCTTGAATAAAGGTGAAAGATGTTGTGTTTGTATTATTATTGTTTTATAAGTATTCCAGCAAAAGTGTGCCGTTGGTGTACAGTGGAAATTGTGTCTGTATGTTTTGCTTTGTGTAGATACAAAATGTTTACACAGGAATATTTGAAACTGTTACTCAAACAGTCATCAGCATCCAGGGGATGAATAGACCCTCTATGTGTGGTTCAAACTAAACAGCACCATTGGGTAGCCTGAGCCCCTAAACAGGATTCAAATAAACATTCTAGGTGCTTTCCAATTAGTATTTTCAACAGCAAGTTCCAGATTTACAGTTGCTATGGGGTTAGGACTTGGGAGAACAGGATACTCATTAGCTTTATAGGATAAAGTGAGATGGGGTTAAAGGAGCAAAAATCTTCCTACAGAGTATAAAATGACATACAGTCTTCTTATAACAGACGGTACCTCACAGCCTCATGTTATTATAATAGCATTGCCCTAATAATCTAACATATAAACATGTGTTTCTCCCTCCCAACTTACCTAGAAAAATGGGTGGAGACATGCAAAGTATCATCTCTTTCTTACATCACATCACAAGTTTTTTCTGATTGGCTAAGAATGTCACATGTTTTACAAACAGCACATCATTAGATGTTATACTGACATTACCACTTCCTTTCAGCATCCACATGGAGACCCCTTAGCAGTCACAGGGGTGTGGTTTAACCTCCCATTTTGACTATCCCATATTAAAATAGGAATCTCAACTATGTAAGTAAGTTTATATATTTTATATTTGCTAATATAAGTCAGTGCTATACTTTAGATACATTTATTGATGGTAATTTAAATGGTAATAGTGAGATAGTACACACATACATATACACCTTTCCTATATGTAATATACTATATACCCCCACCTCATTGGTAGCTTCTAAAAACTCATAAGAAACTACATAAGAGACCCCATCACTCAACTTCACAAACATTAATAAATTAGAATGGTTAAACATATTTGGAAGTAATGAAGGGCAATCACTTACACAGAGGTTAAAATGGATACCTTTAGTTATATTGTTTATGTCAAGATTTATCTGATTCCTTGGTGGCACTTGTCTGGGGTATTGTTTTGGAGAAGATATGACATCATTCAAATGCTGAATTAAAAAAATTGAAAAAAATACTACGGCTACAGCATGCTATGTACAGTACAGACATGTCATTTGGTGAAGAACATAATAGGTTTGTTCTAACATTATTTTTTGGGAAATGATCTCTTGGGAAATAATTGACAATGTTTTATGAGGAACAGATCAGTTTGTTTTTAAAATTAAGAGAACGCTTTTGGTATTGCAGTATATTTAGGTTTTCGTTGCAGTGCCACTTTAATAAGTATGTTATAGGATTATTAATGTGTAACATAGAGACATAGCAGTGGGAGTTGAATAAAAATACATTTCCATCTAGTTCAACCTTTTACCCTACATATGATGCCTACCAGTTTATACTAAGGCACATTATATTTTCACCAATAGGGGACAAAAAGAAACCCTGAACCCTGGATTTCTTTTAGCAGGGGCTTAAAATGCCTGGTAGAGAAAATCCTTGGGAAGCCACAAGGAAATTGTTACCGTTTACTGTAATGGCAGTTTCACACCTTCAGATAATGTCAGGGTAATTAAAATTTCCATGATTAGAACCTGCCAAAACTTGCAGAAAAGCTCAGTTAAAACCTTACATTATCTTGGGCCATGGACCCACCCGAGGAAACGTCCATGGACTTGGGAAAGATATTACCACGTATGGTGGCACGAATGGATGCTTACAAAGATAAACAGATTAGGATTCTTGATAACCTTCTAGCATGGACTCTGTTTGTGCCCGCTGGAATTTTGCTGTACAACCTCCCTCTCTGCCATTTGGGGCCCATAAGGAGCCGCAGATTCCACTTCCTCCCTGCTACAATGGTGAGCCTCAAATCCTCAATCCCTGGCTGCAGAAGTGACCTGGAATAATGAGGTGTATGTAGCTGCCTATTTGCAGGGCCTTTCTGTCAAACTAAAAGACGGCATGGTCTCCAGAGACCATATACCAACCACTTTGGATGAGCTGATTGGATGGCTACGTCATGACAATCCCTGCATAGATTGGCACACTAATCATATTTCTTAGTGCAGTTCCTTTTATCAAAACAATTGCCTTCATTCTCCTTCCTCTATTACAGTTAGTTCTGTAAAGGTGAACCAACTGCCCTCTCAATACCAAGACTATGTGGATGTTTTCTGTAAAAAATCAGCAGAAACCCTTCCTCCCCACCATAAATAAGACTGTCCTATCGAGCTGCTACCTGAAACCATGCCTCCAAGGGGTCGTACTTATCCTCTGTCCCTTAGAGACTCAATCTATGAAAGAATATATCCAAGACAACCTCCAATGGGGTTTTATCCATCCATCCTCTTCTCCTGCAGGAGCAGGATTCTTTTTTGTTGAAAAGAAGGATGGGGCCTTCTTCTATGCATAAATAATAAAATCAAAATCAAAAATAGATATCCTCTACCCCTGATTACAGAATTATTTCAACAGCTAAGAAGTACCAAAGTTTTCACCAAAAATGATCTATGAGGAGCTTGCAATCTCATCCGCATCAGTCCTGGAGATGAATGGAAGACGGCATTCAATACTCAAGATGGGCATTATGAATACTTAATCATGCTCTTCGACCTCTGCAATGCCTCTGCCGTCTTTTGAGAATTTGTCAATGACCTATTCAGAGATCTTTCTAGGTTGGTTGGTAGTAGTATACCTGGATGATATACTAATTTTCTTGAAAGATCTATATTCCCGCAGAGACCAGGTAAAAGAAGTACTCTCCTGCCTTAGACAAAATTCCCTATATGCCAAACTAGAAAAATGCCTCTTCAAAGTCCCTAAAATTCCTTTCCTGTGCTACATTATCCCCCAAGAGGGGTTTGAGATGGACCCTGCCAAGATCGGAGGAACCAATTATTTCACCATCTAAAATTGTTGCAGCCATAAATTCACCTCTTGCCTCCCAACTACTGGCCAATAAATCCTCTGCACACTCTGAAACGCCCATTGTTATGGTCTTTATTCCTGAAGAACATTGTTTAACCACCCTTCAACAAACCCATAATTCTAAACAGGCTGGCCATCCTTGAGTTCTTAAGACAATACAAGTTCTTAGCAGCTTGGTATGGTGGCCATGCAAAAAAAATTAAGATTGTGTCCACTTGTTTTATCTGTGCTACTGCCAAATCTGACCACTCTTGTCCACAAAATCTGCTGCAACCTTTGCCCATTCCTTCTCGCCCATGGACTCACCTTGACATGGACTTTGTTGGAAAACTTCCCTTGTCCAGGGGTAATATGGCCATTTTGATTGTAATGGATCAGTTCAGCAAAATGGCACATTTCATCCCTCTCCCTAAATTCCCTTCTGCTCCCTAAATTCCCTTCTGCCTTGAAGAATGTTTCTGGGTCAAGCACTTGGATGTTCATGCTCTTAATTTAATCCAAAAATTCTACAGATGCTTTATGTTGAAACACGGTCACAATGGTCCTGAGGCCCCCCTGGGGAAGGGGGTACTATAAGGAAGGATAATTACCTACCCAGTCATTCTGGCTCCTCCAAGATGATGGCGCCCAAGACGCAGACGTCATTGCAGAATTGGCAGGACATCGCAAAACGATTTTGTCATGCGCATGACTTCACTGAAGATTGCATCACATTTGCTGTGCTGGGTTCCCTGCTCCTATTTGTTTCTTTCCTGTTCCTGATAAAAGTATACTATGACGTGAAATCAAAACTAGGGGTTTTTGTTTTTTCGGGTTTTTTTGTTGCAATATTTTATCACAGGTGAAAACTATACTATATACTATATATTTTCTATATCCTGAAATGGGAAAAAAATTATCGCAATATTTTGAAATCCCAGGTTAAAGGTACACCATAATCTGAAATTGAATTCTCCTTAAAGAGTTTTGTAGCCACAAGCTAGAAGTATACCATACTCAAAAATATACATTTTTATATAGTGATAGGATGAGAGAATAACACAAATTAATATTGTAATTTTTGACGGTAATAAAAAAAATCCACAAAATGCTCTAATACCTTTTTACCTGAATAGATAATATTGCCAATTTGCTTAAATGTTATAACACAAATGTAATTATTGATAAACAACGCTAATGGAACCAATCCACAAACTTCTTATAAATCAATCTAGTGACAATATTCTCAACAATACTTAAAATGTTGAATCTACAACTAACTGACCTGAAGTTGGCCCTATATCCATAAGGAAAAAGTTATCTATATAGAGAATAGAACAATAAGCTATGATAGCACAAATATGATCTATTCCCTAGGATCCCCAATAGTACTATAAGAATTTCTAGTATCTGGATAACCGATTGGTTAGCCTTCCCCCTACCTAAGAAAATTACTCACCAATATATATACTGCTCTACACCCCTACCAGCTCATAAAGATTCTGGTTAATATTATTTGTAAGGTCCGAAAGACACTTACTTAGTAGAGGAACACAAACCCATGTTCCTACTCCCCCCTAGGATAGATTTATCTAGGACTCTGTTTAGCATGTTTTCATTGTTAAACCTTTTTATTTGTTGGTTATCAAAGAATATATACAATGCACTAAAATGTTACTTTTTCATAATGTTGCTTTACATAGGTAGCACAAAGGAACCTCAGCTTGTCTCTCCGTTCGCCAGAAGGATTCTCCCCTCCAATATCTCCATTCATCGGACCCTGCAAGATCGATCCCGGAAATCACAAGAAACCTACAGGGTTATTCAATAAAAGTTCTTATCGTTTAAAATGGTGCTAATTTTGTCCCAACCAATCAGATGTTAGCTTTCAAATGTTAAATAAGATCTGATTGGTTGGGGCAAAATTAGCACCATTTTAAACAATAAGAACTTTTATTGAATCTCCCAGCTTATGTCCTAAAGGCAAAATGGAAAACCCACTCCAAGTAATTTCCCACAACACAAAAAAGCCTATTCCAGGAAACCCATTTCAAGAAAGGAAAAGAGCCTCGGGAAAGAGTTATAATAATTTTTATACATCCACGGCTACGAGAACTTAATATTTACTGAAGTTAGATGTTACGAAGACCCAAGGGGTAGATTAATTATTTTAAATGGAAAAATCCACACCACTAAAATAACTATTGTCAATGTGTATGCACCGAAAAGTGCACACAAACCATTCTTCCCAGAACTCAAAAATAAACTCCATCTACATTCAAACAAACTAATATTAATGGCCGGTGAGTTTAATGTCACTTTAAACCCTAAATTAGATAGATCCAGACCGGCAGCCTCTACATCAGGGTCTCCCTCCCCAAAACATTTGTTATCACTTCTAAAAGACTGTAATCTCCTGGACATTTGGCGACTAGCTAACTCCCATCTAAGAGAATATACCTTTTACTCCCCAGTCCACAACATTTTCACTAGATTAGATTACATATTTACATCCCTTCAAATTCTCCCTCATGTTCTAAACCCTAAAATAGCAGAAATAACCTGGTCAGATTATGCCCACATATCTTTAACATTACAAAATATAGTAACATCAAGACCCCACCCCATATGGAGGCTAAATTAATCAATCCTAACAAATGAATCACACTTAAAACAATCTCACCAAAAACTACAACAATATTTTGAAGAAAACTCAACAGATGATATACTCCTTTAAGATTCATTAAATGGCATGTCCACCCCCAAAATTAGAATTTAACCCATTACTGGCCCCACTGTGTAGTGTAATAAAATCCTTACCTTACATCCCAGCTCCAAATGGTTCTCCTGTAATGTCCCAAAAACTGGCCACCAGGAGGACTGCAGGGAGGGAAATTGTTTCCGCCTCTGAGGCGTCTTCCCAGAGGTTTTTGGCTTGCTCAGAGCAGTCCCCCCCTCCTTTTTTCCTCTCCCTCCCCCTACTGTAGGGCTTCCTCCCCCTGCCTCAACCGCTATATTATTATGTGCAGAAACACCCCCGATCATTACTTACCTTACTTCTCTCCCCCGGCGTTTTCCATTGCCGGCAGCCACGTCCATGATTGGCTGCCTCTCAGCCAATCACGGACGTGGCTGCCGGTCGGCCCCCTGCTTGCAGTTTCATGCAAGCAGAGGGCCGGGACAGTACGCTAGAGGAAAGAGGTAAGGTAAGTAATGATCGGGGAAGTTTCTGCACATAATAATATAGCAGTTGGGGCTGGGGGAGGAAGCCCTACACTACCCTAAAAGTCAAAAAAAGGGGTGGACATGCCCTTTAAACAAAACAAACCAGATACTATGTTTTTTAACCAAAAGATGACTCAAAATAGACTATACCCATTGCGAGACCAAAAAGGTAAACTACAATATGATCCAATATATATAACAAATAAATTTGCTTCTTACTATCAAAAACTATACGGCGGTACAACAACTGACAGAGCCCAACACAGCATATCCAAAATAGATGAATTTCTACAAGACATAGATTTACCTAAACTAACCTCAGACCAAATAACCAGTCTACAATCCAAAGTCATGGATGAGAAAATCAACAACGTAATCAAACATCTTAAATCTCGGAAATCCCCAGGCCCGACTGCTTTTTTGCACACCTCAAAACCCTATGCAACAATCTGTTATCAGGATCAGCCCAACTCCCTTCTGACATGTTAGAAGCACACATAATAGTCCTCCCCAAACCAGTAGTCAAAATGACAACATTACAAAGAATACTATACTTATTTAGAGCTTTACCTATCCCAGTAAATAAAAACGACCTAAACAAACACTAATAAATGAGATATTCTCTAACTCAATAACTCTTTCCCCTTTTACCGCTCTCTTTAACCTACCAATACAAGGATTTAATCCCTCAGCACTTAAACTGATAGGACACATATGTTCAGCCACAAGGGATCTGATAGCATCTACTTGGAAGGGCTCACCCCCCCCCCCCCCACTAGAAAAGAACTAATAAATAAAGTATGGAAGATTTATTCCAACGTATATATGGGACACTTATCACAGAATACCATTAAAGCCTGGACCAAGACCTGGAATTTCTGGGAATTAACAATGCAACCACAATCCAATATAAATACGGAGGGGCGGGTCCCGACGGCCAAGGAAGAACATCGCTCACAACATCAAAGCTTAGTTCCTTGTGTTACACAATTTTCAGTCTGTATATTTACTAAGTAGTAATTATATGTACCCAAGAATAATAGGACAGTAACCAATCGTTTTATTTTTATTTGAATTTTATTCATTTTATATACGGTAACCTTTTATTTTCTGTACATAGTTGTTATATGCAAAAACAAAAAAACGCCCAAACAATTATTGAACAAAAAAAAAAAAAAAAAGAAGTGGCCCCAACATAGAACACTGTGACACATCACATAAAGTTGCTTATGAGGAACTGTAATTAAAGCCTTAAAATCCAAGTAAACTAGTCCTTGAAACATACTTAGAATATGTTCTAGAAACAATTGCCTGGATAAAACAAAACTTCTAGTTCGCTAAGGACCAGGGGATATATTTTATCCAGTCCAAAAGCTTTATTGATATTTACCTAATTTATTTGTTACTGAACCATATCCTCAGTTTGCTCAGTTAAAGTGCAATTGCATACTTTATACTATTATTGCTACTTCAATCTATGCTATCTATACTTGGCTGTTCTATCATTTATACAGAGGAAAAAAATCTAATTCAAGGTGTTTTCTTTATGGGCATCCTCTGTAACTATCTTATCCCCATAATTTAATGGCCCCACATTTTCAGCCCTTATTTCCTTACTATTAATATACTTACAAAAATTGTATAGGGTTAGTCTTGCTTTGTTCAGCTATCCTGACTTAAATCTGACTTAAAGGTTTTAAATGCCATTCTCAGCCCACTTCTGTTTAGTATTTTTACCTGAGAATATATCATCCCAGTTTATATGCTGAAGAGTTGTTTTTATCCAGAGAAAATGTGCTTTCCTGGATTTAAATGTCTTTGTTAAAGGGCTGCCGGCTGCACAGAACGCTGGGGGAGAGAGCTAAGGTAAGTAAAGTTCGGGGGAGTTCCAGTAAAATCTTTTATTGCGGTTGCTGGGGAAAGAATAGCTAATATTGGGCAAAGGGGTTTAACTCTAGGGGGAGGGATTGCAAAATGGGTGGGAGAGGGAGGGAGAGGGAGGCCTGCAGTGCACGTGCCAAACTTCTCCTGGAGGGGAGACAGGAGGCAGAGTCCTATATGGACTCTGCTATACTCCTGGTGGCTAGTTTTTGGGACTTTGGGGAGGGGATTTCAGGAGAACCATATGGAGCTGGGATGTAAGGTAAGGATTTTATTTCACTACACGATGGGGCCAGTAGTGGGGGGAATTATAATTTTGGGGGTGGACATGCCCTTTAAGCCAGTGTACCTTTCCTTTTGATACAAAATTCCTGTTTAAATTTAGTCCTATTTAATAAATTTCCTTTTTCTACCTTTGATGCTACTTTTTCTCCTTTCTTTTCATTGTTTTGTAATTTTACATGTATTAAAGGCTGGCCTAGTTTTATCTTTGTCACTATCTTGAAAGTGAAATCTCCATGTTAGTAGCATCCTCGAAGTACCTACTGGGGACTCCCAAAGGTTTTTTCCCCCAGTGGTTTATTAGATTGAGAAAATAAAAGTTAAATGCTCTCTGACCAATGTTAGTGTAAATGTATCTGCAGTGCAAGTTCTAGATGCCCGGCCACGTCCCACACAACATACAATAGAATAATCAGGCAGGACAGAACATGCAACACAGTCTTAATTTCTGATTATGTAATGTTTTAAAAAAGATGTTTGGAGGAACCTTCCCACTGGTAGCATCCCCCAACCAACTGTTGCATTAGTCTTTGTGTAGATTAGAAAACTCAGCCAAGATGATTATACTGTATGCAAACAGAGAGGCTACAGGCTGATAAGGATCCCTGTCTTTTAAAAGAAAGAAAATTAAATAGTGCCCTCAATCCGCTCAGTGCCCTAGCAGTGTGCCCGGGTGGCTTATACCTAGAAACAGCCCTGTAGACAAGTGTATAGTGTATACAGGTTTGTTCTGTAAAGCTCTGCACGATGTATTGGCATGATATAAGGTAATAAGGTAACAAAAGACAATGCATAAAAACACAAGCATGCAGGATTAGCACATTTCTACATCTTTTATACATACTTGCATTACATGAAATTACATTAAATATGTTAACGGAATAATTTTTTTCAGCATTTTTTTTTAATGTAAATAAAACAGTCTGAGCACTACAGCAGGTACTGAAAATACTGAGCCTGTCTAAACCTAAGAGGGTTCAATTGACACTGGTATATCTCTGATAAGGAATTACATTGTAAAGGTTGATCTTCTCTTTCTTCATTTCCACTTTTTTCCAAATTATACAGACTTACCCACTGAAATGTGTCTAGAAGTTCCCAAGAGGAAATATGTCAGAATTGGGAAAAAAGAAGAGTAAATGCCATATCCCACAGGGACTGCAAATAATAAACCTGCAATGTATGTATGTATGTACATACAATGTATGTACGTATTTTATTTCTTATATAGCGCTACATATTCCGCAGTGCTTTACAATTCACATCAAGCCCTGCCCCGAAGAGCTTACAATCTAATCACACTATGTACACATACAACCTATCAGTATGTCTTTATGATTGTGGGGGGGAAAGGAGTGCCCGGAGGAAACCCACGCAAGCACAGGGAGAACATACAAACTCCTTGCAGATGTGTCCAAGGGTGGAATCGAATTTAGGACCTTAGTGCTGCAAAGCATCAGTGCTAACCACTGAGTCACCGTGCAATTATACATAACTTTATAAAAATAGGTTTAACAGGTGTTTTATAATTTTTACAGGTTTTTATTAACTAGTTTATAAGTTGCCCAGTATATTTTAAAGGACAACTCCACCCACATAATGACATATTTTAGAAAGAATATCTACTTTAAAATATGTTGAGATATACTGCCTTGTCCTTTGGAATAATTACCTTATGCCTGCTATGCTCCTGGATGCCTTGTGGGGTAGTGTGTGTTAATAGCTATATTTGTTCCCCTCCCCTTAAGCAGTGAGCTAGGGGATATGCATTCAGTCATTGGCTGTTATGTCAACTGCCATATCCATGAATGACAGACATTTGCTAACAAGAATAACCAGGAAGCAGAAAGAGGGGTAACAAGACCTTGTGCAGCTTTTCAGGTTAGTCTTAGATCTTTCAGTTTTCTAGCTATTACAGTTTTGGGGTTCGGAGTGTGATTTACCTATATATCATTTTTCATTTGAGGGCTGGATTTTCCCTTTAACAAAACATCTTCAAAGTGAGATTTTCCATAGGAAAAGTTGTGAATTTATACAAACTTATATAGGGATTATTGGTTAAGGAGGAAGGGTAAAGAAATGTTGACATGTGATTTAACGATGTTGGCCAATTTAGTTACATTTAAAAAGGCATTAAATCCATCAACTACAATTATTTAAAGAGAAAAAATGACAGTCAAATAAAAAAAAAATTTCTGTCCAGCTTTGATTAAAATCTAGATCAAAAAACATTCCACAAAGAGGCGACCAAAAAGCTATAATGGGCAGCCAAGGAAGCAGGAAATTTAAAGGCAAGATAGACCAATCAGTGCAAGAAAGTGACAAGCAAGAACAAAGATAGACTAAAGGAATTAAAATCTGCCCTCTACTGTATGGAAGACCATACAGTAGAAATACATGAACCAGCAAGGCTATATGGAAGATAATAAAGAGACGTGAGGGACACTAGACCAGGAAGGTGCAGTGTGGGAACATCAGAGTAGGGAAAGGAAAGGCGGTGGCTTCCTCTAACAGCAGAATTTGTTCATATATATATGACTTTGTTTATATATATAAAAAAAAACACTGTGGGCCTAGGTTCTAAAAATGATCTATTATAACCAATTATACAGTAAGATGGGTGATTGTCGTGCATATGCATCTTTAAAAGCAATTTCCATATTTACTGTAATAGATTTTAACTAAGTTAGAAAGGCAGACAGCATAGGAAGTTTTTCTACTGTGGTATGAGGTATATGTGTGCTCAATATCTAATATAATTATTTTAAAATAGTATTTGCAGTGTTTTAGTAGCAATAGATACATTACTAAAGCTCCCCTTATGTTTTTTCCACCCACCTAAGCTGTGTGATGTTAAGACTTCTCACTGATTATTATACCCCATAAATGCTTTGTCCTTAAGTGACCTTAAGTGAGTGCCAGGAACTGCTGACAGTAATGATTACTTGTCCCCCTTTTTAGTTCCAGGAATAACCAAGTCCTGGTGTGAATACCTTGGCACCGTCATTGTGCTTTGGCATTGAACAGTCTAGCTGCCTTTTGCACTGTGTATGTTTTAAAATGTGTGTTTTTTTCACCAGTATATCACATCTTGAATGCTGGCCTGGTGGCCATATACTTGTTTAAACATACATATTATCTGTATTCATTATTATTGAACTATGAATTCACTTTTACTTCTGGAAATTACATTGAAAATGTTTTTTTAAACGATACACAAAGCGCACACAGTAGCAAAAACAGCAGCTACATAATATCTATGCTAGTGCAAACAGTAAAAACTGTTTTTACTGTTTGCACTAGCATAGATATTATGATATATGGGGCCCAGGAATGTGCATTGATCATCTCTTTTCTTGTTGTTCTAATGTTTTGGTCAGATCAGTAGCACTTCCACTATTTGTTATAAAGTCATTTTGCCACAGGAGTGCTCCCACAGCCCCCCTTTTGTGTATATATTGTAGCAGAGTTTCTCTGCAGGAAGATTGACCAAGCTTCCATGTGGTAGTAGCACCCCCAACATGTCCCTTTAATTGGAGGTCTTATGCCTTAAATACTAAGCATTGGATGAAAGGCCTCTTCTCTCCTTGTTAAAAGCCAGTAGGCGGGGGGAAGTGATAGCCTGTAATACTAATCCAATGCAAGTTCAGGGAGACAACCTTCCCAAGAAAATGCAACCAAGCAGGGAGTGTCACCCCAGATAAATGACCCAAGGTAAACTGTTAGGACCTTCAATACTGGGGTTACCTTGACGTGGTTGGAAGGCTTTTCACTTTTATGCATAAAATTGTAACTAAAACCCCCATGTTTTTACTGTTTGCACTAGCATAGATATTATGATATATGGGGCCCAGGAATGTGCATTGATCATCTATTTTCTTGTTTGTTCTGAATACATACATAGACAGGGAGATTCAATAAAGGTTCTTATCGTTAAAAATGGTACTAATTTCGCCCCAACTTATCAGATGTTAGCTTACAAATGTTTTTAAACAGCCAATTGCACGTATGAAGTAAAGATAAGAGTAACTAGCTGTTAAAACAACAGAACTGAGCCGAGTTTCTAACAGCTGACCGCGCATATGTTTACTTCATACAAGCGATCAGCTGTATAGCTTTCATTCTATCATTCTAGTCAGTCCTTGATTGGGGTATTAACAGAAATGTAGAGCCTGATTCATCGCTCTGAAAATTTATTCATCTTCAGATACAGTAGTAAAAGTTTCACATAAGTACACAAGTGGAAATGCATTTCACAGAGCTGTGCTAAGATCAGGTTTACTTTATTATACTTCCTCTGCAGCTCTGTTGTTTCTATAAGTTTAATTATTAAAGGGGTAATGTTTAAGGCTGGGTACTCACGGGCAGATTTTTTGTGCCAAAACATCACAGATTTTTCAGCCCAACCAACCGATACACGCAAGTATACATCGGTTGGGCTGAAAAATTTGTGCAGTTTTCATCTGCAGCCACGACCGATGTTGATTGCCCGTTCATCCATATCTAAAACAGTAGTCTAAAACAGCTGATTGTGGTACCTGTCGGTGGGCCCACTTAGTCGCCAGGCCCCTCCACTGTTACAGGAGCTGGGGGGGGGACATTGGTACGCCACTGGATTGAGCCTAAACACTTACAAAATATGCATATTACAAGGCTTTGTATTAGTTCATTATGACCTGATGTCTGGCAACAATCTTAAAGGGGAACTGTGGTCATCAACTACCTCTCTACATGATCCACAGCCCAAGATATAAAGAAATGACTGACCAGAAAGTTAATGGGTGGGAGGATGACATGTGACATTCCTAAGGCTTCTCCTGCACAGTGCCGCCGGCGAGCACAGCCTCAGACTCCCTCAGTGTGTGAGGGAGACAGGAAGTCCCTCCTCCTCTCTGCTGTTTGAAGTCCTGACAGAGTAGGTAAGGGAAGTTCTCACTCTGCCTGAAAAGGCTGTTTTCACACAGTTTTCTGTGGGGGGGTCTGAGTAGCCCATGGCACCCGCGGGTGGGCGGGGCTTGTGCACCCACGACTGGGCCGGGCTTGCGCACCCGCAAGTAGGCGGGGCTTATGCACCTGTGACTGGGCAGGGCCACTGCACTAACAAGTGGGCGGGTCCATGGCCCCCGCAGGTGGGCGGGGCCACATGGGGCTGTAAGAGAATGGGCCAAGGGGGGCCTGCAACTGGAGGGACCATGGGGTCCATGAGTGGAAGGGACTAAGGGGACTGCAAAGGGGAGGAGGAGAAACAGGGCAGATTGACTGACATGGTTTCAGAGCAGGAAGCAGGAAGTGCAGGGGACCTGGCGATGCTGCTGCCATATCACACACAAAAATGTAAATATCTTCAAAACTATGCAAAATAAACAATGAAAATAAATTGCAAGAATTCTCAGGAGAGCAATTCCTATCAATTTACCTAAAGTCATTTTTGGACCACAGTTCCCCTTTAAAAATTCGATCTGTCTGAACTTTACAGTCAGTAGCCATTTTAACATTCTACTGAATCAAAGTTGTAAGCAACCTTGTAACTTTTACTTCAGGTGCTGACCTTGCTAATTAGCAACTAAAGTTAAACAATGTTGTGAGGGCATAGAGCTTTGTTTCAGCAGAATGTTAAACTGGCTAGGAGATAGTGATTTGTGATAGGCAGTGAAAAACCCTCAAATTTGAAAACCCTTAAATTCGTAAACTATCAAATTTGTTAATCCTCAAATATTCAATGTGGAACCTCATGAATAGCTTGAATGTGAGGAAAGATCACATGTTCCCCACAACATTTCCCATGTCCCTGAGCCATTTAGGCTACATTCGGACAAATGCCAAAAGACTTTTAATAAAAGTTTCCTGAGCTGTTTTCTGATGGTCGCCAATACAGAAATGCTAAATGTAGCATTTCTCTAGAGGCAAACATCTGGAACCGCTCAATAAATATGCCAGCGTGTAATATTCCTGTTTCATCTTAAATTTAATCTGAATTTTTGGATCTTTATCTCTCATTGACTTTTGTGGGTCTATTCAAATTTTCATTTTTCCCCCCGAAAATTTGAAAAGTGAATAGAACACGCCGGTTTCAAACAACTCTTCTTTGCACAGCTTTGCCCGATGGTTTTTTCAACAGTGTCCCTATCTATATGTTGATATATCATACTTTGTCCTATGAATTCATTACTGTATGCCTGCTATGCTTCTGGATGCCTCATGGAAACTGAGCAATTTAGAAACCTGTACTGAGCCAGTACTGAACCTGGGCATGCTCAAAAGAGGCAGATAGGGGATTAACATTCAGTCATTGGCTGTGATGTCAACTGTCAAATCCATAACTGACAGTTACTAACTGGAAGGACCAGGAAGGAGAAACAGTGGAAACAGGACATTGTGCAGGATTTCAGGTTAGACTTTTATATTTCAGATTTCAAACTATTATCGTTTAGGGTTTTGGGGGGTGATTTACCTCTATGTAAGTTATCATTTCAGGGCTGGACTTGTCCTTTAAATCTACTAATTACAAATGACAGGAAAAAAATGAACAATGGAATTGAAAAACAATTGGGAGAAAAACATAAGGTGAGTGAAAACAATACTTTACACCTTAATGCAGGTCTTATGATTCCTTTTTACTGCTATTTTCCACACCTTGAAATCTTTCTGATTGTCCTTGCACATACCTTTCATGCTTTTATCTCCACCTATAATATCGTAGTTGGGGCCTCATTGACCTGTAGCCTCACTGACCTTCACTCCATCCTCAGACTTCACACTACACATTACTATTCACATCACATTTCACATTACAATCACTCACTATTTATACTTATCACTCACTATTTAGATCTTTCCAATCACCAGTTAAATTTTTGTTAAAGGGTGGACATACCCTTTAACAGAAAAACAAAATAAATAATTATCTTTATTTCATAGATGGTTTCTTATATCTCTAGGAATGTTTCTAACTCTACCTTTAGATATAAAATGTTGTGTTCTCCTTCTTGTTTTTTTAGGCAAACCAGTTGTTCTATAAATAGTGAGGGATTGTAATGTGAGCACATGCATGGTTAGAAAAAAATGACATTTTCTAGGGCATTTGGTTGCTATATAAATCCTCTAACTCCCCTGGGCTGATGTTCCAAACACACTAACCTAAAGTGAAAAGTTGGATATGGTGTGCCTTAAATTATATGCATTATATGTTAGTGACATAGGATAACCAATACAGATTTAGATAAATAATGAATACATGAAATTGATGTTATCGATTGTATGATTTTTCTTTTAGTTTAGCTTTGTTAGTTTTTTTTTGTATACCACTGTAGGAAGATTTACTTTTTCAACTATAAGTGATTATTAATTTTTTTTGTCCAAATGTCACCATCTTTATTCCTGACATTATGGAAAATGATTAGCCTTTTAGATTAGTCTTCATTCTGCCTTTACAAGATGTAGCACGTGGCTATAGTGGTCTGTGTAAGACCTCTGCTTAAAATCAACAAAAAATTACACACAAAAAATGCAGCATTTGATAGCTTACATGAGTCATTAATTCCTTTAACAGATAATAATTGTTGATAAATGTTAGGTGATGCATTTGGGGTTTAATTTAACAATCCTTGTGCTGCCTTGAGCAAACAGCAACTGGTATATGTGTGGGGTTATGATTAGTTTATATATATTAATGGGCTATACAATACGCTCTCTAGTGCATTGTTCACCAGTGGGTGAGTTCAGAGGACTCGTGGACATTCTTTATGATTAGAAGACGTTTCATCATAGTTTAGGAAATATTTCTTTATAGTTAGAATGGTGAAACTGTGGAACTGTCTTCCAGTAGATGCGGTAATGGCAAGTTCAGAAATTCAGAGCAAATACTGTACATATTCTTTTAAGAGAAAATGCAGTATATTTCTATTCTAATGTCCTTTAACCCTTTGAGTGCCAGAAGAATTTCACACACATATCATTTTCAGATAGAAAATAGTAGCACAATAATAATAAAACTTGTATTTACTAGAAATTAAGTTTAACCCTTTCAGTGCCAGCAGAATTTAATTTTTTTTTTTGCGTTAAGTGCCAGAAGAATTTTTAGGATTTTGCCCTTAATCGCTTTAGACTAATTTTACAGTAGGAAACCTTTCAGTAAATCAGGAATATTATACATTGTTTTTTTCAGCACAAAGTCTACTTTAACATGGTAACAGAATTTTGTAACTTTTCTGGAAATTTTACTGGAATTATGGGTAAAATATGTAAAAAAAATGCAAAATTTGCAAATTTTCATGGATTTTTCAAAACGGCCACGAAAAGTTAACGAAGCGTTAACCTTTCGCGGCGATACTTACCTGTTACCGCCGCTTCTATTTATAAAGCGGCAGTACTGGTTTCGCTCGGCTAGTATCGGCTGTTTTACTTCGCCACCTTGAAGGTGGCGAAGTCAGCCGATACTAACCTCCCGCGGCGGGGATGGGCAGGCAACCCGCGGCGGGTGGTCGCTCCCTCCCCGGGAGACACGCCCACACCCCCCCGCGGCGGCGGTGACCACCCAGCAGCCCCTCCCAACCCGTTCCCAGCTCGCGGCGATCTCGGAACGGGAGGCTAGGAGGGGCTGCCGGGAAGGGGCACCCCCTCCCCGGCAACCCCTCCAAGCCCCCCGCCCCGGCCGCTCCTGGGGAGGGGAAGGGAGGGAGCCGCTGGGAGGGGTGGAGGCTCCCTCCAGTGGGGCCCTGAGAAGGGCCTTTTGGGGCTTAGGGGGTCCCGCAGCTCGAACCGGGACCCCCCCTCCCCGGCCCTTATAAGGGCCCTTGCGGCACTGACAAGTGCCTTTGGCGGGGATCCCGCAGCTCGAACCGGGACCCCCAGTGTGGCTCTTAAAAGAGCCCTTGGGCAGCATCTTCTTTCTTCCAGTCCCGGCGACACCAGCTCCGCCGAGGCCGCCGACCCCCGAGAGGTACCCCTGCGGCCGCCAGGGGTAACCCCGGCGGGCGCCGTCAACCTCAACGAGGCCGATGTTGCCGGCGTCTTGTTCCGACGCGACGTCTTCGGGCTGGCGAAGTTCCGCGGCGGAAAGCTCCTCTTTATATAGGTTTGCAGAAATCCATAATCCGTTTCTGATTGGTCAATTTTTAATACTTGCTTTACATTAACCAATCAGATTTCAGAACTTTCCAGAGGCAGAACTTTCTAAGGCTTGGTAATCACAATATAAGGTATATGGTTTTAACACAATAAATCTGATAGTTTCAGAATGAAGAACCCCAACCTTTAAGACCTCATCAGTTATAGTTAAAGGCTTTCCTTCTTGCAGAAGAGAATCATCAATAGCCCTTACATGCTGCCCCACTATCTAAAAATGCCTGGGTCATTTTACTACATGGACCATGTGAAATTTCCACTGGTACTAGAATTTTATCACAGTTTGGAGGAATTACCTGTCTACCTAGAGAAGATTCCTCTAATCTTCTGCTGGAGTTTCCTGGATTCTTACGGGGACAGGAACGGGCAAAGTGTCCTACTTCCCCACAATAGAGAAGGAGACCGGCCGGCCTTCTCCTGTTCTTTTCCTCCACTGAAAGCCGTGAGTAGCCTGATTGCATTGGTTCTTCAGAAGAGGTTTTAGGGGGGAAAGGAGGTACAGAAATACCTGGAAAAGTCTGGAGACCAGATTTGGAAGGAAGAGCTTTACCCTGTCTACGTTCTCTGAGACTTCTGTCCACCCGGATATCCAACTGAATAGCTTCATCTTCATTTTGGGAACAGGGGGCCATATTTATCAAACATCGTTATTGGTTTTTTACGATCGCCATAAAATAACGATCGGTGTTCTACGATACAGACCCTTATTTTACGATATCGATCTTAATTCTACGATATCGCCATCGTAAATCTATGGTGCCGATATCGTTGAATAACGATCGGTATCGTAGAATAACGATCGATATCGTAGAATAACGTTATTTTACGTCGACCGTGCGGTTCCTTCAATTTTTAAAGGAGCCGTGCAGTCGTCGTAGAATAACAATTCCACGATAACGATCGTTATTCTACGATATCGGCACCATAGATTTACGATATCAATATCGTAGATTTACAATATCGTAAAATAACGATCGTATCGTGGAACACTGATCATTATTTTACGGCAATCGTAAAAAAGCGATAGTGATATTTGATAAATATGGCGCATATTTATCAAAGCAATCCTCAGCAACCTGAGAATTGCTGAGGATCGAGGAGCGGCGAAGCCGCCGAGAGGCGCCTGTAAGCAGAGGATGCGACGTGGGAGCTTTGAACAGGTACGTCCTTTCTTACAGATACTCACTTTAACCGTTAGTAGCCTACTTTGTAGGATACATTGGAGATTACCAAGATGCCCACATAAACCCTTAGTAGCCTACCACGTAGGATACATTGAGGATTACCAGGATACCATAATTAACCCTTAGCATCCTACATTATAGGATTTGTTGAGGATTACCAGGATGCCCACATTAACCCTTAGTAGCCTACCCCTTAGAATATATTGAGAATTAACAGAATACCCACATACATACATATATGATGGCACTTGCTTTATGTAAAGTAATTATTTTAAAGGAAGCAAGTGCCCTCATATATGTATGTATACATCCACAACTGACAGTATCTAACTTAAAGAACCAGGAAGCAGAAAGAGAAGTAACAGAACATCAAGCAGCATTTCAGGTCAGATTTCTGCAGTTTTATTTACCAACTAATATTTTATTCATAATAAAGAAGTGAAGTATTCACTATGTTCACTCTTTTGTACGGATGAGGGTTAGAAAACATGGTTGTGAATGTCTAATGAGGAAGATGACTTTGCTCAAAATAACCTATTATAAGTATGTAATGATCATAATACCTAAAAGTAGTGAATATTCTGCAAATTACAGTATAAGAGAACAATACATACATAAATGTATAAGCAATATAAGGCAGTATCACCCATATGAGTGTAAAACACACATTACCCAATGGAGCCTGCTCACCCTATGTAAAAGATTTTACATTAAGTTTTGCATTACATTAGAGTCTTTTCCTTTGAGGTGTAAAAGCCAGGCAACAGAGCTAACCTTACCTCTTTCCCATCATACATTAACTGTTGCAGTACAGTTAATACATCACGGGAATTAACTGTATCCAGTGCAATGTGTACTGGATAGCTCTAAATAGGGAACATGAGGTCAATGTCTTGACATTCTGCTCATAGGGGAAATATCTTTTTATTCACCAAAAACACTGTAGGTGTAAATAGCATGTAGCACGAAAGAATGGGGGGAGATTTAATATAGCAACATAGCGCATCTTACCTTTCCGCTATGCAATACCAGACGTAAACTCGATTATGTTCGGTATTGCATCGCAGGATTCCGGAAAGGTAAGCAATTCAGCTTTGCGTACCGTTAAAGCCTCATACAACCCGTGGTAAGTTTCTTGCTACTAGGTAGTATTTATATATTTCATCTGGTGCACTGCACTATTTTCAAAAACATTTGGAAAAGGTGCAGTGCCTGAAAATAAGTGTTAAACCCAAGTTAACCCAATATTACATGGGGTTGTGTGGATTTTACACTTATTTTAACATTATTTGAATCTCCCCAATTCCTTAAGGTGCCAATACACTGAGTTGATATTACAATCAATCTGACACATGGAACAAGTCCACTGGTTAAATGATCGTAGTATTTTCTGAAGTTCTGATTAAATGTAAATGTTATGTAACCTCACAATAGAAGACATTAGGCATTATTCACAATATATATGTAACATCTACGTATAATTAACATTGTACATCTATCTATCAAAGTATTGGTCTGTTTAGGATCCAAATAATGAATGCAATAACCTTTTGTAGTGTATGGTTTAAAGGGCATGTCCACCCCCAAAACTAAAATTTAATCCACTACTGGCCCCACTCTGTACTGTATAAAAATCCTTACCTTACATCCCAGCTCCAAATAGTTCTCCTGTAATGTCCCCCCAAAGTTATAAAAACTGTCCACCAGGAGCCTGGCCACCAGTGAAATTTTTTCACCTCTGAGCTGTCCTCTCAGAGGTTTTTGACTTGCTCAGAGCAGCCTTTCACATCTACCCCCCCTCCCTCTCCCTCCTGTTTTCCTCTCCCTCCCCCTAGTGTAAAACCCCTTTCCCAGATAGTAGGGATAGTTCCCCGGGCTCAACCGCAATAAAATATTTATAACAAAGTCCCCCAATCTTTACTTACCTTCCCTCTCTCCTCCGGCGTTCAGAACTGCCGGCAGACGCATTTGTGATTGGCTGCCTCTTAGCCAATGACAGATGCGGCTGCTGGTCCAGCCCCTTGCTTGCAGTTCTGTGCAAGCAGTAGGCCGGGCATTGCGGCAGAGGAGAGAGGGAAGGTAAGTAACGATCGGGGGACTTTCTTACAAATATAATATAGCGGTTGGGGCTGGGGGAACATGCCCTACAACATATAAAAAAATTTTAAAAGGGGTGGACATGCCCTTTAAAGGTTACTTTTACCCCTTGTGTATCAATCCATTTTTAAACGTTACTTTTTTATATTTTTTAAATATAAACTGCGTTCTTCTCATTAAACATGTAGTTAATGAGCTTTGTCAGCATTTATTTGAATATAATTTTACAAGATTTATGTTATGATCTTTTAAATCAAGAGTAGCATTAATGACATTACAAAGTGATTTTGTTAACAAAAAAAAAAGGATTTTTGTAGGGGAAATATGGAAAGGAAGTTGCTGTGATTTGATGTATGCAATCAACACAATGTAAATGTTATACAGTGTATAGGAATGACTAATAAGGATGGTAATGGAACAGGTGTTTGGTGTAGATTATGCCGAGTCTGATAATTAGTACAAGACAATGTGAGTAGAAGTAATCAAGATGTGAAATGATGTGTAAAATGTCAGACTTCTGATGGTTGACTGGGATAAGGATTATCTATTTTTGTCTCGCTGGCTGAGTAGATTTGTAAAATGATTTTCTGTTGTTAATAGATCAAATTTAATATATTTATTTTCATCCCCCTAATTAACATACAATTTATACTGCATTCGTTTCTGTGTTGGTTCAATTTTGTAATTGTGAATTAAAGGGCATGTCCACCATGAAATCAATAATTTAAGACACTCCTAAAGGGACTTACTCTCCACGATTACTTGCCGTCAGGTTCAGCCTTCTCCTATGTTGCTGTTGCAAGCTGTTTTACGAGTTTGAGGATGGACATGCCCATATGATCTAAAGGAAAATAATAATAAACTGTTCTAAAATGTATTATTATTATATCACCTACATTCCCTCCAAACCTCAAGGTTTTTATAGTTATTTACCTACCAGCAGTCCCTAAAGTCTCATTTGTAAGATCAGAGAGCTGTTACAGAGCAGACGTGCAGGGCAGAGGAGTCCCTCCAGAACGTGGATTTAGTAAATGGCCATGATGTCACCATCACAGAAGTGATTGACTGCTGCAATTTCGAAGAAATTCAGTATCAGCGTGAGATGTTGGCTTACTTGTTATGGAGAAAAGTAAGGATTATGGGCTTCAGGGGCCGAAGGGAGGTAAGTTACTATAACGATCTTGGGTCTGGGGTGGTTGGGAAGGTAAGTATTGATGTTTGTTCTACATCATTCATATCTAGAGTGAGTGGCCCCTGTTATCTGGGTTTAATTAATATTGTTTATTTATTACATATATATATTAATATAACCGTATATACTCGAGTATAAACCGACCCGAGTATAAACCGAGGTACCCAATTTCACCTAAAATCCTAATAAAAGTCGTTGACTCGAGTAAAACCGAGGTTAGAAACTTGGCATTCAAGATGTTTGGAAACTACAACTCCCAGCTAATAAAGCATGCTGGGAGTTTAGTTTCCAAACATCTTGAATGCCACCCTCACTTGGCATTCAAGATGTTTGGAAACTACAACTCCCAGCATGCTTATTAGTGCGGAGTTGTAGTTTCCAAACATCTTGAATGCCAAGTGAGGGTGGCATTCAAGATGTTTGGAAACTACAACTCCCAGCATGCTTTATTAGCTGAGTTATTTAGTTTCCAAACATCTTGAATGCCACCCTCACTTGGCATTCAAGATGTTTGGAAACTACAACTCCCAGCTAATAAACATGCTGGGAGTTGTAGTTTCCAAACATCTTGAATGCCACCCTCACCCCCCCACCCAGTCAGTTTGTACCTGTGGGCTCTTTCCATCCAGGAACTGTGGGCTCTCTTCCATCCAAGGGCTTCCTGTTGGGACTGTGTCCATGAAGGTAAGCGTCCTCTCCATTCCGGCATCCGCGCGCTCATTCCTGTACTGGCGCGCCAGCTGACATCACTAATTGGCGTCAGGCCGGCACGCTAGTACAGGGAAGATTGTGCGGCTGCCGGAGTGCTAAGGTAAGTAGTGACTCGAGTATAACCGAGTCCAAGTTTTCAGGCTGATTTTACAGCCTGAAAAACTCGTTTTACTCGAGTAATATACGGTATAATATTATTTATATTATTATAAATTATTATTATATTATTATAATAGGGGTGGGCTATTAAGTCTATGCAGTGGATGGGGGAAGGGGGGCACTGTGGATAAATACATTTTATTATGTTGTGTGGTGAAGTTTGCAGTAGTGTTCATATTTTCTACCCTTCAAATCAGTTTTACTTATTTTTCAAGTTTCTCGGTTTATACTCGGTCGGTTTATACTCTAGTATATACGGTATATGGTATATTTCACAAGTAGTTGACAGACATGATCCTTAAATAGGGCTAAGTAAATGAACTAACAAACTAACAGACAAAATTAAACTAACAACCTAAATAAGATAGGGAGTATATAAGGCATTACAGCTCCCATTCAGAATATGCAAAATACATGTTTAATACATGTTTCCATGTATTAAAAATTATTATTATGAGTTCTCATCATTCTTGCCACATAAGCATCTCTGTCTTGTCACTATCCATTTATTTGTGTATTTTTGAAAAGCAACCTAATCCTAATTTCTCAAAGGTGATTGTGTGTAACTAACTTGCCATATATGGATGTATTAGGGTGGGGATGTTGCAGCCCACTTAGTAAACTGCATATATTGCAAGACAAAGAAAGGTCAGCGGGCTCTCTCTGACCCACACATACACTTTTGTACACACATATACCTACATATATATATATATATATACACACACATAACTCATACTTCCCAAATATTATACATTATACCTTTATTTTATCTGAAATATTGTAAGCTGTCAATTATATGTTTAATAGGCTCTATAGTTTGTTTTGTCTGTAATATTTTTTAACTTACACAACATATGAAAATGTAGACACATGTATATTTTCAACACCACGGTAGCCCATAGGAAAGCTATACCTTTTGCAGCATTCCACAAGCTAAATGCAAATCCAAGAGAGCCAGCTACAGACCGATTTTGGCTTTATTAAACCATCATCTGTGTAGCACAGGCCTCTGGTTTTGCAATGTAAAGCCCCTATGGACAGACGTCACTAAGAAATTAAATAAGATTTAAAATAAGAAGAGTATAAGGCATTACAGCTCCTCTTCAGAATATGCAAATAAGGAACGGAGACTTTAGTTCCTTATTTGAAAAAATTAAACCTCATTCATATACTGTAAGTGTTTTAACCTTTTTAATTAAAATGACTTGTTACATTTTGTTAGATGAAGTTTTTTTTTACTATATTGTTCCATTGCTATATTCTTCTATCTTTGGAAACCTCATTTAATTTCCTGAAGTCATTTTTGAACTACCACGGTCCACTTCCCCTTTGGCCATGGGATAAGAGCTATTATGCTGGAGTCTTCAATTAAACATTTTTGCTAAATTAAATGTCTTTTACAAATGATTTGGGGGTTTTACTGGAATTATGTACATTTTAATTTGCACCTTAAAGCAAAGTTTAATTATATATTGCTTGATTAGACATGCAGACGAGGTCAATTACAATATATGCCTTGGTTTCCAAGCAGACAATCTCTGACCTCAAGCTAATGGACCACAGAAAGTCTTGGTTGTCTTTGATACTAAAATAGCCCATTTATTCTTTCTTTAAAACATGTGGAAATGTTGTTTGAGTTTCAGTTTTAAAAGGCATGTACACTCCTCCAACAAAAATCTCAATACCTAGAACTCACTTGGTTTAAATCTTTTAAATCGCCCCCTGGACAGACTTACCAGCCCTCGTTCCCTCTCTGCCTTCTGCTTGTCTCCCGTGCCTTTTCCATGCATGGAAACAAGCACAGGAGGCTCGACTGGCAGCTGCAAAAGTGATTGGCTGAGACATTGCTTCCGTGCATGTAAAAGGCACGGGAGACAAGCAGAAGACAGTGAGAGAACAAGGACTGGTAAGTTTGTCCAGGAGCTGATTTAAAAGATTTAAACCTGACGAGGTCTAGATTTTGGGGGGTGATCTGCTAAACCTAAAATTTTTGTTGGAGGGGTGGACATGCCTTTTAAAACTGAAACCCAAACAACGTTTCAGCATATTTTTAAAAAAGAATAAATGGGCTATTTTAGTAACAAAAACAACTAAGATTTTCTGAATAACTAGCAGTTGTAGTATCCCACATTGCCCGTGTACACATGTGGGTATAGTATGTTATGTACAAGTATGTGCTTAGCTTAGATGGATGAGACGGGGAAAAGGAAGTGCACAGCTGGTAATGTACATTATGTATTTAATAGCTATGAGTTGAGGAGACATATATGTTTATAGCAAAACTTTATACACAACGTTATCAGTTTTTCCACTTGGACGGTAAATATACAAATGTTGTGGTGAACCTACTCATAAACATGTTTTATGTAATTTGCCATGGGAAAAACATGTTGATTGCAACTAATTTGAGCGACTGACAGGCGTCACGCTGTTCTTGTGTCTCTGAAGCATGTGACGTGTGGGCTCTGTGTTGTTTAGGCCAGGTTTCATTCTGTTGCACTGTCTGTGAGCTTTGTGTGTTTTTATTCAGTGTGCTTCATTTTTTGCACATTAGATAGCAGTATGTTACTTTGTTTAAACTTGTCTTTGTTGTTTTAATTGTAACTGTCTGTGAAGTGTGTGACATGTGTGCATCTGGTGCTTAAGTCCAGGCAGGGCCGGCCTTAGGATAAATAGCACCCTGTGCAAGATTTGTTACTGGCGCCTAGCATCCCACCCCAAAAAAACCCTACCCCCTGGGCACACACAATACTCTGTTGAATGCTGCTTGCCTTCAAATCAAGTTCCCCACCTGCGCTTACTGTCTTTCAGTATCTTCAGTGCGTGCTTGTATATATGGTGCGTACATCATTATGTAACAAGTAACATACTATCAGTGAGATTCAATAAAAGGTCTTATCGTTTAAAATGGTGCTAATTTTGCCCCAGCCAATCAGATCTTATTTAACATTTGAAAGCTAACATCTGATTGGTTGGGGCAAATTTAGCACCTTTTTAAACGATAAGAACAGCACAGCATACAGACATCTTAAGTTACACTTATATGTGCTGGGGCTTAGTATGTGGTGAGGTTCTGATACATATATTTGATCTGGAGGACCGTAACTAGAGGGGCTGTGGTACTGATGCACAACTTTGAGCTACAGGTCGGTGACCTAAGACTCCCAGCTGGCGCCACCCTGGTAATGCCCAGGTTGTCCATATCAAAGGCCGGCCCTGAGTCCAGGTAATGCCTGTGTAGTCCATACCACCGTCCCGGTTTGAGTAGGTGGACAGGAGCATGTCTACGGTGTTTGTGGTGGGCGGGACATGGCATTCTGGTATTTGTATGGGCTGGGGGCATGTCCAGGTGGTGTGGCATTTGGGGTTGTGGCCACACAGTTTGGGGGGGTGGGTGCGATGTTTGTGGGCATGATGTTTTGTGGCATGGGCATGATGTTTGGGGATCTACAATTCCTTATGGATTAGGCCTTAGTGCAATTGCTTAGTTTTCCCCCATACAAATGTCAAGATGTGCTCATAAGGGCTGCCTTTAGATGTAATTAGACTGCTAGCTCAGTGACTAAGTTTCAAAAAATTAGCTTGCACAGTTACCAAAAGTGGCATAAGAAAATACTGCAGAGGTTCCCTTGCAGTACTTGCTGATAGCCAATGACATACTTGCTGTATACACTTACAATGATGTTAGAATGATCAACATTACCTCATATGGCATTAAAGATGATTTGGCCAAAGCTCCATAAATAATGTCCACCTTTGATATATATTACTACCAGCAAACCCCCAATTCTTAAAAGACCTCTCCCACCTCTTTCCCTTCTCTCTTGCTCTCCCCCTCCCCCTTTTTCCCTTCTATCTCCCCGCTTCTTTCTCTTTCTCCCTTATTTCATTCTCTCCTCCTCTCTTTCTCTCTCTCGCTCTCTTTCCCCCTTCTCTTTCTCTCTCTCCCCCTTTTCTTTCTCTCTCTCTCTCTCTTTCCCTTCACTCTCTCTTCCTCTCTCTGGCCCCCTTTGTGGTGTCTCGCATGCGCGTTGCGTCATCAACCCTGCTCGTCCTTTACACCTCTCAGTTAGTATATAGGATTATTATTTTTATTATTACTATTTTTATTAATGAATATAATAGTTTATTGCTTGTGAAGCTTCCTTCTCATACATCCAGGTCATGGTATATCTGTATTTAATTAGATCAACTGGACTTGAAGTTTAGTTCTTGAAGACGTTTCGCTATTCATCCAACTGGCTTTCTCAATTCAGAATGAATTGTAAAATAGCCCATTTATTCTTTCTTTAAAATCGTGTGGAAAAATTCAGGGAGATTCAATAAAAGTTCTAAATATTTTAAATAGTGCTAATTTTGCCCCAACCAATCAGATACCATTTAACATTTGAAAGCTAACATCTGATTGGTTGGGGCAAAATTAGCACCATTTTAAACAATAAGAACTTTTATTGAATAACCCTGGTTGTTTGAGTTGTACAGCCAATCCTGTTACAGCTCAGAGATCCCTCCCTCAGACAGAACACAGATTTCAGTGCAGTTTTTGTGTAAACACATTACAAATGCTCCTGTCCCTAACAATGATAAATTTCTTTGATTTTCATACAAAAAAGATAAGTAATCTTTGCAGTTTATTTCTTTGCTAGGAGGGATGTACGAAACAGAATGTAAACTTTTCAGTAAAAAATAAAAGTGACTCTGGGGAATCGAACCTACAATTAACCTATGTCTTGCTAAAAAGAAAGCTTTCTACCACTATCCCACTTTTGCTAGGAATGCTGGGGGATTGAACCTGTGTCTCAATGGTCTGTTTGTTTCAAACCCAGCACTTCAGTAGAGCGCCACCACTGCCTTTGCAGAAGATGCAAGTACATTTCAGTAAATGACAGTAAAATCAGTTCATTTTTATTGCTCCAGAAAGGCTGTCAGCAATTCACGCTGGTTGGTAAATAAAAAAACAGAGCTGCTATACATAAAGTTTGCACATATGTAGAAATGTTATATTTTTCTGGAAACATGATTGAAATAAACAAACAAAAAGCAATAAAATCAGGCAGTAGACTATGTTGTTTTGTTTCATAAGTAAACTAGGGGATTTGAACTTGTGACTTCTTGGACTGTGTGTTGCTAAAAACACAGCATTTACATGGTGCACCCCCAGCAGCCCAACAATGAATATAGGTACATTTAAGAATATTGTCTTTCACTAGAAACTCTGAATGAAGACAGTAAATACTGAGGTCAGGGGAAGTGACTCTTTGAAGCCAACATGGGCTGTGAGTTGTACTGGCAACAAAATGGAAGCTTTCTTAGTTACAGAATCTATTACTTACATGTACTAAATGCAACTAACTAGAGAAGAATTTTTCAATGCATAGATGTGGGCAGAAAAGCTTCACATAAGGATTTTTTAAAAAGTTTAGTTTTTATTTAACCATAAAAGAATAAAATCAACGTGTGTTTAGATCACTCTGGAGTGCTCCCATATTTTTTTAGTTATTACTCGTTTTTCTTAGCATTCCACAAAATAAATATGGTATCCCCAGAGTGATCTAAACACACGTTGGTTTTCATTCTTTTATAATTTGATAATATATTAGGCTGCAGGAACCAACCTCCTTCTAGTGACTTCAAAACCCTTTTTTCACATAGGCTATATTGTCATTTAAAATATGCTGCAAAAAACAAAAGTGCTCTGGGTTAACAAAAGAATTTAACTTTGAAAATGCTAATTTTATGCTATTAAAAAAATCAGGTTATGATACTGAATAGAAGTGGACTGCATTTAAAGGGGTAGTAAGTTATTGCACTTCTGAATGTATGCCCTTGAAGAACTAATGGGGAAAAAATGAGGTCCACACCTACATGACATGGAAAGAAAGAAAAGGGCATTTAAAATATGTAAAAAAAATAAAATAAAAAGCAATTAAGAATGCTAAAATAGAAAATGAAGTACAAATAGCTGAACAAAGCGATACCAGCCTATAACCTGTTTTTTAAGTATACAGTATTAATAGTAAAAACACATGGGAAAAAATGTGGGAACATTAAATAGTGGAGCTAAGATGGTTATAGAGGATGTCGAGAAGGAAAACAAACTAAACCTTTATTTATTTTTTTATATACACTATAGAGCAGTCGAGTCCTAATAGAGTTTGTAGTAATAAGAATGGTAAAAAGATTCACTCTGGTTGTCAGAAGGTATGGTACAGAAACAAATAGACAAATTTAATATCAATATTACTTGAACCTGATAAAATACACTCACAGGACCTTAAAATAGGTACATTTCAAAGATGACAGACAGAATCTTCTGCTGCTGCCATGCAGGAAAAACCACAGAGCAGCAGCAGCGGAAGACAGCCAAGGGAACAAGTGCTGGTACGTTTATTTAGGAGCCTTGTCTAGGTTTAGGGGGGTAATTATTAGTTTTCATTAGGGTATTGGGCATCTCTTTAAATTTCGTTTTTGTCTTTTCCATGGTTTGTGGTGGTTTAAATATTCTATGACATCTGGTAATTGTTCTTTTTAAAAATGGAAGAATCACCTGGCTTGTGGTGCCTGGTTGTTCTCTTTATGTTTCGAGGAGGGGGAGTGAGTTATATTGACTTTGACAGTAGGTTGGCTGCCATTTCTAATATACAGCTGGCCACTATTTCTAGACATGCTCTGGAAAAGAAACAGAAATAAAATGTAATCTAATAGAGCTCTGGATCGTGCAGCCAAGTTGGGGTTGGAGACTTTCCACTCCAGCTGTAATTGAAGCCAAAATATATTTTAGCTCCTATAAACTTTGCAGAGGCAAAAAAGGTAGACATTATTTCAGCTACTAACATTTTTGTTTCTTTTTGGAACAATATAGTTTTCTCTTCATTGCTAAATTGAAGTATTGTTTGTGAAGTCTTTCTTTCTCCTACAGATAAAAAGTTTCAAAAAACTAAAACGAGATGTAAAAGCTGAAAACTCCTTAGGGTCATATTTATGAAGTAGAGGAAATCTTTTAGATTTTTGCTGTGGATTTTCTGCCTGTGTGTCAGAACTCTCACTGTCTCTACAGCGGTGAAGTTGAATTACAGATCAGGGAATTTGTAAAGTAATTAATGACTGTAAAACACTCATAACCCATTACTGTAGATAGGATAATAGTTTTTATACCTTTTTGGTGGCAGTTTAGCAGATGTACACAATAGCCAAACATCTTATGGCCATTATCTAGCAATACTAAATAAAAATACATTCATTACAAAACAATTTAAAGGGCAAAAAAGTTCCCAAAATGCACTTATTCCATCTAAGACTTGGTGAATTCTTTTTGTATACGTTACCATAAAAACTCTATTTGTTATTTTATAAATGCAAAGTGGTGGAGGCAGCAAAAAAATAAAGTGCACTGTAAACAAGTCAACACAGCAAAATGATGCTTCTTAATAAAACACCTTTTACAACAAATCTGTTAAATTCCACCACAATATCAATTACTTTTACCCTCATTTCATTGCAATCACAAGGCAGTAACATAATGCTAAACTTCATCTAGTCTGCAGCAGTAAATTTACTGACAGTGAGCAAAAATCCATACATTTTAAATGTGTCAGTATGGTGAAATACAAATTGGCTAATCATATAGCTTAATCTTTACTATATTTGGGAAACACAGGGTGTAGTTTAAGGTTAGATATCTATATCTTTGCTCTGGTTTCAGGTACTTGAAAGTGAAATGTTTATATGAGGTCCTCACCCTGGGTATTTGTATTGGGAGGGGGTGGGTGGGTACAGTATAATTGCCCACATTGCATTGCAGACATGAAATAAGTTGATTACTTTCTCAGGAAAGACTTGGGAAAATGCAGATCTGTTTATTGTGTGGGCTGATCTGCCCTTAACAAAAATTAGATCTTTCACTGGGTTGATAGCTATATTCAAACACAGCTAGAATAACAACAGAAAATATATCACATGGGAAAAACAAAATAAAGGTAGAGGTAAGGGAATAGCAAAGAGAGTTGGGGGATAAAGGCAATGCATAAAAAGCTGTGACTGCTGACACCACAACCAATGATTAACTGCTCTTTTCCTTGCTTGCAGAGAAGGAGGGCAATACTAATTCATTAATGCTGGGTTAGGAATGCATGTAATAAAGTACAAAGTTGGGGCTAGGGGCAGGTAAATGAGAAGTGACTGTTTCTTTTTTGTTTTAATGGTGGATATGCAATTTAAAGCATTAGTACACTGGGGAATTAGTTTTTTTAAATGCCCTTTTCTTACCTTACCTTAGATACTGTACCATATTTTCATTGATCTGTCTCCTATTTTTTTAGATATCCAATCTAAAACAACTTACTTTTCAGCTGTCAATCAAGTGCCTTAGTATCATAAACTGTTATGTATAGCTTTGCTGTAGCTGGAATGGTGGCATTTGGTATGTGAACTGCATGGTGGGAAATTCCCTCTCCCAATGCTGCCCCATAGGGATTACTGAGCATGCTTGCCCTCACAGAGAGTCAGATAGTCTGGCAGGGGGCTGGAGGACTGGCAGGGGGCTGGAGGAATGAGCTTGAGAAAACCAGTACTGGATTAAAGTCATGCTGCAACACAAACACATCAGAGTAAGAACTACTTACATGCATTCATTTATAGATTGAAATGATGCAAAGGCCTTTTTTTCAGTGTACTATTCTTTTAAGTACTCGGTGGGGTTTTCATTTTTTATTACAGGCAGTTCCTGGCTTACAAACAAACTCTGTTAAGAAATGTATTCAAGTTAGAACCCCATTGTACGACATATATAATGTCATATTGGTCTGTGTGTGTTCTCCCTGTGTTTGTTTATGTCTACAGATTACAGGGGCATGGCTAGGTGTCCAGGGGATTGAGTGCCATAAGGGAAAGGCACATGCTAATGCTAGTGGAATGGCATTCAGTCATTGGCTGTGATGTAATCTGACAGCAACTAACTGGAAGAAACAGAAAGCAGAAAGAGAGGTAACAGAACATCAGGCAACATTTCAGGTTGCCTGATAGTTAGATTTCTAACTATTGCAGTTTTGATGTTTGGTGGAGATTTAGCTAGATACACTGTATCATTTTAATTTGCCCTGGAAATTACAGGGCAGCAATAAAGGCAAATTAAGTAAAAAATATATCCATAACTAGTTTGTTTTTCATTATAGACTTTAGGGAAACCCTAAAGGGCCGATGAGGTAAGAAAATGTTACGTCTTACCTGACTGCAATCTTTTAAACTCCCTTATTGCATTATGGGATCCCGGGCAAAATTGCTGTGCAAATCTTAACATTTAAGATTTTATTTACTACATAAGCTACCTGTGTGAAATTAGTGATCGAGCTAGCATGGGGTTTCGCACTAATTAAGCACAAATATGGCTGATGTAGCATCGGCCAAAAATAACTTAAAAATAGTTAATTTATATTTCAAAAAATACTTTATGACACAGAATATATCATGTAGATTACGAAGTATTTTGCCATAGTTCTAGCTACAAATCCACATTTGGATGTAGTATAACAACTTAAAAATGTCTGGATTTGTGTGTGTAATCAGATGTGAACCTCCTGAATTTACAAAAAAGATGGTTAAAAACTATTTCTGAGGGTCGACAATACAGACCTGCCTTGACGTTTATGATGCTACAGCAGGAGCACCCAAAAAAGGCATGAATAGAAATTTGTCATAATATTTGATCACATCCTAATTCCTTACTCTATAATGTTCCACTGCACCTTCTTCTACCCTTACCCTTGCCCTAGTTTTCACCCACCCTCCATTATTGGACTGCACTTCTAGGACACACCAGGGGCTCACCTAACATTTCATATCTCTATTATCATACATATCATACATTTTACTTGCCAAGTGGGTTTAGGTAGGATTTCAACCTTTGAGTCCTCTTATTTTATTTTTTCACAAAATCTCCTTAAAGCACGGAGTTCTATGAATAACAACCTCTGGAATTCTGCATGTATGAAAGCATGACAACGTTACATTGCCGAAGGTGTGTAGATTCCAAAAATATATAGTTTGTGGGGTGAATTCCAAGTTGAATAGGCTGTTCAAATACAAGAACACTTTGATTTTTTCTTGTAATACACTTGTGCAGCATCCCATTGGAGGTAGTTGGTGGCCACGCCTCTATGTGCACCCACGCATATGGCATACCGTTTGATTCAAGACATGTGGGAGATTGACATTTAGTGGGTTGTTTGCTTGTCAAGTGGGTTTAGGTGGGATTTCAAACTTTGAATCATCTTGTTTTATTTTTTACAAAATCTCCTAAAAACACACGAGTTCTTTGGATCACCGAGTCTGGAATTCTTCATGTATGTATGAAAGCATGGTGACCGTAACGTAGCGTAGGTGTGTAGATTCCAAAAAATATAGAGTTTGTGGGGGGAATTTGCAAGTTTCGGAACTGTTCTTTAGAAAAAGTGTAGGCTTGTAAAATTACAGAGCACTTTGATTTTTTCTTGTAATTGCATTTGTGCATGCATTCCATTTGAACTAGTTGGTGGCCACGTCTCTGTGTGCATCCACGCATATAGCATACCGTTTGATTCAGAACATGTGGGAAAATCACATTTAGTGGTTTTTTTTTACTTGTCAAGTGGGTTTAGGTAGGATTTCAACCTTTGAATCATCTTATTTTATTTTTTACAAAAATTCCTAAAAGCACCAAGTTTATGGAGTACTGTGTCTGGAATTCTTCATGTAGATGATGAAAGCAGGACAACATTAGTAGCTGAAGGTGTGTAGATTCCAAAAATATATAGTTTGTGGGGTGAATTTCCAAGTTGAATAGGCGTGTCAAATTACAGAGCATATTGATTTTTTCTTGTAATGCACTTGTGCATGCGTCCCATTTGAGCTAGTTGGTGGCCATGTGTCCGTGTGCACTCATACATATGGCATACCGTTTGATTCAGGCATGTGGGAGATTGATATTTAGTGGGGGGTTTTATGTGGGGTGAATTTCCAAGTTGAATTGGTTGTTCAAATTACAGAGCACTTTGATTTTTTCTTGTAATTACACTTGTGCATGCATCCCATTGGAGCTAGTTGGTGGCCACGCCTCTATGTGCACCCACGCATATGGCATACCGTTTGATTCAAGACATGTGGGAGATTGACATTTAGTGGGTTTGTTTGCTTGTCAAGTGGGTTTAGGTGGGATTTCAACCTTTGAATCATCTTGTTTTATTTTTTACAAAATCTCCTAAAAACACAGAGTTCTTTGGATCACCGAGTCTGGAATTCTTCATGTATGTATGAAAGCATGGTACCGTAACGTAGCTGTAGGTGTGTATATTCCAAAAATATAGAGTTTGTGGGGGGAATTTGCAAGTTTCGGAACTGTTTCTTTAGAAAAAGTGTAGGCTGTTCAAATTACAGAGCACTTTGATTTTTTCTTGTACTTGCATTTGTGCATGCATTCCATTTGAACTAGTTGGTGGCCACGTCTCTGTGTGCATCCACGCATATAGCATACCGTTTGATTCAGAACATGTGGGAGAATCAGATTTAGTGGGTTTTTTTACTTGTCAAGTGGGTTTAGGTAGGATTTCAACCTTTGAATCATCTTATTTTATTTTTTACAAAATCTCCTAAAAGCACCAAGTTCTATGGAGTACTGTGTCTGGAATTCTTCATGTATGTATGAAAGCAGGACAACGTTACGTAGCTGAAGGTGTGTAGATTCCAAAAATATATAGTTTGTGGGGTGAATTTCCAAGTTGAATAGGCTGTTCAAATTAAAGAGCACTTTGATTTTTTCTGTAATTGCACTTGTGCATGCTCCCATTTGAGCTAGTTGGCCATGTGTCTGTGTGCACTCATACATATGGCATACCGTTTGATTCAGGACATGTGGGAGATTGATATTTAGTGGGGGGTTTTATTTGTGGGGGGCCTTTTCAAGTTTCGGGGCTGTTTGCATTTACAGAGCACTTTGATTTTTTCTTGTAATTACACTTGTGCATGTGTCCCATTTGAGCTAGTTGGTGGCCACGTCTCTGTGTGCACCCACACAGCATAACGTTTGATTCAGGACATGTGGGAGATTCACATTTAGTGAGTTTTTTTGCTTGTCAAGTGGGTTTAGGTAGGATTTCAACCCTTGAATCATCTTATTTTATTTTTCACAAAATCTCCTAAAAACACAGAATTCTTTTGATTACTCCGTCTGGAATTCTTCATGTATGTATGAAAGCTTGGCACCGTAACATAGCTGAAGGTGTGTAGATTCCAAACATATATAGTTTGTTATGGATATTTCCAAGTTTGGGGCTGTTTCCTTAGAAAAAGTGTAGGCTGTTAAAATTACAGAGCACTTTGATTTTTTCTTGTAATTGCATTTGTGCATGCGTCCCATTTGAGCTAGTTGGTGGCCACGTCTCTGTGCATCCACACATATGGCATACCGTTTGATTCAGCACGTGAGGAGATTGATATTTAGTAGGGGGGTTTATTTGTGGGGGCATTTCCAAGTTTGGGGCTGTTTAATTTACAGAGCACCTCGTTTTTTTTCTTGTAATTGCACTTATGCATGCTTCCCATTTGAGTTAGTTGGTGGCTATGTCTCTGTGTGCACCCACGCATATGGCATACCATTCAGGGAATTTGAAAGATTGATAAGTGACAAGTTTTTTTACATGACATGGAAATTTGCCATGATTCTTAACTTAACTGAATTGTATTTTTATAAATTTTTCCTGAAAATCTGGTAAAAAAAGCAAAATTCTTCACAAAAGTGCACCCACACCATTGATGGTATGCATAAAAGTATCACACCATTGTGTAGCTGAAGATGTGTAGATTCCAAGAATATATAGTTTTGGCAGGTATTTCTAATATAGAGGGGTGTTTAGTCTGACAAATCTGAAATGTTGCTGTAATTGAGCCACTGATCATTGGCTCACTTTGTGGCTAGTCGATTCCACGTCTGCGTGTGTAACCATACATAGGGCATACCATTTGATTCAGGACACTTCGGTGATTGATATTTGGTAACTTTTTTTTACATTACTTGGGATTTTGGCATGATTTCTACCTTTGAGAGTGTTTTTTTTTAAATTTTTTAGAAAATCTGCTAAAACTGTGAACTTTTACGAAGAACTACGCCCACACCATTGATGGTATGAATGAACAAACTACAGAATTACGTAGATAAAGGTGTGTAGACTTGAGAAATATATAGTTTGTGGGGGGTGTTTTGTGGGGAAAAACTGCAGACTGTTCAAATTCAGAGTTAAATATTTTTGCTGTTTCTGAGCCATTGTGCATTGTCTCACTTCGTGGCCATTCGCTTCCACGTCCGCGTGTGTAACCACACATATGGCATACCGCTTGATTCAGAACATTTGGGAGGTTGAAATTTAGTAACTTTTTTTTACATTACATCAGGTTTTGGCATGATTTCTACCTTTTGAAATTGTTTTTTTTTCTTTTTTTCAGAAAAGTGCGAACTTCTTCAAAGAACTGCGCCCACACCATTGATGGTATGAATGAACAAACTATAGCGTTATATAGCTGAAGGTGTGTAGATTTCAGGAATATATATAGTTTGTGGGGGGTATTTCTGAATTACGGGGGTGTTTTGTGAAAAAAACTGCAGCCTGTTCAAATTCAGAGTTGGCTAAATAGTTTCGCTGTTTCTGAGCCATTGTACATTGTCTCACTTCGTGGCTATTCTCTTCCACGTCCGCGTGTGTAACCACACATATGGCATACCGTTTGATTCAGGACATTTGGGATATTGATATTTAGTAACTTATTTTTACATTCCATGAGGTTTTGGCATGATTTCTACCTTTTGAAGTTGTTTTCTGTGAATTTTTTCAGACAAATGCAAACTTCTATAAAGAACTGGGCCCACACCATTGATGGTATGAATAAACAAACAAACTACAGTGCTACATAGCGGAAGGTGTGTAGACTTCAGGAATATATAGTTTTTGGGGGGTATTTATGAGTTACGGGGGTGTTTTGTGGAAAAAAGTGCAGACTGTCCAAATTCGGAGTTGGCTAAATATTGTTGCTGTTTTTAAGCCATCATGCATTGTCTCACTTTGTGGCTTTTCAACTTCCACGTCCGCGTGTGTAACCACACATATGGCATACCGTTTGATTCAGGACATTTGGGAGATTGATATTTAGTAACTTATTTTTACATTCCATGAGGTTTTGGCATGATTTCTACCTTTTGAAGTTGGTTTTTTGTTCATTTTTTCAGACAAATGTGAACTTCTATGAAGAACTGTGCCCACACCATTGATGGTATGAATGAACAGTGTTAGATAGCTGAAGGTGTATAGATTTCAGGAATATATAGTTTGTGGGGGTATTTATGAGTTATGGGGGTGTTTTGTGGAAAAAACTGCAGACTGTTCAAATTCGGAGTTGGCTAAATATTTTAGCTTATTCTGAGCCATCGTGCATTGTCTCACTTCGTGGCTATTCGCTTCCACGTCTGCGTGTGTAACCACACATATGGCATACCATTTGATTCAGGACATTTGGGAGATTGATATTTGGTAACTTTTTTTTAGATTCCATGAGGTTTTGGCATGATTTCTACCTTTTTGAATGTTGTTTGATGTTAACTTTTTTGAAAATCTGGTAAAAGTGCGAAATTCTACGAAGAACTGGGCCCACACCATTGATGGTATGAATGAATAAACTACAGCGTTACATAGCTGAAGGTGTGTAGATTTCAGAATATATAGTTTGTCGGGGGTATTTCTGAGTTAGGGGGGTGTTTTTGTGGAATAACTGCAGACGTTCAAATACAAAAGTGGCTAATTTTTTTTTGCTGCTACTGACACATTGGCATTGGTCCACTCTGGGTTAGTTGGTAGCCATGTCTCTGGGTACACCCATGCATGTGGCATACCGTTTTATTCGGGAGGGGTTAGGCTTTCATATTTGAGATGCGTTTGAACTTTCCTCCACAGTTTTTAGCTGAAATTCGCATTTGATTTTGTCTCTGATTTTACAGTTGAGGAAAAAAAGGAAAATGTGAGAAAATAACTTACAATTGGACGAAGAGCTGCGTCCGGGTATCTACATTTTGATTGAAACTAACCTCACTCATAAAATCCTGCGGGTGTGTAGTTTCTAAAAATATCTCACTTGTGTGGATATTTTAGTTAATTTGGTAGATATTCTATGTTAACTGTCAGTAGTGGTTATACATTTTAATTTGGTGTAATATTCTTGAAGGTGCAGTTTTAGTTTGGGGGGGTCTCCTGTACAGGAAAAGTCGGGTACCTACATATATCTGGTATCATTGTACTCGGGAGTATGAGAAATTTTAGAAACAGTAAGATATTTGTGTGTAACCTTAATATAACTATAAATAAAAATGGCAAAAATCCATGAAAATGTGCAAATGTAAAATTTTTTTTACATATTTTACCCATAATTCCAGTAAAATTTCCAGAAAAGTTACAAAATTCTGTTAGTGTGTTAAAGTACACTTTGTGCTGAAAAAAACAATGTATAATATTCCTGATTTACTGCAAGGTTTCCAACTGTAAAATTAGTCTAAAGCGATTAAGGGCAAAATCCTGAAAATTCTGCTGGCACTTAACGCAAAAAAAAAAATTAAATTCTGCTGGCACTGAAAGGGTTAAACTTAATTTCTAGTAAATACAAGTTTTATTATTATTGTGCTACTATTTTCTATCTGAAAATGATATGTGTGTGTTCATATGTAAGAGAGACAGTATAAGTTAAATACCCTCCTATAAGGTTTAACTAATAGTGATAGTGGTAATCAAGCTTGATTATGCCTCTATTCACAGGTGCATCTAATCAAGAACGTGGTAATCATGTTTTATTATATCCACAATCACAGCTTTATTTATTGAAGTATGTGCCATAATGAAGGGGGCTTTGACTCCCCAAAACTTTACGTGTATTTGGTTTTCAGCACTTTAATAAATGATTTTTTGAATTAGTATTTTTGAGTGAGCCTCCCTTCAACTCTCTTGTATTTGCCATAATGTCTTTAGCTCAAAAACTGTGAGATGAGATGCAGTCCAAAACATGTGAAGAATAAAAGAGAAGAAATAGAAGGAACAGCAATTTTACATTAATGCAAATGGCGCAGGCCCTACTACTAAATTGTAAAACACACGCTAGCACAATATTATATTAGTGTTTTATACTTATTTGGTCGTTAATGGCCTGTTTATAATTTATATTTGTGCTATTTATATAACACAAACAAAAGTAGCTTTTCATTCTACAGTATATGCACGATTTAGCAAAAATAATAAAAATGTAATGCAACTATTTTCACAAAATGGTGCTGTCTTGGCAAATGCCTCAAAAGATATAATAGAAAGTCAAGTGAGTGGCAATTTCTTAAATGCTGACAGCAGTGTGCACATTTACAAATATACATGGGCAATTGAAACAGGGATTGTCAATCACAAGATCAATGTTCGTGGGGGTGAGAGATTAATTATATAAAGCTCTCTTTCCTTTGACAACAAATGCGCTATGTACTTTTATGCTCAGCATTTCTACAATCATCGAAATCTAGAAAAATATTATATATACTTCTCAAAAGAAAGAATAGAGGGAGTACAATCCAAGTAGGGGCCATACACACCGCAACATAATTGTATCATACAATAATTGTATAGTGAGCAAAGGCAAAATCAGACGAGGAAAATCAATTCCTTTGGTTAAATTTTATTGTTACAGAAATTAAAAATGATTGGTACCCTAGGTATCAGGGAGATTCAATAAAAGTTCTTATCTTTTAAAATGGTGCTAATTTTGCCCCAACCAATCAGATTTTATTTAACATTTGAAAGCGTACATCTGATTGGTTAAGGCAAAATTAGCACCATTTTAAACGATAAGAACTTTTATTGAATAACCCTGAATATGTATTAATAAGGAAAACACAATAATTTGTAATTTGAAAGAACAGGGGGGTCTGTGTCATATATGTAATTTATCCAATCTACATCATGGGAATTAGGGACCGAAAGCCTGCTTTCACCTGATCCCTAGCCTTAAACTCATCAGGCCTTGGAACTCCAATTGCATCTACCGTATATACTCGAGTATAAGTTGATCCGAGGATAAGTCGAGGTACCTATTTTTACCTGAAAAATTTGTAAAAACTGATTGACTCGAGTATAAGTTGAGGGTAGAAATTATCACCACTACTGTCTTCTGATTCTGTGTTGTTTTTAGGCTTTAGTTGCCCTTTAAATGGACAGCAGAATTCCCATACATGAATCCCATACAGTAATAGCCAAATCCAGTACCAGTAACCTCCAATTCCTTGGCACTCCAAATGTTTGGAAACTACAACTCCCAGCATGCTTTGTTGCTGGGAGTTTCAGTTTCTAAACATGTGGAGTGGCATGGTTCAGTAAACTTTTAATTAAGCTTACCATCATTTACAATTATCCTGACCCCATATTGTAAAGGGTCCTCTGACTCCATATAGTAAAGGGCCCTCTGACCCCCATATAGTAAAGGACTCTCTGACCCCAAAAGTTAAAATGTCACCTGAGAGTTGTAGTTTCAAGCTGTCATTTGCACTGCTGAGTGAGTCCAGTAGCCAGACTACAGGAAGCAGGAAGTGTAAAGGCAGATCAGCTCCTGTAACTTTCTATGCAGGTTAACACAGTGCCACCTACTGGTTACTATCCGCAATTGCAGAATTTTGATCTAAATCGAGGTTAGGTTTTCAGGCTACTTTTAAAGCCTGAAAAATTCGACTTATATATATATAAATTTCCCCTTCACTCCCTTTGACCCCCCTGCTACCCATGCCCCTTATACATACATGCCAACATTGGACCATCATATAATGGCTCAAGAGAATTTCTTCTCACAAATTTCTTTACCAATACCCAATCGCCGGGTAGTAGGCTGTGAGTTCCTGTATCTGACTCAGGGTCTGGAATAGAAGAGAACACTTAGGCATATATCCGAGTTCATTCTCGTGACAATGCGACCACATAATTGGTTAACAGATTGCAACTGTAATTGTTGTGGAAAGTAACAGCCAAGCCTAGGTGCTGACTCAAACAAAAAAGGGGACAGGGAATGTTCTCCCCTTGGTGTGTATCTGACACTAAATAGGGCAATAGGTAAACTGTCTGGCCAGCTCATACCAGTTTCTTGGGCCATTTTTAGCATTCTAGCCTTTAGGGTGCCGTTCATTCTTTCAACTTTTCCACTACTCTGGGGGTGGTAGGGTGTATGAAATGCCAGAGTGACCCCTAACGCTGCATAAATTTCTTTATTTAGAGAAGCTGTGAAGGCGGGTCCATGAGCCATCATCTATCACTTCTGGGACCCCATATCGCCATACTATCTCAGACAGTAATTTATTGGCTGTGGTTTTGGCAGTCATATTGGATACCGTATATGTTTCTTGCCAGTTGAAAAACATGTCTATGACCACAAGGATGTCAAATCATCCACTCTTTGGCATCTGTATATGGTTAATCTGTATTCTTTGGAATGGATACAGATACTTTGCTAGATGCTTTTGTGGCATCTTCTCAGTGTGTCCTGGGTTGCATTTCGCACAGATGGTCCATGACCTACAGAATTTATCTGTCATTGTCACATATAGTATAGTATAGTATAGTAGTATAGTATTGGAGGTTGAATAAAGACATACGTCCATCCAGTCCAAACCATTAGCATATCATCATTTACTGCCTAACTGTTGATCAGAGGAAGGCAAAAAACCCCCACCAAATTATGAAGGGGGAAAAAATCCTTCCTGACTCCAAGTGGCAATCGGAAATTTCCCTGGATCAACTCTACTTTATGTATCAATACCAGTAACTTGCACATTCCTTGTTTGCAGAAACTCATCCAGCTTTTTTTGAAAATGACCAATGAACCTGCCATTCAACGTCCACTGGAAGACAGTTCCACAGCCTTAACCTCTCACAGTGAAAAACCTTCCGAAGCTTGAAGCCTAAACCTTTTTTCTTCAAGTCTTAAGGGATGTCCTTGTGTCCTTTGAATGTTCTATTGGTGAACAATGCCCAGATAGTTATTGTATGGCCCTTAATATTATACACAGTAATCATATCCCCACGCAAGCGCCTTTTCCCAGCGTACATAATTGTAACTTTTCCAGTCTTCTTCATATTCAAGCTCCCCCATACCCTTATTATTAGTTGCCCTTCTCTGAACCCTTTCCATTTCAAAGATGTCCTTTTTGTACACAGATTCCAAAATGCACTGCATATTCAAATGAGGCCTTACCAATGCTTTGTAAAAGAGGGAGAATTACATTTTCCTCCCTTGAATCCATACCTCTCTTTATACAAGACAATACCATGCTGGCTCTGGCTGTTGCCGCCTGGCACTGCTTGCTACCTTTAAGTTTGTTATCCACCAAAACTCCAAGATCCCTTTCCAACACGGATTCACTTAACACAGAGCCATTTATTGTATAAGTAGCACAAGTATTTTTAAGTCCAAAATGCATCACCTTACATTTATCAACATTGAATTTCATCTGCCACTTAGCAGCCCAATGTGATAATCTATCTAGATCCCCTTGCAACGATTGTGGTGTAGTACTTGTTGATGAGGGAGTTCATAAGAGTTTTTGACAAATGTGCGGCTCCATGAGACCACTGGACTTATGCTGGATACATATTCCTGGGTAAGCAGAATTTTTTACTGCATGTAAACAGGCCGTCTTCTGCTTTCAACCTTCCTTTTCTTCTAGGCTTGTTTTATCTTGGAGTTCACTCATGTAGACCCTTTTTATTGGTAGTGTTTGCATGGTTAGCGTCGGGCACTTCTCTTCTGACACTCCTGTCTGTTTCCCATGACTCAATGGCTGCTCATTTTGCTGCTGAGTCAGCCAAGTGGTTACCCCTTTCTTCAGTTGAATTCAATTTCCTATGTGCTTTTACTTTTAGGGTTGCCACTTGGGTTTGGAGGAGCAAGGCATCCACCAGGTCTGTGATGACTGAGCTGTGTTTCCTGCCTGCTGCTCTCAGGAATCCCCTTGTTTCCCAGATGACGCCAAACTCCTGGGCCACACCAAAGTCATGTTGTTAGTCTTTATGAACATTCTCTCTCTTTCCCTCGGCCAACTTGCATTCTGTTGTGAGACCCTGTAACTGCTTCCTGTGCTTGGAGGATGGTATCTTCAGTAGTGACTGTATACGGTAAGATATTTGCCTTGCTCATCAGCAAATCGGGATCCGTCCACAAAAATGCTGAGCTCAGGGTCTTCTAATGGTTGTTTGCTGTTGGGAGGTGTGTGGTCTCCATTCAAAGTAGTCATGGGGTTAATCATTCTCTTGTTCCTAATCATTCTCTTGTTCCTGAATATTCTCTTGTTCCTCCCATCCCCCTTGGGAAGTGAAAGGAGAGTGGCAGGATTTCAAATTTTACAGCGTAACAAGGTGATGGTCAGGCAACAGGAGGCAACATTGGAGTCTCAGGTGTCTGGCAGTAGACAAGTGTTTGGGTTGGACTTGGTTGAGTTTAGCAGCAATGGCATGGGGGCAAGCAATACAAGGCAATATCCCAACACCAAGTTTGGTGAGCAATGGGCAGGTTATCCGCAAAGAAGTTGGAGGTCATCAACGTATTGTAGGAGGGTTACTGTTGGGTGGTCCTTCTGCCATATATTGAGTATGTTGGCCATTGCTTTGGCAAATTGGCTAGGAGAATTTAGCTCCCCTTGAGGCATAACTGCCCAGATGTATTGCCGGCTGTCGTGGGTGAAAGCGAAGAGAAACCTGCAGGATGAATGAGTGGGACACTGTAGGATGCATTTGCCAAATCCACGACTGTGAAGTACCTCGCTGATGGTGGTATACCTGCAAGCAGAGTGTGGGGATTTGGGACTATTGGTGTCTCCAGAATGGTGGCTTCATTGACAGCTCTGAGATCTTGGACTATTCTGTACTTTTCTGGCTTTTTTCTGGTGTCTTCTTCCTTACAGGGAAATAGAGGTGTATTGCAAGGAGATGTACATATAACAAGGGCTCCATTGGCCATGAGAGACTTGACTTGTTTTGAAATTGCATCAGATTGGGATGGTTTCAGTGTGTATTGTGGTTTTCTGGGCAAGGAGGCCCCAGGCTTCAGTTCCACAATGACTGGGCGAACCTTCCAGTGGCCAATGTCTTCAGGTCCTGTGGACCACAAAGAGCTGGAGATTCTGGCCAGCATAGAGCTGAGGAATCATCCAGCCCCAACGTTGAAGAGACAGAAATGGTCCTATCCAGAGAGAATGTAATGGATGCTTGTAGTCTAGACAAAACGTCCACACCATACAGTTTCAGAGGGCAAGTGGAAGAAACAATAAACCAGGCTAGGAGAACCAGGAAGGTTCCAATCTGCAGTGGGTGAGTCAGTGGGCTAGTTATGGGGGTTCCATCCACTCGCAAACAAGATATATCAATATTGAAAAGGTCAGAGTGGTCAGGCAGGTATTCTGCTCTAATGACACTCCTGGCTGCGCCTGTATTAACCAAGAACGTGGTTGGGCATCCTTCAACAGGTAAAGTGATCGTTGTCGTGGAAAAGTAAAGCTGCGGCGATGTGTGATGGTAATATTGCCTTATTCATTGCGTTAAGTCTGATATCGAAAAGAGATCAGCGAAAAGAGAAGTACCAGCCCAGTGGAGGTAAAATTTCAGAGATGTTTTTGTCATTTTTTTATTTAAAGCTATTTAGAAATAGGTGAAAATTCGCCTTTTCGACTCTTTTCTCCCTTTTGTTGCATTTTTTGCAGTTTTACCAGAATTTTCGCCAAACATTAACATGACTGTTTCTTACACAGCACTATGGTATGTTCCCATATTAATATAACTGGTTTGATAATTAGCTGCAATTTGCTGAATTAAGCAATACTACAAAATTAGTAGTAAGAGAAAATCCGCTTGGGTGAGCTTTTACACTATTTATCATATTTTTTTCTGAAAAAAACACCATGTTTTAGTGTGTATTAACCAACTTGACACTACTTTGAAAATCCACCAGGAAGTATTACCTATTTACCATCATATGTGCTGAATTTTACTTTTTGCCATATTTTCAGCATTATTAGTGCTACTTTTTGCTACATAATTTTCCGCCTTTTTAATAACTTTATAAGAAATGTTGAAAGTTTAAAAAATTGTGGTGTAAATACTTCTCTAAAGCTTTCGAAAACACCGAAATAATATTCCCACCATGAATACCCACGACAACCAAATCAATCGGAACCTTCTATCTTGCAATAGACAACAAAAAGGAAAATTTAACAAATAAAGCAATACAAAAATGGGAAAAAGACCTCAACCAAACATTCACAGAGGAACAATGGACCAAAACCTTTCAACTACCATTCAAACTATCCAGATGCACAAACCACTGGGAAACATCAAGAAAAATATTATACAGATACCATAAAACACCAGATCAAATAGCAAAATGGAACAAATCCATCTCACCTACCTGCTGGGGATGCAAAGGCAGCCCGGGCACATGGATCCACGTCTGGTGGGAATGCTGCAAAATAAAGAAAACTTGGTTAAAAATCCAATATTTTATACAAAATCTATTCAGCAACAGATACAGGCTCACCCCCCAATTCGCCCTTTTATTTATAGACCTGGACAGCCTCCCCACTAAACAAAAAACAATATTATACCATATCCTTACAATAACCCATACAACTATAGCCAAAAATTGGCTCACAACCAAAACCCCTAAATTAAGGGAGATACAGCGTCAACTGCCAATAAATATGCAATACGAACAAATGTACGCAATCTCACAAAATAAGTCTGCGAAATTCCACCATATATGGGAACAATGGTATATAGACCCAAGATCAAAGCCATGAAGAAACAAACCAACAAACCCAATATATGTCTACAACCCTACCCAGAAACCCCCAACGAAAACATGAATAAAACCCCCCGCCTGCATGACAAAACACACAACAAGCTTCCTTTTATAGAGGAAACAAATAAAGAACCCTCCCATATAATTAGCATAATTAATAGGCAGAACAAGTTTAACCCAAAGAGGGAAAAATAGAAAACAAAAGGAGAGAACATATACAAAAAGTATATACAACAAATATAATACAAAAAGAAAAAGATAAATCAACCTGAAGGGATCTATAGATATAAGTAAACCTTAAAATTGTACTAAAATAGTAGAGAGAATTAGCAAAAGTACAGTAAAAGTAAAGAATGCCTGCAGGCTTCCAATGCTGCCACACTGTACCAGAAAGACATAAATGAACCAAGACAATACCTGGTTACGGGTGGAAAACCTATATCTATACTCAAGACATGTCAAAAAGGCATTGGCATATGCCAGGGTGGCATTGGATAGCATAGCAGTCCACCTTAACTATAAAGAAAATATGTTATCAAACATATAGTAGTTCAAAAAAGAAGTCAATTTGAGCCTTATAATACTGCCCACTCTGTAACAGTAACTGTCTGGACGAGCCAATTCCTTCTGTGTGGGATAGGACATATAGTTGTAGGTCACATCTAATGTCACCAGTATACCTTCCAAATTTTCTGTGTCTAGGTCACATAGTCTATCTAGGAATTATTACCAGCAGAGAAAAAATCCTTCCAGAAGAGTCATCAAGAGCCTAAAAATGGAGCGAATGCCCATTACAATAGGACAACCCGAGGGCTGGACAGGATCCTTGTGAGCCTTGGGCAAGGTGTAAAAAAATTGGGGTATAGTACAGATAGAAATTTATTTATGTCATCCATGATGACTTCAGAGTTGAGTATTGAACGCTGGAACTTGTCAATGTCCCTTTTTTGCCCACTATGGGGTCCTTGTGCAATAAATTTACCAGAGCCTCAACATATTCAGTTCCCACGCCAAAGAGGAGAAACATGCCGGTCATGGACAAGCTGCTGTTGGAGGAGGCTTTGGTAGACCCCAGATAAGAACAGCCCATTCTCCTGTGTGTGAGGACATGAAGGGGTCAGAGGGACGATCATCGCCCAGTTCCTTCTGTTTCCTTTAGGGAACATTAATTTTTAACTAAAAATATACCTCCCAGTGTGCAAGCCCCCCCTGAAAACAACCAGCACATTCTAATGTAATGTACCAAGTTACACCAACATATGTGTTTATGTAAACAATGGAGAACTGTATAAAAAACTGCTTTCAAATACACCCAGCAAAAGCCATGGCCACACAAAGCAATGGCTACACGCAAAGTCACACCCATTTTGCGACAGGACGATTCACATGCCGCTGCCTGTTCGCCTAAAGGTGGCATTCAAAACTTGTTTCAGGTGCCAAAAACCCTAGGGACACCCCTGTCTGTACCAAGAAAAGTGAGATTCAAAGTCTGTGTTGAGTATAGACATCTCCTCCAATGTCAGGGAATTTATGATCTGCAACTATTTTTATAAGGCACAGTTTTGATGTGCATTACCCAAGCTCTGTTATCTATTCTAAGACACTATTACCCCCATTGTTTTTAGAAGCTAATCAGGCTTTTTTTTATCAAAAAAAAACAACAACTATCCAATGAACCTGCCACCAACATGTCCAATGGAAGACAGAACCATAGTTGTACTGTTCTCACAGCGAAAAACAGTTTTCAAACTTTTCCATACACGCACCCCTCCCATCCATAGTGCACAGCAATCGGTTCTTTTTAAACAGCTGATCATGCATATGCAGTAAAGATACACTTGATCAGCTGTTTAAAAGTCTGGAATCAAATCAGCAGAGGTTTTTAACAGCGAATTGTGCATATCTTTACTGCATACAAGCAATCAGCTGTTTAAAGCCCTTGTGCCCCCCAATGTCGTGTGCTCGATTGTTACGCCACTGCAATAAGACACTTGAGTAACAGTTGAAATGTAAGATGCTATGGTGTAAGGGGACAGATCAACAAACCAATTTTTGTAAGAATTATGTAGACAAGATGGGTGTAGCGCACACTGGAATCAGGCAGTCAGACAGTCTTTCCTTGTAGTTAAAATGTCACTTTTATTTATCACAGGTTTAAAATATAATACATAGCCGAGATGTAGCCTTACACGTTTCGAGACTCATGGCTCTTACTCATAGGCATGAGTAAGGAAGTGACTCCTTATTGAGTCACTTCCATCTTTTTAAAGATACAAACCTCGCCTCTACCTAAACCTCCACAAGGAGGAGGGGGAGACACACCTGACCTGGCCAGGTATCCCTACTAACATACACTATTAGCAACATAGTGCACAATGATATTTAAAATCATAACAAATGGTAACAAACATTAATAACAATGTGCTCTCAAAGATATAATAACAGATCTCACTCTATGTATCTATACACATCTAATATATACAACTAGAATACATTGTATATATGAATACAATATGAATAATATGAAGCATGATATGGAACCATAAGGGAGGTTATAAAGGAAGAACAGAATAATAGCATAATGCTCAATATTAGCTGAAACTAGAACCACCAACCTGTGAATAAGCGTCACAGTAACATCAATAGTAAATTAGTAATTAACACTTACATAGGTTATTACGTGTAATACGCAATGTCACAAACTGAGTTGATACCCAGAGGACTTCTAGTTTCTAATGAAAAAATCCACTTTACCTCATTTTTTAACAACGCAGTAGTTTTATTCCTATTTCTCAGATCCGAATGTATAGTGGGGATACCTTGTACTGAAAGATAAAGGGTGTCGGCATTATTACACTGCATGGAATGCCTGGCTACCAGACTCTCTGAACGTTGTTTCTCCACATCTCTAAGGTGCTTCCTCATCCTATTTTTCAGGGTGTGTGGTGCACCCCACATACTGGATGTTACACTTTGTGCAGGTTACTAGGTACACTACGTACTTTGTGTTACAATTAATGTACCTTTTGCCTGTCACAGAGCTCACAAAAGTATCTCCCTTCTCAATGTGCGATCAAGTTTTACATCTAAGAGCCCCACAGGGAAAGGACCCTTTGAACCTAACAAAAGGAAGTTTCCTGTGAGCGAAACGAGCTAGAGTGGAATGGATATATCCCTTGCTCTTAAGGAGCTTAATCTCAAGGACATAGAAAAAGAAGGACATTTAATCATTTGATGGTTGTATGGTGTGTGTGAAAGTTTGAAAATAAGTTTGAAAATAAGGATTGTTTTCGCTGTGTTAAGGTCTGTGTGCAGTAAGCAGATTAGTCTTTCTTTCTTCCAGTTAAAGGGGTGCGCTGGGCTTCTATATTCTAGTATTGCACCTGTTGTAATCACAAACAGGTTGTGAAAGGGTTAATAAGTGTTCTGTTTTTTTCCCTCTCTTCCTGGCTCTTGCACTAATTGGTGTGGGGGCTGGGGCCTATTAGTTAAATAGGATTCAAATTGGTTGGACCTGTGGTTTGGACCTAACAAAAGGAAGTTTCCTGCGAAAAGCCTGGCTGACAAAATGGAAATTATGGCATTGAATGAAAAGTATGATGTAACAGGTATAGGAGAAACGTGGTTGAACAGTTCTCACGACTGGGCTGTAAATTTAGAAGGATATGCTTTGTTTAGGCAGGACAGATAAAAAAGGAAAGGGGGAGGAGTATGTGTTTATGTTAAAAAAGAATTGAAGCCAAATTTAAAAGAAGAGATAACTGTCGATATGGATGTTAAAGTGGAGGCAATATGGGTTGAATTAGGCAACAGGAAAGGGGGTAATGTCATTGTTGGTGTCTGCTATAAGCCACCAAATGCTAGCAGAGAGGAGGTGAGTCAACTTCATATGCAGTTGGCAAGGGCTGCAAGTTTGGGGAGTGTGCTCATTATGGGGGACTTTAATTACCCTGACATTGATTGGTGTAGTGGAACTGCCATCACAGAAAAGGGCGATGAGTTCCTGAATTTGCTGCAGGATAATTTCCTCTCACAGGTGGTTGAAGTTCCTACTAGAAAAGGAGCTCTGTTGGATCTGGTAATATCTAACATCGTGGAGCGCATTATAGATAAAAAGGTAACTGGAGGCTAAGGGAATAGTGACCATGAAATAGTGGCGTTTAGGCTTACTGTTATCGAAAGAAGAAGACTTTTCATTTCAGGAAGGCAAATATTCCCAGGTTAAAAGCAGCTCTTCAGAATGTCAACTGGGATAATGTATTATCAGGTAAAGGTACAGAACAGAAGTGGACTGTGCTCAAGGGGATTTTAAGCCAGTTCCCATCTAAATTTATACCCTTGGGAAATAAATGTAAAAAAAATAAATCCGCGACCATGTGGCTGAATTTTGATGTAAAGAGGCAAATGGAAAGGAAGAAAAAGGCATTTAAAACCTTTAAGGCAGAGGGAACAGAAAGGGCCTTTAGGGATTATAAAAACTGTAACAAGAACAGTAAGAAAGTAATCAAACTAGCTATAATGAAGTTAGGATAGCTGAACAAAGCATCACTAACCCTAAAATTTTTTTAAAGTATATTAATAGTAAGAAGATGAGGACTGAGAATGTGGCACCATTAATTAATGGGGATAAGTTAGTTACGGAGGATGGCGATAAAGCAAATGTCTTGAATACTTTTTTCCCCTCTGTATATACTATAGAAGATCCAAGTACAGATATCATAGAGTATAGTAGCAATAATGGTATAAAAGATTTACGTGCACTTTGGTTAACTGAGGATATGGTACAGAAAGAACTAAATAAGGTTAATATTAATAAATCTCCTGGACTGGATAAAATACCTCCTAGGGTACTTAGGGAGCTAAGTTCAGATTTATCTAGGCCGTTGTTTCTTATTTTTGCAGATTCCCTCATGTTCAGTGGTGGGGAAGATCCTTGAAAGTTTAATAAAGGAACATGTTCTAGAGTATGTTTCAAGGACTGACATTATAAGTAATAACCAGCATGGATTTAGGAGGAATAGATCTTGTCAAACTAACTTGCTTGACTTTTATGAGGAAGTAAGTAGAAATTTAGACTCTGGCATAGCAGTAGATGTAGTTTACTTGGATTTTGCAAAGACTTTTGATACAGTCCTCCATAGGCAACTAATGTATAAGTTGAGGTCTGTTGGTCTGGGGAGTCACATTTGTACATGGATAGAAAATTGGTTAATGAATAGGATGCAGAGAGTAGTTGTAAATGGGGCTTCATCCTTATGGACTAAAGTGCTAAGTGGGGTGCCACAGGGTTCTGTGTTGGGGCCGCTTCTATTCAATCTATTTATTAATGATTTGGAAGTGGGTATCGTCAGCAAGGTTTCTGTGTTTGCTGACGACACAAAACTTTGTCGACCATTAAAAACTTTTTGCACAGAGGATGTGCAATCGTTGCAGGGGGATCTAGATAGATTGCCACATTGGGCTGACAAGTGGCAGATGAGATTCAATGTTGATAAATGTAAGGTGATGCATTTTGGACTTAAAAATCCTTGTGCTGCTTATACTATAAATGGCACTGTGTTAAGTGAATCCCTGTTGGAAAGGGATCTTGGAGTTTTGGTGGATAACAAACTTAAAGGTAGCAAGCAGTGCCAGGCGGTTATGTTAAAAAAGAATTGAAGCCAAATTTAAAAGAAGAGATAACTGTCGATATGGATGTTAAAGTGGAGGCAATATGGGTTGAATTAGGCAACAGGAAAGGGGGTAATGTCATTGTTGGTGTCTGCTATAAGCCACCAAATGCTAGCAGAGAGGAGGTGAGTCAACTTCATATGCAGTTGGCAAGGGCTGCAAGTTTGGGGAGTGTGCTCATTATGGGGGACTTTAATTACCCTGACATTGATTGGTGTAGTGGAACTGCCATCACAGAAAAGGGCGATGAGTTCCTGAATTTGCTGCAGGATAATTTCCTCTCACAGGTGGTTGAAGTTCCTACTAGAAAAGGAGCTCTGTTGGATCTGGTAATATCTAACATCGTGGAGCGCATTATAGATAAAAAGGTAACTGGAGGCTAAGGGAATAGTGACCATGAAATAGTGGCGTTTAGGCTTACTGTTATCGAAAGAAGAAGACTTTTCATTTCAGGAAGGCAAATATTCCCAGGTTAAAAGCAGCTCTTCAGAATGTCAACTGGGATAATGTATTATCAGGTAAAGGTACAGAACAGAAGTGGACTGTGCTCAAGGGGATTTTAAGCCAGTTCCCATCTAAATTTATACCCTTGGGAAATAAATGTAAAAAAAATAAATCCGCGACCATGTGGCTGAATTTTGATGTAAAGAGGCAAATGGAAAGGAAGAAAAAGGCATTTAAAACCTTTAAGGCAGAGGGAACAGAAAGGGCCTTTAGGGATTATAAAAACTGTAACAAGAACAGTAAGAAAGTAATCAAACTAGCTATAATGAAGTTAGGATAGCTGAACAAAGCATCACTAACCCTAAAATTTTTTTAAAGTATATTAATAGTAAGAAGATGAGGACTGAGAATGTGGCACCATTAATTAATGGGGATAAGTTAGTTACGGAGGATGGCGATAAAGCAAATGTCTTGAATACTTTTTTCCCCTCTGTATATACTATAGAAGATCCAAGTACAGATATCATAGAGTATAGTAGCAATAATGGTATAAAAGATTTACGTGCACTTTGGTTAACTGAGGATATGGTACAGAAAGAACTAAATAAGGTTAATATTAATAAATCTCCTGGACTGGATAAAATACCTCCTAGGGTACTTAGGGAGCTAAGTTCAGATTTATCTAGGCCGTTGTTTCTTATTTTTGCAGATTCCCTCATGTTCAGTGGTGGAGAAGATCCTTGAAAGTTTAATAAAGGAACATGTTCTAGAGTATGTTTCAAGGACTGACATTATAAGTAATAACCAGCATGGGTTTAGGAGGAATAGATCTTGTCAAACTAACTTGCTTGACTTTTATGAGGAAGTAAGTAGAAATTTAGACTCTGGCATAGCAGTAGATGTAGTTTACTTGAATTTTGCAAAGGCTTTTGATACAGTCCTCCATAGGCAACTAATGTATAAGTTGAGGTCTGTTGGTCTGGGGAGTCACATTTGTACATGGATAGAAAATTGGTTAATGAATAGGATGCAGAGAGTAGTTGTAAATGGGGCTTCATCCTTATGGACTAAAGTGCTAAGTGGGGTGCCACAGGGTTCTGTGTTGGGGCCGCTTCTATTCAATCTATTTATTAATGATTTGGAAGTGGGTATCGTCAGCAAGGTTTCTGTGTTTGCTGACGACACAAAACTTTGTCGACCATTAAAAACTTTTTGCACAGAGGATGTGCAATCGTTGCAGGGGGATCTAGATAGATTGCCACATTGGGCTGACAAGTGGCAGATGAGATTCAATGTTGATAAATGTAAGGTGATGCATTTTGGACTTAAAAATCCTTGTGCTGCTTATACTATAAATGGCACTGTGTTAAGTGAATCCCTGTTGGAAAGGGATCTTGGAGTTTTGGTGGATAACAAACTTAAAGGTAGCAAGCAGTGCCAGGCGGAAACATGGCATGGTATTGTCTTGTATAAAGAGAGGTATGGATTCAAGGGAGGAAAATGTTATTCTCCCTCTTTACAAAGCATTGGTAAGGCCTCATTTGGAATATGCAGTGCAATTTTGGAATCCTGTGTACAAAAAGGACATTTTTGAAATGGAAAGGGTTCAGAGACAACTAAATTAATTAGGGGATTGGGGGAGCTTGAATATGAAGAGAGACTGGAAAAGTTACAATTATGTATGCTTGGGAAAAGGCGCTTGTGTGGGGATATGATTACTGTGTATAAATACATTAATGGGTCATGCAATAAACTATCTGGGGCATTGTTCACCAATAGAACATGTCAGAGGACACAAGGACACCCCTTAAGACTTGAAGAAAAAAGGTTTAGGTTTCAAGTTCCGAAAGGGTTTTTTACTGTGAGAATGTTAAAGCTATGGAACTGTCTTCCAGTGGACGTTGTTATGGCAGGTTCATTGGTCATTTTCAAAAAAAAGCTGGATGAGTTTCTGCAAACAAGGAATGTTGCAAGTTACTGGTATTGATACATAAAGTAGAGTTGATCCAGGTAAATTTCTGATTGCCACTTGGAGTCAGGAAGGTTTTTTTTTGCCTTCCTCTGGATCAACAGTTAGGCAGGAAATGAGGATATTGATAGATGGGTTGTACTGGATGGACGTATGTCTTTATTCAACCTCAAATACTACTACTACTACTAACCTCAACCATACTTTCTGGTGCTCTTGGCGATTAGTGTACAAGCTCGGAGATAATATGTCCCTCAAGGACTTTCTCGGGGATGAAATTTACAAACCCTGCTTGAATGATTTCTTTTAAATCTGGATCCGCGAATAAGACCGGGTTGAAGTTCTTTTTACTATATTGACAATTTTCTCATATTGTGCACTATAGCAGGTAATAAAATAAACCCCCTTCTTTTCACCCTTCAGACTAGAGGTGCTTTTTGAAGCTCCTCTTATAATCTCACTTCTATTCAACCCTGCAGCTTTCTTATAGGCTCTATCTAGAACCTGATGATCATAACCCCTTGACACAAACCTTGATGTCATGGAGCTAGCTGCCTGCTGAAAGGTGTCTTAACAATTACGTCATAATCTTCTAAACTTGCCATTCGGTATAGCCCTAATGCTATGGGGTGGGTGACATGATTTGGCAAAGAGAATTGTATTTTTTGCCATCGGTTTCCGAAAGTCCGTAGTGATTAGTTTCTGATTCTTAGCACTGATCATAAGATCCATAAGACCCTACCAGTTCTTATAAGACTGCCCTTGAGAAAGTGATCACTGATGGTGTAAGTATTGGTCTTATAAGTTCAAAGATGGTTGAATTTTTAGTCCCTCAACACTCAGTTATACCAGTGTTTCATCATTTGCCCAAAACACATAAAGATGAGAAGTCCCCTAAGGGCAGACCCATAGTAGCGGGGATTGGGTCACTCAAGTTTTGTCAGAATTTATTGACTATATGTTGAAGCCTTTGTAAAGCGATTATTTTCATATATCAAGGACACTAAAGAGGTTCTTAGTGTCATTGAGTGTATAGAATGGGAACAGAACTACAGTCTAGCTACTGCGGACGTCATGTCTTTGTATTCCTGTATCCCTCACCAGTGGGGGTTAGAAGCAGTTAAATACCATATTTTAACTTATAGTGATTATCCTGTAGAATGGATTATGTTTTTTCTAGAGGCCCTACAGTATTTGCTAACTCACAATTACTTTAAATTTGACGGGATCTTTTATAAACAACTACGAGAGTCATCAATGGGAGCAAAATTTGCTCCTACGTATGCTAATCTGTTCTTGGGGTGGTGGGAGGAGACTTAACATCAGAAAATCGTCATGTCGTCTTATATCGAAGGTATATAGACGATCTGATATGGAAAGGCTCTAAAGAAGATTTTGATATGTGGATAGCTAAGCTTAATGATAATGACTTTAACATCAGGTTTACCTCAGAGTTTGGAGGGGATTCCATACATTTTTGGGCTCTTATGATCAGTGCTAAGAATCAGAAACTAATCAATACGGACTTTCGGAAACCTACAGCAAAAAATACAATTCTCCCACCCCATAGCATTAGGGCTATACCGTATGGCCAGCTTAGAAGATTACGACGTAATTGTTCGACTTTTGACACCTTTCAGCAGGCTCCATAACATCAAGGTTTGTGTCAAGGGGTTATGATCGTCAGGTTCTAGATAGAGCCTATAAAAAAGCTTCAGGGTTGAATAGAAGTGAGATTATAAGGGGAGCTTCAAAAAGCACCTCTAGTCTGAAGGGTGAAAAGAAGGGGGTTTATTTTATTACCCGCTATAGTGCACAATATGAGGAAATTGTCAATATAGTCAAAAGATACTTACCCATTCTTAATCAGGATCCAGATTTAAAAGAAATTATTTAAGAGGGTTGTAATTTTTGTCCCGAGAAAGGCTAAGCCCTTGAGGGACATATTATCTCCAATCTTGTACACTAATCCCCAAGAGCACCAGAAAGTATGGTTGAGGTTTAAGGGTCCTTTCCATGTGGGGCTCTTAGATGTAAAACTGGCTCGCACATTGCGAAGGGAGATACTTTTGTGAGCTCTGTGACAGGTAAAAGGTACAATATTGAGTCGTACATTAATTGTAACACAAAGTACGTAGTGTACCTAGTAACCTGCACAAAGTGTAACATCCAGTATGTGGGGTGCACCACACGGGCCCTGAAAAATAGGATGAGGGAGCACCTTAGAGATGTGGAGAAACAACGTTCAGAGAGTCTGGTAGCCAGGCATTCCATGCAGTGTAATAATGCCGACACCCTTTATCTTTCAGTACAAGGTATCCCCACTATACGCTCGGATCTGAGAAATAGGAATAAAACTACTGCGTTGTTAAAAAAAGAGGTAAAGTGGATTTTTTCATTAGAAACTAGAAGTCCTCTGGGTATCAATATATTATTGTGGATTTATATAGCGCTAACATCTTCCGTAGCGCTTTTACAATTACATGTATACATTCACATCAGGCCCTGCCCCGAAGAGCTTACAATCTAAGCACATATATGACACATACAACCTATCAGTATGTCTTTATGATTGTGGGGGAAACCGGAGTGCCTGGAGGAAACCCACGCAAGCACGGGGAGAACATACAAACTCCTTGCAGATGTGTCCAAGGGTGGAATTGAACTCAGGACCTCAGAGCTGCAAGGCATCAGTGCTAACCACTGAGCCACCATGCTGTTTTTCCTTTATAACCTACCTTATGGTTCCATATCATGCTTCATATTATAGAATGTATTCAAGTTGTATATATTAGATGTGTATAGATCCTTGAGAGTACATTGTTATTAATGTTTGTTACTATTTGTTATGATTTTAAATATCTTTGTGCACTATGTTGCTAATAGTGTATGTTAGTAGGGATACCTGGCTCTAATCAGCCAGGTCAGGTGTGTCTCCCCCTCCTCCTTGCAGAGGTTTAGGTGGAGGCGGGGTTTGTATATTTAAAAAGACGGAAGTGACTCCCTAAGGTATGGCTATGAGTAAGAGCCATGAGTCTCGAAACACGTAAGGCTACATCTCGGGTATGTATTATATTTTAAACCTGTGATAAATAAAAGTGACGTTTTAACTACAAGGAAAGACGGTCTGACTGCCTGATTCCAGTGTGCGCTACACCCATCTTGTCTACAGTGTGTCTTACAGTACTTCGACCTAAGCAGGGGTCCGGGGCAAGCAGCACCTGGACCACCCAGGAATACAGGTGAGTTCCACCTAGCGTGGCGATCTATAGTGGTATGTGAATAACGGCAATATTATCTAGAGCGGCGGGTCCAGGGCATACGCACCTGGACCACTTGTTTGTTGAAGTGAGTCCAGCTTCAATACTTATGATATTAATCAGTTTACTAATACGATGGTTACAATTGTTTAAATGGACTCTTTGATGTTGCACTATTTAGGTGCACAGGGGGTATTTTAGTAATCCTTTTTTTGTGTGTTTGTAAGAATTAGTTTCAAGTAATGGGCACTAAGAAGTTTTTTTTCCAGTGTAGATAAAAGAAGTAGAAGGAAAGAAAAGAACACGAATACCAACAGTGGAGAAAAGCAAGACAGGAGAAAGAACATGGTCATCCCATATGTAGCAGGGGTCTCCGAGAAATTAAGAAGAATTTTCAAAAAACACCGTATCCCTGTCTGCTTTAAACCGAGCAACACGCTGTGGCAGCAATTGGTACATCCAAAAGACCCAATACCGAAACACAAGAAAAGCGACATCATATATGCAGTGCAGTGAAGAATGCTCTGATTTGTATGTGGGGGAGACCAAACAGCAACTGCATCAACGCAAGTGTCATCCATATGAACTATTACATATCATCTAGGTCTATCTGCTGCATCAGAAAGTGAGTGAACAAAAACTTTAACAGACTTTCAACAACTTCAGCACCATTACCTTAAAACCAAAAAAGAGCCAGGACAATAAAACTATAGATACATATTTAATTTGAGAAAAGACAAAAGTCCATCAAGCTGAAACCCTTTATGTAAAAAAAAACAGCCCAGGCAAAGCACAGTCTCCTCCATTCAAATGGTGCATGCCCCCCATTTCACCTAATTAAACAAGGACACAACCAGCCACAAATAACCACACAAGATGCAATCACCAGCTATAACCCAGGATATTCTCCTTTAAATGTGTTTTAGCCAACACAACACAGCCTTACTACACTCACAGTAAAAAAACATGTACCTTGCTAATTGGCTAGAATTTGTATAGGGTTATGATAACGTTATTAATATCTATTCATAACACAAATTCACTGTGAGCAAACTTGTATGTAACAGTCACTGTGGGCCAACCTGAATCTACCAGTGACACTCACTGTGGAAAAACTTGAATGTACCAGTCACTGTGGGCACATTTGTATGTACTAGTCACACTCACCTTGGGCAAACTTGTATGTACCAGTCACACTCACTATGGGCAAATTTATATTTACCAGTCACTGTGGGCAAACCTGTATGTACCAGTCACACTGTAAGCAAACTTATATGTACCAGTTACACTCACTGTGGGCAAACATGTATATACAAGTCACAATCACTATGGGAAAAATTGTATGTACCTGTCACTGTGGGCAAACTTATTTGTACCAGTCAATATGGGCAAACATATATATACCAGTCTTACTCACTGTGGGCAAACTTGTATGTACCAATCACACTCACTGTGGGAAAAATTGTATGTACCAATCACACTGTGGGCAAACTTGCATGTACCAGTCACACTCACTGTGGGCAAACTTATATGTAAAACTTGCATGTACCAGTCACACTCACTGTGGGCAAACTTATATGTACCAGTCATACTCACTGTGTGCAAACTTATATGTATCAGTTAACGTGGGAAACACTTATATGTATCAGTTAACGTGGGAAACATGAATGTACCAGTCACATTCACTGTGGGCAAATTTATATGTACCAGTCACAGGGGTCCGCAGCTCGGAACGGGGACACCCCTTCCCCGGCCCTGAGAAGGGCCTTGCGGCACTGAAAAGTGACTTTGGCGGGGGTCCCAAACTCGAAACGGACCCCAGTGCGGCTATTAACATAGCCCTTGGGCGGCGTCTTCTTTCTTCAAGTCCCGGCGACACAGCTCCGCCGAGGCCGCCGACCCCCGAGAGTACCCTGCGGCCGCCAGGGGTACCCCGGTGGGCGCCGGCACCTCAACAGGCCGATTTTGCCGGCGTCTTGATCAGACGCGACGTCTTCGGGCTGGCGACACCAACCCATCAGGTCGCGATGCCAGGGCAGAATCACTGCGGCCGCAGTGAGCCCGCTGGCCCGACGGCCTCCGCGGAGCCGATGTTGCAGCAGCTTCTTTCTTCTTCTTCAGCCATCTACTGCGATGGCATCTGAGTCCGCGGCGGAAAGCCCTCTTTAATGGTTTGCAGAATTCCATAATCCGTTTTTGATTGCCGTTCAGTTTTTTTAATACTTGCTTTACATTAACCCAATCAGATTTTCTGGAAAGTTCTGAAATCTGATTGTTTAATGTAAAAGAAAGTATTAAATAAAAATTGACCAATTCAGAAAGGATTATGGATTTCTGCCAAACCTATATAAGAGGAAGCTTCCGCGCGGAAACTAAGGATTGCCAGTCGCAGGATGGTGAAGAAAGAAAGAAAGAAGCGGCGGCTGGCAACATCGGCTCCGCTGAGGCCGAGCGTTGCCAGCGGGCTCACTGTCGGCCGCAGGAGTCTGCCGGGCATCGGCGACCTGAGTGGGGTTGGTGTTCGCCAGCCCGGAGACGTCGCCCCAAGGGCTCTTTAAGAGCAGCACACTGGGGTTCCCGGCGAGCGGCGGACCCCCGCCAAAGGAACTTGTCAGTGCCGCAAGGGGCACTTGTCAGTGCCGCAAGGGCCCTTCCAATGGCCGGGGAGGGGGTCCCGGTTCGAGATGCGGGACTCTAACCCAAGGGCACTTGTAAGTGCCGCAAAGCCATGATAGGGGCCGGGGAGGGGGGTCACGGCTGGTGTTTGAGCTGCGGGACCCCTTAGCCCCCAAAAGGCTCTGGTCAGAGCTGCAGGGCACTTGTAAGTGCGCAAAGGCCCTAAAAGGCCGGGGAGGGGGGGAGGTCCCGGTTCGAGATGCGCGGACCACCTAAGCCCCAAAAGGCCCCTTCTCAGGGCCCCGCTGGAGGGAAGCAACCACCCCTCCAGAGGGCTGCCATCCCTTCCCCTCCTTGGAGCGGCCGGGGCGGGGGGCTGGGGCTTGAGGGGTTGCCGGGGAGGGGAGGCGCGGCGGGGTGGTCGCGACCACCTGCTGCGGCCCTTCCCGGCAGCCACCTCTCAGCCTACCTTTCCGAAGATGGCGCGACGGGGAACGGGTTGGGAGGGGCGCTGGGAGAGGGCGGGGTGGTCGCCGACGCGCGGGGGGTGTGAGCGGGGTGGGCGGTATCCCCCGGGGTGGGGTTGCGACAACCGCCGAGGGTGCGACCACGCCGGGTTGCCTGCCCATCCCCGCGAGGGAGGTGCGGAGGGTAGTATCGGCTGACTTCGCACCTTCAAGGTGGTGAAGTAAAACAGGGCCGATAACTAGACGAGCGACCAGTTACCGCCGACTTTATAAATAGAAGCGGCGGTAAAGGAAGTCTCGCCGCGAAAAGGTTAACGCGTCGTTAAACTTTTCGCGGCGTTTTCGGACTTTATAAATGCGGTAAACGCGATTTAGCGTTAATGTCCGCGAAAAGGCCGCGAAAAGTTAACGAACCGTATAAATATGCCCCAAAGTTTTGTGCTAAATTTATGTTTTAGGGGTAAAAAAAAAAAAAAGGGGTGTGTATCACTTAAGGATTTTTTTGTGTGCATTTCCCTTTTTTGTTTGATAATTCCAAAGATGATCATCAAATCCCTTAGGGAATGATACCGAACTGGACTACGGCATAAATTGCCCGTTTTCCAATTCGAAATCGATCGGAAACATCACTTCAATTTTCCGGAAGTGGAATAGTGGAATGGATTTTTCATTCATTGGCAAAGAATCAATAATTGGGGATCAGAAGTGAGACCAAATTTTGATCTCTGTGCCCCATTTTTTTCGACTTAAGTAAGCAACGGACTAGAAAAATCCTATTTGTGAATGGGAACTTTGAGTTCATTCACAAAATGATAGTAAAGCTGTCAGCCTGACAGCTTTACTATATAGGTACTTGCAGCGTGTCTGAATGGAGATCACACTGCCGTACCTCCAAGACCACAATAAGGTAGGAGCTCCTACCCACTTTTAGGGAAGGACCCCGGTGGGGAAGGAGGGGAAGTTCCGTGATGTCAACCGGGTATCCTTTTCCTCTGCAGATACGTCTCCAGTGGGACCGGCTTCAGCCTGCGGGGACCCGGCCTCAAGGTAGGGAATCTCAGATCTCCCCCTTGGATTTGGGAACACAACCGAGGGGATCGAGGGAGGCTGGGGGGCAGTGAATGCTGTCTGTACACATCCAGAATTAAAAGGCCCTCCGACCACCAGCACTCAGAATGGCCGTGCATGTCCCAGGGCTTCACTCAATCCTCAGACAACAATTAGACATACATATATGATGGCACGTGCTTTATGTAAAGTAATATTGTAAAGGAAAGCAAGTGCCCTATATATGGATTGTATACATCCACAAACGACAGTATCTAAATAAAGAACCAGGAAGCAGAAAGGAGAAGTAACCAGAACATCAAGGCAGCATTTCAGTCAGATTTCTGCATTTATTTACCAACTTTAATATTTTATTCATAATAAAGAAGTGAAGTATCACTATGTTCACTCTTTTACGGGATGGAGGGTTGTAAAAACATGTTGTGAATGTCTAATGATGGAAGATGACTTTGCTCAACAAAACCTATTATAAGTATGTAATGATAAATATAACCTTAAAAGTAGGGTGAATCTTGCAAATTAACAGTATAAGAGAACAATACATACTAAATGTATAAGCAATTATAAGGCAGTATTCACCATATGAGTTTTTTAAAAAACACACAGTACCCACTGGAGGCGCTCACCCTATGTCCAAGATTTGACATTAAGGATTTGCAAACATTAGAGTCTTTCCTTTGAGGTGTTAAAAAGCCAGGCACACAGAGCTAACCTTAACCTCTCCATCATACATTAACTGTTGCAGTACAGTTAAAAATACATCACGGGACAGTAACTGTATCAGTGCAATGTGTAATGGAATAGCTGAAATAGGGAACATGAGGTGCAATTGGCGTGACATTCTGCTCATAGGGGAATATATCTTTTTATTTTTTTACATCACCAAAAACCATGTAGGTGTGATAGCATGTAGCACGAAGACCCATGGGGGGGAGATTTAATATAGCAACATAGCGCATTACCTTTCCGGCGGGCTATGCAAATTACCAGAAGTAAAAAGATTATGTTCGGTGATTGCATCGCAGGACGGAAAGGTAGCAATTCAGCTTGCGTACGTTCAAGCCTCATAAACCCGTGGTAAGTTTTCTTGCTACTAGGTAGTATTTATATTATTTCATCGGTGCACTGACCACTATTTCAAAAACATTTGGAAAAGGGGCAGTGCCTGAACTAAGTGTTAAACCAAGTTAACCCAATATTACATGGGGTGTGTGGATTTTACAATTATTGTAAACCATTATTTGAATTCCCCAATTCCTTAAGGTGCCAATACACTGAGTTGATATTACAATCAATATGACACAGGAAAAAGTCCACTGGTTAAAATGATCGTAGGTATTTTTGAAGTTATGATTAAAGGTAAAGTTAGGGTAACTCACAATAGAAGACATTAGGATTATTCACAATATATATGTACATCTACGTAGAATAAAATTGTACATCTTCTATCAAGATGGGTCGTGTTAGGATCCAAATAATGAATGCTAATACTTTTGGTTTTGTTTTTTAGTGTTGGTTTAAAGGGGCATGTCCACCCCCCAAAACTAAAATTTAATCCCACTAGTCCCCACTCTGTACTGTAAAAAAATCCTTTACCTTACATCCCAGCTCAAATAGTTCTCCTGTAAGTCCCCCCAAAGTTATAAAAAAACTGTCCACCAGGAGCCTGGCCACCAGTGAAATTTTTCACCTCTGAGCTGTCATCTCAGAGGTTTTTGACTGGCTCAGAGCAGACTTTCACATATACTCCCCCCTCTCTCCCTCTGTTTTCCTCTCCCTCCCGTAGTGTAAAACCCTTTCCCAGATAGGTAGGCTAGTTCCCCGGGCCCACCGAAATGAAAATATTTATAACAAGTCCCAATCTGTACTTACCTTCCCTCTCTTCTCCGGCGTTCAGACATGCGGCAGACGCATTTGTGGATGGCTGCCTTAGCCAATGACAGATGCGGCGTGCTGGTCCAGCCCCTGCTTGCAGTTGTGCAAGAAGTAGGCGGGCACTTGAGGAAGAGGAGATGAGAGGAAGGAAGTAACGATAGGGGGACTTCTTACAATAATTTATAGCGGTTGGGGCTGGGGGAACATGCCCTACAACATATAAAAACTTTTAAAGGGGTGACATGCCTTTAAAGGTTATTGTACCCTGGTGTATCAATCCATTTTAAACGTTACTTTTGATATTTTTAAATATAAATGAGTTCTCTCATTAAACATGTAGTTAATGAGCTTGTCAGATTATTGGGAAAAATTTACAAAGATTTATGTTATGACTTTTAAATTCAAGAGTGCATTAATGACATTACAAAGTGATGTTTTTCAACAAAAAAAAAAAAGGATTTGTAGGGGAAATATGGAAGGGGAAGGTGCTGTGATGTGATGTATGCAATCACCCAATGTAAAGGTAGACGTGTAGAGGGAAATGACTATAAGGATGGTAATGGAACAGGTGTTGTGTAGATATAGGCCGAGTTGATATTAGTCAAGACAATGTGAGTAGAAGTAATCAAGATGTGAACTGGAGGTTCAAAATGTCAGACTTCTTATGGTGACTGGGATAAGGATTATCTATTTGTTCTCGATGGCGGAGTAGATGTAAAATGATTTATGTGTAATAGATAAAATTTCATATATTTATTTTCATCCCCCTAATTAACAACCAATTTATTACTGCATTCGTTCTGTGTTGAGTTCAATTGTAGATTGTGAATTTAAAGGGCATGTCCACCATGAAAATTCAATAATTTAAGAAACTCTAAAGGGACTTACTCTCCACGATTAATTGGCCGTCAGGTTCAGGCCTTCTCCTAGTGTTGCTGTGCAACTGTTTTACGGTTTGAGGAGGACATGCCCATATGATCTAAAGGGAAAATAATAATAAAACTGTTTAAAATGTCTTATTATTAGATCAACCTACATCCCTCCAAACCTCAGGTTTTATGTTATTTACCTAACAGCAGTCCCTAAAGGTCTCCTTTGTAAGATCCAGAGAGCTATACAGAGCCAGCGTGCAGGGCAGAGGGTAGAGGGGAGTCCATCCGAACGACATGATGTAGGATTTAGTAATGGCCAGGATGTCACCATCACAGAATGATTGACTGCTGCAATTCGAGAAATTCAGTATTCAGCGTGAGATTGGCTACTTGTATGGAGAAAAGTAAGGATTATGGGCTTCAGGGGCCGAAGGGAGGTAAGTTACTATAACGATCTGGGTCTGGGGTGGTTGGGAAGGTGAAGTATTGATGTTTGTTCACATCATTCTATATAGATGAGTGGCCTGTTATCTGGGTTTAATAAGATTGTTTATGTTTTATGACATATATATATATACTATAATAATATTATTTATATTATTATTAAATTATTATTATATTATTATATATAATAGGGGTGGGGCTATTAAGTCTATGCAGGTGGATGGGGGAAGGGGAGGAAATGTGGGCTTAAATACATTTTATTATGTGGTGGTGATTGAAGTTTGCGAGAGTGTTCAATTTTTCAGACCCTTCAACAGTTGACTTATTTTTCAGTTTCTCGGTTATACTCGGTGGTTTATACTCTAGTCTATCCGGATCCATGGTAGATTTATCAAGTAGTTGACAGACATTGATCCTTAAATAGGGCTCCTAAGTAAATGCACTAACAAACTAACAGACAAAATTAAAAACTAACACCTAAATAAGATAGGGAGTATATAAGGCATTACGCTCCATTCAGAAATATGCAAAAAGGAATGAATAGTACGGGGTAATTCCATGTCCATGTGTATTAAAATTATTATTATGGAGTTCTCATCATCTGGCCACATACGCATCTAGGTCTTGTCATAATCCATTTATTGTGTATTTGAAAAGCAAAAAAACCAAAAAACCTAAATCCTAATTTCTCAAAGGTGATTGTGTGTAACTAACTTGCCATATATGGAGGTCTTAGGGGGGGATGTTTGCATCCCACTTAGTAAACTGAATATTGCAAGACACAGAAAGGTCAGCGGGCTCTCTCTGACCCACACATACACTTTTGTTACACACAGATTAACCTACATATATATATATTATACACCACACATAACTCATACTTCCCAAATATTAGACATATACCTGTATTTTATCTGAAATATTGGAAGCTGTCAATATGAGTTTAATAGGCTCTATAGGTTGTTGTGTCGTAATATTTTTTAACTTACACAACATATGAAATGTAGACACATGGATATTTTCAACCCCCGGTACCTTAGGAAAGCTATACTTTTGCAGATTCCACAAGGCTAAAGCAAATCAAGAGAAGCCAGCTAAAAAAAAAACCAGACCGATTTGGCTTTATTAAAACAGCATCCTGTGTAGCACCGGCCTCTGTTTGCAATGTAAAGACCTCTATGGAAAGACGTACTAAGAAATTTTAAATAAAGATTTAAAAGAAGAAGAGTATATATAAGGCTACAGCCCTCTTAAGAATATGCAATAAGGAACGGAGACTTTAGTCCTTATTGAACAAAATTAAACCTCATTCATTATACATGTAAGTGTTTAACCTTTGTAATTAAAATGACTTGATTAACATTTGTTAGATGAAGTTTTTTTGACGTATTGTTCCATTGCTATTTCTTCTAACTTTGGAAACCTCATTTAAGTTTCCTTGAAGTCATTTTTGAACTTACCACGAGTCCACTTACCCTTTGGCCATGGGATAAGAGCTATTAGCTGGAGTCTCAATTAAACATTTTTGCTAAATAAATGTCTTTTTACAAATGATTTGGGGGTTGTACTGGGAATAGTACATTTTACTTGCACTTAAGCAAAGTTTAATTATATGATTGCCTTGGAATTAGACTGCATACGAGTAAATTACAATATATGCCTTGGTTCCAAGCAGATCAATCTATGACCTCAAGCCCCCCCCCCCCCCCCCCCCTAATGGACAACAGAAAGTCTGGGTGCTTTGATCTAAAATAGCCCATTTTTAGTCTGTCTTTAAAAACATGTGGAAAGGTTGTTTGAGTTTCAGTTTTAAAACGGCATGTACACTCATCCACAAAAATCTCAATACCTAGATCACTTGGTTTAAATCTTTTAAATCGCCCCCTGACAGACTTACCAGCCCTCGTTCCCTCTCTGCTTCTGCTGTCTCCCGGGCCTTTCCAGCAGGAACAAGCACAGGGGGCCGACTGGCAGATGCAAAAAGTGATTGGCTAGGACATTGCTCGTGCATGTAAAGGCACGGGGACAAGCAGAAGACAGTGAGAGAGAACGAGAACAAGGGACGGTAAGTTTGTCCCGGAGCTGATTAAAAGATTTAAACCTGACGAGGTCTGATTTTGGGGGGTGATCTTATGCTAACCTAAAAGTTTTGTGGAGGGGTGACATGCCTTTTCTTAAAATGAAACCCAACAACGTGTTCAGCAATGTTTAAAAAAAGAATAAATGGCTATTTTGTAACAAAAACAACTACGATTTTATGAAAACTAGCAGTGTGTAGATATCCCACATTGCACGTGTACACATGTGGGTATTTTTATAGTATGTTATGTACAAGTATGTGCTTAGCTTAGATGATGAGAGGGGAAAAGGAAGTGCACAGCTGGGTTAAGTAACATTATGTATTTTAATAGCTATGAGTTGAGGAGAAGATAGGTTATAGCAAAAACTTATACACAACTAGTATCAGTTTTTCCACTTGGACATGAGGGTTAAATATACAAATGTGTGGTTGAACTACTCAATAAACTGTTTTATGTACATTTGTGCCATGGGAAGAAAAAACAGTTGATTGCAACTATTGAGGGACTGACAGGCGTCACGCGGTCTTGTCTTGTGTCTCTGAAGCATGTGACGTGTGGGCGTGTGTTGTTTTAGGCCAGGTTTAATTCTGTTGCACGTCTGTGAGCTGTTGTGGTTTTTATTCAGTGTGCTTCATTTTTGCACTATTAGATAAGCAGTATGTGACTTTGTTTTAACTTGTCTTTGTTGTTAATGTAACTGTCTGTCGAGTGTGTGACATTGTGTGCATCTGGTGCTTATTCCAGGCGGCGCCGGCCTTAGGATAAATAGCACCCGTGCAGATTGGGTACTGGCGCCTAGCATTCCCCCCAAAAAAAACCCTACCCCCTGGGCAACACAATTACTCTGTGAATGCTGCAGCCTTCAAAATTCAGTTCCCCACCTGCGCTTCACTGTCTTTCAGTATATTCGTGAGTGCTGTGTATATTGGTGCGTACATCATTAGGAAAAAGTAACATACTATCAGTTGGATTCAAAAAAGGTCTTATAGTTAAAAAATGGTTGCTAATTTTGCCCCAGCCAATCAGATCTTATTAACATTTGAAAGTTACATTTACTGATTGGTTGGGGGCAAATTTTTAGACCTTTTTAAACGATAAGAAAACAGACAGCCTACAGAAATCTTAAGTACACTTATAGTGCTGGGCTTAGTATTGTGGTGAGGTTCTGATACATATATTTGATCTGTGAGGACCGTAACTAGAGGGGCTGTGGTACTGATGCACAACTTTGTGAGCGACAGCAGGTCGGTGAACCTAGACTCCAGGCATGGCGCCCACCCTGGTAAGTGCCCAGGTTTGTCCATATCAAGGACGGCCCTGAGTCCAGGTAATGCCTGGTAGTCATACCACCCGTCCGGTTTGAGTAGTAGGTGGACAGAGCATGTCTACGGGGTTTGTGGTGGCGGGACATGGCATTCTGGATTTTGTATGGGGCTGGGGGCATGTCCAGGTGGTTGTGGCATTTGGGGTTGTGGTCCAACACAGTGTTGGGGGGGTGGGTGCGGATGTTTTGGGAATGATGTTTTGTGGCATGGGCATGATGTTTGGGGATTACAATTCCTTAGGGGATTAGGGCTATTAGTGCAATTGCTTAGTTTCCCCCATACAATGTCAAGATTGTTGAGCATAAGGGCTGCTTATTTAGATGTAAGTAGACTGCTAGCTCAGTACTAAGTTCAAAAATTAGCTTGCAACAGTTACCAAAATCGGCATAAGAAAATACGCAGAGGTTCCCTGCAGTCACTGCTGAAGCCATGACATACGTGCTGTATACACTTTACAATAGATGTATAGAGATGATCACATTACCATCATATGCATTAAAGAGGATTTGGCCCAAAGCTCCATAAATAAGATGTCACCTTTGTATCTATATACTACCAGCAAACCCCAATTCCTTAAAGCTTCCACCTCTGTCCCATTCTCTCTTGCTCGCCCCCTCCCCATGTTCCTTCTATCTCCCCGCTTTCTTTCTGCTGCTCCCTTAGTTCATTCTCGACTCCTCTCTTTATTCTCTCGCTCTCTTTCCCCCTTTCTCTTTCTATCTCTCCCCTTGTCTTATCTCCTCTCTCTCTTTCCCTTTCAATAGTTCTTCCTCTCTCTGGCCCCCTTTGTGGTGTCTCGCAATGCGCGTTGAGTCATCAACCCGCTCGTCCTTTTACACCTCTCAGTAGTATTAGGATTATTATTTTAATTATTACTATTTTTTCATGAATAAATAGTTTATGATTGTGACGCTTCCTCTCATAACATCCAGGTCATGGTATATCTGTATTTATTAGATCAACATGGACTGAAGTTTAAGTTCTGAGGGAGTTCGCTTATTAATCCAACTGGTTCTCAATTCAGAGATGAATTTAAATCGCCCATTTATTCTTTCTTTAAAATCATGTGGAAAAATTAGGGAGATTCAATAAAAGTTCTAAACATTTTTAAATGTGCTAATTTTGCCAAACCAACAGATACATTAACTTTGAAAGCTAACATCTGATTGGTTGGGGCAAAATTAGGCCACCATTTTAAACAATAAGAAAAAATTTTATTGAATAACCCTGGGTTGTTTGAGTTGTACAGCCAATCTGTTACAGCTCAGAGATACTCACTAGACGCCAGACACAGATGTTCAGTGCAGTTTTGTGTAAACACATTACAAATGCTCCGGTCCCTAACAATGCAAAATTCTTTGATTTTCATACAAAAAGATAAGTAATCTTTGCCGTTTATTTCTTTGATTAGGAAGGGGAATGTACGACGAATGTAAACTTTTAAGTAAACATAAAAGTGGACTCTGGAGGAATCGAAATACCAATTAATCCTATGTTTGCTAAAAAGAAGCTTTCTACCACTATACACACTTGCTAGGAATGCGGGGGATGAACCTGGGTCTCAATGGTCGTGTTTGTTTCAACCCACGCCGCACGTCAGATAGAGGCCACACTGCCTTTGCAGAAGATGCGCAAGTACATTTCAGTAAATGACATTAAAATTCAGATTAATTTATTGCCTCCAGAAAGGCGTCAGCCAATTTTCACGATGGTTGGTAAATAAAAAAACAGAGATGTATACATAAAGTTGCACATATGTAGAAATGTTTATATTTTTTGTGGGGGAAAAAAAAAAAAAAAACATATTGAAATAAAAACAAACAAAAGCAATAGAATCAGGCAGTAGGGACTATGTTGTTTTTTTCATAAGTAAACCAGGGGACTGAACTTGTGGACTTCTTGGACTGGGTTGCTTAAAAACACAGCATTACATGGGTGCACCCCCAGCAAGCCCAACAATGAATTAGGACATTTAAGAAATGTCTTTCACTAGAAAACTCTGAATGAAGACATAACTACTGGGTGCAGGGGGGGGGGAAGTGACTCTGAAGCCAAACATGGGGTGAGTTGTACTGGGCCAACAAAATGGAAGCTTTCTTAGTTACAGACATCGATCTACAGTACGAAATGCGCAATAAATAGAGAAGGAATTTTTCAATGCATAGATGTGGGCAGAAAAGCTTCACATAAGGATTTTTTAAAAAGTTTTAGTTTTATTTAACATAAAAGAATAACATCAAGTTGTTAGATCACTCTGGAGTGCCTCCCATATTTTTTTGTTATTACTCGTTTTTCTTAGCATCCACAAAAATAAATCTGGTACCCCAGGAGGAATTCTAAACAACGTGGTTCATACTTTATAATTTGATAATATATTAGGCTGCAGGAACCAACCTCTTCTAGTTGACTTCAAAACCCTTTTTCACATAGGCTATATTGTTGTCATTTAAAATCTGCTGCAAAAAACAAAAGTGCTCTGGGTTAACAAAAGAATTTAACTTTGAAAATGCTAAATTTTACTTATGCTATTTGCTATTAAAAAATCTAGGTTATGATACTGAAAGAAGTGGAATGCATTAAAAGGGGTGGTAGTAAGTTATTGCACTTCTGAATGCTGCCCTTGAAGAAATAATGGGAAGGAAAAAGAAAATGAGGGTCCCCACTACATTGCATGGAAGAAAGAAAAAGGGCAGTTAAAATATGTAAAAAAAAATAAAAATAAAAAAGCAAGTAGAATGCTAAAATAGAAAAATTAAGTACAAATAGTGAACATAAGCGATACCCATGCCTATAACCTGTTTTTGAAGATACAGTAAATAGTACAAACACATGGGAAAAAATGTGGGAACATAAATAGTGGAGCTAAGATGGTTATAGAGGATGTCGAGAAGGAAAACAAACTAAACCTTATTTATTTTTTCTATACACTAGTAGAGCAGTCGATCCTAATAGAGTTTGTAAGTAATAAGAATGGTTAAAAAGATTCCTCTGGTGTAGAAGGTAATTGTACGAAACTCACAGAACCAAATTTATATCAATCATTTACTTGAACCTGATAAAATAAAATACACTCACAGGACTTAAAAGAGGTACATTTCAAAGATGACAGACAGAATCTTCTGCTGATGCCTGCAGGAAAACCACAGAGCAGAAGCGCGGAAGAAAGCCAAGGAACAAGTGCGGTAAGTTTATTTAGGAGCCTTGTATCGGTTAGGGGGGTGGTGGTAATTATAGTTTTCATTAGGGTATTGGCATTCTCTTTAAATTCGTTTTTGTTCTTTTCAAGGGTATTGTGGTGGTTTAAATATTCTATGACATCTGGTAATTGTCTGTTTGAAAATGGAAGAATGCACCTGGGTGGTGCCTGGTTGTTTATTATGTTTCGAGAGGGGGAGGAGTTATTTGCCTTGCAGTAAGTAGTTGGCGGCCATTTCTAATATACAGCTGGGCCACTATTTCTTTAGACATGCTCTGTGAAAGAAACAGAAATAAATGTAATCTAATAGAGCTCTTGGACGTGCAGAACAAGTTGGGGTTGGAGATTTCCATCACTCCAGCTGAATGAAGCCAACATATATTGAGCTGCCTATAAACTTGCAGAGGCAAAAAAAGGGTAGACATATTCCGCTACTAAAATTTTGTTTCTTTTGGAAAAATCATAGTTTCTATTCATGACTAATTGAAGTATTGTTCTTGTGAAAGGCTTTCTTTCTCTACAGATAAAAAGTTTCAAAAAACTAAAACGAGATGTAAAAGTGAAAAAACTCCTTAGGCGTTCAGATTTATGAAGTAGAGGAAATCTTAGATTTGATGTGGATTTTCTGGCGTGTGTCAGAATCTCATGTCTCTACAGCGGTGAAGTTGAATTACCGATCAGGGCATTGTAAAGTAATTAATGACTGTAAAAACACTCATAACCATACTGTAGATAGGGATAATAGTTTATACCTTTTGGTGCAGTTTAGCAGATGGACCAATAGCAAACTCTTAATGGCCTATTATCTAGCCAATACTAAATAAAAATAACATTCATACAAAACAATTTAAGGACCAAAAAGTTCAAATGCAACTTTTCCCATCTAAGACTGGTGAATCTTTGTATACAGTTACCATAAAAACTCTATTGTTATTTTATAATGCAAAGTGGTGGAGGCAGCAAAAAAAATAAAGTGCACTGTAAAACCAAAGTCAACACAGCAAAATGATGCTTCTTAATAAAACACATTTACAACAAATTGTGTTAAATTCCACCACAATATCAATTAACTTTACCCTCATTTCATTGCAATCACAGGCAGTAACATAATGCTAATACTCATCTAGTCTGCAGCAGTACATGTTACTGACAGGAGCAAAAAACCACCATTTAAATGTGTCAGTATGGATGAAAACAAATTGGCTAATCAATAGCTAATCTTACTATATTGGGAAACACAGGGTAGTTTTAAGGTTAGATATCTATATCTTTGCGCTGGTTTCAGGTCGAAAGTGAAAGTGTTAATATGAGGGTCCTCACCCTGGTATTGTATTGGGGAGGGGTGGATGGTTACAGTATAATCCACATTGCATTGCAGACATGAAATAAGTTGATTACTTCTCAGGAAAGACTTGGGAAAATGCAGATATGTTTATTGTGTGGGCTGACTGCCATAACCAAAACATTAGATCTTTCACTGGGTTGATGCTATATTGTCAACACAGCTAGAATAAAACAGAAAAATATATCACAGGGAAAAACAAATAAAGGTTAGAGGTAAGGGAATAGCAAAGAGAGTGGGGGATGGGATAAAGGCCATGCATAAAAAGCGTGGATGAGACACCACAAACCATGATTAACTGCTCTTTCCGGCGTGCAGAGAATGAGGGCAGGACTAATTCATTATTGCTGGGTTAGGGAATGAATGTAATAAAGACAAAAGTTGGGCTAGGGCAGGTAAATGAGAGTGGACTGTTCTTTTTTGTTTAATGGTGGATATGCAATTTACAGCATATGTACACGGGGAATAGTTTTTACATGCCCTTTTCTTACCTTACCTTAGCTACAGTGTACCAGATTTCATGAGTCGGTCTCCTAGTTTGAGATATTCAATCTGAACATGTACTTTTCAGCTGTCACTCAAGTGCTTAGTATATAAACTGTTATGTATAGCTTGAGTAGCTGGAATGGTGCATTTGGTATGTGAAACTGCATGGTGGGAAATCCCTTCTCACATGCTTGCCCATAGGGAGTACTGAGCATGCTTGCCCTCACAGAGAGTCAAGATAGTCTGCAGGGGGCCTGGAGGACTGGCAGGGGGCTGGAGGAATGAGCTGAGAAAACCAGTTAATGATATTAAAAGTCATTGTACTGCAACACAAACAACATCAGGAGAAAGACTTACTTACCTGCATCATTTATTAGATTGAAATGATGCAAAGGCCTTTTTTCAGTAGTGTACTATCTGTTTAAGTAATAAGGTGGGGGTGTTTCATTTTTTATTACAGGCAGTTCCGGGCTTACAAACAAAAATCTGTTAAGAAATGTATTCAAGTTAGAACCATGTACGACATATATAATGTCATTATTGGTCTGGGTGTGTTCTCCGTTTTGTTATGTCTACAGATACAGGGGCAGGCTTAGGTGTCCAGGGTTTGAGTGCCATAGGAAAGGCACCATGCTATGCTAGTGGAATGGCATTCAGTCTGGCTGTGATGTAATTTGACAGCAATAACTGGACGAAACAGTAAAGCAGAAAGAGGAGGTGCCGGTGGGTAAACAGAACATCAGGCAACATTCAGGTTGCATGATAGTTAGATTTAAAACTATTGTAGTTTGATGTTTGCTCTGGAATATACAGGGCAGCAATAAAGGCAAATTAAGGTACAAACTTATCCATAACTAGTTTTGTTTTTCATTAGACTTTAGGGAAACCTAAAAGGGCCGAGAGGTAAGAAAATGTTACGTCTTTACCTGACTGCAATCTTTTAAAAATCCTTATTACTATGGGATCCCGGGGGCAAAATTGCTGTGCAAATCGTAACATTTAGATTTTATTTACTACAAAGCGACCGTGTGAAATTAGTGATCGAGCTAGCATGGGGTTGTCGCAATTAATTAGCAAAATATGGCTGAGTTGTAGCACGGCCAAAAATAACTTAAAATAGTTAATGATGTATATTTCAAGAGAAATATTAGGACACAGACATCTACATGGTAGATTACGAAGTAATTTTGCATAGTTCTAGCTACAAATCCACATTGGAGGTAGTATAACAACTAAAATGTATGGATTTGTGTGTGTAATCAGATGTGAAACCTCCTGAATTTCCAAAAAAGATGGTTTGGTTTTAAAAAAAATATTCTGAGGGTCGACATACAGACCTGACCTTGACGTTTTTATGATGCTACAGCCGGGGAGCACCCACAAAAAAGCATGAATAGAAATTTGCATTAATATTTGATCAAATCCTAATTCCTTACTCTATAATGTTCACTGCACCTCTTCTACCTTACCATTGCCCTAGGTTCACCCACCTCGCATTTAGTGGACTTGCACTTATAGGACACACCAGGGGCTCACCAACATTGCAATCTAATATCATACATATCATACATTTTACTGACCAAGTGGGTTTAGGTAGGATTCAACCTTGAGTCTCTTATTTTTTTCCAAAATCTCCTTAAAGCACGGAAGAGTTCTAGAATAACAACTTCTGGAATTTCTGCCATGTATGAAAGCATGACAATGTTACCGTGCCGAAGGTGTGTAGATCCCAAAATTATCTAGTTTGTGGGGTGAATTTCCAAGTTGAATAGGCTGTTCAAATTTACAGCAACACTTTGATTTTTTCCCTGTATTTACACTTGTTGCATGCATCCATGAGCTAGTTGGTGGCCACGCCTCTATGTGCACCCCACGCATTATGGGCTACCGGTGATTCAAGACCATGGGGAGATTGACATTTAGGGGGTTTGTTTGTGTCCAGTGGGTTTAGGTGGCGATTTCAACCTTGAAATCATCTGTTTTATTTTTACAAAATCTCTAAAACACACAGAGTTCTTTGGATCACGAGTCTGTGAATTCTTCATGTATGTATGAAAGCATTGTTACGAACGTAGCTTAGGTGTGTAAGATTCCAAAAAATATAGAGTTTGGGGGGGAATTTGCAATTTCGGACTGTTTCTTTAGAAAAAGGTAGGCTGTGTGAAAAATTACAGAGCACTTGATTTTTTCTGTTATTGCATTTGTGCAGCATTCCATTTGAATAGTTGCGGGGCCAGGGCCCGTTCTGTGTGCATCCACGCATATAGCATACGTTTGATTCCGAACGTGGAAAAGCACAAAGTTATGGTTTTTTTTACGTGTCAAGTGGGTTAGGAGGATGTCAACCTTTGAATCATCACGTATTTATTTTTACAAAATTCTCCTAAAAGCACAAGTCTATGGAGTTACGGTGTCTGAATTTCATGGATGGATGAAAGCAGGACGGACCAACATTAAGTGAGTGAAGGTGTGTAGATTCCAAAAAATATCTTAGTTTGGGGGTGAATGTCCAAGTTGATATAGGCTGTTTCAAAATTACAGAGCACGTTTTGATTTTTCTTGTAATTGCACTTGTGCATTGCGTCCCTTTGAGCAGTGGTGGCCATGTGTTGTGTGCACTAATAATTCACTAGGGCATACCGTTGATTCAGGACATGTGGGAGATGATATTAGTGGGGGGTTTATTTGTGAGGTGGGCCTTTTCAAGTTGCGGGGTGTTTGCATTTACAGAGCACTTTGATTTGTTCTTGGTAATTACACTGTGCAGGTGCTTCCCATTGGAGTAGATGGTGGGGCCACCGTCTGTGTGCACCCACACAGCATGACACGTTTGATTCAGACATGTGGGAGATTCACATTTAGGGAGTTTTTGTGATTGTCAAGTGGGTTTAGGAGGATTTCAACCCTTGAATCATATATTTTATTTTTCAAAAAATCTCCTAAAAAACAGAATTCTTTTTGATACTTCAGTCTGGAATTCTTCATGTATGTATTGATGAAAAGCTTGGCCACAGTAACATTAGCTGAAGGTGTGTAGATTCAAAAACATTATATAGGTTTGTTATGGATATTTAAGTTTGGGCTGTTTCCTTAGAAAAAAGGGTAGGCTGTTTAAAATACAGAAGCACTGTGATTTTCTGTAATTGCATTTGTGCATTGCGTCCCATTTGAGCCTAGGGGGTGGCCACTCCTGTAGTGCATACACACATATGGCATACCGTTGATTCAGCACGTGAGGGAGATTGATATCTTTAGTATGGGGGGTTTAGTTGGGGGGATTCCAAGTTGGGGCGTTGAATTACAGAGCACCGTTTTTTTTCGTGAATTGCACGTATGGGCATGCTTCCCATTTGAGTTAGTTTGGTTGCTTATGTCTCTGTGTGCACCCACGCATATGGCATACATTAGGGAAATTTGAAAGATTGATAAGGACATAGTTTTACATTGCCATGCAAATTGCCAATGATCTTAACTTAACTGAATTATGTATTTTTATAAATTTTTCCTGAAAATCTGGTAAATAAAAAAAAAAGCAAAATTCTTCACCAAAAGGCACCCACACCAGTGATGGTATGACAGTAAAAGTATCACACATTGGTTAGCTGAAGAGTGTAGATTCCAAGAATATCTAGTTTCACGGATTCTCTAATATAGAGGGGGTTTAGTCTGACAAAATCTGAATGTTGCTGTAATGAGCCAATGATCAAATTGGCTCAACTTGTGGTGAGTCGAGTCCACGTCTGCGTGTGTAACCATTACATAGGGCATTACCATTGATTCAGGACACTCGCGGTGATTGATATTGGTAACTTTTTTACATTATTGGGATTTTGGCATGATTTCTACCTTGAGAGTTGTTTTTTTTTTTAATTTTTAGAAATCGCTAAAACTTGGGAACTTATACGAAGAATACGCCCACACCATGATGGTATGAAGAACAAACTTACAGAATTACGTAGAAATGTAAAGTGTGTAGACTTGAGAAATATTTAGTTTGTGATGGGTTGTTTTGGGTTGGAAAAAACTTGCAGGGACTGTTCAAATTAGAGTTTTAAATATTTTTGCTGTTCTGAGCCATGTGCATTGTCTCACTTCGTGGCCATTCAGCGTCAAGTTTCCGAGTGGTAACACACATATGGCATACCGCTGAGTGATTCAGAACATTGGGAGGTTGAAATAGTAACTTTTTTTAATTACATCATGTTTGTGAATGATTTCGACCTTGAAATTGTTTTTTTTCTTTTTTCAGGAAAAGTGGGAAACTTCTTCAAAGAACTGCCCCCCACCACCATTGATGGTATGAATGAACAAACTTTATAGAGTTATATAGCGAAGGTGTGTAGATTTCAGGATATATATATTTGTGGGGGTATTCTGAATTCGGGGGTTTTGGGAAAAAAACGCATCAGCTGTTCAAATTCAGAGTTGGCTAAATAGTTTCGTCTGGTTCTGAGCCATGTACATTGTCTCCTTCTGGCATTCTCTTCCCACGTCCGCGGTGTAACCACACATATGGCATACCGTTTGATTCAGGAAGTGGGGATATTGATATGTAGTAATTATTTTTACATCCCATGAGGTTTGGCTGAATTTGTCTACCTTTTGAAGTTTTTTATGTGAATTTTTTCAACAAATGCAAAAACTTTTCTATAAAGAACTGGGGCCCACACCATTGAGGTATGAATACAACAAAACCAAACTACAGTGACATAGCGGGAGGTGGATAGACTTCAGGAATATATAGTTTTGGGGGGGTATTTATGAGTACGGGCGTTGGTGTTTGTGGAAAAAGTGCCAGATGGCCAACTTCGGAGTTGGCTAAATATTGTTGCTGTTTTTAAGCCATCATTGAATTGTCTTCACTTGTGGAACTTTTCAACTTTCACGTCCGAGGGTGTAACCACACATAGGCATAAGCGCTTGATTCAGGACAGTTGGAGATTGATATTTAGTAACTAGTTTTACATCCATGAGGGTTATGCAGGATTCTACCTTATTGAAAGTGTTTGAAGTTGTTTTTTTGTTACATTTTTCAGACCAATGTGAACTTCTATGAAGAACTGGCCCACACCATTGATAGGATGAATGAACAGTGGTAGATAGCTGAAGGTTTGTGAGATTTCAGGGCATATATAGTTTGTTTGTGGGGGGGATTTATGAGTTATGGGGGTGTTTTTTTCTTTTTTTTTTTTTGGTGGAAAAAATGCAGACTGTTAAAATTTCGGGAGTGGCTAAATATTTTAGCTTATTCGAGGCCATCGTTGCATGTCGCACTGGTGGCTATTCGCTTCCAACATCTGCGTGTGTAACCACACATATGGCCATACAGCCATTTGATTGGACATTGGCGAGGGAGATTGTATTGTAATTTTTTTTACATTCCATGAGGTTTTGGCATGATTTCACCTGTTTTGAAGGTTGTTTGATGTGTTAATTTTTGAAATCTGGTAAAAGTTGCGAAATTCTACGGAAGAACTGCCCACACAATGATGGTATGAAGAATAAACTACAGCGTACATAGATGAATGACGGGTGTGTAGATTTCAGGAATATATAGTTTGTCGGGGGATTCTGAGTTAGGGCAGGTGTTTTGTGGAATAATGCAGATGTTCAAATACAAAAACGTGGGCTAATTTTTTTTTGTGCTGCTGATACTGACATTTGGCATTAGTCCACTCTGGGTTAGTTGGGTAGCATGTCTCTGAGGTACACCCATGATTGTGACATTACCGTTTTAATTCCCGGAGGTGTTAGGCTTGCAATTTGAGATGCGTTTTGAACTTTCCTCACAGTTCTTAGCTGAAATTTGCATTTGATTTTGTCTCTGATTTTACCAGTTGAGGAAAAAGGAAAATGTGAGAAAATAAACCTTACAATTGGACGAAGAGCTGCGTCCGGGTATCTACATTTTTGATTGAAAACTTCCTCACTCAAAAAATTGCGTGCGGTATTGTAGTTTCTAAAAATATCTCACTTGGTGGATATTTTTAGTTTAATTTGGTAGATATTCTATGTTTTAAACTGTCAGTAGTGGTTGGTATAATTTGATGTGGTGAATATTCTTGAAGGTGCAGTTTTAGTTTGGGGGGGGTCTCCTGTACAGGAAAAGGCGGGGTGGGGTGGGGGTGGGGTATGCACAAATTATAAGAGGGAGCCGAATGAGACCTACATATATCTGGTAGTCATTGTTACTCGGGAGTATGAGAAATTTTAGAAGAAGCAGTAGATTTTTGTGTGTAACATTAAACATAACTCTAAAATAAAAAATGGAAAAAATCCATGAAAATGTGCAAAATTTTACTAAAAAACTTGTTTTACATATTTTACCAATCATTCCAGTAAAATTTCCAGAAAGTTACAAAAAAATTCTGTTAGTTGTTAAAGTACAATTTGTGCTGAAAAAAACATGTATCAATATTCCTGATTTACTGCAAGGTTTCCAACTGGGCTAAAATTAGTTCTAAACACGATAAGGGCAAAATCCGAAAATTCTGCTGGCAATTAACGCAAAAAAAAAAATTAAATTTGCTGGCACTGAAAGGGTGTAAACTTATTTCTAGAAATACAAGTTTGATTATTATTGTGCTACTATTTTCTATCTGAAAATGATATGTGTGTGTTCATATGTAGAGAGACCAGTATAAGTTAAATACCCTCCTATAAGGTTTAACTAATGTGATAGTGTAATCAAGCTGATTATGCCTCTTTCACAGGTGGCATCTAATCAAGACAGTGGTAAGTCATGTTGTATTATATCCTACAATCACAGCTGTATTTATTGAAAGTATGTGCCATATGAGGGGGCTATGACTCCCACAAAACGTGAAACGTGGTATTGGTTTCAGCACTTTATCAAGATTTTTTGAATTAGTATTTTTGAGTGAGCCTCCTTCAACTCTCTTGTATTTTGCCAAAAGTCTTTAGCTCAAAAACGTGAGAGAGATGCAGTCCAAAACATGTGTAAAAGATAAAAAGAGAAGAAATAGAAGGGGAACAGCAATTTACGTAAATGCAAATGGCGCAGGCCCTACTATAAATTGTAATAAAACACACGCTAGCACAATATTATATTAGTGTTTTATACTTTATGTGGTCATAATGGCCTGTGAAATTTATTATTTGTGATATATACAACCACAAACAAACGTAGGCTTGCATTCCCAGTATATTGCAAAGGATTTAGAAAAAATCATAAAAAAATGTAATGCAAATGTATTTTCACAAGAATGGTGCTGTGGGCAAAATTGCCCCGCTCGCAAAGAAAGTCAAGTGCAGTGGCAATTTCTGTAAATGCTACAGCCGGATGATAGTTGGAGATGTGCACATTTACAAAATCTACATGGGCAATGTTGAAACAGGGATTGGTCAATCACAGATCAATGTTCGTGGGGGTGAGAGATTTAATATATAAAGCTTCTTCCTTGACAAAAAAGTGTGGCTATGTACTTTATGCTCAGAGCACAATTTCTACAAATTCATCGAAAAATATGATATATACTTCAAAAGAAGAATTAGAGGGAGTACAATCCAGAGTAAGGCCATACACACCGCAAATAATTGATCATTTACAATAATTGTATAGTGAGCAAAAGAAGCAAGAAATGTCGAGACGAGGAAAATCAATAGCAGTTGGGTTAAAATTTTATTGTACAGAATATTAGAAATGATGCGTACCCTAGGGTATCAGACGAGATTCAATAAAGGTTTATTTTTAAAATGGTGGCTCATTTGCCCCAACCAATCAGATTTATTAACATTTGAAGCGTACATTGATTGGTTGAGGCAAATTAGCACCATTTTAAAACAATAAGAAACTTTTATTGAATAACCCTAATATGTATTAAATAAGAAAACAACAGAATGTGTTAATTAAAGAACAGGGGGGGTCTGTGGTTATATATGTAAAGTTTATCCAATCTACATCATGGGAATTATGGAAAGAACCGAAAGCTGCTTTCACATGATCACCTAAGCGACTTAAAGAGCTATGTCCACCCTAAAAAAAAAAATTTTTTTATAGGTCGACCCCTGGGGCTCCCAGCCCCAACCGCTAGATTTTGTTTAGAAAGCCCCCAAACTCTACTTACATCCCCCTCGATCATCCGCCGCGCTCCCGGCCCTCTGCTTGCAAGGAATGCAAGCAGAGGGCGGGGGGGGACGGCACCGCGTGCTGTGATTGGCTGAGCGGAAGCCAATACAGACGCGGTGCCGGCAGCTACTTCGCCGGGGAAAAGGAAAGAGGAGAGGTTAAGTAAGAGGGTTTGGGGAGGCTTTCTAAAAAAAAAAAATATGCGGTGCGTGCTCGAGGAGAGAGAGCATGGGGGAAATGATTAATGAGGGGTTTTATGCAGATAGGGGAGGGAAGATACAGTAAGACGGAGGGGAGAACGGGAGTGAAGAGGGAGGGGGGAGGGAGGGGGGAGAGAAGGGCTAGATGCAGTACGCAGAGGACAAAAATGTACCAGGAGGCCCGCTAGCAGGGCAGTGTCAGATATTATTGGACTTCTTGTAGCCTCCTTGGTAGTCATTTTTGGGATTTGGGGGGGGGGCTACAGGAAACCCCTATGGAGCTTGGGTTGGACTGTTGAGGTAAGGATTTAAACTAACACTACATGTGGGCCAGTCGTTTGGGGGATTATCGGTTTTGGGGGGGGACATGCCCTTTCAAATCATCAGGACCTTGGACTCCAATTGCATCTAAGAATACTCGAGTTATAAGTTGATCCGAGGATAAGTCGAGGTACCTATTTTTACGCGAATGTAAAAAACTGAAGTGACTGGTATAAGTTGGAGGGTATGAAATTATCAACCACTACGTATTCTGATTCTGTGGTGTTTTTTTTAGGATTTAGGTGCCCTTAAATGCGGACAGAGATATCCCATACATTGAATCCCAATACTCAGTAATAGCCCAAAGTCCAGTTAACAGTAACCTCCCGTCCTCCTGCCCACTCAGATGTTTGGAAACGACAACTCCCAGATGGCTTTGTTGCGGGGAGTTCAGTTTCTAAACATGGGGAGTGGCAGGTTCAGGCTAAGACGTTTGGAATTAAGCGTACCATCATTTACCAATTATCCTGACCCCAGTAAGTTGTAAAGGGTCTCTGACTCCATTGAGTAAAGGCCCTCTGACCCCCATATAGTAATAAAGGACTCTCTGACCCCAAAGTTGTAAAAATGGTCACCGGGAAAGAGGTGTAGTTTCAAGAGCTGTCAATTTGCACTGCTGAGTGAGTCCAGTTAGCCAGACTAAGAAAGCAGCGAAGTGTAAAGGCCGATCAGCTCCTGTAAAATTTTATGCAGGTGTGAACACCGCTTCCACCTATGGGTTATATCAAATGCAATTGCAGAATTTGGATCGAAAACGAGGTTAGGTTTTCAGGCACTTTTTAAAGCCTGAAAAAATTCGACCTTATATACTATATCATAAATTTCCCCTTCCTCCCTTGACCCCCCGTACCCATGCCCCTTAATACACATGCCACCCACCTACTGGAACCATCATACTAATGGCTACAAAGAAAATTTCTTCTCACAAATTTCACTTAGACACAATACCCAATGCCGCCCACCGGTGGATGTATTGGTAGTAGGCTGTGAGTTCCTGTTATCTGACTCAGGGTCTCGGGAATAGAAGAGAACACTAGGCACTATCCGCGTTCACGTCTTCGTGACACCAACGTGCCGACCCACAACCATAATTGGAAATTAACAGATGCAACTGTAATGTTGTGAAAGTAGTAAACAGCCAAGCCTAGGTGACTGACTCACAAAAAATGGGGACAGGGAAGGTTCTCCCTTGGTGTGTATCTGACACTAAATGGGGCAGAGGTAAACTGTCTGGCCAGCTCATACCAGTTTCTTGGGCCATGTTTAGCATTCTAGCCTTAGTGGTGCCGTTAATTCACCACCCTTTCAACCACGTTCCACTCTTGGGCCACCCCCCCACCCCCCCCCCCATGGTAGCGGTAGTAGGGTGTTATGAAATGCCAGAGTGACCCCTAACGGCTGCATACATATTCTTTTATTTAGAGAAGCTGTGAGGCGGTCACTGAGCCATCATCCCCTATCATTCTGGACACCCCCCAGATCGCCATACATCTCGACAGTATATTGCTGTGGTTTTTGGCAGTCATATGGATACCGTATATGGTCTTGCCAGTTTGAAAAAACATGTCTATGACCACAAGGCCGTCAAATCATTCCCACTTTTGGCATCTGTATATGTTAATCTGTATTCGTTTGGAATGGATACAGATCTTGCTAGGATGCTTTTGTGGCGTCTTATCAGTGGTCCTGGGTTGCATTTTGCACAGATGGTCCATGACGACAGCATTTATCTGTCATTGTGGTTTTTGTTGTAGTAATGTTGACTGAGGGAGTTCATAAGGTTTTGACAAATGTGCGGCCTGCGACCAACTGGAATTGCGGATACAGATTACTGGGGTAAGAGAATTTTTACTGCATGTAAAACAGGCCGGTCTTCTGCTTCAACCTTGCCTTTCTTCTAGGCTTGTTTTATCTTGGAGTCCCTCATGAGACCTTTTTATTGGTAGTGTTTGCATGGTAGCGTCGGGCCACTTCTCTTCTGACACTCTGTCGGTGACCTTGACTCAATGGCTGCTCAGTTTGCTGCTGAGTCAGCCAAGTGAGTTACTCCTGCTTCAGTTGAATTCAAATTCATTGCTTGACTTTAGGTTGCCCACTTGGTTTGGAGGAGCAAGGCTCCACCAGGTCTGTGATGACTGACGCTGTGTTCCTGCCTGCTGCTCTCAGGAATCCCCTTGTTCCCAGAGACGCCAAACTCCTGGGCCACACGACGTCATGTGTAGTCTTATGAACATTCTCTTCTTTTCCCTCGGCCAATCTTGCATTCTGTGTGAGAGACCCCCCTGTAACTGTTCCTGTGCTTGGAGGTGATGGTATCTTCAGTCGTGATTGTACACGTAGATAATTTGCCGTGCTCCTCAGCACAATCGGGATCCGTCAAAAAAAGTGCTGAGCTCAGGGTTTTAAGGTTGTTGTGTGGAGGTGTGTGGTCTCCATTCAAATATAGGGGTTAATCCTTCTCTGTTCTAATCATCTTTGTTCGGAATATTCTCTTGTTCCTCCCATCCCCCTCGGGAAGTGAAAGGAGCGTGGCAGGATTTTTCAAATGTTACAGCGAACAAGGTGATGGTTTCCATGGCAACAGGAGGCAAACTTGGAAGTCTAGGGTATGGCAGTAGACACGTGTTTGGTTGGACTGGTTGAGTTTTTAAGCAGCAATGGCATGGGGGAAAGCAATACAAGGCAATATACCAACACCAAGTTTTGGTGGGCAGTTGGCGGTATTTCCGCACAGAAGTTGGAGGTCATCTAACGTATGTAGAGGGTTACTGTTGGGTGGTCCGTTGCAGTATATTGAGTATGTTGGCCATTGTCTTTGGCAAATGGGCTAGGAGAATTTTGCTCCCCTTGAGGCAAACTGTCCAGATGTATGCCGGCTGTCCGTGGGTTGGGTGATGTGAAAGCGAAGAGGAACTGAGGAGCATGAGTGGGAACAATGTAGGAGGCATTGCCAAATCCCACAACTGTGAAGTACCCGCTTGAATGGATGGTATACCTGCAAGCGAGTGTGGGGATTTGGGGACTATTGGTGTCTCCAGAATGGTGGCTTTCCATTGAACAGCTCTGAGATCTTGGACTCATCGTACTTTTACGAGCGCCCCGCCATGACCCGACCCATGATCTGGACCCGTCACTTCTCCTCGGGGAAACAGAGGGTGTTTGCAAGGACGATGTACATATAACAAGGGCTCCCTCCGGCCCCACGCCGAGAGATTGACTTGTTTTGAAATTGCATCAGAAAATTGGGATTGGTTTCCGTGTTGTATTGTGGTTTATGGGCATAGGAGGGCCCCAGGCTCAGTTCCACAATGAAGGGGCGAACCCTTCATGTGCCATGCTTCAGGTATGTTTCCCAGTGGTTTGTGCATCTGGATAGTTTGAATGGTAGTTAAAGGTTTGGTCCATTGTTTCCTCTGTGAATGTTTGGTTGAGGTTCTTTTTCCCATTTTTGTATTGCTTTATTGTTAAATTTTCTTTTGTTGTCTATTGCAAGATAGAAGGTTCCGATTGATTTGGTTGTCGTGGGTATTCATGGGGGAATATTATTCGGTGTTTTCGAAAGCTTTAGAGAAGTATTTACACCACAATTTTTTAACTTTCAAACATTTCTTATAAAGTTATTAAAAAGGCGGAAAATATGTAGCAAAAAGTAGCACTAATAATGCTGAAAATATGGCAAAAAGTAAAATTCAGCACAATGATGGTAAATAGGTAATACTTCCTGGGGGATTTTCAAAGTAGTTGTCAAGTTGGTTAATACACACTAAACATGGTGTTTTTTCAGAAAAAAATATGATAAATAGTGTAAAAGCTCACCCAAGCGGATTTTCTCTTTTTTATTAATAGGACTAATTTTGTAGTATTGCTTAATTCAGCAAATTGCAGCTAATTATCAAACCAGTTATATTAATATGGGAACATACCATAGTGCTGTGTAAGAAATAGTCATGTTAATGTTTGGCGAAAATTCTGGTAAAACTGCAAAAAATGCAACAAAAGGGAGAAAGAGTCGAAAAGGCGAATTTTCACCTATTTCTAAATAGCTTAATAAAAAAATGACAAAAACTCTCTGAAATTTTACCTCCACTGGGTGGTACTTCTCTTTTCGCTGATCTCTTTTCGATATCAGACTTAACGCAATGAATAAGGCAATATTACCATCACACATCGCCGCAGCTTTATTTTTTCCACGACACGATCACTTTACCTGTTGAAGGATGCCCAACCACGTTCTTGGTTAATACAGGCGCAGCCAGGAGTGTCATTGAGCAGATACCTGCCTGACCACTCTGGCCTTTTCAATTGATATTCTTGTGTGCGAGTGGATGGAACCCCCATAACTAGCCCACTGACTCGCCCACTGCAGATTGGAAACCTTCCTGGTTCTCCTAGCCTGGTTTATTGTTCTTCTCCACTTGCCCTCTGAAAACTGTATGGTGTGGACGTTTTGTCTAACTACAAGCATCCATTACATTCTCTCTGGATAGGACCTTTCTGTCTCTTCAACGTTGGGGCTGGGATGATTCCTCAGCTCTATGCTGGCCAGAATCTCCAGCTCTTTGTGGTCCACAGGACCTGAAGACATTGGCCACAGAAGGTTGCCCAGTCATTGTGGAACTGAAGCCTGGGGCCTCCTTGCCCAGAAAACCAAATACACACTGAAACCATCCCAATCTGATGCAATTTCAAAACAAGTCAAGTCTCTCATGGCCATGGAGCCCTTGTTTATGTCATCTCCTTGCAATACCCTCTATTTCCCTGTAGGAAGAAGACACACAGAAAAAACCAGAAAAAGTCAGAATAGTCCAAGATCTCAGAGCTGTCAATGAAGCCACCATTCTGGAGACACCAATAGTCCCAAATCCCCACACTCTGCTTGCAGGTTATACCACCATCAGCGAGGTACTTCACAGTTGTGGATTGGCACTCATCCACAGTGTCCCACTCATTCATCCTGCAGGTTCCTCTCGCTTTCACACACACGACAGCCGCAATACATCTGGACAGTTATGCCTCAAGGGGAGCAAAATTCTCCTAGCCAATTTGCCAAAGCAATGGCCACATACTCATATATGGCAGAAGGACCACCCAACAGTAACCCTCCTACAATAACAGTGTACACTAAACTGGAGTGGCTTTAAAAGTTTGGCTTAGGTGCCAAAAGGTCTAGAAGCACCCCTTTAAGAAGGGGTCTATACAGAGGCCCTCCACATTTGACTCTATGCAACTTTTTATACAGGAAAGAATATTATTTGCTTTAGCAGATACTGCATGACACTGCTTAGAGTTACTATGATTCTTGTGCTTCTGGTGTGCCAAGGGGCAGGGGTGATTTGCTAATGTGTTGCTGGTATGCCAAGGGAAGGAGGGATTAGTGTGCCAAAAAGGGGGATGTTGTGTTCTGGTGGTGTCACGAGGGGGGGGGCAAAATCTGACTTGTATCCTTTTGGTCTTAACCTGGCTCTGATTGGAACAAGACAAAATATTTAGGAATATAAACAAGGTTCAATGGTCTGGAAACTACTGAGCTTAGCTTATTTAGAATCCTGGGATGAATACCATCTGTACCCGGACCTTCTTTTACATTTAAGGGATAAGTGCACTGTAAAATCAAGTTATGTTTATTTGGAAGCTGTAGCTTTAAAAATAATGTTGCCATATTTTTTTTTACCTATGTCCCTCCAGAGCCTAGCTTTGTGCCTTGAAAGTTGCTGTCATCTTGTTACTGGTTTGCTGAATGTTAAGATATAGGATTGGTAATTCCTAACTCCCAATATTGTTTCTGTGAGGAGCACCATCCCAAAGAGAACTGATTCTGCCAGTCTTCCTCCTGGCTTCAGCACTATGTGCTGTAGCTCCTCAGCGAAATTATATTGTGAGGTAGGAATAATCAATCCAACCTGTCTGCCCCAAGTACTCCATTTTTTAACAGTTAATTAGATATCCTTTAAGATTTCTGCCTTCTTTATTTCTATGCGTCAGCTTTCCAGTCCTTGAAAACAAGGGTTATAATGGGTTCCAGGCTCTAAGAAGCTTGCATGTTAACTTGCACACGACTGAGCAGGGACTAAGAGTGTGGCGCTTGCTAATCCTCGGGAAACCTCGACCACAGCTTGACTAGAGCAGAGCGCCGGAAGCAGCCAAGGACTTCTTCTTTTTTCTGATTGGTAGAGGCTTTTTTGATATTACTTGATATCTGAGCCTAAATTTTAGACAAATGAGTGAACCAGTCTTCCAAGGCCAGAAAACCACAAGGAGAACTAGATTATCAAGAAAATTTAGGGGTTTCTGCTGTAATTACAGAGAGTTTAGTGGAAGAATTCACAGAATAGTTATAAGAAAATTCAGCAAAAGGTAAAAATTAAAAAAAAAAATCTGATCTGAAACAAAACATCTAGGCTATTGTTCTTAAGACTGATTCTTTCACCTCCTCCTCAGCCCTGCAGTGGCTCAGTGAGCATGCCCGGTCCTCGGAAGCTATTGGCTGTTCCAGGTCAGCGAAATATAAATTACATTCTGCCCTTCTGAACTCTGCTATGTTTTGATTAGATCTGGTTCCCTTTATAGTTATCACTCCCCATTATAGACAGTGAATTGTTCCTTGCTCGTGGTGTGATCGTCTGTCTTAGCTTTTCTGTGTACTGTTTCCTGCCTGATATCCATTATGATTGTTTGCCAACAGTCCTTACCTCTTGCCTAACCCTTCTTTACCTTGCCTCACTGACTGATCTACTGTTTTCCAACCTCTTGCTCCATCCCTGACTCTCTGTATTCCCTGCCTCAGCTCAGATTCCCACACTCTAAGTTTAGGGAAAAAATCGATCCCAGGGAGAAGCTACAAGCCTCCTGGCAAGCGGGGGCTTGCCTATTGGTGAAGCGAGTGGTGTTAGATCAGGGTATCTGGGTTGAAAGAATACATGGGAATCTGGAGCATCACAGAAACCCTGAAGAAAAGGAGAAAGAGATACCTAGAGGGGTGTAAGAAAAAAATTCTGTTAAATGTTATCATGTTCTAAACTGTGTTAAATGTAAGGTAAATGTGTGTCTGTATTGTTTTGATGATAGCCTCTTTAAGAGATCAGCCAAAGGGCTGAAGTGACACGCCCCCAGGTGTGCTCTGTGTGGGTGGGGGGATACAGAGGAAGGAGAGAGAGACAAGGGCCATTGTTGTTTTGGCAGAATCAGGAAAGGTTTTTATGTGCTGTATATGAACTCTATGGATTGTCAATAAAGGAGACAGCAGAACAAGGTTAAAAAGTGACTGTGATTCAGGAAGAGACAAGCTAAAAAGGGACTGTGTGTAGTAGCTGATTGGAAGAGAACTGTGTGGATTGCTGCTAATAGTAAGAGACTCACGTAACCTCAAGAATGTTTAACAAGGGGTTAATTCTGTAATCGTCCTTCCCCTATAAGTGTGGGTTGAACTATCATGATGTCATCCATGACTAAGGGGGTGGTCCCCGAAACATGTTGTGAATTCTGTATATGCAATAAAGTTTGTTTTTACTGGAACCGGAAGTGCCGTCTCTTTGCTGTGTAGATTCATAACAGCTCAGGACCACATGGATGTGCACCCCAGCGTCCAGACTCATATTGGTGTTTTGCCTTGGATTGGTGCTTTCTGCTATGTCGCTATTTTAAACTGAAGAGCTAATCTATCAGTGGCTGGTAAACTGGAGGGCTGGCCTAACAGCGGCTGGGGAACTGGAGGGCAGACCTAACAGGGTCTGGTGAACTGGAGTGTTGACCTAAAAAGGGTCTGGGGAACTAGAGTGCTGTTCGAACAGTGTCTGGTGAACTGGAGGGCTGACCTAACAGTGTTTGGTAAAGTGGAGGGCTGACCTAACAGTGTTTGGTAAAGTGGAGGGCTGACTTAACAGTGTACACTAAACTGGAGTGGCTTTAAAAGTTTGGCTTAGGTGCCAAAAGGTCTAGAAGCACCCCTTTAAGAAGGGGTCTATACAGAGGCCCTCCACATTTGACTCTATGCAACTTTTTATACAGGAAAGAATATTATTTGCTTTAGCAGATACTGCATGACACTGCTTAGAGTTACTATGATTCTTGTGCTTCTGGTGTGCCAAGGGGCAGGGGTGATTTGCTAATGTGTTGCTGGTATGCCAAGGGAAGGAGGGATTAGTGTGCCAAAAAGGGGGATGTTGTGTTCTGGTGGTGTCACGAGGGGGGGGGCAAAATCTGACTTGTATCCTTTTGGTCTTAACCTGGCTCTGATTGGAACAAGACAAAATATTTAGGAATATAAACAAGGTTCAATGGTCTGGAAACTACTGAGCTTAGCTTATTTAGAATCCTGGGATGAATACCATCTGTACCCGGACCTTCTTTTACATTTAAGGGATAAGTGCACTGTAAAATCAAGTTATGTTTATTTGGAAGCTGTAGCTTTAAAAATAATGTTGCCATATTTTTTTTTACCTATGTCCCTCCAGAGCCTAGCTTTGTGCCTTGAAAGTTGCTGTCATCTTGTTACTGGTTTGCTGAATGTTAAGATATAGGATTGGTAATTCCTAACTCCCAATATTGTTTCTGTGAGGAGCACCATCCCAAAGAGAACTGATTCTGCCAGTCTTCCTCCTGGCTTCAGCACTATGTGCTGTAGCTCCTCAGCGAAATTATATTGTGAGGTAGGAATAATCAATCCAACCTGTCTGCCCCAAGTACTCCATTTTTTAACAGTTAATTAGATATCCTTTAAGATTTCTGCCTTCTTTATTTCTATGCGTCAGCTTTCCAGTCCTTGAAAACAAGGGTTATAATGGGTTCCAGGCTCTAAGAAGCTTGCATGTTAACTTGCACACGACTGAGCAGGGACTAAGAGTGTGGCGCTTGCTAATCCTCGGGAAACCTCGACCACAGCTTGACTAGAGCAGAGCGCCGGAAGCAGCCAAGGACTTCTTCTTTTTTCTGATTGGTAGAGGCTTTTTTGATATTACTTGATATCTGAGCCTAAATTTTAGACAAATGAGTGAACCAGTCTTCCAAGGCCAGAAAACCACAAGGAGAACTAGATTATCAAGAAAATTTAGGGGTTTCTGCTGTAATTACAGAGAGTTTAGTGGAAGAATTCACAGAATAGTTATAAGAAAATTCAGCAAAAGGTAAAAATTAAAAAAAAAAATCTGATCTGAAACAAAACATCTAGGCTATTGTTCTTAAGACTGATTCTTTCACCTCCTCCTCAGCCCTGCAGTGGCTCAGTGAGCATGCCCGGTCCTCGGAAGCTATTGGCTGTTCCAGGTCAGCGAAATATAAATTACATTCTGCCCTTCTGAACTCTGCTATGTTTTGATTAGATCTGGTTCCCTTTATAGTTATCACTCCCCATTATAGACAGTGAATTGTTCCTTGCTCGTGGTGTGATCGTCTGTCTTAGCTTTTCTGTGTACTGTTTCCTGCCTGATATCCATTATGATTGTTTGCCAACAGTCCTTACCTCTTGCCTAACCCTTCTTTACCTTGCCTCACTGACTGATCTACTGTTTTCCAACCTCTTGCTCCATCCCTGACTCTCTGTATTCCCTGCCTCAGCTCAGATTCCCACACTCTAAGTTTAGGGAAAAAATCGATCCCAGGGAGAAGCTACAAGCCTCCTGGCAAGCGGGGGCTTGCCTATTGGTGAAGCGAGTGGTGTTAGATCAGGGTATCTGGGTTGAAAGAATACATGGGAATCTGGAGCATCACAGAAACCCTGAAGAAAAGGAGAAAGAGATACCTAGAGGGGTGTAAGAAAAAAATTCTGTTAAATGTTATCATGTTCTAAACTGTGTTAAATGTAAGGTAAATGTGTGTCTGTATTGTTTTGATGATAGCCTCTTTAAGAGATCAGCCAAAGGGCTGAAGTGACACGCCCCCAGGTGTGCTCTGTGTGGGTGGGGGGATACAGAGGAAGGAGAGAGAGACAAGGGCCATTGTTGTTTTGGCAGAATCAGGAAAGGTTTTTATGTGCTGTATATGAACTCTATGGATTGTCAATAAAGGAGACAGCAGAACAAGGTTAAAAAGTGACTGTGATTCAGGAAGAGACAAGCTAAAAAGGGACTGTGTGTAGTAGCTGATTGGAAGAGAACTGTGTGGATTGCTGCTAATAGTAAGAGACTCACTAACAGTGTACACTAAACTGGAGTGGCTTTAAAAGTTTGGCTTAGGTGCCAAAAGGTCTAGAAGCACCCCTTTAAGAAGGGGTCTATACAGAGGCCCTCCACATTTGACTCTATGCAACTTTTTATACAGGAAAGAATATTATTTGCTTTAGCAGATACTGCATGACACTGCTTAGAGTTACTATGATTCTTGTGCTTCTGGTGTGCCAAGGGGCAGGGGTGATTTGCTAATGTGTTGCTGGTATGCCAAGGGAAGGAGGGATTAGTGTGCCAAAAAGGGGGATGTTGTGTTCTGGTGGTGTCACGAGGGGGGGGGCAAAATCTGACTTGTATCCTTTTGGTCTTAACCTGGCTCTGATTGGAACAAGACAAAATATTTAGGAATATAAACAAGGTTCAATGGTCTGGAAACTACTGAGCTTAGCTTATTTAGAATCCTGGGATGAATACCATCTGTACCCGGACCTTCTTTTACATTTAAGGGATAAGTGCACTGTAAAATCAAGTTATGTTTATTTGGAAGCTGTAGCTTTAAAAATAATGTTGCCATATTTTTTTTTACCTATGTCCCTCCAGAGCCTAGCTTTGTGCCTTGAAAGTTGCTGTCATCTTGTTACTGGTTTGCTGAATGTTAAGATATAGGATTGGTAATTCCTAACTCCCAATATTGTTTCTGTGAGGAGCACCATCCCAAAGAGAACTGATTCTGCCAGTCTTCCTCCTGGCTTCAGCACTATGTGCTGTAGCTCCTCAGCGAAATTATATTGTGAGGTAGGAATAATCAATCCAACCTGTCTGCCCCAAGTACTCCATTTTTAAACAGTTAATTATATATCCTTTAATATTTCTGCCTTCTTTATTTCTATGCGTCAGCTTTCCAGTCCTTGAAAACAAGGGATATAATGGGTTCCAGGCTCTAAGAAGCTTGCATGTTAACTTGCACACGACTGAGCAGGGACTAAGAGTGTGGCGCTTGCTAATCCTCGGGAAACCTCGACCACAGCTTGACTAGAGCAGAGCGCCGGAAGCAGCCAAGGACTTCTTCTTTTTTCTGATTGGTAGAGGCTTTTTTGATATTACTTGATATCTGAGCCTAAATTTTAGACAAATGAGTGAACCAGTCTTCCAAGGCCAGAAAACCACAAGGAGAACTAGATTATCAAGAAAATTTAGGGGTTTCTGCTGTAATTACAGAGAGTTTAGTGGAAGAATTCACAGAATAGTTATAAGAAAATTCAGCAAAAGGTAAAAATTAAAAAAAAAAATCTGATCTGAAACAAAACATCTAGGCTATTGTTCTTAAGACTGATTCTTTCACCTCCTCCTCAGCCCTGCAGTGGCTCAGTGAGCATGCCCGGTCCTCGGAAGCTATTGGCTGTTCCAGGTCAGCGAAATATAAATTACATTCTGCCCTTCTGAACTCTGCTATGTTTTGATTAGATCTGGTTCCCTTTATAGTTATCACTCCCCATTATAGACAGTGAATTGTTCCTTGCTCGTGGTGTGATCGTCTGTCTTAGCTTTTCTGTGTACCGTTTCCTGCCTGATATCCATTATGATTGTTTGCCAACAGTCCTTACCTCTTGCCTAACCCTTCTTTACCTTGCCTCACTGACTGATCTACTGTTTTCCAACCTCTTGCTCTGTCCCTGACTCTCTGTATTCCCTGCCTCAGCTCAGATTCCCACACTCTAAGTTTAGGGGGAAACCGATCCCAGGGAGAAGCTACAAGCCTCCTGGCAAGCGGGGGCTTGCCTATTGGTGAAGCGAGTGGTGTTAGACCAGGGTATCTGGGTTGAAAGAATACATGGGAATCTGGAGCATCACAGAAACCCTGAAGAAAAGGAGAAAGAGATACCTAGAGGGGTGTAAGAAAAAAATTCTGTTAAATGTTATCATGTTCTAAACTGTGTTAAATGTAAGGTAAATGTGTGTCTGTATTGTTTTGATGATAGCCTCTTTAAGAGATCAGCCAAAGGGCTGAAGTGACACGCCCCCAGGTGTGCTCTGTGTGGTTGGGGGGATACAGAGGAAGGAGAGAGAGACAGGGGCCATTGTTGTTTTGGCAGAATCAGGAAAGGTTTTCATGTGCTGTGTATGAACTCTATGGATTGCCAATAAAGGAGACAGCAGAACAGAGTTAAAAAGTGACTGTGTATTCAGGAAGAGCCAAGCTAAAAAGGGACTGTGTGTAGTAGCCGATTGGAAGAGAACTGTGTGGATTGCTGCTAATAGTAAGAGACTCACGTAGAGGACTCACAGTGATGTCGAAGGTAACCGCGACAGTAAAATGTAAAATCCTGGAGTATATCACACCCCAACATATACATCCTACAGGATGACTAGAATATCAAAGGATATCTGCCATTGACTTCTTCACAACCCATCCGGTTCCCAACCTGCTGATAAGGTTTCAAGGCCTTGTGTTCACCGAAGGAGACGTCAACGGGCCCCACCGCACGCTCTACAAATTGTAAGTGGTCCACTTGGATCGCTGGGAAATGAGGGGGGTGCGCACCCAATTGTTAAGATAGGGTCAGTTAGGGTCATTTTGTACTGGTGATCATCAAGTGTCCACACTGCAAATACGGACATAAGGAAACGAAAAAGGAAAACAATATTGTAAAACTGGTCTTGTACTGTTTGTGTTATATTTACATTTTTGCCTATCTTTCTCACTGTTATACCACCATTAACCTGCCTTCTTCATTTCTGAGTAAATGCAATTTTCTTAAATTTGAGTATCGTGTGCGCATTCTTTTCTGGTAACGGAATCAAACCACCGGAATCAAACTGAACTCCTCAATCAGATACAATATTTTCAGGTACACCATGTAAGCGAAAAATGTGCTTAAAAAACAATTGGCACAGTTCTTTGGCAAAAGGTAGCTTGGGTAAAAAGATAAACTGTGACATTTTGCTAAATCTATCCACCACAACCCAAACAGTGGAGAACCCATGTGATTTAGGAAGATCAACAATAAAATCCATAGAAAGATGGGTCCAAGGTCTAAGGGATAGGTAGGGGCACAAGATTACCTACTGGAGCTTTACAGAGAGTTTTGCTATGTGCACAGACTGTACAAGCTTTAACATAGGTTTTAGTGTCCCGAGACATTGAAGGCCACCAAAACATAACGTTACAGCAATGACAGTGTTTTCTTTTCACCAGGATGACCTGACAACTAAACTATTGAAGCACCTGTAAACCAAGAGCCAATGTTCAGGTTTCCCATAAGGAAATTCATCCTGGTGGGGTCCTAATAAAACAGACAAATCAGCTAGAGGAAGATCAGTTGAGAGGGCACCTAGTGAAAGGGAATAATAGGTACAGAAGTCTCCTCCTATGATGACTCTGGACCTGCAAATTTACAGGTAAAGGCATGTAAATTTTTAGATCCTGGTTCTGTAAGTTATTCTGGAAAAATAAAAGGGCTTGACTCGAATTCAGGTGCTTAGATTTTTCAATGTACTCAAGGTTCATTTGATCAGTATATATTGTAATGGAATACTCGGCCCCCTCCAACCAGTGCCTCCATTGCTCAAAAGCCAATTTGATGGCTAAACGTTCTCTATTACCAATATCATAATTATGCTCTGCTGCAGAAAATTTTCTGGAAAAGAAAGCACAAGGGTGGAGCCTGGAGGCGATCTGGACTCCTCTTAGAATTGGAAGAGGACTGCTCCAACTCCCACTTCAGAAGCATTAACTTCTACAATAAATAGAATTTTGATGTTAGGATGAACCAGAAAAGGGGCAGAAGGCTCTGTAGGCCTTATCATCCCAAACTTCAGGATTTGCCCCATTCTTAGTTAGGTTAGTAAGCGGGGCAACCACAGAAGAAAAGTTCGTAATAAACCTTCGTAAAAATTTGTGAACCCCAGTAACGTTTGAAGACCTTTAAGATTGTGGGGTGGCTCTAGGGGTGTTCCTAGGGTTTTTGACATCTGAAACAACTTTTAAATGCCACCTATCAGCAGATGGGTTGCAGCACAATAAGTGGGCATGGCTTCATCAGGGAACATGGGTGTACCTTGTGGAGGTAGGTGTGGTGAGCTGACTAACACTGACTGGTGGACTGGAGAGCTGACTTAACGCTGATTGGTGGACTGGTGCTGAAATGCAGTATTGCAGGAAGGAGTGCAGCCTTTTAAGTGTTCCGCAGGGGTGCGCCCTGAGCAAACGTTTTAGTTTGCTTCATGGTAGGGGCACCCCTGGGTGGCTCCCAATCTAATACTGCGGAAACCTTAGAGGTATCCAACAGACAACTGTTTGAAATGATCAAACCCAAAAAGGGAACCTGTCGCTGTTCAAAATTGCATTTTTCCAATTTAGCGTACAAATAATTCTCCCTTAATTTTGGGAGAACTAGTTTAAGCTGGACTCGATGCTCCTGTAAAGAAGAAGAGTAAGTTAGAATATCCTCCAGGTAAATTGCAACAAATTTATCTAAATATTCCCTGAAAATATAATTCATGAAGTCTTGAAGTCTTGCTGGGGCATTGCTAAGAACAAATGGCATAACTAGGTACTTGTAATGCCCATCACAAGTGTTAAATGCAGTTTTCTATTCATCACCTTGTCTGATCCTAATAAGGTTGTAATCCCCTCCTTGGTCTAACTTAGAAAAAATCTGGGGCCCCACTATTTGAGAAAAAAGATCACTAATAAGTGACAAGGTGTATCTATTTTAAACAGTGATTTTATTAAGACTTCTATAGTCAATACAGGGCATCAACCCCATCTTTTTTCTCAACAAAGAAGAACCCTGCCCTGGCCAGGGAATAAGATGGTTTAATAAAGCCATTCTCAATGTTGTCTTTGACATAAAGCTTAGGGGTTTGCCTTTCTATAATAAGGAATTATCAATAGCCCAGAGACATTGTTGATCGGGTAAATGTAACCACGGAATATTTAAGGAATGGGCGAAATCTACATCCACGAAATTGGCTGCTGCTCCACTATTAAGCAAAGCTTGAACACATTTCTCTTCATTATAAACCTAGCTGAGTCTCCCATGGATGAACTAAGCTCTGGAGTTTTCCCGAGACCTTGCGGGGACAAGTACAGACAAAGTGGCCCAATTCTCCACATTATAAGCATAAACCTGCCAATCTCCTTCTATTTTTCTCAGTGGCTGAGAGTCTCGTGGAGCCTAACTGCATTGTTTACTTTGAAGACTGGAAAGAATAGCTGTCAGGGAAACAAAAGGACTGGTAAGGGTTAAAGGAGTCTTTTCTTGACGTCGTTCACAAAGTCCACAGTCAACACGGATGGCCAGAAGAATAGACTCATCAAGACTTTGGGATGGTTTAACATTACATCTTTTACTGCATCAGAAAGTCCTCGATTAAACTGACTTTTGAGTTTAGAGGTTTCAAGGTTTAGAAACCACCCAACAACGAAACTCAGGCATATTCCTCTACTGACCTTCAACCCTGCCAAAGAGTCTGAAGTTTGGCTCCAGCCATGTTGGTCAGATCCAGATTTGAGTACAGGACACCCAGGGCCTTGAAGAGCTCAGCCACTGTAGACAGGGCTGTGGAATCTGGAGGTGGACCGAAAGCCCAGCTCTCAGATTCCCCCTGCAATAGAGAAATTCAAAGACCAACCTTTTGTGACTCAGAGCCAGAGGACATGGGTCTCCACCTGAAGTATATTTGACAGGAATTTTCAAATTTCAGGAAACTCGAGTGACACCCAGAGAACCTCTCCGGTAGGGAACGTTAGGGTGCAACCATAACTGGAGGTACTGGTGGTTGCCGGTTCTCCTGGGCAGCTACACATTGTGCTAACTGGTTAACTGCCCCTGTGAGGAATCACAACTGCTCTTCGATATCCTCTGTAAGGTAATGGCCCGTTATACTGTAATGCGGCATCAAATTCCAGGCTTTTCTCAAGTGCCGATTCCCCAATCTAGACCACTGGATTCACTTACAAACAAGCCCCCGTGTGTCACCTAGACGAACTCTGGATGCAGAATCTAAGTACCTGCCGGTCTTAAAAATAGTGTATGTAGGGTACCTACTAGGTGTCCACTCCTTTTCTGCCACCTCTCCGCCAAACATACAATACTTCAAAAAGGAAAAAACAAGGATGTCCAGTCATATGCACACTGATGTGTTGATGTATTTGTGCACTAATAAATTGGGATTACCCCCCTGTGAATACAACTGGACACCGTTTTTTTTTTCTTTTTTGAAGTACCTGCCGATCTTCCCCAGAGCCTCTGATGGTGAGGATGTTGTGTGGCAAACAGATACCAGGTTGCAGCTCCAGAGGAGAGTCCCACGAGAGACAATATCACAATGAGGAGAAGGCAGCAAGAGGAGGAAACCAATCAAGACTGGCAGGAGTTACACAGACAGCAAGTATGGAGAAAAGGATGTACCAGTGGCAGGAGCTGAGTGGCTGGTATGGACCTCGACAAAAACTATTTCTAGCTTTAGTTTTAAAAACACTTATAATATAAAGGTTTTTGCGAACAGGTGTCACGTCAAGTGTAGTTTATTTGGCAACATGTACTTGTGGCCTACAGTATGTCGGCAAAACAATTAGACCAGCCATAAACGAGTGTCGGAACACATATATGCCTTCAATAGAAAGGATGTATCCTCGGCTATTTCTAAACATGCTATAGAAATACATGATGGGGTATTCAAATTCAAGTTTGCAATTATTGACAAAGTAACCTCAAGATCTAGAAGGGGAGATAAGAACAAGGACCTCCTAAGATTAGAAGCATACTGGATATTCAAATTAGGCACGATTCACCCAGAGGGTTTAAACAGGGAGTGGGATTTAAATTGTTTTTTAGACTTATGATGACATATTTTCTATCGAGTATTCAGTAATTGTACTAGATGAGCCTATTTTTGCCCACACCTACACACTAAGTATGTGGACATTATGTTTATCCACATATATATATTTATTCACAGATGTGATATAGGTTATGGATATACATTTATTCCCCATCCCCATCTCTGTCAACCAGACATCTGTTTTGTCTATTAGACTTCTGACAAGTCATAATTGATTGTTTGTAGTATATAAAATAAGGTTTCCGGTCTGCTTGTCCAATGATGACAAGCATTTCTTGTACTGTTATGATTTTTAATCACTCAGTTTTACGTGCCTATTGTAAAGTTTTTTGTACTTAGTATTTATATGCCATCTATATATTAATACGCTGCTTAGGTATCTCCCACTGTATATAATGATATTTAGAATGTGGTTACAAATATAGCACTCTTGTTTAGAGAGGAATGTGTATGTTTTTTTTATTCTTAACTCTTATGTGTATGTTTATTACACGTTTGTTGTATTTGGGTTTTTACTTCCCCTTGGAGGAGGGGGTATTAGTATTTACCTTTTTAAACGTGTACCTTTGTTGTAACACCTGGCCTCTGATGAAGTGGGACACGCCCACGAAACACGTCTGGCAGGTGGAGTAATTCAGTGAACATGTCTCCGTGCTTTTAAGATGCCATTTAATAAAGACTAATTTTATTATAGCCTTCTCCGTGAGTATTGCACTGTTCCATATCTATTTTGTATACTTACCTAGACCTGTACCTGGGGGGGCTGCCCTCTGGAACATAGCTGCACCTTACAGGCGGGTTACTGAGAATGCCGCAGCAGGAGTATCCATTGTATATGGCTGGTATGGAGACCAAAACTGAACTGGTAGCAGGAGCAGGCAGGCAGATATAGAGACAAAGACTGTACTGGTAGCAGGAGCAACTGGTAGATATGGAGACCACGGCTGAACTGGCAGCAAGATCAAACTGGCAAATATGGAGACCAAGGTGGAACTGGTAGTAGAACCAAGCAGACAGATATGGAGAAAGATATATGGAACAGGATTCAGTAGGAATAACAAATAACTATAAACAGGGCTTGAGAACAGAGCAAACAAACACTGAACTGGCAGCAAGAGTTTATCAGACCAGAAAGGCTTTAAATGGAGATACTCCCGTCATCAACCTGTGACGCACGCTCCCGCGCCCGGACACTGGCATGCAGGAAAATGAGGACGTCCGCGCCCAGCAGCAGCTCCACCAGGGGGCCGAAAACATGGCGTGTGCACGCCCACGGATACACATCGGTGTGCGCATGCTCCCAGAGCTGGACCCTCCATCACAGGTACTGTACGCCTGGGCGCGCAACAGATGTCAAGAACAGATCAGAAGAGGACACAGATAGAGGAGAACAAATGAGTGAATAAGAAGAGGTAGAGAAACTTTAAAGGGCAATTATAGTGAGAAAATTGGTTTTTTTTTTATTTCTTCTAATGTATCCTATAAGTCATCCCATCCACCAGGGTACCTTTAGTTTCTTTAAATTCTACATAGTCCCCGAGATATAAGCCTTTGAATATGCTGTGATTTGTAGGAGCTGCTACACCTCATCTGTCACTCAAAGGCACACACCCACACAATCCAAAGCTCCCCTGCAGTACTGTCACACACTCTCTCACCCACACTATATGTACCATGTGCAACATATAGTCAAATGCTGTAGTGCTAAACACAATCAATAAACCATTAACCCAGCAATATGAGCATAACACACTATAAAACAGCCCCTCCCCCCAAAAAAAATCTTATATACATACAAAACCAGTGACTCAAATGGAACACTAATACAGTATATATAATACAGTAATACAGACTATATACCAAACAAGACACACAATGCAATCTATGAAATATATAGACTAAAGCAACTGATTTGTAACAGGACAACAAGCAGTGTCACTGTGTTTGTGAAGGTCTCACTACAAGCTGCTGTTACACTGACTCTCTCTTCAGTGATTATGATCTCAGCTAAGCAGGGGGAGAGATATGAACTTTAGGTAAAAAGTAAATAACAATTAGCAAAGTTAGAGAACAGGCAGAGTTCAGTAACTTACTTGTAAAGAATCTCAGCACCACTTGTCCTCCTCTCTCCCCCTCTGCCCCTCCCTTCAGCATATTGCTACTTTTTGCAGTCTAGCTCTGGAAGGGAGGGGTCAACAGGATGTCAGCACTTCATTTAAAGTCCTTTCAACTGACAATGCTCGGACTCTGTATACAGCCCGTCACTGCTTGAGGGGGAGTAGACAGAGAGGGGAGGGGGACTACACAGCTTGGTACAAACTTCTGCCAGTGTGAAGAAATGAAGCCACACAGAAACATGAAAGTAAGGCAGCTTATACTAAGTGATCTATACATTGTATACAGACAAAGTTTTTTTTTCACTATAGTTGCCCTTTAAATATGTCCACAAAACACAAAAAGAAATTGCCAGTGCTCGGTATCACACAAATTCTTGAGTTGACCAGCTTCTAGAAACTATAAAAAGCCATAATTTGTACACACAAATGTGAAAGTGCTCGGTCTATTGGGGCAATGTTGTCTGGAGACTTTGGGTCCCTTTTAAAAGAGGGCATCAGACAATTAAAAATGCCAAAGCTTTCTGTGCCAAGCATTATTTCACCGAGACATATAATTCAGTACTATATATTTTGATAACCCTCCCTTATCCCCACTGAAATGTATCTAGGTTTGTCTTGTGCTTTGGAGAAGTAGGAAAATTAAGGTAATGTTAATAAATAACTTAATTATAATACAGTAAATGATCTTTTCAGAGGCAAACAGTGGTTTAAAAACAAATTTAAAGTTATTTACACAGTGGAAGCATGGATCTTCATTGTTTTAGACCTGCTGCAATCTGGGCTTTGCAGTAAGTTCCATGCACCATTTTAGCATTAAAAACTTTCAGGTAGATTCAATAAAAGTTTTTATCGTTTAAAATAGTGCTAAGTTTGCCCCAGCCAATCAGAACTTATTTAACATTTGAAAGCTAACATCTGATTGGTTGGGGCAAAATTAGCACTATTTTAAACAATAAAAACTTTTATTGAATAACCCTGATAATGTGCTACCATCATGGATAGCCAACACAGATGTACTTAAATAAGCAGTGAGCTGAGAATTTACACAGCTCACTACTGTGCAAGAATTAGATTATCTACCTAGTTGAGATGGAGACTTTAACATCTTTAAAGATTTTTTAGGCATAGTTGCCATTTAATACAGGAACTATTAGTATGCTGTAGCCAGGTATCCATCTCTGGCAGGGGTGCCCCTACCATTAAGCAAACTGAAACATTTGCTCAGGGCGCACCCCTGCAGAACACTTAAAAGGCGGCAGTTAAAAGTTGGCACGTGCCACCACCTGTCTACCAATAGGCGGCATTTAAAAGTTGTTTCGGGTGTCAAAAACCCTAGGAACACCCTTGATCTCTGGGTGTATATAAATAACACTCAGTTATTCGTTTACTTTTTCTTTTGAATGTTGTATGTAAAAACCTAATGATGTTGTTGGAAAACTGTGTTCACAAACACCAATTTACTATGTATACCATTTAACACAAATGATATTTACTTTGAGGTTGCAGAAAGAAATCTCTCTATGTTACTATGATGGAGTTTCTTTGTTGGTAAATAACATGTAAGGATTAGTTTGGAAATATGAATCCGAAAATACTCGGGTCCTGTCATACAAGATGCCTTTTCATTGCACACATTCTTTTACACCCATTGTTCTTCATGAGATTGCTAAATACTGTATGAACAGATGGTGGGGAAATGGCAGATGGTAGCCCTCCTACTGCATATCCTGTATACAGTATTTAGAAGCTGTCCTAGAATGAGTAATGGTGCAAATAGCAGTGTGTTTACACCTGCACATATAGAATACCTTAGAAAGCAAGGCTTTTTTTTGGTGAATAATTACATTTAGAAAATATTGCCCCCTGTATTTTTCAAGATAGTAAACACAGTTATCTTTTTGTTAGGGAACAAAAATATCTGTTGTAACCAGTCCTGTTCCTTTGCCAAGATGTTGACATTATAATCTTTAAATGTATGTTCTCCCCCACATACAAATCAGAGCACTCTTCACTGCACTGCACTGCACTGCGTATATGATGTCGCTTTTCTTGTGTTTCGGTACTGGGTCTTTCGGATGTACCAATTGCTGCCTCATTGTGTTGTTTAGTTCAAAGCAGACAGGGATACAGTGTTTTTTTAAAATTCTTATTAATTTCTAGGAGACCCCTGCTACATATGGGATGACCATGTTCATGTACTCCTGTCTTGCTTTCTTCATTCACTATTGATGCCCACTTGCTTGTGCGATTTGCGTGATTTGCCCATATCAGAGCGCATATGAATCGCACTATGAATCGAATGTGTTCCGATACTTGCAGTGCAGTGGCCACCCCCATAGGCCAATAGTACTATGCAATTTTAAAAGCACAACAGTGTGGCCTCGCCCTCCAGGAGTATTGGCATTAACACTTTTAGTGCCAGCACTTTCCCAGAGTATTGCCATTAACCCTTCAGTGCCATCAGACTTCCCCAGAGTAATGCCATCACCCTTTTCAGTGTCAGCAGAGAATTATAATTAACCCTTCAGTGCCAACAGATTTTCCTATTTATACGTTCACTGCAAGCACATTCCCATAGTTTTGCCATTTACACTTTCAGTGTCAGCAGAGTATTACTATTAACCCTTTCAGTGCCAGCATTGACATGATAAACAGTATGTACCTGCTTTCCGTGTTTACTCCATTGAATTGTTCATTCCTCACCTACTCTAAGTTAAAATTGGAGAGTTGGGTGGAAGGAAGAAAGAGGCAGGAATAGGGATTTCATTGGTCTTTTTGCATTTTTATTTGTGGAAAATGCAGGTTTACACAGAAAACTCTTGTTGTTTCTAAAAGCTCTGTTTTTTTTTGAGTACAACAATACCAGACATGTGTAGGTACCCCACTTTTCCTGTCCAGGAGGCCCCCTCAAACTAAAAGGCACTTTTTTTTTTTATCAAAATGCAGCTACCCAGACACAGATGTAATTCCCCCCCCCCTCGTATTTTACTATTTCTCCAATAATAATAAATCTGAGACAATATCAAAGGTAAATTTTACTCAAAACTGTAGCACAAAGTTTCAAACCAACACAAATGTGAAAGCTTAATCTCTATATGTATGCCATATGTATGGGTATACACAGAGACGTGGCAACCAACTAACTCCAAATTCTAAAAGTGCAATTACAAGAAAAAAAATCAAAGCGCCTCTGTAATTGAAGGAAAAAACACCCTCAAAATAAATACCCCCAGAAATATATAATATATATATATATATATATATATATATATATATTAATTTTTTTTTGTAATCTGAACATCTTCAGCTATGTAACATACATACATGAAGATTTGCAGACGCAGTTCTTCATAGAATGCTTTGCTTTTAGGAGATTTTGGGGAAAAAAAATAATAAAAAAAAAAAAATGAAAGTTAGAAATCCTACCTACCGTATATACTCGAGTATAAGCCGACCCGAGTATAAGTCGAGGTCCCTGTTTTTACCTGAAAAATTAGGATAAATTGATTGACTCGAATATAGCCGAGGGTAGAAATTCTGACCACTACTGCCTTCTGATTATCTGACCACTGATCTGATTGACACATACTGCCTTCAAAATTATTTTGCTTAAGTTGCCCTTTAAATAGACAGCAGAATTCCCAACAGATGTTTTGGAAACTACAACTCCCAGCATGCTTTATTGGCTGGGAGTTGTAGTTTCCAAACAACTGTATGGGAATGCAACTGCAGTGTAGAGCCCCCTCCCTGGAGATTCCTCCCAGATTACCAGAATGTTGCTGAGGCTCCAATGTTGCTGAGGCTCCAAATCCGGCTGCCGCACGCTCTGTAAGTCCTGTGGATTGCCGGCTGACGTCACTACTCGGCGCCTCTCACTGCCGGCGCCAGTACTGACGTCAGCCGGCAAAAATCACAGGACTTACAGAGCGTGCGGCAGCCCGGGATTTGGAGCCTCAGCAACATCGATCGCAGTAAGGAAGACCTTGACTCGAGTATAAGCCGAGGTAAGGTTTTTAGGTTTATTTTAAAACCTAAAAACCTCAGCTTATACTCGAGTATATACGGTAAACCCGCTTGACGAGAAAAAAAAAACACTAAATACAATTCTACCTCATGTCCTTAATCAAACAGTATGCCACATGCGTGGGTGCACACAGAGACGTGGCCACCAACTAACTCCAATGAGACATATGCATAAGTGCAATTACAAGAAAAAGAAAAAATCAAAGTGCTCTGTACATCAAACAGCCTCCACTTCTTTAAGCAAAACACCCCCCAAACTTGAAAATACCCCCCACACACACACTTTAAATTTTGTAATGTACACACCTAAAGCTATGTTATGGTGCCATTGTTCCACACATGCATGCAGATTTTCAGACACAGTTCTTCATAGAACTCCATTAATATCAATCACTCACATATCCTGAATTAAACAACATGTCATGTGTGGGTGTACACAAAGGCGTGGCCCCCAACTAACTTCAAACGGGATGTATGCATAAGTGCAATTACAAGAAAAAAAATCAAAAGGACTCTGTAATTTTTTTTTTTAAAGGTAACACTCCTCAAACCTTTTGTAATCTACACACCTTCAACTATATAATGGCTATCATACATACATGTTTCCAGGTGCAGTTGTAACATACATGTTTCCAGGTGCAGTTGTAACAGAATTCCATGCTTTTAGGAGATTTTGTGAAAAAATGAAAGAAAAAGATGATTATAAGTAATAAATCCTACCTAAATGCATTAAATATAATTCTCCACTATGTCCAGAACAAAATTGTATGTCACATGTGTAGGTGTACACAGACACTTGGTCACCAACTAGCTCTAAATGGGATGTGTGCATAAGTGCAATTCTAAATAAAAAATGAATGTGCTCTGTCCTTTTTTTCAAACAAAAAACAAACCCCCCCTAAACTTGGAAATACCCCTACAAACCTTCAGCTACTCTACCTTTGTTTCAAACATAAATGCAGATTTAGCAATGCAGCTCTCCATAGAACTTCATGCTTTTAGATTTTGTGAAAAAGGAAAGAAAAAGATGATTCAAAGTTATAAATCTTAGCTAAACCCACTTGACAAATTAAAAAAACAAAACACGACTGGCCCAGTAGGCTGAGGGGCAAATGCCCCCCAAGCTGGACTCTAATTAAAAATTTGGGCTGCCAGAGATGATATTACTTAGTTACATTTCTGAAAGGCACAGCACACTCCTCTAGCTCTAACATGGGCAAGGGACAGGAACCCCCCCCCCCTCCTGGTACTCCATTTCATTAGCCAGTGTTGTCAGCCTTTGAGAACATTAGACAGTGTTGTCAGTCCTTCAGATTGTTAGCCAGTGTAAGTCAGCCATCCAGTTCATTAGCCAGTGTTGTCAGCCCTCCAGTTTATTACCCAGTATTGTAAGCCCTCCAGTTCATTAAGCTAATGTTGTCAGCCCTTGAGATTATAAGACAGCTGTCAGTACTTCAGATCATTAGCAAGTGTAAGTCAACCATCCAGTTCTTTAGCCAATGTTGTCAGCCCTCCAGTTCATTAGCCAGTGATAGTCAGCCCCCAGTTTATTATTCAGTGTTTGCCAGCCCTCCAGTTCATTAGCCGGTGTTAGTCAGCACTTCAGTTCATTAGCCAGTGTTAGTCAGCCCTCCAGTTCATTAGGGACAAGTGAAAATTTGGGTAAGTATAACTTGACCTAGAAAATCTACCCAGGGGTGAGAACTTAGCAATTGAGGTCATAACCCTGGGTACTTGTAAGGGGCAGGGGGAAGATTTTAGGGCTATAATTGTCCTTTAACCACATCATGCACTTAAAAAAAGTAGCAGGCAACAATTTAAAATGGGAATGGTGGTCTTAAAAATTGGTGTAACCTAAACAAAGTGTCTGACCTAAGCAAAGTGGGTGTTGCAACCGTTAAAGGGCCACTTGGCTGTATTTGCCCCCCAGGCCAAAAGGTCCCAGTCCTCTACTGGGAGTAGTAGTGGGTCATTTCTCTAAGGATATTGTTTCAGGCTAAATGCCCCTTTACCTCAGAAAACAGCCCCAACAAACTATTTTTGGAAACCCTACACCTCTACCTATGTAGTGATGCCATTCTTGCATTACAATACAAGCAGACTTACAAGCAGACTTCCAGACAGGTAGATTTTCTGGAGAAAAAAAAACAGCAAAGAAGGTTCAGATTAAAAGATCTTGACCAAACCTCAAGTATGAATAAACATCAGTCTTCTATATATCCTGAAAATTTTTGCCCAAACTCACTAACTAAACTAAAACTAAATATTAATCTCCCACATGTTCTTAATCAAATGGTATGCTATATTCGTTATGTATACAGAGACAGGACCACCAACTAACACAAAAACTAACCAATGAATACATGCGATTACAGAAAAAGCTTCACAATCTTTGAAGTTTGGATATATTTCAGCTTTTCCACAAACTATGTATTTTTAGAAGCTACATAACTTCAGCTACATGATGGTGTAATTCTTTAATTTGAATTCAAGTCCATTCAAGCACACCACATCTGGCAAAGGCCAATATTATCCTCCTAATCCCTTACACTAGGGGTTAAAGTAATCCAGCAAGCGAAAAATATAAGAGGAGCATGCTACATCAGTGTCTTTACCTTTATTGTGTAGCAAACATGTGATTCGGGGGATCTACTGTCCCCTTCCTCAGGTATAACTAGCTTCACATTAAACACACATTTTTATACCCTTAAACCCCACCCAAAAGCTGTGTGGCATAGTAATTGATAGGCAATGATCCTGTAAATGTTGCTCTCCCACATATCTTTAAAAAAACAGTACCCCATTTCCATCAAAGCACGCCAAGACACTGCAAGCAAAGAAACTGAAAAAGGACCAATGTATAATTTTGTGGCTGCACTCCTAGAGCATCTTCAGATTCGAACAATCTATTTTAATTTCTTAAGCCCCTATCGGTTATGAAATATCAGTGTAAAATAGTTTTTTATTTAAAAAAACACTCCATGAGTAAATGGGTAAATATGTCATTCATCAAAAAAAAAAAACCAATTACTAAACATTTTAGTATTGGTTTACAAGAATGTCAGGAGCCAATTTTTCTCATTGAGTTTTTGCTCAGCAGCAAATACTTAAGGCTGTGTATGCACAGCTGTTTCAGCTCTTTGACGGCCGAACCAGGCGTTCAGTCAGGGCTCATTGCCCGATCCGCCAGGAAGATCATCAACAACTACTGACCAAATGGCCATTTTGCCCAACAAAACACCCATACACAGCACTATTGTTGGTCGAAATGCCTGTGCATACACATTGTGCGTGACGGGACGGCCCCCGCAATTGCATGTGTGTATGCACCTTTAGAGAAAAGTCTATTGGTAAATGGATCTTTGAGATCCATTCACAAATAGTAAATACTGAACTGCAATCCAGTCAAAACCTTCACTGGAACATACACAGTACAAACTGCAGCATTTAAAAAAGGTATGTACACTGGAAAATATTTTTAAATCGCCCATTACTGGAAACTATAATTATTCTCAACTATCACTGTACTGTTTCCTTTGTTGATCTACTACAGCAAGCATGACTTCATTGCGACGTGTTTGGTCGCTGCACAGTGACGCCACGTGTACAGGCTTTTGCAACAATGTCGCCGCGGCACGATTTGATGTCATGTCACGTGGGCAATGATGTTGCACACTAAGTTTAAGTTATTTTTAGTTTCCTTTAAAGGGCATGTCCACCCCAAAACTATAATCCCCCAACTAGGCCCCCACCATGTTGTGTAGTTTAATCCTTACCTCACATCCCAGCTCCATAGGGTTCTCCTGTAGTCCCCCCCAAAGTCCCAAAAAATGACTACCAGGAGGCTAGCAGAGTCATATAGGACACTGCCTGCTAGCTGGCTCAGGTGAGATTTTTGCCATGCGTACTGCAGCCCTTCTCCCCCCTCCCTCCCCCTCCCTCTCCCTCCCTCTCCTACCGTTCTACTATCCCTCCCCCTAGCTCAATTCCCCTTAATATTGTGCTCCCCCATGTCTCCCAGCCCCAACCGCTATAATTATTTTTTTAGAAAGCCCCCCAAACTCTTACTTACCTCTCCTCTTCTCCGGCGAAGGAGAGTGTGCCGGCAGCCGGTCTGTGATTGGCTGCCGCTCAGCCAATCACAGACGCGGCTGCCGGTCCCGCCCCTTGCTTGCATCTTGCAAGCAGAGGGCCGGGAGCGCGGCGGAGGATCGAGGGGAGGTAAGTAGAGTTGGGGGGCTCTTCTAAAAAAATAATTATGCGGTTGGGGCTGGAGCCCAGGGGGGACCATATATTAAAAAAAATTTTCAGGCGGACATAGCCTTTAAACTATTTTGATGAGGACTTCAAGAGAGGTGTCAAGGAGGCCATTTATGTGAAAATAAAGTAACCAAGCCTGAATAGAGGTGGGGGGTTCAACACCAACTGTCTGTCATGTACAGTGCTGATTGGCAAGCCTGGGCAGTTTGGATAACACCCCTAGCTCAATGCATCCACACCTTTCATTCAGAAGGTCCTAACACCTGGCTGTCATATGCTAATTGGTCTTTCAAGGGTACTTATATTCCAACAGGTTCTTGTACAAGTCATTATGAATTGAAAAAGCCAGTCGGATGACTAGCAAAACATAAAACATCTTCAAAATCTAAACTTTCGGTCCAACAACCAGACAAGGTTGGAAGGAGACTCCACACAGCATTCCACTGCAAACTATATTTCAGTGGTACCAGCAACATGTTTTGGATCTTACATGGATTCTTTTTCAAGAAAAAGGACCCATGTAAGATCTGAAACATGTTGCTGAGAGCACGTAAGATCCGAAACATGTTGCAGACAGCACTGAATTTGTTTGCAGTAGAATGCTTGCTGTGTGAAGTCTCCTTCCAACATTGTCCGATTGCTGTAATTGCTGCCAGGAGCGAGGCAGAGTAGAGACCCATAAAGGGATACCGTGATTGTGGGACACATTATACCAAAGATTAAACTTTAAGTCTAGTTGATCTAACTGAATACAACAGATATACCATGACCTGGATGAATGAGAACCTAGATGGGGACTTATTTGTGTTTGGATGATTATACTGCTGCAGAACCAAAGTGTGTCCTGAATACACAGATGAGGGTCAGATTAATAGTGAACCACACACATCTATATCAACATTTCAGGGCTTTGTGATATAGATGTTTGTGGTTCACTATTAAACTGATTTTTTTGGAGTGGGATCCTCATCTGTGTATTTTGGATCTACTACTTTGGCCCAGAGGATACCAGCACCCATTGTGGATAGTGTGTGTTTGGGACTCCCTTTGTTTGTTGGAGAACCCAAGTGTGCTTCATCTCAAGGTCATGATCTCCTTTAGGATTATTTGGTAGAAAGCAAAATTCATGGTTCCAACATTAACTTGTCCAGGTCCTGAAGCATCCCCAAACCATCGCACAACAACCATGTTTAACTCTCGGGCATTATTTTTTCAATGAAAGGCTGTGGTTCTTTGTTACTGGATGTACACCTTTTAAAAAGCTCAACTTTTGTTTGGTCAGTGCACAGAATATTTTTCCAAAAGTGTTGGGGAGCATCAAGAATTTTCTTTGCAAAAGAGAAATAATCCCTTTTGTTCTTTTTGGTCAGCAGTGGTTTTGCGGTCTCTTTCCTTTGTTTGAGTAATGAACACTAACCTTACCAGAGGCCTGCAATTCTGGGTTCTTTTGGGACTTCTTGAATGAGTAATCACTGCATTCTTGGCGTAATTTTTGTAGGCTGTCCACTCCTGAGAAGGTTCACCACTGTTCATGTTTTCTCCATTTGTATATGATGGCTCTTGCTGTGGTTCACTGGAGTGGCAAAAGCTTTAAAAATGCTTTTTCAAGACTTATAGGTGTCAATTATTTTGTCATCTGTTCCTGAATTTCTTCAGAATGTGGGATGAAGACTTCCTTTTGGGATTTGTGGCCTACCTCACTTTGTCCAAAATGTTCAATTTAACTGTTCTCTTGATTCAGCAGGTCTGGTAGTAATCAAGCAAGGGTGAGATTCCAAAAATACTACTTTATTATTTAACAAAGGGGGACATTATGTAATAAATGGCCGGGAGGCCGGGTACTTACAAGTACGCTTTAGGAGGAGGCAGATAGTCCGGAAAATGCAGGAGACAGAAGGTGCTGCCAGGAACAGAAGGCTGGAATCAGGAACAAGGTGCTGCCGGGAACTGTAGGCAGGATTCTGGAACAAGGTGCTGCTGGGAACTGTAGGCTGGATGCTGGAACAAGGTGCTGCTGGGAACTGTAGGCTTGATGCAGGAACAAGGTGCTGCTGGGAACTGTAGGCTGAATACTGGAATGAGGTGCTGCTGGGAACTGGAGGCTGGATACTGGAACAAGGTGCTGCTGGGAACTGTAGGCAGGATTCTGGAACAAAGTGCTGCTGGGAATTGTAGGCAGGATTCTGGAACAAGGTGCTGCTGGGAACTGTAGGCAGGATTCTGGAATAAGGTGCTGGAGAACTGGAACAAGCAAGGTAGATATAGTCACTAGAGCGGGAAGGTAAGTAGCTGTAGCAGGAGAGGAACAGGATCTAAGGCAGGTGAGTACAGGAGCCAGGAGGTAGCAAACGCTACTATCGGGCACCGGGTCCAGGAGGACGCCGGCTTTTGAATTCTCTCGCCGCCCACCCGGAAGTGCAGAGCGGCGCGGGGCCAGAGCGACAGGTAAGTTCGTGACAGTAACCCCCCACAGGACCCAACTGCCAGGTTTCCCTGGAAAACTCCTGTGGAAAGCTCTGACTAGACGGGGAGCGTGCAAATCAGAATGTTTAATCCAGGCTCTTTCTTCTGGACCAAAACCTTTCCAGTGGACCAAATACTGAAGAGACCTCCTCCAGAATCTAGAGTCCAAGATCTTCTCGACCTCAAACTCCTGCTCACCATCAACGGAAATTGAAACGGGAGGTAGTAAAGATGTGGAATACTGATTAGAGCATACTGGCTTGATGAGGGAAATATGAAACACGTTCGGAATCCACATGCTGGAAGGAAGTTGGAGGCGAACAACCACTGGACCGATTAATTCCAAGATAGGAAAAGGACCAATAAATTTGGGTCCCAGTTTGGAGGAAGGAACCCGTAGGTTAATATGAGCAGAGGAGAGCCACACTTTATCTCCAACCGAATAAGCTGGGGGTTCTCTACGTCTCCTATCTGCTGCAGCTTTTTGTACCAACGCAGATTTCTGAAGGCTGATTTCCGTAGCATGCCAGATGGCGGTCATCTGGGCTGCAGAGCCATTGGCAGCGGGTACATGTGTGAAAAGAAAATCTTGAGGAAAACATCTAGGATTCGTCCCAAAGACACATAAAAAAGGAGATTTCCCAGTAGAAGCATGAGGTGAATTGTTATGGGTGAACTCAGCCCAAGGCAGAAGGTCGGCCCAATCATCCTGAGTATAGGAAATGTAACAACGAAGATATTGTTCCAAAGACTGGTTAGTGCGTTCAGTAGACCCGTTGGACTGTGGGTGGTAAGCCGAAGAAAATTGTAACTTGATGTTCATGGATTTACAAAGTGCCCTCCAAAATTTGGAAACAAATTGAGTACCTCTGTCAGATACTATTTCAGAAGGGAGTCCATGAAAGCAGAAGATATGCGAAATAAATAGTTGATCTAACTCCGTCGAAGATGGTAGTTTGGGGAGGGGAACAAAATGGGCCATTTTGCTGAAGTGGTCTACTGTCACCCATATAACAGTGTTTTTCTTGGAAGGCGGAAGTTCCACAATAAAGTCCATGGATAGAGGGTTCCAAAGGTCTGACGGAATGGGGAGGGGTGAGGGTTGAAGAAGGCCACAGGGGGAGAGTTCTAGCAGATTTGGGTTGAGCACAGCTGGTACACACTTGAATAAAGTCTTTAACATATTTTTCATTTTGGACCACCAAAGGGAAGGGGCAAGAATAGTAAAAGTTTTATTAACACCGGGATGCCCGGCTTGCTTGGAACCGTGAGTATGAAGAAGGATAGTTTCCGAAGTGAAACAGGAACAAAGATTTTGCCGGAGGGTGTGTCTGGAGGAGCAGAATCTTGTGCGGCTTGAATCTTGGAACAGAGTTGAGGAGATATAGAGGCCAAGATTTTAGTGGTTGGGATAATGGGGCCCTTATCTTGATTAATACAGTCGGAAGCCAAAAAGATCTGGAAAGGGCATCAGCTTTTTGTGTTTTGGAACCAGGTTGATAAGTAGGTAACAAAGTTAAATCGGGAAAAGATAAGGACCACCTGCTTGACAGGGATTTAACCTTTTAAGATTTGAATGTATTCAAGGTTCTATGGACGGTAAGGATGGTGATAGGTACAGAGGTGCCTTCCAATAGATGACGCCACTCCTCGAGGGCCAACTTGATGGCAAGAAGTTTCCTATTCCCAACATCATAGTTCGCTCATTGGGTAGAAACTTCTTAGAGAAATAAGCGCAGGGATGGAGTTTCCTTTTAGTGCCTTGTCTTTGGGAAAGGATGGCTCCTGTGCCCAAGTCCGAGGCATAAACTTTGATGTAGAAAGGGAGACTAGGATCTGGATGTACTAGAACAGGTGCATCGGCAAAGGCTTCCTTGAGTCATTTGAAGGCTTCGAGGGCTGCAGGGGTCTATGAATGAGGCTTACCACCTTTACTGATGAGGGCTAATATCGGAGAAATTATAGAAGAGAACCCTTGAATGAATTGTCCGTAATAAGTGGCGAAGCCAATGAACCTTTGAATAGCTTTGGTTCCCATAGGAAGAGGACCAATCTTGGATGGCCGAAACTTTCATGGGATCCATCTGGAAACCTTGTGCAAGAAACGATGTAGCCCAGAAAGGGTACTTGCGAACACTCAAACAGACATTTTTCCAGTTTGGCATATAGGCTATTCTCTCTCAGACAGTAGTAACACCTGTTTAACATGGAGGCGGTTGTGAGGGCAGATCTTGGAGAAAAGATTAAAATGTCATCGAGATATACGACTACAGAGATTCCCAACATATCCCGGAAAATGTCATTCACAAATTCTTGGAACACGCTGGAGCATTACAAAGGCCAAAGGGCATAATGAGATATTCGTAGTGACCGTCCCTAGTGTTAAAGGCTGTTTTCCACTCGTCACCTTTGCGTATACGGATCGGATTGTATGCCCCCCGAAGATCCAGTTTGGTAAATATTTTAGCCCCTTTTATCTGGTCAAACAGTGTCAGAGATGAGAGGAAGAGGATATCGATTTTTTATGTGATTTATTTAACCCACGGTAGTCGATGCAGGGTCGTAAACCTCCGTTTTTTTTTAACAAAAAAGAACCCAGCTCCAGCAGGGGAAGAGGAAGGTTGTATGAAACCCCTAAACAAATGTTCCATAATGTACTCTTTCATGGCTAGAGTTTTAGAAGGAGACAGTGGGTATGTGCGTCCCAGAGGAGGCATAATACCTGAGAGAAGATTGATGGGGCAATCGTAGGATCGGTGCGGTGGTAGCTTCTCAGCTCGCTTTTTACAAAAAACATCAGAAAAATCATGATAACATTCAGGGAGGTTTTTCTCAGATTTATTTTCACAGGTAATGGTGGTGCAATGAGTGGAAAGGCAATTTTTTAAAACAGAACGGACTCAAAGACTTGAGTTCATTGTTAGACCAATCTATAACAGGGTTATGTAATCTGAGCCATGGAAGTCCGAGAATCAGGGGAGCAGAAGGGCTTTGGATGACAATAAAAGACAAGCGTTCTTGGTGAAATATGCCAATGCGGAATAGAACTTGGTATGTAGATTGGGAGATGAATTCAGAAGCCAAAGGGTTATTGTCAATAGCCAGAACTCGAAGAGGTTGCTGCAAATGAAGGAGAGGAAGCCCCAATTGTGCTGCATAGGTAGAATCAATGAAGTTTCCAGCTGCACCGGAATCGACAAAGGCCTGGGAGGAAAAAGTTTTATCATTAAAGGTGATAGTTGCTGGTAGAAAGATTTTCAGTGGTTCAAATTTGGCAGGAGACTTAACATTGCCTATAAGGAGCTCCTCCTGAACTTCTAGTGCATGGAGTTTCCCGACTTCTGGGGGCAATTTCTACAAAATGTCCTTTGCCCAGCACAATTAGAGACAAAGTCCATTAGTACGTCGGCGTGACTTTTCCTCAGGAGACAGATGAGTGCCGCCAATTTGCATCGGCTCTTCAACAGAAGATATAGGTTGCGGAAAGTTCTGAGCAGGCCTAGGAAAGGTCTTAGGGAAGCTGGAACGAGCTGCAGACCTTTCTGCCTGCCGTTCACGGAAGCGGGTATCAATCTGGATGCATAGTGTAATCAAGTCTTCCAATGGGAAAGGTACCTCTCTAGATACTAATTCATCCTTGAGATGATCAGAGAGTCCCTGCCAGAAAGCTGCTGTAAGTGCCTCATTGTTCCAAGAAGTCTCCGCGGCAAGGGTACGAAATTCAATTGCATATTGACCCACAGAACGAGACCCTTGGCGGAGCTGCATCAAACGGGAGGAGGCAGCAGAGGTTCTTCCTGGAGCATCGAAGACCTTGCGAAGCATACTCAGGAAGTCGGTAACATTATTGACAAGAGGATCATCTTTTTCCCATAGGGGAGAAGCCCAGGCCAGAGCATTGCACTCCAACAAGGCGATGATGTAGCCAACCTTTGCACGTTCCGATGCAAATTGAGATGGTTGAAGCTCAAATTGGATTCGGCACTGATTAATGAATCCACGGCAGGCTTGGGCATTACCATCAAATCGTGAGGGTGGAGGTATGCGGTGCTCTCTCCAAAGAGAAGGATCACTGGATCCGGGCGTTGAAGGAGGCAGCGTAGAACCCGGAGCGGAGGCAGAAGCTGGGGGTAGCCGGACTGCGAGGGTATCCATGAACTGAGCCAACTGGCCCTGATGGTGTTCAAAGATGTCCATGCGTTTGGACAGAGTTTGGAGAGTTTTACTCAACTCTGCCATAGCCCCCTCAGGTGTTTCCATGGCCCGATAGTACTGTAATAAATGGCTAGGAGGCCGGGTATTTACAAGTACGCTTTAGGAGGAGGCAGATAGTCCGGAAAATGCAGGACACAGAGGCTGCTGGGAACAGAAGGCTGGATGCTGGAACAAGGTGCTGCTGGGAACTGTAGGCTGGATGCAGGAACAAGGTGCTGCTGGGAACTGTAGGCTGAATACTGGAATGAGGTGCTGCTGGGAACTGTAGGCTGGATACTGGAACAAGGTGCTGCTGGGAACTGTAGGCAGGATTCTGGAACAAGGTGCTGCTGGGAACTGAAGCTGAATACTGGAACAAGGTGCTGCTGGGAACTGTAGGCTGGAAGCTGGAACAAGGTGCTGCTGGGAATTGTAGGCAGGATTCTGGAACAAGGTGCTGCTGGGAACTGTAGGCAGGATTCTGGAACAAGGTGCCGGAGAACTGGAACAAGCAAGGTAGGTATAGTCACTAGAGCGGGAAGGTTAGTAGCTGTAGCAGGAGATGAACAGGATCCAAGGCAGGTGAGTACAGGAGCCAGGAGGTAGCAAACGCTACTATCGGGCACCGGGTCCAGGAGGACGCCGGCTTTTGAATTCTCGCGCCGCGTGTCGGCGTTGTGACGTCATGATGTCTGCGACGCCGCCCACCCGAAAGTGCAGAGCGGCGCCGGACCGGAGCGGCAGGTAAGTTCCTGACACATTACTTTTTCAAACAGGGCCAAGTAGGTTTGATTTTCCTTTAAAGATTTTTTTAAAATTCTTAAAAGCGGCATTTTGTGTTATCTTTTGAGAATATTTAAATTTGTTTGATGACCTGAAACATTTTAGTGTGACAAGCATGAAAAACATTTAAAGGAGAACTAAACCCAAAAAAATCAAAGTTTAAAGGGCATCTATAGTGGGAAAATGAACTTTTTTTTCTTTCTTTCCATGTGTTCTATAATTCCCCACAACCCCCAGAGTGTCATCACTTTGTTCAGATTCCCTCTCTGTCCTGAGATACACCAGTTAGAAGAATACCTGATTGCATTCCTCTACTCCTACTTGGACTGTCAATCAAATCCCTGTGACGTGATCCCCCCTCCCTACTCTGTAATAAACATAGAGATAAGAGCATTAGCAGGGGGAGAGGGGTAGCTTTGATGTTAGATATAAGGCTGCACTTGACCCCCCTTCTTAATAACTTTCACTGATTGATGATGGGTCACAAAGTGAGAGATCGTACTGTTCTCCTTCTTCCGTGTCTCCAGGACAGCTTGCTTTCTATTGGCCACTGTGCGTGGGTGTGTTTTTCAGGATGTTGAACTTTTATCTCCTACTGCACATAAAAAGCTCGTCGGTAAGCCGGAGTTGAGACATGGAGGAGGTAACAGAGGGGAGGGGGAAGGGGGGAGTGCTGCACACAGATGTGACACCATGGTTAAAAAGAGTCACTGACATAGATAGGATTAAGGCGGCACAGAGCACATGAATTTAACTTTGCAAAGGGGCAATGTGTTTTTTTCACTATAGATGCCCTTTAAGTTACAAAGTGCTTGCCTTAACATCCGAGCATGGAAGATTCCACTCAGGGGCCTTTTTTTTTTTAACTCTATGAGCTCATTTTAGGTTCTGTTTGTTCCCCAACTCTGAAGCTGACATTTTCCCTTGCCTGCCAGTACCTTTGCCTTGATTACATTTTCAGCACCTGTGTGATTTCCACTTCCACCTTTTACTCCTATGATGTAGGAATATATAAAATCATCAATATTCCAATTGGTGGTGCAGCTGATTAACACTTTCCTATTAGCATATTAAAAACATATGGGTTCGCCTCTGCATTGGACAGAAGAAAGAGGCAGAGCTCTTAAAAGGAAGTCCCTCCCCCTACCTCCTCAGTCTCTTTCTTCTGCAGGTTAGGACAGGATCGCTTCTCTTTCCAGCCACAGTTCTCCCCAAGGCTCTCTCTGGCTGAAGCCCGGCAGCTACTGTGATGGCCTTGCGCCCTCTCTAGCAGGGACCTGCCATTCAATCTCCCCTTTGTCGCGCGGCACCTCTTGCGAGTTTGTGTGCTGGGACGTGCGCACAGGCGCGCAGATGTGATGACGTCATATCTCCGCGACCCGTGAAAAATTTTGTTTTAAAAAACGCTGAGTGGAGCAGATTTCTCCCTTTGCCTGCATGCTCTGTCTCTCCAGAAGTATGGAGCCAGCTGCCAGACAGGATACTGCTTCAAAGGGGGGGGTGGTAGGTGAAATACATCTAGCACAGCGAAAAGAGCCTGATTATGCCTAGTATAGGTATTTAAACAACTGTTTATTTCTCTTTTGTCTCTCCAGCCATAAGAGTCACTCTGAGGAGCGATCAAAACGTAAACTAACTGTGGAATCTTCAACGGAGGAGGAAAGAATCTGCAGAGATTGCAGTAATCCAGCGGAGGAAGGCAGAAGTCGTTGCAAGGATTGTGCAGCGATTCAGGATTGTCAAAAAAGACATCGCCCATTTGAATCATGTTCCAGAGCCCATTCTTCTTACAATGCTCCTCCACCTGGTCAGCCTGATCAACCAGAAATACTGAGATGGATCACTCAGGCAGTCTCAGAGGGGTTCAAGGAAAGAGCTGCTTCTCGCTGTTAACCCTAGGGCAGACTTTAACCAAATGACGAAAGATGCTCATTTTATTTCGGACACCTCAAGCGGTTCTGACGAATCAGAGTCAGAAGACTCAGGCTTTGATTTAAGGCAAATTCCAGCCCTAATAAAGATGGTCAAAAGAACCTTAGCATTTGAGGAGGTTGAAGCTTTTTCACAAAAAGAAAAGACCAGTTTTTCCAGTACATCATGAAATAAATGATATCCTGAAGGATGAATGGCAAAGGTTGATCAGGAGAAACCCTGTGGAGAATAAATTCAACAAACTCTACCCTTTCTCGCAGAATTTCTTGATTTATTTGATAAAGCATCATCTGTTGACGCGTCTGTTGCACGATTGTCAAAAAGAACGGCATTAGCCGTAGATAATGCATCCTTGAGACATCCTATGGATAAACGCATTGAAGCAGAATCCAAAAAATCATATGTCACGGCAGGAGCCGCCTGTAAGGCAGCAATGGCCTTGACATCAGTGATGAAATCATTAGCAACCAAGATTGACAAACTCGAAGATTCCATAAACAATGGAACAGAAAGAAGAATAATCTTAAAATCCATACCAGATATTCGATTAGCCACCACGTTTGGATTGGAGTCCGCAGCAAACCTGTTGAAAACTTCTGCAAGAGGAATGGCTTTGTCGGTTTCGGTCAGACGTGCACTCTGGTTAAGATCTTGGTTTGCGGACACCCCATCCAAGAATTCTCTATGTCTTCTTCCTTTCGAAGAGAAAAAACTTCGGTAAAGCTTTGGAAGAGGTAATATTGCAGTCCTCAGGTGGAAAGAGCCCCTTCTTACCACAAGGGAATAAACAGTTTAGCGATTCCAGCAAACAGCCAGACAACACCTGGATTTTAAAAATTATCGTCCTGGAAGAGAATACTCCAGACCAGAATCTTGGAAAGGGGGACAATTTAGTTTCTTTCGAGGGAAACAAAATAATTTCAAAGCCCCTAAAAACCCTAAAACAACATGAAGGTGCGCATGCCCATGTCTCTGCAGTCGGGGCAAGGCTTTTACAATTCAAAGAGATATGGGCACAAAATACGAAAGACTCTTGGGTACTTTCAATAATTACAAGGGGGTATCGGATAGAATTCCATCACAAACCAAGAAGAAATTTCTATTTCAAAACAGAACTTCCAGAAGACCAATCCAAAGTCCAACTCTTACAGGAATATGTTCAAAAGTTGTTAACAAAGAAAGCCATAGAGAGGAACAGGATTTTATTAACAGCTTTTTCTGGTAACAAAAGCATCGGGGGACCTCCATCCAGTCTTAGATCTAAGAAAGTTGAATCAGTTTATCAAATGCAGAAGATTCAAAATGGAAAACCTACAAACAATAAGAGGAGCCAGCTCTCCCAAAGACTGGATGTGCAACATCGATCTCACCGATGCATATCTTCACATACTATATAGCCAAAGAACACCAACAATTTCTAAGGTTCACCCTAGGTCAACATCACTACCAGTTCCGAAGTTTGCCGTTCGGCCTTTCAACGTCACCCCGGACTTTCACCAAAGTCCTTGTAGTGGTAGTAGCCCACTTGAGGAAATTGAATGTGGAAATCTTCCAATATCTGGACGATTTACTTGTTATAGCCAGAACGCAAGAAGACCTGATCATAAAAAGAAATCTAGTTATTCAAACCCTGCAAGAAATTGGTTGGGTGATAAATTTTCAAAAAAGCCAGCTATTGCCGACTCAAACCCTAATGTTTCTGGGAGCGAATATAGACACAAACCTATCTTTAACCTCGTTACCGTTAATAAAAATCAAAAAAATAATAGATATGACAAAAGTACTTCTACAGCAAACAAGAATATCAGCCAGAGTGTTTGAGTCTATTGGGGACTATTGCATCAACATTTGGTCTAGTCAAATGGGCCAAATGGAAAGCCAGACCACTACAGATGTATTTCTTGGACAGATGGAACAAGAAACAGCAAAATTGGTCCCAAGAAATTGTCCTAAACCAGCTATTCAAAGAATATCTCCGGTGGTGGACAGTACCATCGAATCTGCATTTGGGCACGTCTCTGGCGGAACCTCAGTGGATCGAACTGTATACAGACGCCTCAGGACAAGGTTGGGGAGCCCAAACAGTGGATGTTTGGACGCAGGGTCTTTGGGAAGAAGATCTATCGCATCTACCATCCCCAATTCTGGAACTGAGAGCGATAAAGCAAGCATTAAAAGTTTTTCAATCTCTCTTAGCAGCAACTCCAGTTTGCATAAGAACAGACAATATTGCAGCAGCCAGTTACATAAAGAAACAAGGGGGGACCAAGAGCAAAGCCTTACTGGACGAAGTAGCACCAATTCTACACTGCTCTCAACAAAACCTATTGGACATCACGGATCTACACATTCCGGGAGATCAAAACCAGACTGCGGATTACCTCTCCAGAAGAGAAGTAAACGAAGGCGAGTGAGTCTGAACACAGACATTTTTCTCAATCTAGCAAGCAAATGGGGTCTTCCGGAAATAGATCTAATGGCCACATCCCACAAAAGGAAAGTCCAGAACTTTTTTTCCAGATATTATCAGAAGGAAGCTCTTGCTATGGATGCTCTTCATCAAGATTGGGACAATCTCAGGGCCTACATTTTCCCCCCAATACCCCTGATTTTCAGGGTACTGAAGAAAATTTTGTATTCCAAAACTCAGATCATAGCAATTATACCAGACTGGCCACGCAGGCCATGGTATCCACTTCTGAGGAGACTGACAATAGAAAGGCCGCTGCATCTTCCCCCCAGGAAAGATCTTCTGAGTCAAGGGAAAATCCTTCACCCCAGGCCCGAGATACTAAATTTAGCAGCGTGGAGGTTGACAGGAGGAATTTGTCACAACAGGGATGTTGTGATTCATGAAAAAGATTCATCCAAGCAGCACTAAGGATTAGACCTCCTAAAAAGGATCTCAGGCCACAATGGGACTTACCATTGGTCTTAAAATCAACCGGTTTTCTCATCTGTCTCTGCATCTCCCGATGATTCGAATATGGAAAAACTAGATGTTATAGATGCATTCTCATCTATTTAAAAAGAACAAAACAGTTCAGAAGATCAAACAATTTGTTTATTCTCCTAAATGGTCTAAGAAAAGGTGAAGCAGCAACCACTTCGACCATACAGAGATGGGTCGTCAAATCGATTTGTGAGGCTTATAAATCACAAGACTTGGCACCTCCCCGGGAAGTGAAGGCGCATTCTACGAGAGGAATTGCAACTTCCTGGGCAGCACAAGAAGGAGCCACGACTGAGGCAGTGTGTCAGGCGGCAACATGGGCTACGCCAAATAATTTTCTTAAACATTATAAATTGGACCTTTCTTTAGCACAAAAAGCCGCTTTCGGACAAAAAGTCCTTTAATCAGTTAGACATAGTAATTAAAACATTTTTTTCCGGCAATTAGGTTTATTATTATTATTATTATTTCCCACCCATTATTGTTTGGGTACTACCCATATGTTTTTAATATGCTGCCGGGGGATGGCCAGGAAAGCTGAAACTCCTATCATACTTACCATCCCCTTAGGCAGCATATCCCTCCCTAATATTAGCTTGAAAATGGACTGAGGAGGTAGGGGAGGGTCTTCCTTTTAAGAGCTCTGCCTCTTTCTTCTGTCCAATGCAGAGGGGAACCCATATGTTTTTAATATGCTGCCTAAGGGGATGGCCAGGAAAGGAAACTCTCGGTAAGTATGATAGGAGTTTCAGCTATGTCTCACCTACGGCTTTTTACTCCACCAAATCCAATATAAAAACAATAAATTGCAGGTGAAACATACAAAGACACAGGTCTGTAGCTGTGAATATTGCAAGTGCAACACGTTTCAAACCCACTCAAGCACATGAGGAAGAACAAGCGGGTCAGATACATGTAGCACGCATGTTTTGCAATAAACCTGCACTATTCAGTTACAGAACGGTGTCTTTGTATGTTTCACCTGCAATGTATTGTTTAAGTATTGGAGGGCCATGTTTAAAAACTTGCGATACCGTGGGTTTTCATTACTGTACAACCGTGGCAGTAGTATACCATGCTGTAAATTATTGCAATGATATTCTATGGGGGGTCGGTGATTTACATTCGGAACCGTACATTTAAAAGATTTCCGATAGTGATCATAAATTAATGATCGCCATAACAATCGCTAAAGAAGGCGATACCACACCTTTATAAATATGGCCCGTATTATGAAGGTCACTAGCTCTCCCTGTTAGCTGCAGCAATATTAGTGGAAAGGGAAGCTTCTTAAAGGGGAATGGTGGAGAGTAGGAAGAGTGTGTTTTTATAGAAACCACATGGTGCAGAACTGTAGGGGGGAGGATAGTAAAGTGAACCTGATCTTAGTATAGTTCTGTGCAATGCATTTCTCATCAGTGTACCTTAAAGGGAATGTTGGAAGATAGGAAGTGTGTTTTTATAGAAGCCACATGGTGCAGAACTGTAGGGGGAGGATAGTGAAGTAAACCTACTTTTAGCACAGCTCTGTGCAATGCATTTCTCATCAGTGTACCTTATTAAAGGGAATGTTGCATGGTAGGAAGAGTCTTTTTAATTCAGCTAAGCTATGAAATGCATTGCTAAGATCAGGGTCATTATATCATCCTCCATCAGCAGCACTGCACCATGTTCTATAAGTGTGCGTATTAAAGGGGAATGTTGAAGGGTATGCCACTTGCAGCTCTGCACCATGCTGTTTCTATAAATGTACATATTAATAGGAATTATTGGAAGGAATACCAATTAAAGGGGTACTGTTAGAGGGATGCAAATATGTTATATAAAATTAATGCAGCAGGTGGGCTGCCTGTGGGAAGTTTTGCATAAACAAAACCCTTTTGCAACTAGGGTACCCACATTTACCTTTAAGACACAAACACAGGCCTATGTATTGAAAGTTCTTGCCCCAACCAATCAGATTTTAAGAACTTTAATTACATAGGCCTGATATTATGTACACAACAAAAAGTTCTTAGTGTTTTCTTTAGAAGCATGATGCACGCTAACAGTTTCTATTTAATGCAATGGTACTTAGCACTGCAACAAATAGATTTAATAAGTGTTTGGGTCTTAAAAGCAAAGGTGGCCTGTAAAATGCATTGCACAGAGCTGTGCTAAGACCATGTTCAAGTCAATATGCTGTAACTGCATCTCTGAGCTGTTTTGTTTTTATAAGTGTACCTTGTAAAATGGTCAGATCAATTCTACTGGGTTTGCCAACTTTAAGACTCAAACTCTTAGGGCTACTCCCTCTAGCGCGTTTTGGATTGTGGTTTGCTATCAGATTGTGCTAGTGGGAATGCAGGCATGTACTATGGGACTGGCCCCACTACATGCGATGCATTTCAGTGTGCTATTGGAGTGCATGCGATCACCATTTTTGGTCTGTATTGAATGTGCTCTGCTAAGGTCCAATTGTGGAAGTGCAACACCCATGCACGGAAGCAAGCACGATCGCGCATTATTGTGAATGTGCGTTCTCCCTGCACTTAAGTGGGGCCACAGCCTCAGGAAATTGACCTGCTGCAAAGTTAAGTTCAATTGCATTAAATACATGCTGCATGGCTAAACTGAAATCAATGCAGCTTGCAATACACTTCTAAGGGCTAGGCCACACAAGCGCGTTTTTCAGGCAACTGAAATCGCAGCAATGCATCAAAAACTTGCGATCACATTTATTTTCAGAATGAAAATGAACAAATTGCGTGCAATTGTTTGTGCGATTCAGGTGCGTTGCAATGTGGCTGTGCCCTAAATGTACATTGCAGCAATACACACACTAATATAAAGAAATATAGGGGGCAGAAATAAACACATACAAAAACACACAGGCTCATTTACCCAGAGTCGATATCACTGTGGGTAAATGTCCTGTTCGAGATTCAATATCACATTTTCGAATGTGGGTACATCCCAGTAAGGGATTTACCCACTGCCGGATTTTAATCACAGGGAAAGGTGGTGTACTGTGTTAGTCAGTCAAAAATGTTTATGTAACCCTTTTGAAATAAAAAAATAACAAGTGGTATAAAAGGTGATACCTTTATTGGCTAACTAAGATATTCATAGCAAGCTTTCAGAACATCTTAGTTCCTTTTTTATGAAGAATATCATTTTAATGAAAGCTATTTGCTGGTGTTAAAATCCTGCGCTAAAAACTAGCGCAAACACGATATTGAATCACGAGCATCAGATGCGCAGGTGATTGTTACATAACCCCCCCATCTAACTAATATGGAGTTAAAAAGTTGCACTAACCAGTAGCGAACTGGCTAGCACCACTAACTCCGTATAGCTGCCCAGCGAGAATTCTCACAAATATAAAGGGTTAACAAGTTTCTTCCTAAATACATAGGACTATTCCTGCAAGCCTGCCCAAATCCCTGGATTTATTTGCAGTTAAGTGGCTTGTATGACATTTTTGACTAATAAATGCTTCGATAAAGAGAACCAGGGTATATGACAGCATCTTTATCTAGTTCAATAGGTAGGAAATAGGCCATCTTCTTAAAGGAAGTTTATTTAGATTCAATAAGTTAAATGATTAACAAAACATTTTGGTCTTATGCAAGGCATAAACTGACCAATATCCTAAAATTAACAATGTATGGCAATAGACAGTGATCACAAAATTGCAAATGAGCAGATCAATACTAAAAGTAAAGGAATACCTTGTATTACTTGTTTCTAATACACTCAAGGACCTTTACTATCATTGAATCACAATAATACAGAAGTTACATAATTTTTTTTAAATGATTAAAATAGAAATTCTACATTTTTATGATAAATTCCTTAGATGAGAGCTTCATAAACATAGTTATTGTACTTGAGTTATGCACTGAAGAAATGCATTTACCTTAGGCACCATTGGAAAAACTATAGTAAGTCTGCATAAAAATGATGTCAAAGTAATCCATATGGGAGTATATATATAAAAAAAAAAAAAAAAAGTATAGTGCAAGATACACTATTTATACCTTACAATGCTGGTATAAGTGAAATTTGACCTAGAATTTTATCCAGAACCAATATTTGAGCAAGCATTTAGTCAAACCCTCAATTAAAATGTGAATTACAAGCTCAATACTACTTGTAAGCAGTGGTGTAACCAGGAATCACTCTCCCTGCTTTGTCTACTGATATTTTGGGAGGAGGCAGTATCTGACACAGGGAAAATTAAGAAGATATCTCCCATGGTAGTTACGCCATGAATTTGTAACTTGTGCTTGTTTAAGTCACACTCTTGACAGAGCCGGGAAATATTATTCAGTCCATTCAGCAGTGCATTGTTGCTACTTCATGATGTTGAAAACATGCCCTAGCTGTCCCTTTTGACCGACAGATGTAAAGCTAATGGTGATGTCAATAGGTAGAATTAAAGCTCACTCAATCCCATCAGCAGGGCCATTTGTAGAGATCCTGATTAAGCAAGGTCTGGTTTTGTGCCCTGTCAGAAAATTTAGAAATACAGAAATCACAAAAGTATAAAACATTATTGCAGCAGTCCGGAAAGTGACACAAACAATGAAAGGTCCCATGTATTTATTTTTTGAAGGCACATGCATCTAGCACCAGAGGCTGATTCTAAACACTAAAACATCCTCTAGCAGTATCTCACCCATACAAAAATTAACAATGTCACATTTTAGATCTTCATGGTTAATAAATATCCTTCCTGTGAAGTTATTTACATTTCACTAACTGCTCTAAAATCTAACATGAAGATCGGAAGAAAAAAGAAAAAACCGCATAACCCCCAACCCGGCCGGGGGGGGGGGGGACCCCCTTTGACCAGATATTCAGCTCTGTTCATAGCACATACGAGCAAAATGCTAAAAATTCTAATGATGCTCAGTAAGGCTTGGTACAAACACCGTGCCACATTTATTTACAAGGAAAAATAGTGCTTAGCAAATAAAAAAAAATATATATATTTTACTTGTTTTTGCAGATTCAAGTCAAAATTACAAAAAATAAATCTCATTTGCATAAGCTGGCATTTAGATCATCACAATCAAACCACTTGGCAACTAGCACACATTCAAGTGAAATGATACACAATACAAAAAAAATGTAACTAGTCTTTGGATAGTTTCTTCTGTGGAGTTAAAGACACTGAGGTAGCCGTTGCCACAAAAAGGACAAAAAAAAAAAAAAAAGTTGAATTTCTCCGACAGAATTATCTTTGCATAAGCAGACGTGTGTTGAAAACTGGCACTAAACATAATAGATGATGAAAGACTAAAAATTGCTTAGAAATAGGATTACTATTTAATTCTGGTCCAGGTCATAACTAAAGATAATAGAACTTTGCATACAACTCACTTTGCTATATTACAAACAGATAAATAAGTTTTGTCGCTTCAGACATCTTGAGAAGTTCAATTCACAAAAATACAGCAGTCCGGACAGAAATAAAAATCCAGGGGTCTCTGCTCCAAATCCTTGGTCCTGCCTCCACATTACATGTGATCCAAAATCAAGTCAAACCACAAAGGCAAGTAGGCAGAATGGATTCCAGTGGCTCTCCAATGAGGATATTCTACCTGGCACATCACTGCAATGTACACAAATAACACAATCTGGTAGAGCTTTTACTTGTGCAGCTGTTTTTTGGAGCCACAATAGGTGGTCAGATCCATCCAGGAAAGTTTCCAACAGCTGAAACAGTTACTCCTTTACAATAAAGTGCAATGGAAACAAAGGGAAATGTAAACAGACTGGCTTAGCCATGGGGCAAGCACCTTCAGCGTGGCCCAAAGCCTGCAGGGTCGGTCCTAGTCATACATAGTGCAGTGTTCCCTTTCATGAGGAGGAAAGAATTGTGAAGCGTTTGATCCTCACCACTGGCTGCAGATTAACCTGTAAGATCTCCTGGGCTCTCCGGCAGGCAGCAAGGACTTTAGCTCTGCAGGACACATCCCGGACCCTTATGGTGGGAAACAGGGAGTGATCTGGACTTACCGCCTTCCACATCTCCTCAAGGGACGCGCCCAAGGTGGGAAGCACAGACACCTCTGACGGAGTAGGGCTGCTACACACGCTGCTGGCACCGCTACCAGACTCCTCGCTCCCCCCTGCGCTGTCACTCGTATCCCGCCGACGGCGCTTTCTGTGGCTCAGCTTTGCGCCTCTCCGCTTTCTCCTGCCAGGAGGGTTTCTGGGGGGCGGCGGATGAAGCGCTGCTGGTGGCTTTTCTCTCTGGGTCCTCTGGGAAACGTAGCTCGGGTCTGGGACCACAGAGCGACAGGAGGAGTAGCCATACACGTCTTTACTGCGCAGAATGACCGGGGAGAAGTCCCGCTTGAGGCTACAGAGGAAGTTCCACAGCTCAGTGTCCGAGCTCATGAACTGCTTCGACTCCGGCACGAAAATCTCCAGCGCGTCCTCCAGCGGTTTAGTGCCGGCGAACAGCAGCTGTGAGCGGGAATAAACAACTTTCTCTTCCATCGCTAGGGTTGGACTCTGACTCGGGACAAGGCGGTAATTAAACAGTTAACTGACGCTGTTACGGAGCTGATTTTGTGCGCCACCGCCGCCCCCTTCTTCTGACCGCTTGATTTAAACCAGGACGCTCCAATACGATCCTCTTAACAAAATGGCTCCTTCAAACAGCAGTTACCGTTGGCTATATAGCAGCGTCTTTGAAATACGACATGCTTAAGCCCCGCCTAGCTTTTGGGATCTCTCGTAATCAGTGGTCAACGCCGATGTATCTTCTATTCGATTGGATAGCTGGGACTCAATGGGCGGAGCTTTTTTTTTTTCTTTTTTTTTTTTTTAGAATGTTTGGGTGGGTACGTAAGGTGGAGCCTTAAATTGGGGCTCAAGTAATTGTGCAGAGGTCGGCGATATAGTCAGTATCTGAGTTTACTTGAACCAATTGAATAAATACTGTTTGGGTGTTATATGCAATGTACAGAAAGTTCCAGTACATATTGATTTGGATTGTCCTAATATTTCACCAGACACCTCGGTTGGACTCTTGGTGGCCATAAAGGTGCTTGGTTGAGTTGGTTTGGATATCATCAGCCTATTGTATTGACTGGAACAATAGGAGAGTGGAATATTGTAGATGCAATCATGGTATTTTGTCTATATGGTCCCTTTGTAATTCTAATCACTATAACACTGAGGGGCATATGCAATAAGAAGTGCAAAACTTTGCACTCCTATTAATTCAAAACAACCAATCAGATGTTAGATATTTGCTGGGTTATTGCAGTCATACCATCTGATTGGTTACTTAATAACATTGTTGAGTTTTGGACTATTTTTAGTAGCTAAGCTCGTGAGTATCAACACAAACTTTTAACCAGCTATTTACACTTTTATTATTGTCAATAGATACATACATTGATTGCCAAAAATAAAACTAGAACTAGATAGTAATCTCTACGGCGCAGGGACCTCCTTTCCTCTTGTGCCAAAGCTCTAGCACTTCTTTTTATATACTTTATACACTGAACTATCTATGTATTTATCCCCCTTGTATGACTTTATTGTATTTCGTTACTGTACAGGGCTAGAAAGTAGCACAAAACTTAACTGTAGGGGTTTTGGATTGTTAGCACAGCGCTATTTCCAAAAAATATTTGGAAATGGTGTTGTGCTCTAAAATCCATCTAAAACCTAAGTTAACCCGAAATTTCTACAGGTTAACGTGAGTTTTAGAAGGATTTGGGCCATATTGTATCTCCCCCTTTTTATTTTTCTGTGACTAATTCAGGGCATGGCCACACTGTAGCGGAATCGCATGCGATTTCATGTGCGATTTGGTTGCGTTTGCTGGTACCTATAGAAAACCACAAGCGATTGAGATTTAAAAAGCGGAACGTAAATCACAAGCGCATCAAACCCGCGACAGTGTGGCCTAGCCCTCAGGGTGAAATTTTGTGAAGGCTATTCATTTAGCTCTGGAACCTGAAATACCTTGGTGATTTGAATTTTATTTTGGCTGTTTAAGGAATTCACATTTTAAGGGGAATCTTGAACCTGATTAAGAGTGACTTAGCCCATTATATCAATATTAGACAATTTTATTACATTTTGTATTTATATTGATGACTGAAAGAAAATAGAGTCAACTCTTCTTGTTCTGGCAGAATTTGTCCACTAGAGGTCCCTGTGTAAAAGTATGAAAAGGGAAGCAGACATGTGCTCTCTTTTTCTACTTCCTGGAGTTTGCCCAGAGGATAGGGGAGAGCCAGGGGACCTTGATAACAGGTGGGCCCAGTTAAAGGGCAACTGTGGTCTCCAAACAAGTTAGGGTTAAATGAAAGTCTGCAGTATTTACTTTAAAATAAGCCGACAATCACATCTCTAGCTAGAGCCTGTGAAAAATTACATTGAGGTGAATGTTCAAACTTGAGCCTGTGAAAAATTACATTGAGGTGAATGTTCAAACTTCCTGCTTCCAGTAGGTTGAGTGACATCACCTGACCTCTGCCTGCCGTCCGCCCTGGGGGAGAAGCATGCTCAGTTAAGACTTAATGCTGGTGAAATCAGGAAGAAAATTGACAGTTGAGAAGGGGAGCCTATTAATGCAGACAGAGGCTGTTCACATGACTACAAGCTGGTCACATGACTCAAAACAGGAAGTAATATTGCTGAACCTTTCCAGCAATAACTTCTCACAAATTTTATCTAGAGATGTGATTTAGGTTTTATTTTAAAGGTACTTTCATGAACGCCAGTTCGCTGGCACGTGATCTGACCAATCAATCAGTACTCGCTGCCACCACTTTAAGTTATGGCCTTAAAGACGCCCCAAAAACACTCTTGACTCTCACTGACTATGCACACCCCTGTTCTGGCAGCTAAATGGTTAACACTACACCATTCACTCCAGCAACTAACTGGTTAATTAGCATCAGTCCTTCACAAGCAGTCATAGAGTTAATTAGCATTTACACTGCACACTCCATTCAACCACATATAAACTTATCAGGGGCTAACTGAGTTCTTTTAGAGAGACAAAACTTATTACATTTTAGATTTAATATTCCAAAAGGTGGACAGTGCACATAATACAAAAATAAAAGAAAATGGTGTTATAATAAAATGACATACAATAGGTACAACAGTTATATAAAATAAAAAGGATTAAAATATTCACAGACCCTACTCACTAGAAGAAGTCCTGTATCCCGGGGTGTGAAGAAACATCGGGTCCATACACACGATTTTAGCATGTCCCCTCAGTATGAACAAAAGTTATAGGGGCTACAAGGATTTTTAAACTCCTTGTTGAACCACCCCCATCCTATGGGCTATTGCATGAGGTGGGAGTATCTAGGAATGTCTAGATTTACGACTAGCCAAAAGCATTCATTCCCCCTCAGTTAGGCAGATTCCATATAAATGTAGATATGTACATTGTATTGGGATATTGACCACATATTGCTCTCCTGTATTAATTATCAATTCCTCTAATACCAAACATGACCTGTGTGTAATCCATATTTCCCAAGATATTAATAACTTGCCTTGGCAATGGAATAAGGGCTTCATGTTGGGTATCATATTAATGGGCCTTCCTTTCCATTCACAAATATAATATTGGTTTCTGTCTTACATATTCCAATACCGAAATACATTTATTTTATGTGTATGTATTATGTATGGTTGTCCTTAAAATTACCTCTTAGGGTACCCACCAGACCCCTAGCTGAAGAGAATTCCAGATACACAGTTCGGCCCCACATTGTCTGGAAAAGAAGATCTGGTTCCATGCTTCACTCATCGTAATATAAACAATAGGACTGTTCCAGGGTGGAATGGTATTTTTATTGGTCCTTTGCAAGAACTAATACCAATAGTTAACCCACTACACACTTTCCTAACAGGTAGGATGGAAGGCTTTTCCTTGGTCCTCATCTGGCAGTGGAAGTGAATGGGTTAATTTTCTTCCTTGCTGGAATGACACGCCTGGTTAACCAATAAAAAGATAGCTCCTCCCCTCTGTCCTCCATGTCTTTTTCTCCTGTGTATACAGACTTGGATCTCCCCCCTGGATTACCTGTTACCAGTTGGTTTAGCCTCTCTGTCCAACTGAAGACCGCTCTCCCTGTATACAGAGCGAAAGCGGTGCGGCTGTCAGCGGGGCCGGGACTTCCGCATTCCTTCAAAGCAGTCTGGAAGTTGCGCAAAGGGTTCCAAACAGCGCAATGACGTCATCGCACATTTAAAATACCGGAACAAGCGCGCGGGAATGCCGCCGGTCCTACCAAGTTGCTAAATTAAGTAGGTGAAAGGTCCATAAAGCAGTCTGATTACAATCAAACCTGCCAGATACCGCTACCTTGATCTCAAACACTGCCTGTATGCTGTGAGTACACCTGACGCATGGCTCCAACATCTAAATAGGTACAATATGATAAAGTGTTTATTATGGATTATTGTCTTTTGCAGTGTCTATCATAAATTCATCAAGACAGAGATCAAGATCAAGGGGGTGAGCAACAACTTAAGAGAGAGCATAACAAAAGGTTAAAGGGAAAGTACAAATTGAAATATTTGTTTATTATTTTCTTTTTATTTCCAATTAAGATCTCCAAGGAGAGGTAGATCACCTAGCAACTCCAGTACAAGGGAATGTGTCATGTGACAAAAAAGCAGAGCATGGAAAGAAAATGTGTAAAGAGTGTACTAATCCATCTTCATCTATATCTCAGGAGCAGAAACACTCAGCCATGAAAAGTGTATTCGATTCATCTATGGACACCATTATTAATAAAGTGTCAGCAGTTACATTAAAAAAAGTTTCTGAAATGTTTAAAGAATATGGTATTTCAAAACCTAGTAAACCTGCAGAACAAAGGAAATCAGATGAGGAATCTGATGGGGAAATACTGTCAGAAGAGCAAATAGTAGGAGAAATAACGACAGAAAATATATCCCAAAATTCGGTAGAATACCTAATTAATAGGATAAAAACTATGTTACAAATAACAGAAACATTAGAAGAAACACCAAAAGATTTGATGTTTGGTAACCAGCAAATAGATGCAGTAAATTTCTTTGTTCATTCCCATATACAACAGATAATAAAGAGTGAGTGGAACAGCCCAGATAAAAGATTTAACATTTCACAGAACATACAAAGAATTTATCCATTCAACAAACAAGAATCCAAAACCTGGGACGAGACTCCAAAAGTCGATACAGCAATAGCAAAAACAACCAGAAGAATAGCTTTAGCTACAGATGAAGTAACTTCATTAAGGGACCATATGGAAAGAAAGGAGGAGGCAGTACTAAAGAGAGCCTATATATCATGTGGGGCTGCCATCCAACCTTCAATTGCTATCACTAGCGTTGCCAGAGCCAATAGAGTTTGGATCAGAGAACTTGAAGAGGCAATATTAGACGGTGTCCCAAGAGAAGACCTAAGTAAAATGTTACAAGACATTAGATTTTATGGCAGAGGCTTCATTAGATACTATGGGCCAAACAACAGTAGCTAGAAAGGCACTCTTGCTTAAGCAATGGCGGGTTGACAACCTATCAAAGCAAGTATTAACAAATTTACCGTTCCAGGGGGATTACTTGTTTGGATCATCATTAGATGATATAATAGAAAAAAATTCAACAAAGAAAACCCTACCAACATTTAGGAAAAACAGAAGAGAACTGCCTTCTACGTATTTTAATCTAAACTATAGACAAGCCAAACAATACAGACCAGGTCGTCAGACTTTTCAAAAACAAATTTGGAAGTCCGAACAGCCTTTTTTTCGGGATAACAAAGGAACAAGGGGAAGAAGAAGAAACTTATGACGGGCTGCTCCGTCACAATCTGGGCGGCAGACTGTCGAAATTTGTGACGGAATGGAAAAAAATACAAACATATTCCTGGGTGATACAAACATTGTCAAAAGGATACTCTATCGAGTTTCTTCAAATTCCCCAAGAGAGAAGAATGGTGAAATTTCAACCACCAAAACAAAAAGAGGCAAAGGAACAACTTAACAACATAGTTCAAACACTATTAAAACAAAGTGTAATAGAAGAAGTCCCACGAGAAGAGAAAGGGAAAGGAATCTATTCCCCCTTATTCCTTTGGAGAAAAAAGGATGGAGACTTCAGGGCAATCCTGGACTTGAGGTATCTCAACTTATTTTTGACAAAAACAAAATTCAAAATGGAAACACTGAAATCCATATCAGCCCAAATCCACAAAGACGGCTGGATGATCAAAATAGATCTACAGAGTGCGTATCATCACATTCCCATACTCAAAATTCACAGGAAGTATCTCAGATTTGCAATAACGAAGCAGCATTTTCAATACAAATGCTTGCCATTTGGACTGGCGTCATCGCCTCGAGTTTTTACAAAAGCACTAGCCCCCATAATTGCCCATCTCAGACTCCACAAAATACAGATTTACGCATATCTAGACAATATACTAATAAAATCAGCGAGCCAATCTCTGTTGTTAACTCACCTAAGCGAGACAATTTCTTGTCTGACCCATCATGGGTGGCTAATAAATCAGGAAAAATCCATGATGACACCAAATCAAGAAATCCAGTTCTTAGGAACTCTGATACAGTCAAAATAGCTACAACTGTCATTACCAATTCAAAAGAAACAAGTTATAGTAAAAGAAATAAAACAGTTTCTGAAACATCCATATTCAACAGCACAAGTGTGCCAGCAGTTGTTGGGGAAGTTGGTAGCAACATCAGAATCAATGAAATGGTCTCTATTTCACCTAAGACCACTACAATTGGCATTGCTATGTCAATGGAGTACCAAAGAGAGTCCACACCAACTGATACATCTCCCTCAAACAATGAGGAAAAGAATGGACTGGTGGACAAGGATTGTGAACCTCAAACCAGTAGAAATATACTGTTATGGTTGGATCACAATTACAGTAGATGTGAGTCCGACGGGCTGGGGAGCAATATGCCAAAACCAGATGGTCCAAGGAACTTGGAACAGTGTCTGGAAAGAGAAACACCAGAATCTAAGAGAAAAAATGGGCATCTGAGCCACTCATGGTAAGATTCTTTCGAGGAATTAAGTATATAAAACCACCAGTCAAAGTACAAGTTCCCACATGGGATCATCCATTAGTGCCTAATATGTTGAAGAATGGTCCATTTGAACCTTTAGAAGAAGCACATATAAAAAATCTGACGTATAAAACCTTATTTCTAATAGCTGTAACTTCAGCAAGAAGGGTATCCGAGATCAACGCTCTAAAAATAATTCCTCCATATCTAACATTTTAGATAATCTGATTCTAAGACCTGATACGAAATTTCTACCCAAAGTGGTGTCACAGTTTCATCTAAATCAGGATATCGTATTACCAGCATTTCAAGAAAATGAAACAGACAACCTTCTAGACGTAGGAAGGACACTAAAAGAATATCTAAAGAGGACACAAGATATTAGAAAATCAGATTCTCTATTCATCCTATTCCAAGGGGAAAGGAAAGGTAATCAACCATCAAAGCAGACGCTGGCAGCATGGATAGCCCAAACGATAAGAAAAGCATACAAAATGGCAGAAATTGCAGAACCAGAGAGGGTAACCGCTCACTCAACAAGGGCAGTGTCTACGTCCTGGGCTTTTTCAGCAAAAGTACCACTTGTGGATATATGCAAAGCGGCAGCATGGTCTAGTTCTACAACATTCATAAAACACTACAAATTGGATGTGATGAATAGGGCTAGAGCAGAATTTGGCACAAAAGTGCTAAAGTCCATAGATACATGTAAATAAATTTGTGTGAAATATGTAAGAAGTATTCCCTCTATTATTTTTTGTACTACCCACTGCTGGATGAGGACCAGGGAAAACAGAAAATCATAAATAAACTTACCGAGATTTTCTTTTCCAGGTCTGGAATCCGGCAGTGGAAGTGTTTTTTTCCCTCCCTAAAAAAAATAATAAATAAATAATAATAAAAAAATATATATATATATATGTACTAGTCTTAAAGCACAGTCGTAAAAGACATGGAGGACAGAGGAGGAGCTGTCTTTTTATTGGTTAACCAGACCTGTCATTCCAGCAAGGAAAAAAAGTAACACATTCACTTCCACTGCCGGATTCCAGACCAGGAAAAGAAAATCTCGGTAAGTTTATTTATGATTTTCTGTTTTTATATTATCCTTACTAGTTTGGAATAATTCAATGCCACAGTTACCCTTTAATGTGACATTATATTCTGTTATAGATCACTCCAGGAGTGATAGATAGGAGTAGGGTAGCAAGTGAGCAGCCTGAGCTCCATCAAGGAGATTTAGTAAGGACTAGAGTCTTGGGTATACCACCCAAGAATAGGGACATAGTGCCAAATACAGAGGTATAAGATTCCACTACAGTGAACTAAGAGCTGTGGTGGCATTTACAAGCTGATTGTTATTTATGCTGTTTCTGATTCCTTTGGTTTGTGAGTATTTATGTGATATCTGTGCCATGCTATGCCACCTCTATTTTGCTAATTGCAATGCCTTATTAATATTGTTTTGTTAATAAATAAGTTATTGTTTAAGTTTAAGAACCACTGGTGCCCATGTATTGCATTCTACTTAATGTGATAGTTCAGCAACACCCTGCCTCCAATATATGCCAGGGCCCACTCCTTATAAATAAGAGTCTTGTGTATAGAATCTGGATAAGGCTTGCTGGAGCAAATTGAGTACACCTTTTTTAACAATCGCCTTACAATAGCTCTGTTGGATTAAAATTTGATGACTGTGGAGGCCATTAGAGTACAGTGAACTCATTGTCATGTTTAAGAAACAAGTTTGAAATGATGTGAGCTTAGTGACATGGTGCAGTATCCTGTAGCAGAAGAGGGGTACACTGTGGTCATAAAGGGATGGACATAGTCATCAACAATATTAAACAATGCTTAATTTGAATATGGTCATTAAACAATGCTCAATTTGAAAAGAAAATGTTGCCTCATATCATTGCACCACCACTTACAGCCAGAACTGTTGAAACAAGGCAGGACGGATCCATACTTTCATGTTGTTCATACCAAATTCTGACCTTACCATCTGAATGCCGCAGCTGAAATTAAGACTTGTCAGAATAGGCAACATTTTTTCAGTCTTGTATTGTCCAATTTTGGTGAGCCTGTGGAAATTATAGCCACTATTTTCTGTTCTTATATAACAGGAGTGGAAACCAATGTGCTGCTGTAGCCCATCTACTTGAGGATTCAACATGTTGTGTGTTCAGAGATGGTATTCTACATAGTTTGGTTGTATCAAGTGGTTATTTGAGCTTCTGTTGCTTTTCCATCTTCTCAAACCAGTCTGATCGGTTCTCCTCTGGCCTCTGACACCAACAAGATATTTTAGTCCACACAACTCGAACTCACTGGATATATTCCCCTTTTATGGACCATTCTTTGTAAACCCTAGAGATAGGTATGCGTGAAAAGCCCAGTAGAACAGCAGTTTGTGAAATTCTCAGCCAACACAACCATGCAATGTTCAAAGTCACTTAAATCTTCTTTAGGGCACGGCCACACTGCAGCGCAAATGCAATCGCACGCGGAATCGCATGCAATTTCATGTGCGATTTTGTTGCGTTTGCGCATGCATTTTTTCAAGTATTGGATAAAGCATACGATTGTGATTTAAAATGCGGAACGCAAATTGCAAATGCACTGCACCCGAAAACGCACGTTTTCTGTGCGTTGCTGCGATTCCATTGATTTGAAATAAATGCAAGCGTAAACGCAGAAAAAATCGCAGCAGTGTGGCCTAGCCCTTATTATCCATTCTGATGCTCTGTGTGGATTTAGGCAACTTCCCTTTACAACGTCTAGATGCCTAAAAGCAGTGAGATGCTGCCATGTAATTGATTAGCTATTTGTTATAGCAAGCAATTGTGCAGGTGCACATAATTATGACCAAAAAAAGAGGGGAAAAACGGACCTGCTTGTGAAGGTTCTCATTCATCCAGGTCATGGTATATCTGTTGTATTAAGTTAGATCAACTGGACTTAAATTTAGTTCTTGAAGACATTTTGCTAGTCATCCGACTGGCTTTCTCATTTCAGAATGACTTGTATAAGAATCTGTTCGCAATAAATAACCTGGAAAGTCCCAATCATTATTTAACAGCAAGGTCTTAAGGACCTTTTGAATGCAAGTTGTTGATTGCATTGTAGCTAAGAGGTGTAATCAAAACTGCCCAGGGTAAGGTATCAAAACAGCATTGTACATGGCAGAGAGTTGGTGTTGAACCGCCACCTCTATTCAGGCTTTGTTTATTTTGACATAAATGGCCTCTTTGACACCTCTCTTAAACCAATCCAGTTCCTTTGCCAAGATGTTGACATTACAATCTTCAAACGTATGTCCTTTTTCCTTATGATGCAGGTACAAGGCTGAGTCCTGACATGAGGAATAAGCTCATACAAATCAGAGCACTTCACTGCGTATATGATGTAGCTCTTCTTATGTTTCAGCATTGGGCCGTTTGGATGAACCAGTTCCTGCCTCAGTGTGTTTGGTTTTAAAGCGGACACCCCTGCTACATATGGGATGACCATGTTATTTCTCCTGTCTTGCTTTCCCCATTCACTGTTGGTATTAGTGTTCTACTCTTTCCTTCTACCCCTTTTGACAAAGGACCAGTTCGGATATCCACAAGTTTTAAGGGCTCCTCTGTGATGTTTAATTACTTTATCCTTTGCCTCTGTGCTCTCTGCCCCATGTAGCAGGGTTCTGAAAATACCCATCTTGTGATCTAAAGGGTGGTAGTAATGAAACATCAAATACTGTGAATTTTTTTTTTCTGTAAACCTCTACTTCCAGTTTACCATTGTTCCTGACGCATACCAAGCAGCCCTAGAAAGCAAGTGTGTTGTTTTGTACCTTTTTCCTTGTAATTCAGTTGTTTTGGTACACAGCCACACACTCAGGCAGATGGGAGGGGGACATTCTCTGTGAAGACCTCTAAAGATGGGGAACTTTCTAAGGTCTGTTGTCATACTTTGGGGTCCAACCTGGTTGGAGAGTGTCCATTATTTCTTCCTGCCTCCAGAACCCAGTATTCTGTAAGTTTTGTGTATTTTCTCCTTTTAATTTGATATAATGGTTTTGTACTGTTAATAAGCAAATAATGATTCTCTATGCACCACATATACTAGTATAGCCACACACCATTGTGCGGTGGAGTCAGGGAACACAAAGATACATTCAATAATATAAAGTCTAGCATAGACACTCTTAGTAAAAAGCTTCCCTCATTGACCCCACAAAGCTTTGTAGACCACTATAAATATTTATTAAATATGTGTTTATTTAGGAATAAAGGAGAAATAAAGGTTGTGTAATTTTAATAAATAATTATAGTGGTCTACAAAACTGTGCGGTCAATGAGGGAAGCTTTTTACTAAGAGTGTCTATGCTCCTAGACTTTATATTATTGAATGTTTAGTATATGTATTGAATGTTTAGTACTTTTATTGTATTTCTATATTTGTACCATCATTTTCTATTATTTTGTATTACATGCACTGTCAACCTTTTGGAATATTAAATCTAAAATTTAAAAAGTTTTGTGTTTAATGCTATAAAGAACTCAAGTAGCCTTTGATAAAATTACATGTGTTTGGATGGCCCATTGGATACTTTGCTTGCTTAATTGCTAATTAACTCTGTGACTGCTGACAAGGAAGTGTGAATGTGTAAAGTTGATTAACCCAGCGTACTGGCGTTTGTGACAGTAAAGAATGTAACACTATCAAATTACTTGTTTGCAACTATCCATCCAAATGCAGGTTTTAGGGCAAGTGGAAACTGCAAACTAGGCTTTGGGGCAAAATACTCTCTGTTGCAGCTATGGTTTATGTTAAAAAGCATCTCCGCCCCTTCATAATGACTTTCCTTTATATCGTAGGGCATACCCTCCCACCCCCAACCGCCAAGTTAAAATCTTAAAAATCGATCCCATACACTACTGTCTATACAGCTCCTGGTTCCAGCGTTGCTCTGGTTTGGCTCCCCTGCCTTCTGGATCTACGAGCAGGGGGCCGGACCAGAGCAACGCTTTTTTTTCAATACAAAAAATGGAAAGGGGGTGGAGTTTGCTTGATAAAGGACTGTTTTACTCTGAAACATGTTGCAATCATAAATCTCTTGCACTCCGTGGTATCCCCTTTCTCCTTTAGTATGAGTGTAGTGTATAAAAAAACAAAATTTAACAGGCCTGCGCGCAAGTTAAAGTTGTGTGCACAAAAGTTTTATAAATTTTGTATGTACACAGATATATATCTGTACACGCAGTTTATATAAAATTAGAGAGAACATTGACAAACAAGGCTTACAAGCAGATGTCTTTAATACTTATGTCTTTAATTTATTTATCTATATACAGACTTTCTGCTAAACTTACTATTTAAATTTTCAATTAAACCGGTGAAATTTACTTGTCTTAAAATTGAAAATGTATTTTTTTGTAGTGAATATGGTTTAACAAAGAAATCAATTTAAAAGCAGGCTGAATAAAAAAAACACTTCCCCCCCAGCAGAAACTGTGTTTAATTGCATGGTAAGAAATGAGTCTAAACTTACTGGCCTACAGTAAAACACAAGAATTATCATAGAGGAAATTAAATATTTAAAGGGCCTTAAGAAATAATACCAAAACAGGTGGATTTAGGGGGAAGGGTCTAAAAGTTAAAGATGACAGCATTCACTCGCTTTTTGTACTTGTAAAAATGTTTTATTCCTGAGTGTCTATAAGTCCAGAGTGTGCATATACACTTTTTATACACATTTATTTAATAAGGCACTTTCTACTCATATAGCACTTTTTATTCATATGAAACTTTATCAATGTTGTAGTAGAGGTGTTTGTTTAATCAAATAATGTTAACGATTAGGGTGAAGTTCAGCCTTTAAATGATGTTTGGGGGTGCTTACAATATTTCTCTAGGTCTTCTTATGCCTATCCACCACGTAAAACATTAGACAGATGTGCAATCTCTCCTAAGATAAATGTCCAATCTATCTAGAACCGCCTAGCCCGTTCTTTCATGCAATCAATTTGAGATCACAAAATGAAAGGATCAGATAGAAACATCTCAAGATAAAAACCGCTGCTTGTGAAATGTGGTTCTTATTCATTAGATAGATATCTCAACTCTATCTAATGTCTGCCTAGTGTATGGCCAGCTGAATAGAGACCAAAACATTGCTACTCACTTCCCAAAAAATGTTGATAAGTGTGCACCTATTTTTATTATATATAATGTCTTGGCATGTTATTAATACCCAAATAAGTAAATTTAAATATAAAATATTCCCCATGGAATAGCACCACAACACAGTTTTTCAACCAGGTTACCTTCTGATTCTTTTCTAATGTGATCTTTGAATATGTGACACTTGATCAACGTAAAGATGTTTAATAATTGTCAGGACGAAATGGCTAACAATCTTCCCCTCTCCAGTTTAACAGAGCAGGCTGCTCGGCTACTGCCAAGCAGTTTGCTTCACATGCTCTGTAGTGTTTTACAGAGCAAAACAAGGACATCGCACCCTTGCTTCAGAAGCTGGCAGACAATTATAACAGCACAGATATCATCCCTCTCCCTGACAGAACAGGGATTTCAGTTTTTTGTTTTTTCCAAATACATTTAATGCTCCTGTCTTAACAACTATATGCTCCTTTGCGTTTCATACTAAAAAGCAAAGTAATCTTTGCAGTGTATTTCTTAGCTACCATTGATGTAATAAACAGAATATTAACATTTTTAGTAAAAATTTAAAGTAAGTCTGGGGATTTGAAACTGCAGTCTCTTTGCTAAAAGAGTTTTATACCTAACCCAACAAACATTCTATATGAAAAACTACTACATTTAGAATCTATATTTTTTGTTAGGAACATAATGGAAACAAAATGTTAAGGTGGGTATACACAGTACAGTTTATTATTATTATGGATTTATATAGTGGCAACATTTTCCAAAGTGCTTTACAATTACATGTATACATTCACATTAGGACCTGCCACAAGAACACATTTGTTTGATACATGCAACCTATAAGTATGTCTTTATGATTGTGGGGGAAACCGGAGTGCCCAGAGGAAAACCACGCAAGCACAGGAAGAACATACACTTTTAGAAGATAACAGACCGACAGAATCTTTAAGATCCTGTCTGTCATTTTTTAAAGATCCTCCTACACACAGTCCAGAGTATTCTCCCTGTGTAAAGGAAAGAATTTTTGGGACTGCACATTTCCTTCAGCCACGACTGACTTCCTATTCTTTAGTACATGTAGAAGACCAAGCGATCCCAAGGCTGTTAGTGAAAGTTTGTCGGCCTTGGGAGTGCCCGGACTGGGTACTCACATTGCCGATAAAGGGCCAATACTGTTGGTACAGACTGGATTGGCCCTTTATCAGTAATGTGTGTACCCAGTTTAAGCCTGGGGATTAGAATTTGTGACCTTGCGGGCTATGTTCTTCCAAAACAAATGCTTTAACAGATGAGCCACCACAGCACATGCAAGATATTTAGGTACATTTAGAAGCTTAATCTTTTGCTAGGAACAGAATTAAGAAAAAAATGTTGGTAAAATTATTTGACTATTTTGCCCCAGGAAGGCTTATGCAATTCATACTGGCTGGTAAATAAACTGCAGGGCTGTGAGTTGTACTGGCAACAACATGGAAACCTTCTTAGTTATCTTTTACTTACATGTGCTAAATGCAACTTACTACAGAGGAATCTTAAAATGTATAGGATTTTAAAGATCTGGCAGGTCAGACCTCCAATGACTCCTGATCAAATGGCCACACACATGCTATTATCAGCCAGGTCACTCGTTTGTTGCAGGTTGGGTGTTCTACCAATGAAAGACCATTTACTGTATAGTGCACCACTGTCATTGGTAGGTTTATTTTATGAGACCCCCTCCCAGACTTTTATCTATTTTCTAAAGATTGGTAACTGGCTACACTGCAGATAGAAGACTTGCATTTTCTAACTGGAATAATCCAGTTTAAACCAGCTTGCTGCTAATTAGTTTCATGCTCCAATCTTGTTCAGTTCTATTAGGTATGATAATTTATTTCAGCAATTATAAAACCATCCAAATCACTTTCCTCAAAGTTTGCAGGATAATATCAGTGTTTAAAACCAACCTCTCCAGATGTACCGTATATTTACATTAAATCCATATTATAACCATATATTGTATAACCTCATACAATATACTGAAACATATTTAATAATAAAAAAGCCTGTGTAAACCCACATAGAAATATACCAAAAAAAAGGAAATAATAGGACCGTGCTAGTAGAAACCTAATTTCAACTAAAACTCAATACTAAGACTTGTTCAATTATGTGATTATTTTGAACATTTTGTTTAAATTGGCTAAATAAACATAAACCATTAGGAGAAATAACACAAAAATCTTATACTCCATAATCTAAAATCATCCCCCCTAAGAACACCAATATACTGCAAACTAACACTCCAGTAAATACTATTAAATTAAAGGGCATGTCCACCCTCATAAAAAACTTTTAGCACCATGCAGGGGATACCCTCCCACCCCCAACCGCTCTATTCATAAGTGTAAAATAGCCTCCAATCTTTACTTACACCTCCTTGATCCTGTGCTGTTCTGGTCTAGCTCCCCTGCCTGCCGGAACTGCAAGTTTCCTGAACTTTTCAAAGGCAGAACAGGAGAACCACAAGTAGCAGGGATGTAAAGTAAGGATTTATTTTTTTTTTGTACTGTGTGGCCAGTAGTTAGTAAAATTTTAGTTTGGGGGTCGACATGCCCTTTAAATGTAATCCCTCAAAGAAATGGACAAAAAACTGTGCACGTGCACATCTGGAGATACCTGCAGACTTCAGTCACATGCTCCCCTGCCTTATATGTACTGTAACGGGATTGGCTCCAAGTAAGCGTAACCTGCTGTAAAAGTACTGCAGTACTTTCATGTGCAATGAACTCAATGGCCAGTGACCACATTGTGCTTTACTAAAATCCTGAGAAATAAAACACTAATACCATGGTAGAAAGGTAAATTTCCCAATACCTGTATCACAATGAGAGGTAAGACACAAGATTACTGCTTTTATATCAAGTTGCTCTGCTTTGTGATTCAGTGTTGTTCTAAGGCTTTAATTGTAGTTAATTATCTATTTTTTTCTTTTATAACCCATGTTAGATTTAGTTATTCTAATTTTCTTTCTAGTTGTATTGTATGCAGTGCTATAATAAAAATATTTACCAGGAAATTAAAATGACCAGAAATGTGCTCCACTTCATATCAACAGGTTGAAACACATTAGGTGTAACAAATATGGGAGCCCATTGAACTTGGGTCCAAGTTTTGGGAAGCGGACACGAAGATCAGAAAAAGAAGGACATTTTTATTTTTTATCTAGAGATTTGCAAAGAGCCCTTCAAAATTTAGAGATCAATTGGGTTCCACGGACAGATACAATTTCTGAAGGCAGTCCATGTAGGCGAAAACTATGTAAAATAAATTGTTTGGCCAGTTACAAGGAAGATGGCAGTTGAGGTAGGGTAACAAAATGAGCCATTTTACTGAAACTGTACATGGTCACCCAAATCACAGTATTCCTCTTAGAAGGAGGGAGGTCAACAAGAAAGTCCATATATAAATGGGTCCAGGGGCAAGAAATAATAGGAAAGGTTTGAACATGGCAAATGTGGGACATGCAACAACAAATCACTTTACGTCATTTCTAATGGACGGCCACTATACAGAGCAATTTCATTTTACTAATTCCAGGATGTCCGGCTTGCTTGGAACTATGATTCTTGTCTTAGATTATTTTGAAAAGAGTAGTCGTAATGAAAACTTTATTTAAAGGAGAGTTGGTAGGAGAGAAATCTTGTGCCGCTTGGATACAAAGGCAAGCTGGGGAGTTATTGAGGCAAACATCTTAGAAGAGGGGATAATAGGTCCCTTGTCATTTTTAGCTGTGTCCTCTGCAAGAAATAAAGCATCCTCTTTCTTGTTCTTGGAACTATGGTAAAAAGTGATTATGAAATGAAATCAGTAAAAGAATACGAGTTAAATTTAGGATGTGTTCCAAATTTTTATGATCAGTTAATTTGGAAAATGGTGTTCTGTCCCTTCTTAAACGTGACGCCACTCTTCAAGTGATAACTTGATAGCTAGATGTTTTCATTTTCCAATATCGTAGTTCCATTCATTAGGAGTTTTGTGGAGAAGAAGGCACAGGGGTGGACTTTACTTTTTTCACCTTGTCCCTGGGAAAGGACAGCTCCAACCCCGGAATTGGAAGCATCCATTTCTAATAAAAAAGCGTAAGCTAGGATCTGGATGTAAGAGAAAAACACAAAGGAGGACGACTCTTCAACCAGGTGCACAGCAAGCTTTTATTCAGAACATCAGCCATGTAAAAGGTGAGAGGGAGACAAATTCCCTGACGTGTTTTGTGACCACCAGTCACTTCATCGGATTTTTCTCTTGAATTGATGTTAGAGGTGCCGGTCCTCCAAGGGTTGGACTCTCCCACATGTAGGACTCGCCGGAAGTTTAGCGGAGGTACAGTAAACCATGTTTATGTTTTGCATTAGGATCTGGATGTACAAGAATTGGGGATGAGGAAAAGGCTTCTTTTAACTTTTCAAATGCTTTAAGATCCTCAGAAGTCCAGGAATTAGGTTTGCTGTTCTTTTTATTGAGGGACAAAATAGGAAAAATAACTGAAGAGAAACCTTTAATGAACTGCCTGTAGTAATTGGCAAATCTTAAAAATAGTTGGATTGCTCAGGTACCAAAAGGAAGAGTCCAATTAAGGATAGCTGTTACTTTGGCGGGTTCCATCATAAAAACTTGAGCTACCAGATAACCAAGTAATAGTGAACTGGTTAAGTCCCTGTAATCAAAGCGTAATACACTGTCTTTTTTTTTCAACAAGAAAGAAGGTCTAATAAAACCTTGTTACAAATTGATACAAATGTTCTATTTAATACTCATAGCTATCAAATACTCAAATAGCTATCAAATACTCATATTTCATAGCAGTCATCTTAGATATAGAGAAAGGATATGTATGACCAGGTAAGGTACCAGAAAAGAGATCAATGGGGCAGTCATACGGTCGGTGGGGAGGCAAAACATCAGCAGTCTTTTTGATGGAAACATCTTTGAATTCAAGATAGTATTCAGTAATTGAAACTTTAGTTACTACAGGAAATGGAAAAGCAATGAAGTGTGGGAGCAGATATACATTTGGAAAGATAAAAGGGAGATAAGATCATTTTTGGCCCGTCTATAAAGGGGTTTTGAAGATGGAACTAAGGAAGTCTATGGATAACCAGAATGCACAGAGAACCCCAGTAAACCATTGGCCATACTTAACAGGCATGTGGACATGCCATGGGGGGGGGATATTTTACTCTTTTACATATACCTTTAATAGCCTTTGTGTTTAATTCAGAATGTTCCTTAATTTTATCATTCATTTGAGGATTTGTTTGTACAATTATGTAGTTTCTTTATATAGATATTCATAATCTTTATCTTTGTATGTATTTATTAATATTTGATATGAGTATGCTGACAGTTGTCATATATTTGCTATGAGTATGCATAAACTCCATACAATTGAAGGAATATGGGAGCAGACAGAATTACACATTTAATATTATTAAAGTACTACTTATCTGGTTGAACATTTATATAAAAAAAAATGTAATGATTAGTGCACATTTCAGTAACATTTCAGTAAAATAGTATAAAAATATAATTTAGAATCAACCATTCTTTTTTGAATAAGCAAAAAAACTCATGATCCACTAGATGGTGACATTGGTCTCTTCTAGTGTAGTAAAACACAAATAGAAGAAGCCTATGGAGATGTGAACAAACAACTTTAGGTGGGAAATATGGAAGTAGAGAGAATTTTAACTGCAGCTTGAATAATAGATATGCTCTTTGTTGGGTGTTCCTCTGCAAAATGAGTAGACATTAATGGACTTTCTTCTTAGTAACTAGATGTTGTGTAATGACAAAACAGAGCAAGGTGTCAAATACTTACATACTCCCCCCCTAGGAATATACACCTAAAAAGGAAATAAACCTGGTTAGCATGACTGGATGCTCGAGTAGTAACACAGCTAATAGCTGGCGTGAAAGTCAATTTCAGGATTTACCAACAGCTCAGTATTGAACTCAGGAAGGGAGATTTACCCTAAACGATAGCTGCTCTGGGTAATTTTTCCTAATTGTTTTGTTATAGGAAGATAAACTATCAATATACTCACTCAAAAACTTTACTTTTCCCGAAACTACAATTTGAGAGAAGTAAAATGGTGGTTCTCACATATTTATGCACCACTCTCTTTTTATGCAAATTCTATATTCTCTAGGCAATGAAATCAATCTGTGGCGTGGTCTTATCTCTCTAACAGATCTTTCTCTGTCTCTTTTGCTAATAAGATTTCCTCTTCTGTTCCGTTTAGTGCGGGGGTCCCTCAGGGCATGGTTTTAGGACCCTTGCTGTTCTCCCTTCTACACTATCTCTCTGGGAGAAATAATATTCAGGCTTTAAATATCACTTATATGCTGATGATACCCAAATTTACTTGTCCACACCTGCAGTAACACCTAAAGTCCAATCCCAAATCTCTAAATGTCTGCTCTCCATCTCTTCCTGGATTTCCCCGCTTAAACTGGGATCTAGTCCACCCTTCTCCATCTCTATTGACAATATGGTCATTAACCCAGTTGAATGTGCACGCTGCCTTGGAGTTATCTTTGACTCCTCTCTTTCCTTCCATCATCACATTAACAATGTCATGATTACGTATCGTTTTCTCCTTCACAATATTGCCAATATCCACCCTTTTCTCTCTCGCTCCACTACTAAAATGGTCATGCATGCCCTTATAATCTCCCATCTTCAGTACTTTAACATTCTACTTCTTGGATTCCTGGTCTGGCAACATTTATTTGTACAGTTTTTTAAATAGACATTTATCCACACCATAATTCCAGAGGAATAAAGAGTTTTGCCCAAAAGAACCTGCCACCACGTCGAGGTAGACTCTCACAAAGTGAGAACAGACAGTAAAGGTCCCATACAGTGAGAACAGACAGTAAAGGTCCCATACATATTCTATTCTCTCTCACATTCTCTCTCTCTCTCCTGCAGTCTCTTTTCTCCATCTCTCACACAATCTTTCTCTGCTGCAGACTTTATCTCTCACACTCTTTCTCCTGCAGTGTATCAACTCTCTCACATACACTGAACATACACACTCTCACGCATACTCTACACACACTCTCTCACACATACTGTACATAAACCATCACACACATACAATGGTTGGCACCAAATCTGGTAAAATCATTGGCACAAACTCTGATAAAGGGATGGCACCCAAACGCTAATAAATGTTTGGCACACAGATACTGGTAAAATCAATGGCACAAACCATGGTAAATGCTTGGCACACAGATACTGGTAAAATCATTGGCACAAAGCCTGATAAATAGTTGGCATCCAGACTCTAATAAATGGTTGGCACCCAATCTGGTAAAATCATTGGCACAAACTATAATAAATGGTTGTCACACAGAAAAACTGGTAAAATAATTGGCAAAAAACTGTAATAAATGGTTGGCACACAGATACAGGTAAAATCATTAGCAAAAAACTAATAAATGGTTGGCACACAGATACAGGTAAAAATCATTGGCAATAAATGTAATAAATGGTTGGCACCATTTATTACAGTTTTTTGCCAATGCTTTTACCTGTATCTGTGTGTAATAATGGGTTATTAATTAATAGTAACAGTGATAGTAAATAGGGGTACTGTAATAGTGTGTCATTAGTGAACAGGAATATTAAATAGTGTTACTGTAATAATGGGTTATTAGTTAATAGTAACAGTGATAGTAAATAGGGGTACTGTAATAGTGTGTCATTGGTGAATAGAAGTAGTATATAGTCTAACTGTAATAGTGCGTTATTAGTGAATAGTGAAGTAAATAATGTAATATTGTTATCATGATAAATGTAATCTACAGTAAAAACCATATGATTTAACCTATTAGTGCATAGGATGATTGCTCACAAGCACAATAACCTATTCAGCAGTATGCTATTACATTACTGAGGATATTATCAACCTTACCTAAAATGCAACTTAGCCGTTAACCAATCAGAATGAATGCGCCTTGCACCTGCACTTTATATCATGATACCATGATGCACTGCTGGCCCAGACTATGCCCAATTCACAGATAACAAACACCAGATAATATTCAGGTGGTTCTGTTTATTGTATTAAATAGCCCTGCCCCCCCCCCCGTGTGCTGCCATATTAACCCCTTTTTGGTGGGGTAGTCTGGGACCTGACAGGCCCTTATGGGACCCCCAAATCAACCTATTAATAACAATGGATCCAGTGCGTGGCCCTCTCTAGGTCCTTAATTCTCTTGTAGCCAGAATTAAAACATCTCAGCAGAACTTTCCCTTTATTCCATGGAAGTGACAGAGAGAGTTCTGGGTAATAGGAAGCCAAACATTCATTAACCCAATCAGTACCAAGAGGGATGAAAGTGCAGCTGCCATGGTGGACACCACTTTGCCATATGGGCCCTGTCCAATCAGAAAGGGCCCCAGTCACCTGGCCACCAAGATTGGGACAGTGAAATGATATGGGGGAAGGGAGGGGTCTGTTAACCCTTTCACTACTGGAGCCATTGGGGCGACCATGGGGCAAGCACCTGTAGTGTGGCCCAAAGCCTGCAGGGTCGGTCCAAGTCATGCATTGAAAGTGCAGTGTTCCCTTTCAGGAGGAGGAAAGGATTGTGAAGCCGATCCTCACGCTCACCACAGGCTGAGTAAACTGTAAGATCTCCTAAAGTCCTTGCTGCCTGCAGAAGAGCCCAGGAGAATACATGCGGCGCTTCCTCCCTCTCCACCTGGCGCCTGTAAATCTTTTTTTTTTTTTACACTTTGAAATGCCGCTCTTGAGCCACACAGACAAAGTGCCGCTCTGCTACTTTGTCTCAATGTGGCTCATTAGCGAGACGGCCCTGCGCGATACTTTAATCCATAGGGTGGCTTCCCATCAAACAAAGAATCATATTCAAAACCCTTCTTTTAACCTTTAATGCCTTCACTCTGCTGCACCTCCCTACTTATCTTCTCTCTTGGTACCTTATGTACCTGGCCGTGCCCTCTGTTCCTCACAAGGAAATCTTTTCCACAAACCCCCAACAAACGCTACTTCCTCCTGCCTTAAACCATTCTCTCTTGCTGCTCCCTACCTTTGGAACTCTCTTCCTCTCTCGCTTCGCCAGGTGACATCCATAAATACTTTCAAATCTAGACTGTTATCCTACCTTTCTAAGCATCAGCACAACAAATGATTGTTAGCCCTTTTAAGCACTTTGTACCCATCCCCCCACTTGTATCTGTATGTTGTCCCACCCATTTAGATTGTAAGCTCTTGGGGAAAGGGATCTCATTCCTAATGTGTCAAGGCATACTGCACTTCTATCAATTTATCCATAATTTATATATATATATATATATATATATGTATGTGTTCTTAACCGATGTATGAAATTGTATTTCATTTTTATTTATCTGTATAATTGCTTGCACTTATCCCCTTGTTTGTATACTCTGCGTAGCCAAGTGGCGCTTTATAAATAAAATTATACATACGTACATACATACATAATGTTTTATGGCTGAAGTACTATAACAGTCACTAATAATGTACTCCATCTCCATTAGGTGACAGTGTGATAACATCCACTGTTGTAAAATAAATAATCGTCCATTTCTGGTAACAAATATACAATGTATCTCATGAAACTGTTTACATATTGTGGTGTCATCTTTTTTTGTAAAAAAATAAATAAATCTATATATTCTTTTACAGGATAAGATAGTAAGTAGTTCTCAAACTTTTCCAGGCTCTCTCACACTTGACAAAGCAAATCATTCTCGTGACACCTGTGTATATAGTAATTGTAAAAGTTTGTGCAAGCTTGCCTGTTCTATCTTACCTCATGTGGCCAAAGTACCAACACATCTATCCACATAACCTCTCCGTTTAAAAAACACATTTTCTAATTACTTCCTGTTGCCCTGTTTAACTACCAGTACCTGCCCATTCAGTTGATAAAAAATTTGGAGAGATGCTATACCTTCTGTACTTCTTTTTGTTCCAGGTTCTCGTGATGCAGTAAACACTTAGCATGATTTATTGCTTTGCGGGATCCCAGAAGTTAAGGTGTGCGGAACTAAAAAGATATTTACCCTGAAGTACGCATGTACTTTGTATTATCTCCATTACCAAATGTAAGGTTTCTGCATGTATCTGGGTAGAATAACATAGGAGAAATATTGCCAACAAAATTTCCAGATATGAGACTCATTTTAAAAAATGTTTTTTCAGCATAAGCAGGCTAAATGAGACAGGCTAGCACAGCTTGTAGTTATATACAGGGCAATGTAATAAAAGTTATTTTCTCTTTCAGCCTTGGGGCTGAAAGGCACATCAGTGGTTAAGCAGTCTACCTCCAGGAGTGGACACTTAAAAATTGAAACAAATACAGGCTCAGGTGCTCCTCTCCTCACCTTATGCTCTTCAGCACGTGTGTCCTCTTCAGGAGTTGGACTGAACTCTGCTGTGACATGTAGAAGAAGAAGAGTTATGGAGCAACTGGATCTACCTTCTTCCAGTTGCTCCCTATGTGGGAGGCATGCAGAGTGGACCAATATCCATCTTCTCATGCAAAGCGGAGGGGCCGCACATCATGCCTTGAGGGCTAAAATGTGGGGACCCCCTCCTTCGCCTCTTCGGAAACAGTCCCTCTGGCTTCTGCTCCAACTCTGGACAAAGTGGCTCAGACAAGATCTGATAGGCTGGGTGGCATGCTTCTTAGTGCGAACTGATTCGCGCGTGGGGGCGGGACTTACAGTTTTCACTTCAGGTTTCTCCGCTTCTATGCAGCGTGGTGTCTCCTCTGGCGGTGCAGTGTTTCCTCCTGCCCTCCCTCTACCGGACCTCCCTCTCCAGCTCTCTACTGCCTCTGCCTCCTTGCTAAGTCCTTTTTTTAAGGTTCCTTTTCTCTCTCTCAGGGACTGGGTAATAGGGTGGGAGATCTGTGAGGCTGGGAGTCTCCTTCTTTAAATTTTCAGCTCTAAATAAAACAAAGAAAAATTCCTTTTTCTTTTTCCTTACAATGTCTAATAAGGGGTCACTCCCGCCAAAAGGGTAACAAAATCCCACCAGTAGCAGTATCATATGTTTTTGCTACTTGTCAGGAGAAGCTGATGCCCGGTCAATCTGGCCCAATGTGTGCTATGTGCAGTGCCATCCGTGACCCACCGCCTGTTCCATCTGGCCCAGCCTATATAGAACCTGACTGGGATTCCTCCCTTTTGGGCATCTATCGATTCTGCTAAGAATCCTTCAGTGGGGTCTGCTTTGCTTACAATTTTTCAAGAGCCTACCCAGAAGTCTGAACCGGCATGGGCCAAATCCCTGGCTTCCTCTATGTCCATTTTGCCTTCTTCTATTTCACAGGTCATTCAATCCGGGCAACAAACGTCTATGGACAGGGACTCCAGACTCTCTAGGAGCTTTTAACTCCTTTTGCAGTGGAAGAATCTCCTCAAGAGGACGATGATCTCCATGAGGAAGTGGAAACAAAATCCTCCTCTAGCAATGATTCCTGGCATACTCAAGAAGATCAAGCAGAAGAAAGTCCCAACTATCTTCATAGCCCCCAGTTGACCGAGGAGGGCTTGGTTCTCAGACCTACTAGACTTATCAGTGGAAGAACCGTGGACCTTTTCTCCTCATCAGGACCTGTTGTCTCAAGGGCATTTCCAGTATCCAGATCTCCTACGCCTTAGTTTGATGGGGTGGCACTTGAATCCTCTATTCTAAGAAGAAGAGGCATCCCCTCTTCAGTATTCCCAACAATGCTGGCTGCGAGAAAACCATCATCTCCCAGAATCTATCACCGCCTCTCTGTTTAAAAAACAACATTTTCTGTACTTCTTTTTGTTCCGGGTTCTCGCGATGCAGTAATCACTTAGCATGATATATTGCTTTGCGGGAACCCAGAAGTTAAGGTGTGCGGAACTAAAAGGACATTTACGCAAAAAAGTGTAAGGTTCCTGCGTGTATCTAGGTAGAATAGCATCGGAGAGATACTGTCAACAACATTTCCAGATATAAGACTCATTTTAGACAATGTTTTTTCAGCATCAGCAGGCTAAATGAGGCAGACTAGCACAGCTTGTAGTTATATACAGGGCGATATAATAAAAGTACTTTTTCTGTTTCTGTTAATTGGGATTTTCCAGGGTACATAATTACCACAGATTCTTGTACAAGTCATTCTGAATTGAGAAAGCCAGTCGGATGACTAGCGAAACGTCTTCAAGAACTAAACTTCAAGTCCAGTAGATCTAATTGAATACAACAGATATGTATAGTCTAGAGATTCTAGAGACTTGTCCTATGAATCTCAACAGGGGACAAAGATGGAAAATGTCATATGGTACCGAATCTATTGCTGATACCATTTTACCAGAAGAATAGCCTGTCAAATGGAATTTTAGGAAGCCATGATTGCTTGAAGGGCCAGTAGTTTTAAGGCTGCTGCCTTGTCCTGAGGAAGAAGAATCCACTGCAGAGACCAAATAAGGCATGTGGCGAATGGGAACTGGTGAGGACTTGGCTGGGTTGATGATCCAGCCAAATTGTGACAAGATTTGGGAACACCTGGATACTTGGTGTCAAGCCAGTTTCATGGAAGTTGCCTTGATTAGCAGGTCGTTGAGGTAGGGAAGTAAAAAGAATAAATTCTGCATGAGTTTGGTGAATACCTAAGGGGCCCAAGAAGAGGCCAAATAGGAGGGTTGTAAATAAAAAATGTTGAGGGCCTACAATGAATATGAGGAAGCGGTGGTGGCCTGGCTGTAGCTAGCTGGGTGAGCCTTGGGGCGTAAGGGACACCCGAGGGACCCTGGAAAGAAAAAATGACTTGGCGTAAGGGAGACAAACACGATAGCCCTGGGATACCACCTTCAATGTCCAAGCGTCCCTGGAAGGATGGTGCTATGCCTTCTGAAAAAAGTGTCCTCCCATGAAGGTTGGGGGAGCATAGTCAGGCAGATTTTTGTTTAGTCTAAATTAGGGCTAAAAAATCCTTGCTTCCTTAGGAGGTCTAGATGGGGTGAAAGGAAGTGTTCTAAAGCGGAAGAAAAGTACTCTTACCCACGGTTGCCTGAGGAATGATTTTTTCCTATTCAAGTCCAAACAACCATCTTCCCATAAAAGCGAGATTGGTATAAGTCCGTTTGTAGGCTGGATCTGTAACCCAAGCTTTGAGCCATAGAGTCCTTCTGGCTGCAGTGACTGTGGAAGAAGAGCAAACAATAAAAATCTACTTGATTCAAGAGCTGCATCTCCGATATAAATTGTTGCATCAGGGAGATCCTGGATAATGTTTAACAGGGCAGCCTTAGTAGGGTCAGCTATGACCTCCTCCAGATAGATTTAAATTGGCTATACCCCATATTCCTTGCAACCCATGCAGAGGCAAAGGTAGGGCACAAGGTTGTGCCTGAGGCTGTTAAGGATTTTTTTAATATACTTTCCATGTGACGGTCTGTGGGAACCTTGAAGGTAGCAGCCTCTGATTAAAGGGCAACTATAGTGAGAAAATTGTTTTTTTTTAATTTCTTCTAATGCATCCTATACGTAATCCCATCCACCAGGGTACCTTTAGTTTCTTTAAATTCTACACAGTCCCCGAGATATAAGCCTTTGAATATGCTGTGATTTGTAGGAGCTGCTACACCTCATCTGTCACTCAAAGGCACACACCCACACAATCCAAAGCTCCCCTGCAGTACTGTCACACACTCTCTCACCCACACTATATGTACCATGTGCAACATATAGTCAAATGCTGTAGTGCTAAACACAATCAATAAACCATTAACCCAGCAATATGAGCATAACACACTATAAAACAGCCCCTCCCCCCAAAAAAAATCTTATATACATACAAAACCAGTGACTCAAATGGAACACTAATACAGTATATATAATACAGTAATACAGACTATATACCAAACAAGACACACAGTGCAATCTATGAAATATATAGACTAAAGCAAATGAAATGTAACAGGACAACAAGCAGTGTCACTGTGTTTGTGAAGGTCTCACTACAAGCTGCTGTTACACTGACTCTCTCTTCAGTGATTATGATCTCAGCTAAGCAGGGGGAGAGATATGAACTTTAGGTAAAAGGTAAATAACAATTAGCAAAGTTAGAGAACAGGCAGAGTTCAGTAAGTTACTTGTAAAGAATCTCAACACCACTTGTCCTCCTCTCTCCCCCTCTGCCCCTCCCTTCAGCATATTGCAACTTTATCCCACACTTTGATTGCTTGCAGTCAAGCTCTGGAAGGGAGGGGTCAACAGGATGTCAGCACTTCATTTAAAGTCCTTTCAACTGACAATGCTCGGACTCTGTATACAGCCCGTCACTGCTTGAGGGGGAGTAGACAGAGAGGGGAGGGGGACTACACAGCTTGGTACAAACTTCTGCCAGTGTGAAGAAACGAAGCCACACAGAAACATGAAAGTAAGGCAGCTTATACTAAGTGATCTATACATTGTATACAGACAAAGTTTTTTTTTCACTATAGTTGCCCTTTAAGGAATAGTAGTGGCCATGCATAGACAAGCAACTGAAGAATCAACTACAGAAGGGACTGACCATTGGTTAAAAAAAAAAAGGAAAAACTGTATGGAAATGGGGAGTTTGTTGGGATGTCCATTCTAGAAGAATAATACAGTATAATTGTTCTTTTAATGGAAAGTGGTTCATTTAGAATAAGAGAATAAAGATTTGAAAGCATCCATCAGAGCTTCTGATTGAGAGCCCTTACGACTGGCTAGATAACTGCATCAAACGACTCAACAAACTGGTATAAAGATTTTGTTCGAGAATGTCGGATTCCAGTTCCCCTTCCTCATACAGAGCATCATCCTCCTGAGTAGATTCCTCAAATTAGAGGAAACAGCCTCCAAATTTATTCTTTGGTCCCTGTCCGTTGTAGCAAGCTGTCTGGATTGCAGGACCGGTGAAATAAAGGCAGATAAAATTGACATGAAGGAGGCCACATATTTGGCCCATGCTGGTTCTGACTCCTGGGAGGCATGAGGGGCTACAGGGAAAGCGGACTCCGCTGGAGGCCCAGTTTGCCAGGACGCGAGGATTGCCTTAAGGGACACGGTTGCCCCCAGGGTTTTCAGGGCACAAATTATCTGGACTGAAGGGCGGGACACCATAAACAAACTAAATACAGGCACAAAATCACGTAAATAGAAGCAGTACCTCTGGAAACAAAGCAGCCAGGCAGACTTCAGCAATGCAGGATTCCAGGACAATTACCAATTTTCACAAAACTCAATAATGCATTGCGATTTGGTAAATCACAACACACCTCTCGGCTTCACTCAGTGTCAGCAGAAACAACAGAAAACTTAACCCTTAACACACACACCCAGCTACACTGCCAACTGCAGTGTGAGCTGAGGAAAAGGGAATCCTGACATAAGCTTCCTAAACAACTAAACCTGAAGGTACAGGTGGGTGGCACAAGTGACATTGTATGAGGCACAGATTGGCTGGCAAGTAGTGCAAATATAAGATATTACCACAGGCAAAATTTTGTACCCTTTAGATTGGGACGGGAAAGACCCCTTGCTAGACATAGTATTCAAATTCTGTGTATATATCCCAGCAAAAAACACCTTGCTGCAAAGGGTGCCATTTCACTGAAAAGTAAGAGGTCCAATCCAATAGGATTGCACCAAAGGAGAAGATTGCCAGACAGCCAATGGGAGTGAAGTTATGCGAGAACAGTTGCATGTGCTGGTAGCAGAGGCCAACATGGTACTGCTTACCTCTAGTGGAGGGGGGAATCTGCACATTTTAGCCTGCATGATGTGGCATAAGAAGGGGACTAACCGAGAGATTCAATAAAAGTTCTTATTAAAAATGGTGCTAATTTTGCCCCAACCAATCAAATATTATTTGACATTTGATAGCTAACATCTGGTTAGCACCATTTTTAGTAATAAGTTAAAATAACCCTGTAAATCTGCTATACATGCCCTACCACATAGGGAGCCACAGGACAGCTTAATACCTTTCGCTCCTTGCAGACCATCTTCAGCTCACAGCAGGAGCAGGCCCAACTCCTGAATGTGGACACTTAAAGGAATAGTTCACTCCCAAAGTGAACTATTTCTTTAAAGTATTGATTGAAGCCTGGGAGGCTAAAGAGCTATGCCTTACCTTCCGTTCTTCAATCAATACCTCCGGATCCAGAAGCAAAGATTCAAGGAACTTACCTTTAGCACGATTTACTATGGCCACAGTGACAGGTCCCTACTGCTTCCTAGTTCTGTACAGCTATAGCGTGCATATAATAAAAATAATAATTATAGTTAGACAGAACAAGGAAGCAGTTGGGGATTTCACTGTGGATGGCGCAAAAGGTTAGTTTCTTGAATCTTTGTTCCTGGATTCTAAGCTATTGATTAAAGAACGGAAAGGGAAGGCATAGCTCCTTAAAGGGCATGTCCACCCCCAAAACTATAATTTAACCCACTACTGGCCCCACTGTGTAATGTATAAACATCCTTACCTTACATCCCTGCTACAAATGGTTTTCCTGTAATGTCCCTCCAAAGTCCCAAAAACTGACCAACAGGAGCCGGGCAGAGTCCATATAGGACTGTCTCCCCTACGGGAGACTTTTGCCATGCACACAGCAGCCCTCCTCCCCTCCCTCTCCCTCCCATTTTGCTCTCCTTCCCCCTAGCATAAATCCCCTTTTCTGTAGTGTAGGGCCCCAACCGCCATATTACTTTGTGCAGAAACTCCCCCGAACTGTACTTACATTACCTGTTTCCCCCGAAGTTCTGTGCAGCCGGAAGCTGCGTCTGTGATTGGCTGCCTCTCAGACAATCACAGACGCGGCTGCCGGTCCGGCCACCTGCTTGCAGTTTCGAAGGAAAGGGGTGGACATGCTTCAATCAATACATTAAAGGAGTAGTTTATTTTGGGAGTGAACTATTTTATTAAAAACTGAGGCAGGTTTCCAGTGCTGCAGTAGGTAAGGTCTGGAGGAAGAGCACCGGATCCTGACTTTTTAACTATTAATTATTGTCCGCTTCTGGAGGTTGGCTGGCTGGCTGCTTAACCCCTGCTGTGCCTGGGTCCCCCTAAGGCTGAAAAAGAAATATCAATTTTACTTTGGGGAGGATGTACAAAAGATAGATTTATATTAAAAAAAAAATACAATGTTCTATAATTATGCCATGTCAAGAAGTTCCAATATTTTTATCAGTTAGCCCTATGCCATAATTAATATATAATTAATTTACATGATTGCTGCAATCAGTTGTATCATTTTTTTCTCTTTAGGTTTAGGCATACAAATGAGCTCTAAAGATACTGTACACACAAAAGAAAACATGGAATTGGAAAAAGGTAGTAATACAAACCAAATATGCCATGTCATGGAGTAATCCTCAGTAATGCAATAACTGACTCTATAAGTTTGGAGGAGGTCATGTTAAGGTTTCCCTAATTTAAAGTGCTCAGTGCAAAATAGAAACGCACTCTGCAGTGTTTTGTGAGGATCTCCTTAGACTCTCTGTGTCTGCAGGGGCCAGGGTCTAAAGGTTAACGCGTTTCACTGCTTGCTGCAGCTTTCTTAAGACTGTGTAAACTCAATTAGCCTGTTTTCGCTTTTAAAACGCGGCATTTTGTGCCATTTTCGGGCCTCCGCAATTATCCATTCCACCATGCATCCAGCGCCAGTTTGTAAAATCGTGTCTGGAAATAAAGCTTGTATTTGGCTTTTATAGGTCGTATTTGGATGTGTTTTTGTGCGTCAGGGCTCTGAGGGTTTATCCTTAGTATTTTACTATGGGTGGTGGAACGTTAGGAGATAAAATCAAAGAGAAAAACGCTAATTGTCTGTCCTATTTAGGTCACAGGGAATCATTATATCACTGGTCTTTTTATGTATTTTTTATCTTTCATATGAGCGCATCCATTCCTGACTAAACAAATCTATTACCCATGCTTATTTTCTAGGGTGAGTTGTAATAAATTTAAAATGCTTAATTTCCCCCACTCCTGGATGTCAAGTTTCTTAGCCCTGAATGCAGTTGTTAAGCTTTGTCCACCTGAATACCGTATATACTCGAGTATAAGCCGACCCGAGTATAAGCCGAGGTACCTATTTTTACCTCAAAAATTAGGAAAACCACATTGACTCGAGTATAAGCCGAGGGTTGAAATTGACCAATACTGCCTTCTGTAGCCATGTGCATTTTATTGCATACTGGTAGCCATGGGGATTACTGGCAGCCATGGGGATTACTGGTAGCCTTGGGAATAACTGGTAGCCATGGGGATTACTGGTAGCCATGGGGATTACTGGTAGCCATGGGGATAACTGGTAGCCATGCAGTAAAGGTCCCATACAGTGAGAACAGACAGTAAAGGTCCCATACATATTCTATTCTCTCTCACATTCTCTCTCTCTCTCCTGCAGTCTCTTTTCTCCATCTCTCACACAATCTTTCTCTGCTGCAGACTCTATCTCTCACACTCTTTCTCCTGCAGTGTATCAACTCTCTCACATACACTGAACATACACACTCTCACGCATACTCTACACACACTCTCTCACACATACTGTACATAAACCATCACACACATACAATGGTTGGCACCAAATCTGGTAAAATCATTGGCACAAACTCTGATAAATGGTTGGCACCCAGACGCTAATAAATGGTTGGCACACAGATACTGGTAAAATCAATGGCACAAACCCTGATACATGGTTGGCACACAGATACTGGTAAAATTAGTAGCACAAACTCTGATAAAGGGATGGCACCCAAACGCTAATAAATGTTTGGCACACAGATACTGGTAAAATCAATGGCACAAACCATGGTAAATGCTTGGCACACAGATACTGGTAAAATCATTGGCACAAAGCCTGATAAATAGTTGGCATCCAGACTCTAATAAATGGTTGGCACCCAATCTGGTAAAATCATTGGCACAAACTATAATAAATGGTTGTCACACAGAAAAACTGGTAAAATAATTGGCAAAAAACTGTAATAAATGGTTGGCACATAGATACAGGTAAAATCATTAGCAAAAAACTAATAAATGGTTGGCACACAGATACAGGTAAAAATCATTGGCAATAAATGTAATAAATGGTTGGCACCATTTATTATTATTATAGGAATATTAAATAGTGTTACTGTAATAATGGGTTATTAGTTAATAGTAACAGTGATAGTAAATAGGGGTACTGTAATAGTGTGTCATTGGTGAATAGAAGTAGTATATAGTCTAACTGTAATAGTGCGTTATTAGTGAATAGTGAAGTAAATAATGTAATATTGTTATCATGATAAATGTAATCTACAGTAAAAACCATATGATTTAACCTATTAGTGCATAGGATGATTGCTCACAAGCACAATAACCTATTCAGCAGTATGCTATTACATTACTGAGGATATTATCAACCTTACCTAAAATGCAACTTAGCCGTTAACCAATCAGAATGAATGCGCCTTGCACCTGCACTTTATATCATGATACCATGATGCACTGCTGGCCCAGACTATGCCCAATTCACAGATAACAAACACCAGATAATATTCAGGTGGTTCTGTTTATTGTATTAAATAGCCCTGCCCCCCCCCCCCGTGTGCTGCCATATTAACCCCTTTTTGGTGGGGTAGTCTGGGACCTGACAGGCCCTTATGGGACCCCCAAATTAACCTATTAATAACAATGGATCCAGTGCGTGGCCCTCTCTAGGTCCTTAATTCTCTTGTAGCCAGAATTAAAACATCTCAGCAGAACTTTCCCTTTATTCCATGGAAGTGACAGAGAGAATTCTGGGTAATAGGAAGCCAAACATTCATTAACCCAATCAGTACCAAGAGGGATGAAAGTGCAGCTGCCATGGTGGACACCACTTTGCCATATGGGCCCTGTCCAATCAGAAAGGGCCCCAGTCACCTGGCCACCAAGATTGGGACAGTGAAATGATATGGGGGAAGGGAGGGGTCTGTTAACCCTTTCACTACTGGAGCCATTGGGGCGACCATGGGGCAAGCACCTGTAGTGTGGCCCAAAGCCTGCAGGGTCGGTCCAAGTCATGCATTGAAAGTGCAGTGTTCCCTTTCAGGAGGAGGAAAGGATTGTGAAGCCGATCCTCACGCTCACCACAGGCTGAGTAAACTGTAAGATCTCCTAAAGTCCTTGCTGCCTGCAGAAGAGCCCAGGAGAATACATGCGGCGCTTCCTCCCTCTCCACCTGGCGCCTGTAAATCTTTTTTTTTTTTTACACTTTGAAATGCCGCTCTTGAGCCACACAGACAAAGTGCCGCTCTGCTACTTTGTCTCAATGTGGCTCATTAGCGAGACGGCCCTGCGCGATACTTTAATCCATAGGGTGGCTTCCCATCAAACAAAGAATCATATTCAAAACCTTTAATGCCTTCACTCTGCTGCACCTCCCTACTTATCTTCTCTCTTGGTACCTTATGTACCTGGCCGTGCCCTCTGTTCCTCACAAGGAAATCTTTTCCACAAACCCCCAACAAACGCTACTTCCTCCTGCCTTAAACCATTCTCTCTTGCTGCTCCCTACCTTTGGAACTCTCTTCCTCTCTCGCTTCGCCAGGTGACATCCATAAATACTTTCAAATCTAGACTGTTATCCTACCTTTCTAAGCATCAGCACAACAAATGATTGTTAGCCCTTTTAAGCACTTTGTACCCATCCCCCCACTTGTATCTGTATGTTGTCCCACCCATTTAGATTGTAAGCTCTTGGGGAAAGGGATCTCATTCCTAATGTGTCAAGGCATACTGCACTTCTATCAATTTATCCATAATTTATATATATATATATATATATATATGTATGTGTTCTTAACCGATGTATGAAATTGTATTTCATTTTTATTTATCTGTATAATTGCTTGCACTTATCCCCTTGTTTGTATACTCTGCATAGCCAAGTGGCGCTTTATAAATAAAATTATACATACGTACATACATACATAATGTTTTATGGCTGAAGTACTATAACAGTCACTAATAATGTACTCCATCTCCATTAGGTGACAGTGTGATAACATCCACTGTTGTAAAATAAATAATCGTCCATTTCTGGTAACAAATATACAATGTATCTCATGAAACTGTTTACATATTGTGGTGTCATCTTTTTTTGTAAAAAAATAAATAAATCTATATATTCTTTTACAGGATAAGATAGTAAGTAGTTCTCAAACTTTTCCAGGCTCTCTCACACTTGACAAAGCAAATCATTCTCGTGACACCTGTGTATATAGTAATTGTAAAAGTTTGTGCAAGCTTGCCTGTTCTATCTTACCTCATGTGGCCAAAGTACCAACACATCTATCCACATAACCTCTCCATTTAAAAAACACATTTTCTAATTACTTCCTGTTGCCCTGTTTAACTACCAGTACCTGCCCATTCAGTTGATAAAAAATTTGGAGAGATGCTATACCTTCTGTACTTCTTTTTGTTCCAGGTTCTCGTGATGCAGTAAACACTTAGCATGATTTATTGCTTTGCGGGATCCCAGAAGTTAAGGTGTGCGGAACTAAAAAGATATTTACCCTGAAGTACGCATGTACTTTGTATTATCTCCATTACCAAATGTAAGGTTCCTGCATGTATCTGGGTAGAATAACATAGGAGAAATATTGCCAACAAAATTTCCAGATATGAGACTCATTTTAAACAATGTTTTTTCAGCATAAGCAGGCTAAATGAGACAGGCTAGCACAGCTTGTAGTTATATACAGGGCAATGTAATAAAAGTTATTTTCTCTTTCAGCCTTGGGGCTGAAAGGCACATCAGTGGTTAAGCAGTCTACCTCCAGGAGTGGACACTTAAAAATTTAAACAAATACAGGCTCAGGTGCTCCTCTCCTCACCTTATGCTCTTCAGCACCAGAAGCCTGCTTCATTTTTTAAGTGTCTTCAGGAGTTGGACTGAACTCTGCTGTGACATGTAGAAGAAGAGTTATGGAGCAACTGGATCTACCTTCTTCCAGTTGCTCCCTATGTGGGAGGCATGCAGAGTGGACCAATATCCATCTTCTCATGCAAAGCGGAGGGGCCGCACATCATGCCTTGAGGGCTAAAATGTGGGGACCCCCTCCTTCGCCTCTTCGGAAACAGTCCCTCTGGCTTCTGCTCCAACTCTGGACAAAGTGGCTCAGACGAGATCTGATAGGCTGGGTGGCATGCTTCTTAGTGCGAACTGATTCGCGCGTGGGGGCGGGACAGTTTTCACTTCAGGTTTCTCCGCTTCTATGCAGCGTGGTGTCTCCTCTGGCGGTGCAGTGTTTCCTCCTGCCCTCCCTCTACCGGACCTCCCTCTCCAGCTCTCTACTGCCTCTGCCTCCTTGCTAAGTCCTTTTTTTAAGGTTCCTTTTCTCTCTCTCAGGGACTGGGTGATAGGGTGGGAGATCTGTGAGGCTGGGAGTCTCCTTCTTTAAATTTTCAGCTCTAAATAAAACAAAGAAAAATTCCTTTTTCTTTTTCCTTACAATGTCTAATAAGGGGTCACTCCCGCCAAAAGGGTAACAAAATCCCACCAGTAGCAGTATCATATGATTTTGCTACTTGTCAGGAGAAGCTGATGCCCGGTCAATCTGGCCCAATGTGTGCTATGTGCAGTGCCATCCGTGACCCACCGCCTGTTCCATCTGGCCCAACCTATATAGAACCTGACTGGGATTCCTCCCTTTTGGGCATCTATCGATTCTGCTAAGAATCCTTCAGTGGGGTCTGCTTTGCTTACAATTTTTCAAGAGCCTACCCAGAAGTCTGAACCGGCATGGGCCAAATCCCTGGCTTCCTCTATGTCCATTTTGCCTTCTTCTATTTCACAGGTCATTCAATCCGGGCAACAAACGTCTATGGACAGGGACTCCAGACTCTCTAGGAGCTTTTAACTCCTTTTGCAGTGGAAGAATCTCCTCAAGAGGACGATGATCTCCACGAGGAAGTGGAAACAAAATCCTCCTCTAGCAATGATTCCTGGCATACTCAAGAAGATCAAGCAGAAGAAAGTCCCAACTATCTTCATAGCCCCCAGTTGACCGAGGAGGGCTTGGTTCTCAGACCTACTAGACTTATCAGTGGAAGAACCGTGGACCTTTTCTCCTCATCAGGACCTGTTGTCTCAAGGGCATTTCCAGTATCCAGATCTCCTACGCCTTAGTTTGATGGGGTGGCACTTGAATTCTCTATTCTAAGAAGAAGAGGCATCCCCTCTTCAGTATTCCCAACAATGCTGGCTGCGAGAAAACCATCATCTCCCAGAATCTATCACCGCCTCTCTGTTTAAAAAACAACATTTTCTGTACTTCTTTTTGTTCCGGGTTCTCGCGATGCAGTAATCACTTAGCATGATATATTGCTTTGCGGGAACCCAGAAGTTAAGGTGTGCGGAACTAAAAGGACATTTACGCAAAAAAGTGTAAGGTTCCTGCGTGTATCTAGGTAGAATAGCATCGGAGAGATACTGTCAACAACATTTCCAGATATAAGACTCATTTTAGACAATGTTTTTTCAGCATCAGCAGGCTAAATGAGGCAGACTAGCACAGCTTGTAGTTATATACAGGGCGATATAATAAAAGTACTTTTTCTGTTTCTGTTAATTGGGATTTTCCAGGGTACATAATTACCACAGATTCTTGTACAAGTCATTCTGAATTGAGAAAGCCAGTCGGATGACTAGCGAAACGTCTTCAAGAACTAAACTTCAAGTCCAGTAGATCTAATTGAATACAACAGATATGTATAGTCTAGAGATTCTAGAGACTTGTCCTATGAATCTCAACAGGGGACAAAGATGGAAAATGTCATATGGTACCGAATCTATTGCTGATACCATTTTACCAGAAGAATAGCCTGTCAAATGGAATTTTAGGAAGCCATGATTGCTTGAAGGGCCAGTAGTTTTAAGGCTGCTGCCTTGTCCTGAGGAAGAAGAATCCACTGCAGAGACCAAATAAGGCATGTGGCGAATGGGAACTGGTGAGGACTTGGCTGGGTTGATGATCCAGCCAAATTGTGACAAGATTTGGGAACACCTGGATACTTGGTGTCAAGCCAGTTTCATGGAAGTTGCCTTGATTAGCAGGTCGTTGAGGTAGGGAAGTAAAAAGGATAAATTCTGCATGAGTTTGGTGAATACCTAAGGGGCCCAAGAAGAGGCCAAATAGGAGGGTTGTAAATAAAAAATGTTGAGGGCCTACAATGAATATGAGGAAGCGGTGGTGGCCTGGCTGTAGCTAGCTGGGTGAGCCTTGGGGCGTAAGGGACACCCGAGGGACCCTGGAAAGAAAAAATGACTTGGCGTAAGGGAGACAAACACGATAGCCCTGGGATACCACCTTCAATGTCCAAGCGTCCCTGGAAGGATGGTGCTATGCCTTCTGAAAAAAGTGTCCTCCCATGAAGGTTGGGGGAGCATAGTCAGGCAGATTTTTGTTTAGTCTAAATTAGGGCTAAAAAATCCTTGCTTCCTTAGGAGGTCTAGATGGGGTGAAAGGAAGTGTTCTAAAGCGGAAGAAAAGTACTCTTACCCACGGTTGCCTGAGGAATGATTTTTTCCTATTCAAGTCCAAACAACCATCTTCCCATAAAAGCGAGATTGGTATAAGTCCGTTTGTAGGCTGGATCTGTAACCCAAGCTTTGAGCCATAGAGTCCTTCTGGCTGCAGTGACTGTGGAAGAAGAGCAAACAATAAAAATCTACTTGATTCAAGAGCTGCATCTCCGATATAAATTGTTGCATCAGGGAGATCCTGGATAATGTTTAACAGGGCAGCCTTAGTAGGGTCAGCTATGACCTCCTCCAGATAGATTTAAATTGGCTATACCCCATATTCCTTGCAACCCATGCAGAGGCAAAGGTAGGGCACAAGGTTGTGCCTGAGGCTGTTAAGGATTTTTTTAATATACTTTCCATGTGACGGTCTGTGGGAACCTTGAAGGTAGCAGCCTCTGATTAAAGGGCAACTATAGTGAGAAAATTGTTTTTTTTTAATTTCTTCTAATGCATCCTATACGTAATCCCATCCACCAGGGTACCTTTAGTTTCTTTAAATTCTACACAGTCCCCGAGATATAAGCCTTTGAATATGCTGTGATTTGTAGGAGCTGCTACACCTCATCTGTCACTCAAAGGCACACACCCACACAATCCAAAGCTCCCCTGCAGTACTGTCACACACTCTCTCACCCACACTATATGTACCATGTGCAACATATAGTCAAATGCTGTAGTGCTAAACACAATCAATAAACCATTAACCCAGCAATATGAGCATAACACACTATAAAACAGCCCCTCCCCCCAAAAAAAATCTTATATACATACAAAACCAGTGACTCAAATGGAACACTAATACAGTATATATAATACAGTAATACAGACTATATACCAAACAAGACACACAGTGCAATCTATGAAATATATAGACTAAAGCAAATGAAATGTAACAGGACAACAAGCAGTGTCACTGTGTTTGTGAAGGTCTCACTACAAGCTGCTGTTACACTGACTCTCTCTTCAGTGATTATGATCTCAGCTAAGCAGGGGGAGAGATATGAACTTTAGGTAAAAGGTAAATAACAATTAGCAAAGTTAGAGAACAGGCAGAGTTCAGTAAGTTACTTGTAAAGAATCTCAACACCACTTGTCCTCCTCTCTCCCCCTCTGCCCCTCCCTTCAGCATATTGCAACTTTATCCCACACTTTGATTGCTTGCAGTCAAGCTCTGGAAGGGAGGGGTCAACAGGATGTCAGCACTTCATTTAAAGTCCTTTCAACTGACAATGCTCGGACTCTGTATACAGCCCGTCACTGCTTGAGGGGGAGTAGACAGAGAGGGGAGGGGGACTACACAGCTTGGTACAAACTTCTGCCAGTGTGAAGAAACGAAGCCACACAGAAACATGAAAGTAAGGCAGCTTATACTAAGTGATCTATACATTGTATACAGACAAAGTTTTTTTTTCACTATAGTTGCCCTTTAAGGAATAGTAGTGGCCATGCATAGACAAGCAACTGAAGAATCAACTACAGAAGGGACTGACCATTGGTTAAAAAAAAAAAGGAAAAACTGTATGGAAATGGGGAGTTTGTTGGGATGTCCATTCTAGAAGAATAATACAGTATAATTGTTCTTTTAATGGAAAGTGGTTCATTTAGAATAAGAGAATAAAGATTTGAAAGCATCCATCAGAGCTTCTGATTGAGAGCCCTTACGACTGGCTAGATAACTGCATCAAACGACTCAACAAACTGGTATAAAGATTTTGTTCGAGAATGTCGGATTCCAGTTCCCCTTCCTCATACAGAGCATCATCCTCCTGAGTAGATTCCTCAAATTAGAGGAAACAGCCTCCAAATTTATTCTTTGGTCCCTGTCCGTTGTAGCAAGCTGTCTGGATTGCAGGACCGGTGAAATAAAGGCAGATAAAATTGACATGAAGGAGGCCACATATTTGGCCCATGCTGGTTCTGACTCCTGGGAGGCATGAGGGGCTACAGGGAAAGCGGACTCCGCTGGAGGCCCAGTTTGCCAGGACGCGAGGATTGCCTTAAGGGACACGGTTGCCCCCAGGGTTTTCAGGGCACAAATTATCTGGACTGAAGGGCGGGACACCATAAACAAACTAAATACAGGCACAAAATCACGTAAATAGAAGCAGTACCTCTGGAAACAAAGCAGCCAGGCAGACTTCAGCAATGCAGGATTCCAGGACAATTACCAATTTTCACAAAACTCAATAATGCATTGCGATTTGGTAAATCACAACACACCTCTCGGCTTCACTCAGTGTCAGCAGAAACAACAGAAAACTTAACCCTTAACACACACACCCAGCTACACTGCCAACTGCAGTGTGAGCTGAGGAAAAGGGAATCCTGACATAAGCTTCCTAAACAACTAAACCGGAAGGTACAGGTGGGTGGCACGAGTGACATTGTATGAGGCACAGATTGGCTGGCAAGTAGTGCAAATATAAGATATTACCACAGGCAAAATTTTGTACCCTTTAGATTGGGACGGGAAAGACCCCTTGCTAGACATAGTATTCAAATTCTATGTATATATCCCAGCAAAAAACACCTTGCTGCAAAGGGTGCCATTTCACTGAAAAGTAAGAGGTCCAATCCAATAGGATTGCACCAAAGGAGAAGATTGCCAGACAGCCAATGGGAGTGAAGTTATGCGAGAACAGTTGCATGTGCTGGTAGCAGAGGCCAACATGGTACTGCTTACCTCTAGTGGAGGGGGGAATCTGCACATTTTAGCCTGCATGATGTGGCATAAGAAGGGGACTAACCGAGAGATTCAATAAAAGTTCTTATTAAAAATGGTGCTAATTTTGCCCCAACCAATCAAATATTATTTGACATTTGATAGCTAACATCTGGTTAGCACCATTTTTAGTAATAAGTTAAAATAACCCTGTAAATCTGCTATACATGCCCTACCACATAGGGAGCCACAGGACAGCTTAATACCTTTCGCTCCTTGCAGACCATCTTCAGCTCACAGCAGGAGCAGGCCCAACTCCTGAATGTGGACACTTAAAGGAATAGTTCACTCCCAAAGTGAACTATTTCTTTAAAGTATTGATTGAAGCCTGGGAGGCTAAAGAGCTATGCCTTACCTTCCGTTCTTCAATCAATACCTCCGGATCCAGAAGCAAAGATTCAAGGAACTTACCTTTAGCACGATTTACTATGGCCACAGTGACAGGTCCCTACTGCTTCCTAGTTCTGTACAGCTATAGCGTGCATATAATAAAAATAATAATTATAGTTAGACAGAACAAGGAAGCAGTTGGGGATTTCACTGTGGATGGCGCAAAAGGTTAGTTTCTTGAATCTTTGTTCCTGGATTCTAAGCTATTGATTAAAGAACGGAAAGGGAAGGCATAGCTCCTTAAAGGGCATGTCCACCCCCAAAACTATAATTTAACCCACTACTGGCCCCACTGTGTAATGTATAAACATCCTTACCTTACATCCCTGCTACAAATGGTTTTCCTGTAATGTCCCTCCAAAGTCCCAAAAACTGACCAACAGGAGCCGGGCAGAGTCCATATAGGACTGTCTCCCCTACGGGAGACTTTTGCCATGCACACAGCAGCCCTCCTCCCCTCCCTCTCCCTCCCATTTTGCTCTCCTTCCCCCTAGCATAAATCCCCTTTTCTGTAGTGTAGGGCCCCAACCGCCATATTACTTTGTGCAGAAACTCCCCCGAACTGTACTTACATTACCTGTTTCCCCCGAAGTTCTGTGCAGCCGGAAGCTGCGTCTGTGATTGGCTGCCTCTCAGACAATCACAGACGCGGCTGCCGGTCCGGCCACCTGCTTGCAGTTTCGAAGGAAAGGGGTGGACATGCTTCAATCAATACATTAAAGGAGTAGTTTATTTTGGGAGTGAACTATTTTATTAAAAACTGAGGCAGGTTTCCAGTGCTGCAGTAGGTAAGGTCTGGAGGAAGAGCACCGGATCCTGACTTTTTAACTATTAATTATTGTCCGCTTCTGGAGGTTGGCTGGCTGGCTGCTTAACCCCTGCTGTGCCTGGGTCCCCCTAAGGCTGAAAAAGAAATATCAATTTTACTTTGGGGAGGATGTACAAAAGATAGATTTATATTAAAAAAAAAATACAATGTTCTATAATTATGCCATGTCAAGAAGTTCCAATATTTTTATCAGTTAGCCCTATGCCATAATTAATATATAATTAATTTACATGATTGCTGCAATCAGTTGTATCATTTTTTTCTCTTTAGGTTTAGGCATACAAATGAGCTCTAAAGATACTGTAGACACAAAAGAAAACATGGAATTGGAAAAAGGTAGTAATACAAACCAAATATGCCATGTCATGGAGTAATCCTCAGTAATGCAATAACTGACTCTATAGGTTTGGAGGAGGTCATGTTAAGGTTTCCCTCATTTAAAGTGCTCAGTGCAAAATAAAAACGCACTCTGCAGTGTTTTGTGAGGATCGCCTTAGACTCTCTGTGTCTGCAGGGGCCAGGGTCTAAAGGTTAACGCGTTTCACTGCTTGCTGCAGCTTTCTTAAGACTGTGTAAACTCAATTAGCCTGTTTTCGCTTTTAAAACGCGGCATTTTGTGCCATTTTCGGGCCTCCGCAATTATCCGTTCCACCATGCATCCAGCGCCAGTTTGTAAAATCGTGTCTGGAAATAAAGCTTGTATTTGGCTTTTATAGGTCGTATTTGGATGTGTTTTTGTGCGTCAGGGCTCTGAGGGTTTATCCTTAGTATTTTATTATGGGTGGTGGAACGTTAGGAGATAAAATCAAAGAGAAAAACGCTAATTGTCTGTCCTATTTAGGTCACAGGGAATCATTATACCACTGGTCTTTTTATGTATTTTTTATCTTTCATATGAGCGCATCCATTCCTGACTAAACAAATCTATTACCCATGCTTATTTTCTAGGGTGAGTTGTAATAAATTTAAAATGCTTAATTTCCCCCACTCCTGGATGTCAAGTTTCTTAGCCCTGAATGCAGTTGTTAAGCTTTGTCCACCTGAATACCGTATATACTCGAGTATAAGCCGACCCGAGTATAAGCCGAGGTACCTATTTTTACCTCAAAAATTAGGAAAACCACATTGACTCGAGTATAAGCCGAGGGTTGAAATTGACCAATACTGCCTTCTGTAGCCATGTGCATTTTATTGCATACTGGTAGCCATGGGGATTACTGGCAGCCATGGGGATTACTGGTAGCCTTGGGAATAACTGGTAGCCATGGGGATTACTGGTAGCCATGGGGATTACTGGTAGCCATGGGGATAACTGGTAGCCATGAGGATTACTGGTAGCCATGGGGATTACTGGTAGCCATGGGGATACTGGTAGCCATGGGGATTACTGGTAGCCATGGGGATTACTGTAGCCTGGGGATTACTGGTAGCCATGGGGATTACTGGTAGCCTTGGGGATTACTGGTAGCCATGGGTGATTACTGGTACCATGGGGATTAGCTGGTAGCCATGGGGATTACTGGTAGCCTTGGGGATTACTGGTAGCCTTGGGGATTACTGGTAGCCATGGGAAATGTACTTACAGTTTGGTGTGCAGAGCCTTCCGGACACCTTCCCAGAGCCTTCCGGACGCCTTCGCAGAGCCTTACAGACGCAGCCGCAAGTCAGGATGGTAAGCCGGCAGTTCCCAGTAGTGCTTTGCGGGTGCGCGATGACGTCATCGCGCCGACGTGCGCAAAGTACTACTAGGAACTGCCGGTCTTCTTACCTGACTTGCGGCTGCGTCTGGAATTAAGGTAAGTCCCAGCTTGACCCGAGTATAAGCCGAGGTTCATTTTTCAGGTCATTTTTAAGACCTGAAAACCTCGGCTTATACTCGAGTATATACGGTAATCCTGGACTCTCTTTTTCAATTGCCTTCTTATTAGGCAGTGAGATCAATTTATTAATGTACCAGGTTGAGTGTCGGATAATAATGGCTACACTGGTTCAGGGTAGCCTGTTGTATTAAATTAAGTTTAAAAAGGTGATTCCATATTCCCACTTTATTTCCCTTTTTAGTACTGCACGAGTGTTAGGCTAGGTACACACAATACCGATAAAGCCCCAATACTGTCGGATCCGATGTAATCGGGGTTTTATCGGTACTGTGTGTACCTAGCTTTCCCGAACGAGCGCGCGGCCGCTGAAAGTTCGGGATGGCCAAGCGCTTGTTCAGGAAAGAGGAAAAATTTTCATCAGCCACAGTAGACTCCCTTTAGGGGAGTCTGCCGCAGCTGAGGGAAATACACAGTCCAGAGTGTTCTCCCTATGCTGTGCATTGCAGATCCTATCTGTCATCTTTCAAAAATCTGGCAAGTGTGTACTCAGCTTTAGCTCTTTCTTAAAAAGGTTTCAACCTCTCAGCTTTATCATCTTGTGCAGCATGTGCAGAGGATAAGCTGGAGCAAATGCAAAGTAGGCAACAGGGGAAAGAGCATTCAGTCGTTGACCGTGATGTCAATAGTTACATACTTAATTGACTGCATAGAAGGTGTCCTGTCAGTATCCTATCTTATAATACTGAATATATCAGCTAGGGTTCGTGACCTGTTTTTTTGTTTTAAGGTTTTACATGTCCAATAAAGTTGGAAAATATAAATTCATTTTTCATGTTAGTTTTAAAGGGAGGGCAGCACAGCTGTAAATGTGAGTAATTGATTTCAGCTGCTGGAAGTGTAGAGACGTTATGGGGGTGATGTTGTTTTTTTGATATTGTTGTCCTTTAAATGCTGGAAAATAGTCTAACACCCCCCCCAGGTACTTATTAGTATTGAGAAACACTCCACAATGTACTGACACCTTCCATGGACCCATTGGCAGGCTAAATAAATTGCCACTTATACGTTTTCACACCTCAGATTTTGAATGGCTGAACTTAACGCAATAAAACACTTTTCGCCATTTCATAAATATGCACACGCGATTACTGCAGTGATGTATGGCTAAAAGTAGCAGTAATGACTTTTCGCCTCTGGTTATGACTGCTTTATAAACAGCGAAAAGTCATAATTTGGCGGCAATATGGGAGCCAAAAAGTTTAACTAACCTTTGGAAATATGCCCCTTGGTCATTAATAAAAATCTTTCAATCTCATAAGTTTGCCAGCACCTCTTTCCCTCTCTCGGATCACAATCTAATTACTTTTTCTACCACCTACTCTCCCCTCACCTCTGATACTCAATCTAGTGTCCTTTTTCACAACATCCAAACAATAAACTTTCCAGCTCTATCCTCTTCTCTCAGATTCTAGCCTGGCTGCCCTCATGTCCCTACAAACTCACAATCATCGCTCCACTAACCCTCGTACTTGACTCAATTCAGATACCCAATTCCTACGCTACTGTACTCGAGTGGCTGTGAAAAAAGTCACGCAGTCAGGCAGATTTTTAGCACTACAAGCTCATGTTGTCTTAATTCAGCTCTTTCAGCAGCAAAATACTCCTACTCTAGCACACTAATAAACAATATTAAAAATAACCCCACGTTGTCTATTTTCGCTATTTCTCTTGCAACCATTGTCTACTGACACTCTTCATTCCATTTACGCCCTGTCACGAACGCCAGTTCGCTGGGCACGTGATCTGACTAATTAATCGGTATTCGCTGCCACCACTTTAAGTTACGGCCTTAAAGACGCCCCAAAAACTCACTCTTGACTCTCACTGACTATGCACACCCCTGTCCTGGCAGCTAAATGGTTAACACTACACCATTCACTCCAGCAACTAACTGGTTAATTAGCATCAGTCCTTCACAAGCAGTCACAGAGTTAATTAGCATTTACACTGCACACTCCATTCAAACACATATAACTTATCAGAGGCTAACTGAGTTCTTTTAGAGCATCAAAGACAAAACTTATTAAATTTTAGATTTAATTTCCAAAAGGTGGACAGTGCATATAATACAAAAATAAAAGAAAATGTGTTACAATAAAATGACATACAATAGGTACAACAGTTATAAAATAAAAGGATAAAAATATTCACAGACCCTACTCACTAGAAGAAGTCCTGTATCCTGGGGCAGGAAGAAACATTGGGTCCATACACACGTTTTAGCATGTCCCCTAAGTATGAACAAAGTTATATGGGCTACAAGGCTTTTTAAACCATTTGATGAAACACCCCCTCCTGGCTATTGCATGAGGTGGGAGTGTCTAGCAAAGTCCAATTTAGACTAGCCAAAAGCACTCATTCCCCCTCAGTTAGGCAGATTCCATATAAATGTAGATATGTACATTGTACTGGGATATTGACCACATATTCCTCTCCAGTATTAATTATCAATTCCTCCAATACCAAACATGACCTGTGTGTAATCCATATTCCCAAGATATTGATAACTCGCCTTGGCAAGGGAATAAGGGCTCCATGTTGGGTATCATATGAAGGGCCTTCTGTTCCATTCATAAATATAATATTGGTTTCTATCTTGCACATTCCAATGCCGAAATACAATATTTTACATGTATGACTGTCCTTAAAATGACCTCTTAGTACCCACCAGACCCCTAGCTGAAGAGAATTCCAGATGCACGGTTCGGCCCCACATTGTCTGGAAAAGGAGATCTGGTTCTATGCTTCACTAATCGTAATATAAACAATAGGACTGTTCCAGGGTGGAATGGTATTTTTATTGGCCCTTTGCAAGAACTAATACCAATAGTTAACCCATTCTTACCAAGTCAGTACACACTTTCCTGACACCACCCCCTTTAAAATTGGCGCACGGGATGTGACTCACAGGTCACTCCTACTACGTCCATAATCAGGTGGGTCTGATAGACATGAATATCCACCTGCATTCCCTTTGTTCGGTGAACGTAAATCATATTGCTCCATGATGTGATTCCACCTGCACATTTTTACAAAACCACCATCCTCTTTACTGTGGTTATGAGAACTGGGTTTGGGTTCACATTCACTAACCCAAGTAGACTGGTTGACCTCTTGATGCCCAGTCTGTACACACTCCGATATAGAGAGAAAACCACCCACACTATCATTTGTGTGACCACTCTGTGTGCTGACAGGTACAGTTCTGTATTCACCACCTGGAGTACAGTGATATGTAGGGGACTGTACCCGGCCACTCCTAACCTCAGGCATCTGTCCTCCCTCTGACTCACTCTCCTGCTGGACAGATCCTCCTTTATCCTCACTGCTACCTGTATCCTGTGGGTCTAAAGTTCCCCATCCCCTGGGTCTAAACTCAGACAGATACTGGTCACTCTTACCCTTTCCTTGCCTTCCTGCTCACCATATCCCTGCTCCCTCTTAGACTGGGACAAACCAGTGACTGTTACTGGTATGGTTTTGTCCTCAGGGATAGCTACCTTCTTTCCATCTACCTGGGACACTCCTAGCTCTGTTAGCTGTCCCTCTTTAACCCTTGCTCTTCCTTCTCCACTCACCACTGAAGCTAGTACTGGCGCTACCGCATGCCCACAGCTACACTCTTCTCCCTCAGTCTGAGTGGAAACATCCATTAGGACCCTGCTCTGAGTCCTTTCCACCTGCCCCACACACTCCTGCACTAATTCCTGACTGCTATCCAGGACCTCAGGCAGATTGGGCACAGGATCAGGGATCTTAACCTGGAAATCCCTCTCTACTACGGGTACTTTACCCAGAACATCACCTCGGGGATACCTTTCCTCCCCCTCTACATTCACACATGTAGACAGTACTGGTTCTGGCGCTGACTGACACCCTCTCTGGTCTCTCAGCCCTCCCTCCCAGTTACTGTGACAATCCCTACCTACAGGTACTATACCTGACTCTACCAGAGAGTGGACTTGGGGATCCCTCTCTCTCTCTCCATTAACACAGTTAGGCAATACTGGTTCTGGCGCTGACTGACACCCTCTCTGGTCTCTCAGCCCTCCCTCCCAGTTATCTTGTCCCTTGTTACCTGTTCCCTTTACTGATGGCAGTGGGTGGTCACACTCCAGTGTGGCTGGACTTAGTGGGACCGGATCATTTGGCACAAAAGCAGAGACCATTCTCCCCAAATCATTCCCCAATAACACATTGACAGGAATTTCATTGGATATCCCCACTTCCCTCAGACCTCTCCCCACACCCCAATCCAAGTAAACATTAGCCACAGGCACCCGTGGATGACTCCCACCCACTCCCTTTACCAATAAAGTCTTCCCAGGAATAATGTCCCCAAAGTTAATCATCTCTGGACGCACCAGAGACAAGTTAGCTCCTGAGTCCCGTAACCCCTGGGTAACTTTATCTCCCACAGTCACAGTCTGCATATGATGACATAAATTCTCTGTCTTACCAGATACGAGCATTACCACTGGATTGACAGGTGACACTGGTCCCTTTCTTTCTGGACAGGAAGCTCTTACATGTCCCGTCTGGTTACATATAAAACATCTGCGTGTATCTCCATGGTTAACGCTCACACTGGGCCTTTCAGACAAATTCTCACCAGCCTTGACATTCTGCTGTACTGCTTCCCTGTGGTGATGCTCCTTCCAGCTTGGTGATCTTTGTAGAGTTGGACGATTCGGATATGTTTCCACCCTGTTGGCTGCATAGGTGTCTGCGACTTCTGCTGCTTTTTGCGCTGTTTTTGGCTCCCGATCCAATACAAACTGTCGCACATCTCCAGGACAGATACTAAGGAACTGATCCATTACCATAAGATCCTCCAGCTCCTCAAATTTAGTAACAGACAGTCCTTTAATCCACTGGCGAAAACTGGTTCTCAGATTACTCACAACATCTGAGTAGCTGTCAGTGGTACCTCTCTGCAATGCTCAAAACTTTTTGCGATACACCTCTGGCGTGAGGTTAAACTTTTTAATCAGAGCCTGTTTCAAAGCCTCATAGTCCCCATCAAGCTCTGGTGGTAGTTTAACAAAGGCATCTTAGGCTTTGCCTTTTAATCCAGGTGTCAAGTATCTTGCCCACTGCTCCTGTGGCAACTGATACTGTCTGCAGCACTTTTCAAAACAAAAAAGTGTCCAAATTGCTATCACTGTCCATGACAGGAAACTTGGGTGAACCATGCAAAGCAAACGGACCCTCTCTGGACTCACTGGACTGTGGAGACTGGGTCTGGTGCTGGAGCTTTGCTAACTCCAGTTGAAATGCACGGTCTGCGGCTGCAGCTTCGAATTCTCTCTGCGCCTGCCGCTCAGCTGCTTCCCGCTGGGCTTGCCATTCAGCTCTCTCAGCTGCTGCTGCGGCTGCCTCCCTCTGTGCCTCCCGCTCCTGATGCTGCAAGATCAATTGAAGACATAGCTGTGGGTCATCTGAACCCAACAATTGTAAATCCTTTTGCAGGGAAGAAGTGCGGTTTTCCTGCATTGTAGTATTCACATGCTGAGAGAATCCAAGGTTAACAGTCCTCTCTGGGATAGCTAAATCCACATCGCTTCCCGACTCAGTTGTGTAGTTCTGCTGCTCCTGGTCACTCTCCAACAATGCCCTTATCAGCAGCTCCTTGGACTTGTCCAGGACATCAATACCTCTTTCCTCACAGAGATTGATCAGGACCTCCTTGGTTTGTCTCTTGTAAAAGGTTGCCATCCTCAGCTAACCTTGCCAAATAAAAGATAGAAAAGAAAAATAGAGAAGGGGGGGGAACAACTGTTTGTACATATGTCTTTTAAAAATAAATGCACTGAGTCTTTGAAGACTGATACCCTCGCAAGGATACAGTTCTTTAGTACAAGGTTTAAATAACTTAATCCAAGCACTAATGCTCTAATAAAAAATAATTTATCCCACACGCTGCCAGCCAATTTGTCACGAACGCCAGTTTGCTGGGCACGTGATCTGACTAATTAATCAGTATTCGCTGCCACCACTTTAAGTTACGGCCTTAAAGACGCCCAGAAACCCACTCTTGACTCTCACTGACTATGCACACCCCTGTCCTGGCAGCTAAATGGTTAAAACTACACCATTCACTCCAGCAACTAACTGGTTAATTAGCATCAGTCCTTCACAAGCAGTCACAGAGTTAATTAGCATTTACACTGCACACTCCATTCAAACACATATAAACTTATCAGAGGCTAACTGAGTTCTTTTAGAGCATCAAAGACAAAACTTATTAAATTTTAGATTTAATATTCCAAAAGGTGGACAGTGCATATAATACAAAAATAAAAGAAAATGGTAAATAAAATGACATACAATAGGTACAACAGTTATATAAAATAAAAAGGATAAAAATATTCACAGACCCTACTCACTAGAAGAAGTCCTGTATCCTGGGGCAGGAAGAAACATTGGGTCCATACACACGTTTTAGCATGTTCCCTAAGTATGAACAAAGTTATATGGGCTACAAGGCTTTTTAAACCATTTGATGAAACACCCCCTCCTGGCTATTGCATGAGGTGGGAGTGTCTAGCAAAGTCCAGATTTACAACTAGCCAAAAGCACTCATTCCCCCTCAGTTAGGCAGATTCCATATAAATGTAGATATGTACATTGTAATGGGATATTGACCACATATTCCTCTCCAGTATTAATTATCAATTCCTCCAATACCAAACATGACCTGTGTGTAATCCATATTTCCCAAAATATTGATAACTCGCCTTGGCAAGGGAATAAGGGCTCCATGTTGGGTATCATATTGAAGGGCCTTCTGTTCCATTCATAAATATAATATTGGTTTCTATCTTGCACATTCCAATGCCGAAATACAATTATTTTACATGTATGACTGTCCTTAAAATGACCTCTTAGTACCCACCAGACCCCTAGCTGAAGAGAATTCCAGATGCACGGTTCGGCCCCACATTGTCTGGAAAAGGAGATCTGGTTCTATGCTTCACTAATCGTAATATAAACAATAGGACTGTTCCAGGGTGGAATGGTATTTTTATTGGCCCTTTGCAAGAACTAATACCAATATTTAACCCATTCTTACCAAGTCAGTACACACTTTCCTGACACGCCCCTCAGGATTTTGCAGACTACTTTACAACTAAAGTAGATGATATCCGCACTCTAATCCCCTCACCCCAGAACAACTCACACTTTCTTCTTCCTGCCCCACCACCTGCAGTTCTGGAATCTTTCACCCCTGTCACCCATTCTGAAGTCTTCAAACTTCTGTTGTCCTCACCAATTACAATGTGTACCCTTGATTTAATTTTCTGAGTCTTTCTTACTCAGACACTGTGCTAAAATCTTTTCCCCTGTTCTTGCTCACATTTTTAAACATCCATGCGTCGAACCTCTTCTTAAAAAACCCTCTCTGGACCCTAGTCTGGATTCTGACCATGTCATTGAACTGAAACGGCCCATTGCAAAATCTCAAATGACTTACAAACTGCCAAAGCCAAGGGACTGTTCTCGGCCCTCATTCTCCTAGACCTTTCGGCTGCCTTTGATACTGTGAACCACTCTTTTCTTATGCAAATTCTATATTCTCTGGGCATCCGAAATCAAGCTATGGCGTGGTTGACTTATCTCTGTAACAGATATTTCTCTGTCTCTTTTGCTAATAAGACTTCCTCTCAAGTTCCTCTTAGTGTGGGGGTCCCTTAGGGCTCGGGTTTAGGACCATTGCTATTTTCCTCTACACCATGTCATTGGGAGAAATAATCAGTTATTTTTGCTTTAAACATCACTTATACTCTGATGATACCCAGATTTTTTTTGTCCACCCACACACTAACCCCTGATGTTCAATCCCAAATCTCTACGTCTCTAATGTCTGCTCTCTGTTTCCCCCTGGATGGCACACCGCCGCCTTAAACTCAATCTATCTAAAACGTAATGAATCTTTCCCCCCCTAAACTAGTACTTAGTGCACCCTTCTCCATCTCTATTTTCCTTATGCTGATTCTGCATGTTGCCTTAGAGTAATCTTTGCCTCTTTTTCCCTTCCATTATCACATTAACAATGTCACTAGGACTTGTCATTTTCTCCTTCACAATATTGCCAAGACCCACCATTTCCTCTCTCGCTCCACTACTAAAATGCTCATGCATGCCCTTATAATACTCCGTATTAACTACTGTAACATTCTGCTAATAGACTCCGGGCCTGTTATCTCCTCTCCAATCTTGTACTCGGCAGGTTGGATCATCTCTCTCTCCTCCAAAAGAGAACCCGCAGCACCAAAACTGCAGTCCATAGGATGACTTCCCATCAAAGAATCATATTTAATACCCTTCTTTTAACCTTTAAATACCTTCACTCTACTGCAACTTCCTACTCATTTTCTTTCTTTATCCCTAATGTTCCTAGAGGTGCCCTACTTCCTTCCATCTTAAACCATTCTCTGTTCCCTACCTTTGGAACCTTCTCCCTCACTCATTTCGCCAAGTAACATCCTTTAGCTCCTTTAAATCAAAACTGTTACTCTACCTTTCTGAAAACCAGCACTATTACTCATTGTTAGCTGTCTTACCACTTTATCCCTCCCCCACTTGTGTCTGTATTTTGTCCCTCCCACTTAGATTGTAAGCTCTTCGGGGGAGGGATCTCTTTCCTGATATATCAAGGAACTCCTAACTTAAATTACGTGGCTTGCACTTATCCCCCTGGCTGTATTTTTTAATGTACAGCACTGCCAACCCAAGTGGCTCTATATAATTAAAATTATACATACATAAATATAGGACAAGCCAATTTACCTTTTTAAGAACAAAGGAAACCCATGTAAAGCAAAGCTTTGCAATCCAGTAAGCTAGCCTTTGGAACTATGAGCTGCCCATATTATTGGTAATACCCATATCACATGTATGCAATGTAAGCTATATAGTTAACATTTTTGGTATTTAATTTCTATATGCCATTTTTAGCTTTATTTTTCACTTTTAATTGTAACATTTTTGGGACGTTCTGTACAACCACCTGTCCCAAATACTATACGATCCATTTTACATGCACAACTTCGATTGTGAAGAGTAATCTGGCCAGAGAATGCCACTACAATGTCTGCTGAAATGGAGAAAAAAATGCTTTGATATAAAGGCTCTCTGTTGATCCAAAGAAGTGATCAGACTTAATACATATGTTGATCACCATTCCTTTAGAAGTGAAGTTGGAAAAATCACCAATCATGCTCTATAGAAATGTTCTGCTTTAATTGGGCAACCTTAAAGATTTTAGAATTTGTATATAAATATATTTTTCTTGCGAAATATGGGTATTCACACTGATAAATGTAAGTACATGTATCAGATTGATTATTGAATAAATTCAAATTATTTTCTTTTCTAGATATAAGCAACTCAATGTTCAAAGTTCTGAACAATATTGGAAATATGCAAAGGAGCTGCCAACATTTCTTCACAACAAAGGTACTACAGTGATACCTACTTGACCTTGGCAGTGAAATACCAGAATGCACATGCAAAGATTGGAAAACATGTTTCATGCCATGTATTTTAAAGTGGAAAACCTTCATACTACTTATTCAAAGAATCCTTTATTTGTGTTGTATTCTAAGTGTGTGACAGATGCAGAATGTCCACATAAATATATTTTGGAGATTTTTAAAAATGCTGATAGAAATGTTTTCTCATAAATTGTAGAAGAAATGACAATACAAAATAGTCGTACTACACTTTTAATGTAGTTGTGCTCTGACTTTGAAAAGAGTGTTAGATAATGTGTACTTACTAAAGGATGCTGGAAGAAGTTGTTCAGCTCATCCCAAAAGATCATGGACTGCCAGTGACAGAGAGTCATGGAAAATCTTGTTCAGGTTTAATACATATTCTCACTGAATGAAAATATGGAAGCCCAAAGCAAATTGGGTCCCATAGAAAAATTATATTCTTAGTGGGGTGGGGCCTCATGATAATATAATAAATGTTTACCAATATATCAATCAGCTCAGATTATCCCAGTACTTCGGGTCTTTTGCCCCTTTAACAGTTTGCATTGAGAGCACTGCTAAAATGCTCCAAATTTATCATGTTGGTGAATGGTAGAATGTTGACAATACTATGGGGGAGATTCAATATGGCCCTTTTCCATCTAAAACCCACGTTAACCCGGAAAAAAATCGGGTTAACGTGGGGTTTAGATGGAATTAAAAGCACAGCGCCATTTCCGAATGTTTTTGGAAAAAGCACTGTTCTAACGATCCAAAACCCCTGCCGTTAAGTTTTGCGCTACCTCGTAGCGCAAAACTTAACGGTAAAGGCTGTGGAGCGTTAAGTTTGCACTCCTTACCTTACCCCGATCCCGCAATGCAATAACTGACGTAATCCCGTTTACGTCAGTTATTGTATCCCGGGATCAGGCTAAGGTAAGTAACGCGGCTCTCACTTATTGAATCTCCCCGTATATATCCTAAATATGAAAAAGTAATCTGAATTTTTTTTAGTCTGTATAACAGTTACATAGTAACATAGTATTGGAGGTTGTATAATGACATATGTCTATCTACCCCAAACTTTATACCCTACCCATAATGTCTGTCTAACAGTTACATGGTAACATGGTATTGGAGATTTAACATAGTATTGGAGGTTGTATAAAGACATACGTCCATCTAGTCCAACCGTTACACACTGCCCATAATGTCTGTATAATAGTTACATAGTAACATAATATTGGAGGTTGTATGAAGACATGCATCAATCTAGTCCAACCATTATATGCTACCCATAATGTCTGACTGAGCCCTGCACATTGTACCCGTCTAAAAGCAGATCCAAATATTTATTGGCCAACCTTATTCATGTGTGCAGAGGTTTTTGGGAGCTACACAGACCAAGCAAGCATCAAAACAGCACAGAATAAATCTGGAAGTGCCCCTAGTAGTGGATAGGCACAAGTGAGTGTTTTAAGAATTTTAATATAATGGAAGTGTCATTTTAAACTGATTTTTTACAGAGATCTTGATCTTAACCTTTTTTTTTTACCTATTTTTTTTAACTTTTTGTTTTAACCCTTCCCTTACCCATACCCCCAAGCATAAGGTATTTAAGTCCATTGATCAACAGGAGGTGATCATTGCTGCTGTAGAAGTCCAGGACATGTACAAAAAGTATTTAGAAGAGAGATGTGTTTTTACCTTTATTGCCTGTTCACTTATATGCACTTTTTTGCCCCATGGGCTATCTACATTTAAATCAATAAAGGATTTTTATAACGAATAAATCTATTTGGGTGTGCCCTCATAATTCCACTTTTCCTTTTGCAATTGTATTTGAGTAGGAGGTGAACCCTATACAAAAACTTGTCTGACCCCACCCTTACAAAATCAAGTTTTTGTATAGGGTTTAAGTCTGGCCTTTAGAGTTTATTCTAAGTACTGTTTACCCTTTAGCACAGCACCTGGATAGGTCAATCAAAAACCCAACCAATTGGATAATTAATACATAGTTGTGAGGAGGTACTTGGTTTTTGAATTGCAGCAAGCAGACCTAGATAGATTATCAAAATGGCAGAATGGCAGGTGAGATTCAATGTTGATAAATGTAAGGTGATGCATTTGGGGTTTAACAATCCTTGGGTCCTCTGTGTTTAGTGAATCTCTAATGGAAAAAGATTTGGGGGTTCTGGTAGATAACAGACTTACAGGGATATGTAATAAAAGTTCTTATCGTTAAAAATGGTGCTAATTTTGCCCCAACCAATCAGATGTTAGCTTTCAAATGTTTTAAATAAGATCTGATTGGTTGGGGCAAAATTAGCACCATTTTAAACAATATATTTTTATATATATATATATATATATAATATTTATTTATTGAATAAACCGGATAGTTGTAGCAAACAATGCCAGGCAGCAACGGCCTGATATTTTCTTGTTGTCTTGTATAAAGAGGGGAATAGATTCAGGAGAAAAAATATTGTTCTCCCTCTTTACAAGGCACTGGTAAGGCCTCATTTGGAATATGTGGTGCGGTTTTCTTTACAGTGAGAACGGTGAATCTGTGGAACTGTCTTCCAGCAGATGTGGTAATGGAAAGTTTATTGAATAATTTTAAAAGTAGCCTAGATAGGTTTCTAAAACTAAAAAATATTGAGAATAACCATTCTGGTTGATCCAGGGATACTTTCTGATTACTGTTTGGAGTCAGGAAGGAATTTCTCCCCCTCTTTTTAGCTAGGTGGTTTTTTTTTCTCCTTCCTTGCTACATTTAAGTTTATCAACCAAAACTCTAAGATCTTTTTTCAACAGAAATTCACTTGGCACAAACCCATTTTTAATATAACCAGTCTAAGAATTTGTAGGCCCAAAGTATACTACATCCATCTCTATGCCTAAGTCCAAATTCTTACCTACTTCCTCATAAAAGCCATGCAAGATTGTTAGACAAGATCTATTCCTCCTAAATCCATGTTGATTTTTATTATCGCTAGCAAACCCCACGGCGAACACACACCCCTCCCCCATGCGCACCTCCTCCATCCCTCCCACACTGTGACACAGCGCTCGAGCAAAAGCATTCATGATATTTACAGCCTTTGGTTACTAAATAAGATAAGGTCAGTCCTTAAAACATACTCTAGAATATGTTCCCATATCAATCATTCCAGTATTTTCCGCAACACTGAAGTTAAACTCCGGTTCTGTAATTACCCAGCTGTGTTCCACTACCCTTTTTGAATATTCAGCTTTTTTCCAATCCATTTGCACATTTTTGTTTATGAGGGAATCTGAGAAAATAAGAAACAATGGCCTGGATAAAACAAAACTTCACTATATAAGGACTTATAGATGTATTTTTTTTTTTGTCCAATGAGCTTTTTTTGATATTAACACTTTTTTAATCACTTTATTGCATTTTCAAATATAATCATAACATAGCAACAGTCATGATTTAGTATGTCAAACATTAAAAACATTGGTATACATTTGGGGATAATGACTGGTCAATAAAATGATTGGGTAGGTCAGCTGGTTGGAGGGTCAGATCCACAGAAAGGATACAAACATACTATTTAGTAGTTTTAAAGAAGGATATGGGGAGATACACCATTGTATGCGAAAGAACATAAAGTAACTTGGGAAGGAGTACAATTTTAATTAGGTTAATTTTCCCCCATATATTTAATGGTAGGCTTCTTCATTGAATTGTCTTGGTTTTTACCAAGTCCAGCAGAGATCGTATATTGAGGTCATAGAATTTGATTGGGCCTTTAGTTATCTGTATTCCCAGATACTTAAAATAAGGTTCTATTTGGATGCGACTATTGATCCAAATAAGGTACTATTTGGAACATAGTTGAATGTGGGGTTTCATCTATGCAATATAGACAGTATATATATCGTATAATATAGTCGAGACGGTATAATATAGTAGAGAAACTGACACGTTTTAATAAAAAAAGATAGGGAAAATGGTCCAAAAAACTGACTGTCCACTGTAAAAATTCTTTTGGTGCTGAGTAGAATTATCACAACTTTTTATCTTGCTGTTTCTATAAGGGGACAGTTTAGAGGTATGCCTATTCCTTTTGTAATATCTAGGCCTTCAAACAAGTTGATTTAAAATGAAAAGCGCAAGATTCCTACCTTTCTATATGCTGCAGAGCCCAAGATGTGAAGAAATCACTGATCAGAAAGTCAGGGGGTGGAAGGTTCTTCTAATTTGTGGTTGGCACATGCTCGGTGCAGAAGAAAAAAGCGGGAAAAAACTACTTTTTTAATACCTCCCACTCGCTGGCCCCTTCCCTTGCAGCTCCCCATGGCCCCTCCCACTCAAAAGGCACTGTTGGCCACCCCCCACTGGCACCTCAGACCCATACCCCCCTACAGAAAACTGCATAAAAACAGTGTTTTCAGGCAAAAATACAGTTAGAAATAGCTGACTGCCTGAAAACTCTGTTTTTACAATTTTCTCTAGGGGGGTATTGGTCTGAGGGGCCAGTGGAGGAGGGGCAATGGGTGCCCCACATGTGAGAGGGGCCATGGGCCCTGCAAGGGGAGGGGCCATTGGGGCCCACAAGGAGGAGGAGATTAAGGGAAGAGGGACTGTCACATGATTTCAGAGCAGGAAGCAGGATGTGCAGGGGATCTGGTTATACTGCTACCATATGACACATTAAAATGTAAATATTTGCAAAACTATGTAAAAAAAATGAAAGTAAATTGTAAAATAACGCAATTATAAAAATAAATAAAGCAATTCCTGTCAATTTACCTAAAGTCATTTTTGGACCACAGTTACTCTTTAAAATGTGTCAGCACAGACACTTCATGATTACCATTTAGTTGGTTACTATAGTATTGCTATAAAATTCCCTTCCTCTTCAAACAATAAACCAGTATATTAACAAAGTACACATGAGTTGTCTAAACAAAACACAAGATAATTCCATGCACAATTTGCATTGGAAATTCAAAGCAGACATGATAAAAGAAGTCATATACTACAGATACTTTTTATTACAACAATATGTTATTCAAAGTCAATATTCTCTCTATGTTGCATACATAATTTAGGCCTTAGCTGGGTACACATTTGCACAATAGTTAGAAATGTTCTAATAAGCACACAACACACAGTCCCGAGCATTCTCCCTATGTAAAGCATAGGGAGAATGCTTGGAACAGTAGATTTTCCCCCAGCTGCGGGCAATCCACTATACTTTAAGGACAGGGAGTCAACAGCAGGCGAGAGAAAATTTCTGGCATTTCCGAATGACCACGAGACCGACAGTGAACATTAATCAGCCTTGCAATCGTTCAGAAAACGTGCTACACACAGTAACAAGAAAGGGACGATATTGTTTTATCCGACAGTATTGTCCCTTTGTCGTTTGTGTGTACTCACCTTAAAGCTTGGTTCATAAACAATAAATCAGAGGTTGTCTCTCCCTTCCCTGTGCCTAACATACCCCCACAGCAAGCATCACATGCGTCCCTGTGCCTAAAGGTTCGTACACACTGCCAATTTGGCACCGAGCCACGACCCCGGAAGACGATGTATTCCACACTGAAACACGTATGTATTCGTACCGTAACACTCTTCAACCACCCATAGCCAGCACATTTGGACTTACACCAACTTAACCCAACACAGCTAGCACCACATGCCTCCTAGTGCCTTACACACATCTAAATACTATTAAGGGGTTTTAGGAGTGTGTGAGGTACAGGGAAGCACACACCAAAACCCACAAAGCCAGCATAATGTGCTTCCCTGTGCCTCACACACACCTAAATATCCATAGCCAGCACATGCTTCCCTTGCCTCACAACCTAAACCCCCAAGCTAGAACCACAAGCTTCCCTGTGCCTCACACCTAAAACCCTATAGCTAGAGCCACGTGCTCCCGTGTTATTAAACAAACCTCCATAGCCAGCTCTACATGCTTCCCTGTGCCCCACATGCACCTAAACATCCATAGCCAGCCTCATGTGCTTCCCTGTGCCTTACACACCAACCCCATAGATAGAATCATGAGCTTCCCTATTCTCATGCACCTAGACCCCATAGCTAGAACCATGTGCCTTTCACACACCTAAACCTCCATAGCCAGCTCCACATGCAACTAAATCTCCATACCTAGTTCCATGTGCTTTCCTGTGCCTTAAACGCAAAACCATAGCTAGAATCATGTGAGGGGCAGGGAAGCACACAGAGTTGGCTATCGGTTTAGTGGTGTGAAAGGCACAGGGAATCACATGGTGCTGGCTATGGGGGGGTTTAGGGTGTGTAAGGCACAGGGAATACGGTGCTGGCTATGGAGGTTAATGTGTATGGGAGGCAAAGGCAAGTATGTGTTGCTGACTATGGGGGTTTAGGTATTGGTTATGGGGGGGGGGTTGTGCATGTGGCGCACATGGAAAAACAGGAGGGTTTAGGTGTTTGGGGCACAGGGAAGCACTCACCAAAACCTTGTACTTCCCTGTGGCTCCCACTCCTAAACCCCCATAACCAACACTATGTGCTTCACTGTGCCCCACACATGAACCACCATAGCCAAAACCACGTGCTTACCTGAGCACACACAATAAACCCCCATAACACCATGTGCTTCCCTGAGCCTCACATTCCACAGGCCCCATCCACGTGCTTTCCTGCAAAGTTTACATTTCCATATATCCTTTGTGAGCCACACAGCACAAAAGAAAAAAAAAAGAATTACAGTGACACCTTGTGCTTCTCTCAGCCTTACACGCACACAGTTCTGAATTCCCAAAAGACACTTTTCTATGTTTCGTACACACTCCTGCATTCATATATGGAAACATGCCTGTATTATACTCATGAAATTAAACATATGTTTCTCCCTGAAACTCTTCCTGGTGCTGTAAAATGGATGAACTACTGATTCTCCACCCCTTCATGAGACTGATCACATGTCTGGGGAATCTCCGCCCCTCCTTTAGCCCACTTGAAACTAGCTTTCACTGTTACGGAAGGCTGTTCAATAATCCTGAGAGTGTTGTGTGCCCTTAACACTTTGCATCCCTGGTACCTGTCATCAGCGAACAGCTGCGGTGCAGCGCATGTGCATCGGAGAATGTAGCACAGCCATTATATAGAGATCGGCAATTCATTTTTGACAGAACCAAACAGGTAAATTACTGACAAGGCCAGTGAAATACCATAAGCAGTGATTCTAGATCTGAATTGCCAAGGTTCGACATCACTGCAACAGTTTATTTATTAGCTATAATGGTGATCTAGTTTTATTTGTATCTAAATTTTTTCATGTTTGGAATGTTCCCATTTTCTCTGATGTTAGCTTGTACATTGATAATTCTCCAGCATTGTCTTTTTCTACAGCAAAGGGGAGTGTACAGTAGCAGTGGGTAAATATGTAAACAAATGAATAACTACTGTGGTTGAAACTTCCTTCCTGCTCGCAGCACTTCCTATGTAGCTACATGAAAAATGTAAAAAGAAAAAGCAGAACATACTAGCAATGACAGTAATGAGAGCCACTTCACAGACAAGAGGACAAGAGTAGTTGCAAATTCTATAACAAATGATCCTTCAGCTGCATCACCTTTCCCAAAAAAACAGGTAATCATTTTTATAGATTGCTGACCTGAACGACTTCTGCAGACAAAATTGCTACAGACATAATTGCCGTAAAACTTATTTTTTTGATTGACAGGCTGTTGACCCTTTGAAGGTAACAAGTATAATTAATTTTGCCCAGGTGTAAATTGTGGTATGAAATGAGGATGATTTACACAAAATGCATCAGGATATAAACCTTACTGTCTCCCTCAGTATGTGATATCCTTTCTTTTAATTGAATGAATTAAATATGAAGTATTTATGATTCTATACCTCAGTCATGAGTGAAGTCCTTCACTTGCGCTTGCTTTATTAAATCGAGATGTCTTTGGATCCTCAAGATTACTCATTTGTAGCAATGGTGCCTTATTATTTTTGGTAAATTATGGTATAGGAGGGCTACTAGTAGAACTTTATGTTAGGGAAACTGTCAGAGGGCCCCTAGAAACAATTGAAATTAAAAAGTCCCATTCTCAGGGAGGTGGCTCAGGAGCTGAGAACTGCTAATTTAAGTGCAGAAAAATAAAGATATGGGGGAGCACACTAATCAGGTGAATTCACATGTATTTATTGTAACAACACATACAACATATCTTTCTTTTGCTGGAGATTCATCTGGCCCCTGGGAGTGGAGGGTAGGGGGAATGCACCTATCTGCCTGTCTGGCATACAGCCAACAGCGGTGTGCTGGAGTGTTCTTGGAATGTATCAGGTAACTTTAAGTGCACACTGAAGCGGGCAGTCGGCTGTCAGCCCGCTGCACAAATGGATCTTTGTGCATGCATTCAGATGCCAAGAAAGGTAATAATAGGATTTTTACCTCCCTGTGAGAGACTTTCTAATTTTTTAGACATCATCCTTTTTTATTTGCTATTATGCAGGCAGACATCTGCACTGTTAGTAAATTATATTATTTAAAATCCACATGGATGCTCATATCAGTATAAGTATGGTTCCCCTAACTACGGTAAGACTTTTTAAAATCCTGATGTGAATGCTTTCTTCCAAGAACACCTATAAATTGTAAGATTCTTCTTAGCAAGTTGCATTTAGTACATGTATTGATTCGTAACTAAGAATACTTCCATGTTGTTGCCAGTACAACCACAGCCATGTAGGTCTAAACCCACCCCTGACTCCATATTCACCATCACTTTGTACAGATACCCATTAAAAAAATTATTGCAAGCAGTTGTTTTAAAACTAAAGTGGTCTAAAACATTGTCTCCAGCTCCCTCCAGCTTTTGGCCTCCAAACATAATTTCTGGATCTACATGCACCCCCGATCTCGCTGCATGTGCGTGTATGACGTCAGTGCGCACGCAAGTGATGTGCACGCGGATGATGTATTCACGCACGTTTGGTTGCGCCACAGTTCCGTCACACGTGTGCATGGATGCGCAGGCGCGTGGCGTCATGTCATGTGCGCATAACATTTGGAGGCTGAGGAAGCTGGAGGGAGCAGGAGATTGCGGCAGAGCTGCAAAAGACATTATACAGGAGGAGAAAACCAGCAAGTTTTAAGCAGAAAATGTAGGCTCTGGGGGGAGAGATGAAAAATGTTTTAGACAACGTTTTAAAACAACAGCTTGCAAGTAATCTAAAAGTTTTTTTTATGGTGTAGTTATCTTTAAACCAGGTGCTGATAACCCTCAGCTTTCAACTTCCTTAGCCAGTTAAAACTTTAATAAGGCTTTTTAACAATTTTAGATGCATTGAGACATCCAGGTTAAATCCGTGCAATATTACACTCCAAGAAATGTAAAATCCCCCACTTGTTCAATCTGAGAGCCTCCTAAGATAAGGGGCAAATATACGAGTTTGGCGTACGATCATAATTTTAAGCAAAAATTGCTTATTACTAAATTGTTCACTGCACACCATTTAGTTTGTTTTGTAACTTCATCTCTCTAGTTGGATTCATTATTATTATTATTATCCCTACAACTGTGGTATCATCTGCATAATGATGTAATTAGAAGAGTAAGTTGGTATACATTGTGAGTAAAAAGAAAGTATAGAAAAGGGATTAAAACACATCCCTGAGGGCCCCCACTTTATGCTCCTGGATGATGAAACACAGTTATTCTAGGTTACATATGAGGTTTACCAGTACCAGACACTGTGGGCAAACTTGTAGTGGCCAGTCACTGTGGGCAAACTTGTATTTAACAGTCTCTGTTCACCACCCTCCCGTTTTCCACCCACCATTATGTTAGCCCTCCAGTTCACATAGCCAGTTAAGAAGCCCTCCAGTTTAGTTTAGGATGTTAGAGGGGTAAGGATGGGTATGTATGTGACAGCTGGTGCACAGAAGGGAAGGACTCCAGGTTTAAATTAATGACTTTATTAAATGAGAGGTGAATTATAATGGAAAATATCCCCCTACTAAAATAGCCCTGCTGCTTTTATATGATCAAGGAACTCATTGGTGACTTCTAATATCTGTATAATTTAGTAGGGGGTACATCTGTACAGTGTTAGGGTTCTGGGACTGTTACTGTAGGGGATGGGAATTTGCTGTTACTACTATTATTTTTTTGTGTGTGTTTGGGTAAGTATTGACTTTGCAGTGTTTGGGTTTTTTTTTTTTGTGCAGTGTGCATGTGAGTGAGTGTGTTGTAAAAGAATGTGTAGTATGTTTGTTAGAAAACTTGTGTAAAGAGGGATTATGTGTGTATGTGTGTTTAAAGGGCAGTTCCCAGATAGTGCCCAGTGTGAGGAACTTAACAGCTAGGTCCTCAATATAGTCTGTAAAATAGTACGCTCCTGTAGCCCTATTCCCTTAGTTTGGCCAAATCTCAAACAGTCTAGGATGCTATGATAGTGGTTACAAACCCTATAAAGTGAACCCAGGACCAAGGGTTTAGGGGGGGGGGGTAGCCTTGTGTGTCATACAGTGTGTAAATGGATGAGACTGCATATGTAATATAGTAAATATGTGTTTAAGAAAAAGTATGCATCTATTTCAGTGAAGAGAAAGAGGAAGTGTATATAGATGGTGTTTAAGAGTGCATGTGTGTTGTAAGACAGAGACAGGATTTATGGGGCTTGCATTGGATGGGTAGAGTTAGATAATAGCGGGTATGGATCACCTGTAAATCATAGGAAATTGTGGAGTATGTAGTTACTGGCTCCTAACTGTTTTATCTATTTCAGTGAGAGAAAGAGGAAGTGTATATAGATGTGTGTTTAAGAGTGATGTGTGTGTAAGACAGAGACAGGATTTATGGGGCTTGCTTGGATGGGTAGAGTTAGATAATAGCGGGTATGGATCACCTGTCAATCATAGGAAATTGTGGAGTATGTAGTTACTGGTCCTAACTGTTTTTTAGCTGGCACATAGATATTCAAATGATTTGTCCAACCCTGTCTTAATGGGTGATGGAGGGTTTGGAGTTTTTGGAAATATAGAGGTAGAGACAGCTGCCGGCGCACACCGAAGACAGTATTCAGTTGTCCTATTAAGAATTATACATATCATAACTAAGCAACATTATGTTATATGCTTTGTTAGTGTGATTTTCAACCTACTATTAATCTGCCACAACTAAAACTACAAGTATAGCTTAGAAATAGAAAAAGCATGTAGAGAAGTGTGTGTCCATCATTGTCGCCTTCTATAAATACATTAGTCATGGAAGTGTTTACCTTTTTGAAGCTTATCACTGTGGTGCTTGACTGTCCTCTTATGACTGTGGGGTTAGACAGTCAGAGGTGAAAGATTGACAGTTAATACCATTTCTGATCTGAACTTCTTGAAGTACTATACAACTTCACTTAACTTTGATTACCCACTGTGGAAAGATAAAATGTCTGTATATGAGCCCACAGGATACATAGTAACATAGTTATGGGTTGAGAAAAAATACATACGTCGATCTAGTCCAACCTTTATAGCCTACACAGTAACCCTTACTAAAAGGATAAAAAAAAAAGATGGGGATATTTAGCTGACAATTCTAAAGCAGGGATCATCACAGTCAAAAGGGTACTTTGCATTTAGGCTGGAACGTATGTATTTTATTATATAAATGCACTTGGGGATGCAGCCCTGTAAATATACAAAATACAAAAACGTTATACAAGGAGTAAAAAATATAAATACATAAATAGTTCAATATATAATAATTATATAAATATGTACATGCTTGAGCCTTGCTGCAAGAGGAAAGGAGATTCCTGCCCCATAGAGCTTACAATCTAGTTAGGGGGGTGGTAAAATACAGCTACAAAGGAAAGGGTAGAAATGCAGTGGTGAGACTTATGCAGTGCAATACAAACTGAATAGTCATTATAGACCTTTTTTGTTAGGCTGTAGTTGACATTTGTAGAGATGTAGTATAATATTATTTTCAATTCTGTTTGTATCTGTTCTGCTTTTAGCTTGTATCTGGAATGGATCGGAGAATTATGAGCAGTCTGTTGTTTTGAGAGAAGAGAACAAAAGAAGAAGGAGAAAAATGAGACCACATTCTGCAGTTTCTAACATATTCTCCATGGAGTTAATTCCAATAGAGGTTATTCTGCCCACGGTAATAAAGGTAGTAAAACACAGGATACAGTTGTGCTGGAAGTTATGGTAATTGCACTGTGAGCAAATGAAAGCACAGGTCTGGATGCAGCTATTGAGAAAAGTCACAGCAGTGATTTTACATAGACTACTCCAGATCAATTTCTTTTACTGTATCAGAAGAAGGGTCAGTGGTATGAAATATATGACAAACATCAAGTAATACAAAACACTAGATGTTATAATGTACTGGAAGGTTTTACAAAAAACGTAGGAAAGAACATATGTTCAGAAGAACAAGAGAAATCCAGAAGAAATTGTGGAATACCAGAAAAAATTGAATTATTGATTGGATATGATGTTACAGATGTAAGCAATGTCCATGATGATGAGCTGGAATTACCCGCCGTAGATTAGTTACACCACGATGATGTTGAGCTTCCAGACGAGATGCTAGGCTTATTCCATGGACCGTGGGTAACTCTAAACCACTTCCAGACTACTTGTGTAAAAAAATTTCATCCAATAGCATTTTGATCATTATTCACAAGGGAATGACAAGCCACACAATCAAGTTCCATTGATGATACTCTGATATAATATTACATAGTTTCTTTACAAAAATGGCAAAGAAGAAATCACTGTTGGATATTTCAGAAGAGAAAGTGAACTGGATTTTGTAATCAGAGTTTGTGGTAGAGATAGAATATTATTTGGAAATGCTCCAATAAAAGATTTTCATTGGATAGACATTGCATTAAAATGCCCAAGAGATACATCTTGTTTGGATTACCCTCCTGATCCATCAAAGAAAGATGATGTTCAGAAAGAAGAGTGGCCTTTGGTTGATGACTGCACTGGTGTCACTGGTTACCATGAGCAACTCACTATTGAAGGAAAAGACCATGAAAAGATTTTTCCATATCACTTTGGGACTGCAACCGAAAGTTTAGGGTAAAAATAATTGGGATTGATATACCTGTTTTGCCAAAAAATACTGAGTTGATTGTCTTTGTAGAAGCTAACATTCAATACGGACAACAAGTGCTTTCTCAAAAGAGGACTACATGCAAACCTTTTACTGAAGAAGTGCTATGGAATTCATGGCTTGAATTTGATATAAAATCAAAGATTTATAAGGAGCTCTTCTAAATTTACAAATATTCTGCGGTAAAGCACCTACTGTTTCAAATAAATCTAGCATACAATCAGATTCCACAGACTTCAGATGTAAAAACCAGCTGCTTTATTATGTAAATCTGTTATTGATTGACCACAGGTTTTTATTAAGGCAAGGTGGATATGTTCTTCACATGTGGAAAATCCAGGAAAAGGAGAAGAACAAGGAAGCATTAATGCTGACAAACTTACATCTGCAACAAAACCCGACAAGGATACATCTATGGCAATTTCTATTAGCCTGGACAAATATTGTCATCCAGTTGCACTTCCTAAAACACAAGTGGGTTCTGATCCAGAGTTAGACAGGCCAAGGATGAGATGCCCAACAACTTCGGAAGCGTTGGAAGAGATCATTGCTACAGAACACTGTCCTCTTAATCCAGAAGAGTAAAGAACTTTTGTGGCATTTCAGATCGAGTGGAGTAGTACACCTGAAGATATCCAAAGTTGCTTAATTCAGTAAAGTGGGGTCAACAGGAAATGGTTGCCAAAACATACCAGTTATTGAGTAAAAGAGAAGCGGGATGACTGCTCTCTGGATGTTGGCCTGCCAATTCAGCTTCTTGACTGTAACTTTTCAGATGAAAATGTAAGAGCTCTACAGTCCAGAAACTAGGGTTTGCAAGATGAGAGTTCTACATTACCTTTTACAATTAGTGCAGGTAGTCTTATTTTTACAATGATATCCTCAGTTCCTTATATTTACATTTTGTTTAAATTTGTTAAACCACAAAGTCTATTTAAATGGGCAGAAGGATAAGGACTCCCTGATATACTTCTTGGTTATCCTGTGCTTATCACTAGCATGAAGTTTGGTGGGATTAAAGCAAGCCAGCTTTTTGCTTGTTTCCACAAAGTCTAGCTTTTTTTGATGCATGCAGCTATGAAAAAAATCTGTAGCAAAACAAAATTTTAAAAAATGTTGAATGAGAAATGTAGTCCAAAATTAAGTTTTGGTTTGAATAGAAGACCAGAAAACAATTACTACTATGTATTGCTTGTATTTTTCCTCTGATAACAAGCCAGTCTAATCTTATCTTATCACTTCCGTTCTTTCATCCAATCCACCATGCTCAATACCAAGGAATTTAGAAAAAAGTTTTTACTTTTCCTGGACATATATACCCTGAGGTTTTTGCATTCTTTGCATTTTTTGCATTCAATGATAAAACAAACTCACTAACTAATGGATATGTATATTATTGGGCTTCAGCAAATTCTGAACAAAAACTTAAAAACGTTTATTATTTAAGAGTTATGCAGTTTATATGTAGCCAATCTCTAAAATCATATTCTGTAATATAAATGAATGGAAACCTATTATACAGATAATTATATAAAGTGAATGTTACATGGATAGACTCATTCTGGTTTGAAAAAAACCTGCATTTTAAAAAATGTTAAAAAAGATTAGCTGCTTTAATTGAGTGTCTTAGTTTTAAGAAAAAAATCCTGAGATAGAGCAAGAGCCCAAAGCTCAACACTTTTTGGATTTGAAAAAGGAGGATATAGAAATTTGTTGGAAACACTGCATTTACTGTGATAGACTTGTAACTAACACCAGAAACTATAATTTGAACACCCCTGATCTTATGCAGAAATTTCATTTTTTGGCTTCCCACCAGCACACTTCCTGCTTTTTGTGAGAGAATCAGCTGCAGGCAGCAGAAAACGCAATGAGCATGCTTTCATCAGGAAGTGCCGGTGGCACTTGAAACAGGCACAACACTACAGAGGGGGTGGTGGTGGTGTGTGTGTGATGTAAGTCAGTGAAGGAGAAGGATTCTTATATTGGTGTCCGTGAACAGAAGTAAGTAATACAGTGTACAGTGTGAAATTTGTTAGTTTATGTTTCTGCAAAGTGAAATCTTTAAACTACAGAATGAAAGTTTAACCGGTTATATATATCTTGCACTTTCCAGGTCATCTTTAAAAACACTTGCTAGCTATCCACTAAAAGGGATTAATTACTCCCAAGTGGCTTCCTCAGTTCAACTAAAGGTGACCGATGGGACCAATAGGATTACCTAATATCGCTAATGTGTAGGGGCCAAATCGACTGATCCTTAATGCCGAGAACACCTGTGGTCAGCATTACGATCTGTCCAGAAAGACAGAAAATTTCCATCTGTCTGCAGGCTTCCTTTATTTAAAGTAAAGAGAGCCGATACTGTCGGCCTCAAAGCCAGCATAATGTGCTTCCCTGTGCCTCACACACACCTAAATATCCATAGCCAGCACATGCTTCCCTCTGCTATGCACAATATAGAGCAGGATCAGGCAAACGAAGTGGCGAAAAACTTACATATAAAATCGTTAATATAGTCGAGAAACTGACACGTTTAATAAAAAAAGATAGGGAAAATGGTCCAAAAAACTGACTGTCCACTAGTAAAAATTCTTTTGGTGCTGAGTAGAATATCACAACTTTTTATCTTGCTGTTTCTATAAGGGGACAGTTTAGAGGTATGCCTATTCCTTTTGTAATATCTAGGCCTTCAAACAAGTTGATTTAAAATGAAAAGCGCAATTCCTACCTTTCTATATGCTGCAGAGCCCAAGATGTGAAGAAATCACTGATCAGAAAGTCAGGGGGTGGAAGGTTCTTCTAATTTGTGGTTGGCACATGCTCGGTTGCAGAAGAAAAAAGCGGGAAAAAACTACTTTTTTAATACCTCCCACTCGCTGGCCCTTCCTTGCAGCTCCCCATGGCCCCTCCCTCTCAAAAGCACTGTTGGCCACCCCCCACTGGCACCTCAGACCCATACCCCCCTACAGAAAACTGCATAAAAACAGTGTTTTCAGGCAAAAATACAGTTAGAAATAGCTGACTGCCTGAAAACTCTGTTTTACATTTTTCTCTAGGGGGGTATTGGTCTGAGGGGCCAGTGGAGGAGGGCAATGGGTTCCCCCCATGTGAGAGGGGCCATGGGCCCTGCAAGGGGAGGGGCCATTGGGCCCACAAGGAGGAGGAGATTAAGGGAAGAGGGACTGTCACATGATTTCAGAGCAGGAAGCAGGATGTGCAGGGGATCTGGTTATACTGCTACCAATGACACATTAAAATGTAAATATTTGCAAAACATGTGAAAAAAATGAAAGTAAATTGTAAAATAACGCATTATAAAAATAAATAAAGCAATTCCTGTCAATTTACCTAAAGTCATTTTTGGCCACAGTTACTCTTTAAATGTGTCAGCACAGACACTTCATGATTACCATTTAGTTGGTTACTAAGTATTGCTATAAAATTCCCTTCCTCTTCAAACAATAAACCAGTATATTAACAAAGTACACATGAGTTGTCTAAACAAAACACAAGATAATTCCATGCACAATTTGCATTGGAAATTCAAAGCAGACATGATAAAAGAAGTCATATACTACAGATACTTTTTATTACAACAATATGTTATTCAAAGTCAATATTCTCTCTATGTTGCATACATAATTTAGGCCTTAGCTGGGTACACATTTGCACAATAGTTAGAAATGTTCTAATAAGCACACAAACACAGTCCCGAGCATTCTCCCTATGTAAAGCATAGGGAGAATGCTTGGAACAGAGATTTTCCCCCAGCTGCGGGCAATCCACTATACTTTAAGGACAGGGAGTCAACAGCAGGCGAGAGAAATTTCTGGCATTTCCGAATGACCACGAGACCGACAGTGAACATTAATCAGCCTTGCAATCGTTCAGAAAACGTGCTACACACAGTAACAAGAGAGGGACGATATTGTTTTATCCGACAGTATTGTCCCTTTGTCGTTTGTGTGTACTCACCTTAAAGCTTGGTTCATAAACAATAAATCAGAGGTTGTCTCTGCCTTCCCTGTGCCTAACATACCCCCACAGCAAGCATCACATGCGTCCCTGTGCCTAAGGTTCGTACAACTGCCAATTGGCACCGAGCCACGACCCCGGAAGACGATGTATTCACACACTGAAACACGTATGTATTCGTAACCGTAACACTCTTCAACCACCATAGCCAGCACATTTGGACCTACACACACTTAAACCAACACAGCTAGCACCACATGCCTCCTAGTGCCTTACACACATCTAAATACTATTAAGGGTTTTAGGAGTGTGTGAGGTACAGGGAAGCACACACCAAAACCCGCAAAGCCAGCATAATGTGCTTCCCTGTGCCTCACACACAGTGAGTCATTTAAAGTGGAAAACCTCATACTACTTATTCAAAGAATCCTTATTTGTGTTGTCTAAGTGTGTGACAGATGCAGAATGTCCATAAATATATTTTGGAGATTTTTAAAAAATCTGAGAAATGTTTTCTCATAAATTGTAGAAGAAATGACAATACAAAATGTCGTACTACACTTTTAAGTAGTTGTGCTCTGACTTTGGATGTGTGTTAGATAATGTGACTTACTAAAGGATGCTGGAAGAAGTGTTCAGCTCATCCCAAAAGATCATGGACTGCCAGTGACAGAGAGTCATGGAAAATCTTGTTCAGGTTTAATACATATTCTCACTGAATGAAAATATGAAGCCCAAAGCAAATTGGGTCCCATAGAAAAATTATATTCTTAGTGGGGTGGGGCCTCATGATAATATAAAATGTTTACCAATATATCAATCAGCTCAGATTATCCCAGTACTTCGGGTCTTTTGCCCTTAAACAGTTTGCATTGAGAGCACTGCTAAAATGCTCCAAATTTATCATGTTGGTGAATGGTAGAATGTTGACAATACTATGGGGGAGATTTATATGGCCCTTTTATCTAAAACCCACGTTAACCCGAAAAAAATCGGGTTAACGTGGGGTTTAGATGGAATTAAAAGCACAGCGCCATTTCCGAATGTTTTGGAAATAGCACTGTGCTAACGATCCAAAACCCCTGCCGTTAAGTTTTGCGCTACCTCGTAGCGCAAAACTTAACGGTAAAGCTTGGAGCGTTAAGTTTCGCTCCTTACCTTACCCCGATCCCGCAATGCAATAACTGACTAATCCCGTTTACGTCAGTTATTGTATCCCGGGATCAGGCTAAGGTAAGTAACGCGGCTCTCACTTATTGAATCTCCCCGTATATATCCTAAATATGAAAAAGTAATCTAAATTTTTTTTAGTCTGTATAACAGTTACATAGTAACAAGTATTGGAGGTTGTATAATGACATATGTCTATCTACCCCAAACTTTATACCCTACCCTAATGTCTGTCTAACAGTTACATGGTAACATGGTATTGGAGATTAACATAGTATTGGAGGTTGTATAAAGACCATACGTCCATCTAGTCCAACCGTTACACACTGCCCATAATGTCTGTATAATAGTTACATAGTAACATAATATTGAGGTTGTATGAAGACATGCATCAATCTAGTCCAACCATTATATGCTACCCATAAGTCTGACTGAGCCCTGCACATTGTACCCCGTAAAAGCAGATCCAAATATTTATTGGCCAACCTTATTCATGTGTGCAGAGTTTTTGGGGAGCTACACAGACCAAGCAAGCATCAAAACAGCACAGATAAAATCTGGAGTGCCCTAGTAGTGGATAGGCACAAGTGAGTGTTTTAAGAATTTTAATATAATGGAAGTGTCATTTTAAACTGATTTTTACAGAGATCTTGATCTTAACCTTTTTTTTTTAACCTATTTTTTTTAACTTTTTGTTTTAACCCTTCCCTTACCCATACCCCCAGCATAAGGTATTTAAGTCATTGATCAACAGGAGGTGATCATTGCTGCTGTGTAGAAGTCCAGGACATGTACAAAAAGTATTTAGAAGAGAGTGTGTTTTACCTTTATTCCTGTTCACCTTATTGCACTTTTTTGCCCCATGGGCTATCTACATTTAAATCAATAAAGGATTTTTATAACGAATAAATCTATTTGGGTGTGCCCTCATAATTCCACTTTTCCTTTTGCAATTGTATTGAGTAGGAGGTGAACCCTATACAAAAACTTGTCTGACCCCACCCTTCAAAATCAAGTTTTTGTATAGGTTTAAGTCTGGCCTTTAGAGTTTATTCTAAGTACTGTTTACCCTTTAGCACAGCACCTGGATAGGTCAATCAAAAACCCAACCAATTGGATAATTAATACATAGTTTGTGAGGAGGTACTTGGTTTTTGAATTGCAGCAAGCAGACCTAGATAGATATCAAAATGGCAGAATGGCAGGTGAGATTCAATGTTGATAAATGTAAGTGATGCATTTGGGGTTTAACAACCTTGGGTCCGTCCTTCTTGTGTTTAGTGAATCTCTAATGGAAAAAGATTTGGGGGTTCTGGTAGATAACAGACTTACAGGGATATGTAATAAAAGTTCTATCGTTAAAAATGGTGCTAATTTTGCCCCAACCAATCAGATGTTAGCTTTCAAATGTTAAATAAGATCTGATTGGTTGGGCAAAATTAGCACCATTTAAACAATATATTTTTATATATTATATATATATTATTTATTTATTGAATAACCGGATAGTTGTAGCAAACAATGCCAGGCAGCAACGGCCTGATATTTTCTGTTGTCTTGTATAAAGAGGGGAATAGATTCAGGAGAAAAAATATGTTCTCCCTCTTTACAAGGCACTGGTAAGGCCTCATTTGGAATATGTGGTGCGGTTTTCTTTACAGTGAGAACGGTGAATCTGTGGAACTGTCTTCCAGCAGATGTGGTAATGGAAAGTTTATTGAATAATTTTAAAAGTAGCCTAGATAGGTTTCTAAAACTAAAAAATATTGAGAATAACCTTCTGGTTGATCCAGGGATACTTTCTGATTACTGTTTGGAGTCAGGAAGGAATTTCTCCCCCTCTTTTTAGCTAGGTGTTTTTTTTTTCTCTTCCTTGCTACATTTAGTTTATCAACCAAAACTCTAAGATCTTTTTTCAACAGAAATTCACTTGGCACAAACCCATTTTTAATATAACCAGTCTAAGAATTGTAGGCCCAAAGTATACTACATCCATCTCTATGCCTAGAGTCCAAATTCTTACCTACTTCCTCATAAAAGCCATACAGATTGTTAGACAGATCTATTCCTCCTAAATCCATGTTGATTTTTATTATCGCTAGCAAACCCCACGGCGCACACACCCCTCCCCCATCCCTCCCACACTGTGACACAGCGCTCGAGCAAAAGCATTCATGATATTTACAGCCTTTGGTTACTAAATAAGATAAGGTCAGTCCTTAAAACATACTCTAGAATATGTTCCCATATCAATCATTCCAGTATTTTCCGCAACACTGAAGTTAAACTCCGGTTCTGTAATTACCCAGCTGTGTTCCACTACCCTTTTTGAATATTCAGCTTTTTCCAATCCATTTGCACATTTTTGTTATGAGGGAATCTGAGAAAATAAGAAACAATGGCCTGGATAAAACAAAACTTCACTATATAAGGACTTATAGATGTATTTTTTTTTTTGTCCAATGAGCTTTTTTGATATTAACACTTTTTTATCACTTTATGCATTTTCAAATATAATCATAACATAGCAACAGTCATGAGTTTAGTATGTCAAACATTAAAAACATTGGTATACATTTGGGGATAATGACTGGTCAATAAAATGATTGGGTAGGTCAGCTGGTTGGAGGGTCAGATCCACAGAAAGGATACAAACATACTATTTAGTAGTTTTAAAGAAGGATATGGGGAGATACCCATTGTATGCGAAAGAACATAAAGTAACTTGGGAAGGAGTACAATTTAATTAGGTTAATTTTCCCCATATATTTAATGGTAGGCTTCTTCATTGAATTGTCTTGGTTTTTACCAAGTCCAGCAGAGATCGTATATTGAGGTCATAGAATTTGATTGGGCCTTTGGTTATCTGTATTCCCAGATACTTAAAATAAGGTTCTATTTGGATGCGACTATTGATCCAAATAAGGTACTATTTGGAACATAGTTGAATGTGGGGTTTCATCTATGCAATATAGACAGTATATATATCGTATAATATAGTCGAGAAACTGACACGTTTTAATAAAAAAGATAGGGAAAATGGTCCAAAAAACTGACTGTCCACTGTAAAAATTCTTTTGGTGCTGAGTAGAATTATCACAACTTTTTATCTTGCTGTTTCTATAAGGGGACAGTTTAGAGGTATGCCTATTCCTTTTGTAATATCTAGGCCTTCAAACAAGTTGATTTAAAATGAAAAGCGCAAGATTCCTACCTTTCTATATGCTGCAGAGCCCAAGATGTGAAGAAATCACTGATCAGAAAGTCAGGGGGTGGAAGGTTCTTCTAATTTTGGTTGGCACATGCTCGGTCAGAAAAAAAAAGCGGAAAAAACTACTTTTTTAATACCTCCCACTCGCTGGCCCCTTCCCTTGCAGCTCCCCATGGCCCCTCCCTCTCAAAAGGCACTGTTGGCCACCCCCCACTGGCACCTCAGACCCTACCCCCTACAGAAAACTGCATAAAAACAGTGTTTTCAGGCAAAAATACAGTTAGAAATAGCTGACTCCTGAAAACTCTGTTTTTACATTTTCTCTAGGGGGGTATTGGTCTGAGGGGCCAGTGGAGGAGGGGCAATGGGTGCCCCACATGTGAGAGGGGCCATGGGCCCTGCAAGGGGAGGGGCCATTGGGGCCCACAAGGAGGAGGAGATTAAGGGAAGAGGGACTGTCACATGATTTCAGAGCAGGAAGCAGGATGTGCAGGGGATCTGGTTATACTGCTACCATATGACACATTAAAATGTAAATATTTGCAAAACTATGTAAAAAAAAATGAAAGTAAATTGTAAAATAACGCAATTATAAAAATAAATAAAGCAATTCCTGTCAATTTACCTAAAGTCATTTTTGGCCACAGTTACTCTTTAAAATGTGTCAGCACAGACACTTCATGATTACCATTTAGTTGGTTCTAAGTATTGCTATAAAATTCCCTTCCTCTTCAAACAATAAACCAGTATATTAACAAAGTACACATGAGTTGTCTAAACAAAACACAAGATAATTCCATGCACAATTTGCATTGGAAATTCAAAGCAGACATGATAAAAGAAGTCATATACTACAGATACTTTTTTTCAACAATATGTTATTCAAAGTCAATATCTCTCTATGTTGCATACATAATTTAGGCCTTAGCTGGGTACACATTTGCACATAGTTAGAAATGTTCTAATAAGCACACAAACACAGTCCCGAGCATCTCCCTATGTAAAGCATAGGGAGAATGCTTGGAACAGAGATTTTCCCCCAGCTGCGGGCAATCCACTATACTTTAAGGACAGGGAGTCAACAGCAGGCGAGAGAAAATTTCTGGCATTTCCGAATGACCACGAGACCGACAGTGAACATAATCAGCCTTGCAATCGTTCAGAAAACGTGCTACACACCAGTAACAAGAAGGGACGATATTGTTTTATCCGACAGTATTGTCCCTTTGTCGTTTGTGTGTACTCACCTTAAAGCTTGGTTCATAACAATAAATCAGAGGTTGTTCTCTGCCTTCCCTGTGCCTAACATACCCCACACAGCAAGCATCACATGCGTCCCTGTGCCTAAAGTTCGTACACACTGCCAATTTGGCACCGAGCCACGACCCCGGAAGACGATGTATTCACACACTGAAACACGTTGTATTCGTAACCGTAACACTCTTCAACCACCATAGCCAGCACATTTGGACCTTACACACACTTAAAACCAACACAGCTAGCACCACATGCCTCCTAGTGCCTTACACACATCTAAATACTATTAAGGTTTTAGGAGTGTGTGAGGTACAGGGAAGCACACAACCAAAACCCCAAAGCCAGCATAATGTGCTTCCCTGTGCCTCACACACACCTAAATATCCATAGCCAGCACATGCTTCCCTCTGCCTCACACACCTAAACCCCCAAAGCTAGAACCACAAGCTTCCCTGTGCCTCACACCTAAACCCCTATAGCTAGAACCACGTGCTCCCGTGTTATTAAACAAACCTCCATAGCCAGCTCTACATGCTTCCCTGTGCCCCACATGCACCTAAACATCCATAGCCAGCTTCATGTGCTTCCCTGTGCCTTACACACCTTAACCCCCATAGATAGAATCATGAGCTTCCCTATGCCTCATGCACCTAGACCCCCATAGCTAGAACCATGTGCCTTTCACACACCTAAACCTCCATAGCCAGCTCCACATGCAACTAAATCTCCATACCTAGTTCCATGTGCTTTCCTGTGCCTTAAACGCAAAACCCTAGCTAGAATCATGTGAGGGGCAGGGAAGCACACAGAGTTGCTATCGGTTTAGTGGTGTGAAAGGCACAGGGAATCACATGGTGCTGGCTATTAAGGTTTAGGTGTATGTGAGGCACAGGGAAACACATGGTGCTGGCTATGGGGGTTTAGGGGTGTGTAAGGCACAGGGAATCACGGTGCTGGCTATGGAGGTTAATGTGTATGGGAGGCAAAGGCAAGTACGTGTTGCTGACTATGGGGGTTTAGGTATTGGTTATGGGGGGGGGGGGGGTTGTGCATGTGGCGCACATGGAAAAACAGGAGGGTTTAGGTGTTTGGGGCACAGGGAAGCACTCACCAAAACCTTGTACTTCCCTGTGGCTCCCACTCCTAAACCCCCATAACCAACACTATGTGCTCCACTGTGCCCCACACATGAACCACCATAGCCAAAACCACGTGCTTACCTGAGCCACCACACATGAACCCCCATAACACCATGTGCTTCCCTGAGCCTCACATTCCACAGACCCCATCCACGTGCTTTCCTGCAAAGTTTACATTTCCATATATTCCTTTGTGAAGCCACACAGCAAAAGAAAAAAAAAAGAATTACAGTGACACCTTGTGCTTCTCTCAGCCTTACACGCACACAGTTCTGAATTCCCAAAAGACACTTTTCTATGTTTCGTACACACTCCTGCATTCAATATATGGAAACATGCCTGTATTATACTCATGAAATCAAACATATGTTTCTCCCTGAAACTCTTCCTGGTGCTGTAAAATGGATGAACTACTGATTCTCCACCCCTTCATGAGACTGATCACATGTCTGGGGAATCTCCGCCCCTCCTTTAGCCCACTTGAAACTAGCTTTCACTGTTACGGAAGGCTGTTCAATAATCCTGAGAGTGATTGTGTGCCCTTAACACTTTGCATCCCTGGTACCTGTCATCAGCGAACAGCTGCGGTGCAGCGCATGTGCATCGGAGAATGTAGCACAGCCATTATATAGAGATCGGCAATTCATTTTTGACAGAACCAAACAGGTAATTTACTGACAAGGCCAGTGAAATACCATAAAGCAGTGATTCTAGATCTGAATTGCCAAGGTTCGACATCACTGCAACAGTTTATTTATTAGCTATAATGGTGATCTAGTTTTATTTGTATCTAAATTTTTCTCATGTTTGGAATGTTCCCATTTTCTCTGATGTTAGCTTGTACATTGATAATTCTCCAGCATTGTCTTTTTCTACAGCAAAGGGGAGTGTACAGTAGCAGTGGGTAAATATGTAAACAAATGAATAACTACTGTGGTTGAAACTTCCTTCCTGCTCGCAGCACTTCCTATGTAGCTACATGAAAAATGTAAAAAGAAAAGCAGAACATACTAGCAATGACAGTAATGAGAGCCACTTACTACAGACAAGAGGACAAGAGTAGTTGCAAATTCTAAACAAATGATCCTTCAGCTGCATCACCTTTCCCAAAAAAACAGGTAATCATTTTTATAGATTGCTGACCTGAACGACTTCTGCAGACAAAATTTGCTACAGACATAATTGCCGTAAAACTTATTTTTCTTGATTGACAGGCTTTGACCCTTTGAAGGTAACAAGTATAATATAATTTTTGCCCAGGTGTAAATTGTGGTATGAAATGAGGATGATTTACACAAAATGCATCAGGATATAAAACCTTACTGTCTCCCTCAGTATGTGATATCCTTTTCTTTTAATTGAATGAATTAAATATGAAGTTTTATGATTCTCATACCTCAGTCATGAGTGAAGTCCTTTCACCTTGCCTGCTTTGTATTAAATCGAGATGTCTTTGGATCCTCAAGATTACTCATTTGTAGCAATGGTGCCTTTATTATTTTTGGTAAATTATGGTATAGGAGGGCTACTAGTAGAACTTTATGTTAGGGAAACTGTCAGAGAGGCCCCTAGAAACAATTTGAAATTAAAAAGTCCCATTCTCAGGGAGGTGGCTCAGGAGCTGAGAACTGCTAATTTTAAGTGCAGAAAAATAAAGATATGGGGGAGCACACTAATCAGGTGAATTCACATGTATTTATTGTAACAACACATACAACATATCTTTCTTTTGCTGGAGATTCATCTGGCCCCTGGGAGTGGAGGGCTAGGGGGAATGCACCTATCTGCCTGTCTGGCATACAGCCAACAGCGGTGTGCTGGAGTGTTCCTTGGAATGTATCAGGTAACTTTAAGTGCACACTGAAGCGGGCAGTCGGCTGTCAGCCGCTGCACAAATGGATCTTTGTGCATGCATTCAGATGCCAAGAAAGGTAATAATAGGATTTTCTACCTCCCTGTGAGAGACTTTCTAATTTTTTAGACATCATCCTTTTTTTATTTGCTATTATGCAGGCAGACATCTGCACTGTTAGTAAATTATATTATTTAAATTAATCCACATGTATGCTCATATCAGTATATAGTATGTATTCCCCTTAACTACGGTAAGACTTTTTAAAATCCTGATGTGAATGCTTTTCTTCCAAGAACACCTATAAATTGTAAGATTCTTCTTTAGCAAGTTGCATTTAGTACATGTTATTGATTCTGTAACTAAGAATACTTCCATGTTGTTGCCAGTACAACCCACAGCCCATGTAGGCTTCTAAGAGCCCCACCCCTGACTCCACTATTCACCATCACTTTGTACAGATTACACCATTAAAAAAAATTATTGCAAGCAGTTGTTTTAAAACTAAAGTGGTCTAAAACATTTGTCTCCAGCTCCCTCCAGCTTTTTTGGCCTCCAAACATAATTTCTGGATCTTACATGCACCCCGATCTCGCTGCATGTGCGTGTATGACGTCAGTGCGCACGCAACGTGATGTGCACGCGGATGATGTATTCACGCCACGTTTGGTTGCGCCACAGTTCCGTCACACGTGTGCATGGATGCGCAGGCGCGTGGCGTCATGTCATGTGCGCATAACATTTGGAGGCTGAGGAAGCTGGAGGGAGCAGGAGATTGCGGCAGAGCTGCAAAAGACATTATCCAGGAGGAGAAAACCAGCAAGTTTCAAGCAGAAAATGTAGGCTCTGGGGGGAGAGATGAAAAATGTTTTAGACAACTTTAGTTTTAAAACAACAGCTTGCAAGTAATCTAAAAGTTTTTTTTATGGTGTAGTTATCCTTTAAACCAGGTGCTGATAACCCCTCAGCTTTCAACTTCCTTAGCAAGTTAAAACTTTAATAAGGCTTTTTAACAATTTTAGATGCATTGAGACTCCAGGTTAAATCCGTGCCAATATACACTCCAAGAAATGTAAAATCCCCCACTTGTTCAATCTGAGAGCCTCCTAAGATAAGGGGCACATATACGAGTCTGGTCGTACGATCAATAATTTTAAGCAAAAATTGCTTATTACTAAATTGTTCACTGCACACCATTTAGTTTGTTTTGTAACTTCATCTCTCTAGTTGTATTCATTATTATTACTTATTATCCCTACAACTGTGGTATCATCTGCATAATGATGTAATTAGAAGAGTAAGTTGGTATACAATTGTGAGTAAAAAGAAAGTATAGAAAAGGGATTAAAACACATCCCTGAGGGCCCCCACCTTTATGCTCCTGGATGATGAAACACAGTTATTCTAGGTTACATATTGAGGTTTACCAGTACCAGACACTGTGGGCAAACTTGTATGTGCCAGTCACTGTGGGCAAACTTGTATTTAACAGTCTCTGTTCACCACCCTCCAGTTTTCCACCCACCATTATGTTAGCCCTCCAGTTCACTAGCCACTGTTAAGTAAGCCCTCCAGTTTAGTTTAGGATGTTTAGAGGGGTAAGGATGGGTATGTATGTGACAGCTGGTGCACAGAAGGGAAGGACTCCAGGTTTAACTTTAATGACTTTATTTAAATGAGAGGTGAATTATAATGGAAAATATCCCCCTACTAAAAATAGCCCCCTGCTAGCTTTTATATGATCAAGGAACTCATTGGTGACTTCTAATATCTGTATAATTTTAGTAGGGGGTACATCTGTACAGTGTTAGGGTTCTGGGACTGTTACTGTAGGGGATGGGAATTTTTGCTGTTACTACTATTATTTTTTTGTGTGTGTTTGGGTAAGTATTGACTTTGCAGTGTTTGGGTTTTTTTGTTGTCAGTGTGCATGTGAGTGAGTGTGTTTGTAAAAGAATGTGTATGTATGTTTGTTAGAAAACTTGTGTAAAAGAGGGATTATGTGTGTATGTGTGTTTTTAAAGGGCAGTTCCCAGATAGTGCCCAGTGTGAGGAACTTAACAGCTAGGTCCTCAATATATAGTCTGTAAAATAGTACGCTCCTGTAGCTTCCTATTCCCTTAGTTTGGCCAAATCTCAAAACAGTCTAGGATGCTATGATAGCTGGTTACAAACCCTATAAAGTGAACCCAGGACCAAGGGTTTAGGGGTGGGGGGTAGCCTTGTGTGTCATACAGTGTGTAAATGGATGAGACTGCATATGTAATATAGTAAATATGTGTTTAAGAAAAAGTATGCATCTATTTCAGTGAGAGAAAGAGGAAGTGTATATAGATGTGTGTTTAAGAGTGCATGTGTGTGTGTAAGACAGAGACAGGATTTATGGGGCTTGCATTGGATGGGTAGAGTTAGATAATAGCGGGTATGGATCACCTGTAAATCATAGGAAATTGTGGAGTATGTAGTTACTGGCTCCTAACTGTTTTTTATCTATTTCAGTGAGAGAAAGAGGAAGTGTATATAGATGTGTGTTTAAGAGTGCATGTGTGTGTAAGACAGAGACAGGATTTATGGGGCTTGCATTGGATGGGTAGAGTTAGATAATAGCGGGTATGGATCACCTGTCAATCATAGGAAATTGTGGAGTATGTAGTTACTGGCTCCTAACTGTTTTTTTAGCTGGCACATAGATATTCAAATGATTTGTCCAACCCTGTCTTAATGGGTGATGGAGGGTTTGGAGTTTTTGGAAATATAGAGGTAGAAGACAGCTGCCGGCGCACACCGAAGACAGTATTCAGTTGTCCTATATAAGAATTAATACATATCATAACTAAGCAACATTATGTTATTATGCTTTGTTAGTGTGATTTTCAACCTACTATTAATGCCACAACTAAAACTACAAGTATAGCTTAGAAATAGAAAAAGCATGTAGAGAAGTGTGTGTCCATCATTGTCGCCTTCTATAAATAACATTAGTCATGGAAGTGTTTTACCTTTTTGGAAGCTTATCACTGTGGTGCTTGACTGTCCTCTTATGACTGTGGGGTTAGACAGTCAGAGGTGAAAGATTGACAGTTAATACCATTTCTGATCTGAACTTCTTGAAGTACTACAACTTCACTTAACTTTGATTACCCACTGTGGAAAGATAAAATGTCTGTATATGAGCCCACCAGGATACATAGTAACATAGTTATGGAGGTTGAAAAAATACATACGTCGATCTAGTCCAACCTTTATAGCCTACACAGTAACCCTTACTAAAAGGATAAAAAAAAAAGATGGGGATATTTAGCTGACAATTTCTAAAGCAGGGATCATCACAGTCAAAAGGGTACTTTGCATTTAGGCTGGAACGTATGTATTTTATTTATATAAATGCCACTTGGGGATGCAGCCCTGTAAAATATCAAAATACAAAAACGTTATACAAGGAGTAAAAAAATATAAATACATAAATAGTTCAATATATAATAATTATATAAATATGTACATGCTTGAGCCTTGCTGCAAGAGGAAAGGAGATTCCTGCCCCATAGAGCTTACAATCTAGTTAGGGGGGTAAAATACAGCTACAAAGGAAAGGGTAGAAATGCAGTGGTGAGACTTATGCAGTGCTAATACAAACTGAATAGTCATTATAGACCTTTTTTGTTAGGCTGTAGTTGACATTTGTAGAGATGTAGTAAATATTATTTTACAATTCTGTTTGTATCCTGTTCTGCTTTTAGCTTGTATCTGGAATGGATCTGGAGAATTATGAGCAGTCTGTTGTTTTGAGAGAAGAGAACAAAAGAAGAAGGAGAAAAATGAGACCACATTCTGCAGTTTCTAACATATTCTCCATGGAGTTAATTCCAATAGAGTTTATTCTGCCCACAGGTAATAAAGGTAGTAAAACACAGGATACAGTTGTGCTGGAAGTTACTGGTAATTGCACTGTTGAGCAAATGAAAGCACAGGTCTGGATGCATGCTATTGAGAAAAGTCACAGCAGTGATTTTTACCATAGACTTACTCCAGATCAATTTCTTTTACTGTATCAGAAGAAGGGTCAGTGGTATGAAATATATGACAAACATCAAGTAATACAAACACTAGATTGTATAATGTACTGGAAGGTTTTACAAAAAACTGTAGGAAAGATACATATTGTTCAGAAAGAACGAAATCCAGAAGAAATTGTGGAATACCAGAAAAAATTGAATTATTTAATTGGATATGATGTTACAGATGTAAGCAATGTCCATGATGATGAGCTGGAATTTACCCGCCGTAGATTAGTTACACCACGAATGATTGAGCTTTCCAGACGAGATGCTAGGCTATATTCCATGGACCCGTGGGTAACTTCTAAACCACTTCCAGACTACTTGTGTAAAAAAATTTCATCCAATAGCATTTTGATCATTATTCACAAGGGAATGACAAGCCACACAATCAAAGTTCCTATTGATGATACTCCTGATATAATATTACATAGTTTCTTTACAAAAATGGCAAAGAAGAAATCACTGTTGGATATTTCAGAAGAGAACAGTGAACTGGATTTTGTACTCAGAGTTTGTGGTAGAGATGAATATATTATTGGAAATGCTCCAATAAAAGATTTTCATTGGATAAGACATTGCATTAAAAATGCCCAAGAGATACATCTTGTTTTGGATTACCCTCCTGATCCATCAAAAGATGATGTTCAGAAAGAAGAGTGGCCTTTGGTTGATGACTGCACTGGTGTCACTGGTTACCATGAGCAACTCACTATTGAAGGAAAAGACCATGAAAAGATTTTTACCATATCACTTTGGGACTGCAACCGAAAGTTTAGGGTAAAAATAATTGGGATTGATATACCTGTTTTGCCAAAAAATACTGAGTTGATTGTCTTTGTAGAAGCTAACATTCAATACGGACAACAAGTGCTTTCTCAAAAGAGGACTACATGCAAACCTTTTACTGAAGAAGTGCTATGGAATTCATGGCTTGAATTTGATATAAAAATCAAAGATTTACCTAAAGGAGCTCTTCTAAATTTACAAATATTCTGCGGTAAAGCACCTACTGTTTCAAATAAATCTAGCATACAATCAGATTCCACAGACTTCAGATGTAAAAACCAGCTGCTTTATTATGTAAATCTGTTATTGATTGACCACAGGTTTTTATTAAGGCAAGGTGAATATGTTCTTCACATGTGGAAAATTCCAGGAAAAGGAGAAGAACAAGGAAGCATTAATGCTGACAAACTTACATCTGCAACAAACCCCGACAAGGATACATCTATGGCAATTTCTATTAGCCTGGACAAATATTGTCATCCAGTTGCACTTCCTAAACACAAGTTGGTTTCTGATCCAGAGTTAGACAGGCCAAGGACTGAGATGCCCAACCAACTTCGGAAGCAGTTGGAAGAGATCATTGCTACAGACCCACTGTATCCTCTTACTCCAGAAGATAAAGAACTTTTGTGGCATTTCAGATCGGAGGTAGTTAAACACCCTGAAGCATATCCAAAGTTGCTTAATTCAGTAAAGTGGGGTCAACAGGAAATGGTTGCCAAAACATACCAGTTATTGAGTAAAAGAGAAGCATGGGATGACTGCTCTCTGGATGTTGGCCTGCCAATTCAGCTTCTTGACTGTAACTTTTCAGATGAAAATGTAAGAGCTCTAGCAGTCCAGAAACTAGAAGGTTTGCAAGATGATGATGTTCTACATTACCTTTTACAATTAGTGCAGGTATGTCTTATTTTTCACAATGATATCCTCAGTTCCTTATATTTACATTTTGTTTAAATTTGTTAAACCACAAAGTCTATTTAAATGGGGCAGAAGGATAAGGACTCCCTGATATACTTCTTGGTTATCCTGTGCTTATCACTATGCATGAAGTTTGGTGGGATTAAAGCAAGCCAGCTTTTTGCTTGTTTCCACAAAGTCTAGCTTTTTTTGATGCATGCAGCTATGAAAAAAAATCTGTAGCAAAACAAAATTTTAAAAAATGTTGAATGAGAAATGTAGTCCAAAATTAAGTTTTGGTTTGAATAGAAGACCAGAAAAACAATTACTACTATGTATTGCTTGTATTTTTACCTCTGATAACAAGCCAGTCTAATCTTATCTTATCACTTCCCGTTCTTTCATCCAATCCACCATGCTCAATACCAAGGTAATTTAGAAAAAAGTTTTTACTTTTCCTGGACATATTATACCTGAGGTTTTTGCATTCTTTGCATTTTTTGCATTCAATGTATAAAACCAAACTCACTAACTAATGGATATGTTATATTATTGGGCTTTCAGCAAAATTCTGAACAAAACTTAAAAACTTTTATTATTTAAGAGTTAAGCAGTTTATTTATGTAGCCAATCTCTAAAATCATATTCTTGTAATATAAATGAATTGGATTAACCTATTATCACAGATAATTATATAAAGTGAATGTTACATGGATAGACTCATTTCTGGTTTGAAAAAAACCTGCATTTTGAAAAATGTATAAAAAGATTAGCTGCTTTAATTGAGTGTCTTAGTTTTAAGAAAAAATCCTGTAGATAGAGCAAGAGCCCACAGCCTCAACACTTTTTTGGATTTGAAAAAGGAGATATAGAAATCTTTGTTGGAAACCACTGCATTTACTGTGATAGACTTGTAACTAACACCAGAAACTATAATTTGAACACCCCTGATCTTATGGCAGAAATTTCATTTTCTTTGGCTTCCCACCAGCACACTTCCTGCTTTTTGTGAGAGAATCAGCTTGCAGGCAGCAGAAAACGCAATGAGCATGCTTCCATCAGGGAAGTGCCGGTGGCACTTGAAACAGGCACACAACTACAGAGGGGGTGGTGGTGTGTGTGTGATGTAAGTCAGTGAAGGAGAAGGGATTTCTTTATATTGGTGTCCGTGAACAGAATGTAAGTACTACAGTTGTACAGTGTGAAATTTGTTAGTTTATGTTTCTGCAAAGTGAAATCTTTAAACTACAGAATGAAAGTTTAACCGGTTATATATATCTTGCACTTTCCAGGTCATCTTCTTAAAAACACTTGCTAGCTATCCACTAAAAAGGGATTAATTACTCATCCAAGTGGCTTCCTCAGTTCAACTAAAGGTGACCGATGGGACCAATAGGATTTACCTAATATCGCTAATGTGTAGGGGCCAAATCTGACTGATCCTTAATGCCGACGAACACCTGTGGTCAGCATTACGATCTGTCCAGAAAGACAGAAAATTTCCATCTGTCTGCATCGGCTTCCTTTATTTTAAAGTAAAGAGAGCCGATACTGTCGGCCTGTGTATGGAGAACGGACGACCGATCACCATACCACAAATTGGCGATCGGTTCCATGTGTGTGGTTCCATGTGCCGACAGATACCAATATGATCTGTCAGCACATTGCAATGGAAATTGCATGTGTATGGTCACCTTAAGTGGGAAGGACATTCTCCATCATGTATATTCAGATCCACGTAATATAATCCTGTAATCATGTGCAGTAAAACACAGGCATGATGTCTTGTGGTAAAGATGTTAAAATGAAATTGTAAGTGGATGAAAGGGGATGCCAAATGCCCCACCCCAATTCAGGGATGGGTTCTCCAATTTAACATTTAAGGGCCTCTTTTACGTCTCTATTCATGCTGTGCAGAAATTTTAGGCAGATAAAAAAAAATGCTGCAAACTAAAGGTCCTCACACAGTTGTGATCCTGGGGCCAACCTGCGATGCATAATTGTGTTTCTGTCAACTACTGTTTAATGTATGGGAGTTCGGTCAGGAAAAATGGGTGTTCAGCATTGCGGCATTGCTGATCTGACCCGATGGATCATCAGCAAGGCATGACTGAGTTCCTATACATTAAATAATAGTTGGCTGAAACAGCAGTTCTGAAGAATGCTTTCAGAAATATAAGTTTTAATAGTTTATGTTTATCAATTAACAATGCAAAGTGAATTAACAGAGGATAAATATAAACTAGAAAGGGAAAGTTTAATTATAAACTTTGAATTCCTTTGAATTTGGCTTGAAAGACTGCATTTTAGAAGGGAATTTGTGTGTTTGTGCTGCAGATTTTAAAACTCAATAATCCCAATGAAGAGGACATTGTTGTTTTTGACTTACCCTTTAAATACCGTATATACTCGAGTATAAGCCGAGGTTTTCAGGTTCTAAAATTAGCCTGAAAATGTAAGCTCGGCTTATACTCGGGTCAAGTTCCTCCCAGGAAGCAGCAAGTGTTAACTTTCCTGGGCAGCAGGGCCTTTTGGGCTGGGTAAACTGGGCAATTTTCCAGGGCCCTGACATCTTTAAGGGGCCCCACAGGGAGAGATTCCTGCATGGCACCACTTTCAAGCTTTTCTCTGCCCGGCTGTCACGATCCCCTAGCACCAGCTGCTGCTCTGTGTGCCTGTGCGTCCATTCCATACACAGTGTGTTAGCTGCCTAGTTCACTGAACACTGCTATGCTTTAGGTCTGCTGCCCACTCCTGGCAGCAATGCAGGGGGCCATTTTTATGGGTTTTTCTGTCCATAACGAACCCCCAAAACCCCGAAGCAACCACACCAGCACCCACGCCCAGTTAAACGATCTGCTGTAGTAAGACACTGACTTTCCCCTTTCAGAGCTGCCGGTAATAGCAACATTGTTTAATCTATTCACCTTACTAATCAGCACTTGTAATAGATGAAACAATGTTGCTATTACCTGCAGCTCTGAAAGGGGAAAGTCAGTGTCTTACTACAGCAGATCGTTTAACCTCCAGGGGATCATGATGGACAGAAAAACCCATAAAAATGGCCCCCGCATTGCTGCCAGGTCGGAGACCAGGAGTGGGCAGCAGACCTAAGCATAGAAGTGTTCAGTGTGAAGTAGGCAGCTAACACACTGTATGGAATGGACGCACAGGCACATAGAGAGCAGGAGCTGGTGCTGCCAGGAGAGACTCTGCTAGGACAATAACATGGCATATTGGTACCGAACTCTGTATGGAATTACCGGTAACCTCTCCCTACAATGTGGGTAAGAAGCCACGACAGGGCTCGGTTAGGGAGCGGGGGCTCTGTAATGTCACTTTTGATAGACTGGTTATACATGCTAGCTTGGGAATACAGGAGGACGTGCCCCTTGTTTGCCCACCTGCCATGCCACTAAACCCAGGCTTCCTTAATGGCAGAGTCATAAAGTGTTTGACTTTCTTCTTGCTGTCCATTTAAAGGGCAACTTAAGCCTCAAAACAATACAGAATCAGAAGGCAGTAGTGGTCATAATTTCTACCCTCGGCTTATACTCGAGTCAATCATTTTTTTCTAATTTTTCAGGTAAAAATAGGTACCTCGGCTTATACTCGGATCGACTTATACTTGAGTATATAGGGTATGTCACATGCATTAAAGGTAGGTCTGTTGGTGTGTGTGTATTCATATCAGGTTGGTTGGATAAAATACTAACTTTTTTGATTAGGTGTGTGTACCCGTGTCGGGTTGGGGGTTAAAAAAAACCATTTTTGATGACTGGTCAAAATTTTGTTTTTTTGACTTTAGTTACCCTTTAAGTATGGCTGCAACAGTAATGGAGGGGTAGGTCAGTAGGTGTGTATACCTGTATAACGTTGGGGGTTAAAAAAACAAACTTTTTTGATTATTGATCAAAATTTGCTTTTTTGACTTTAGTTACCCTTTAAGTATGGCTCCCACAGTAATGGATAAGTGGGTGTGTGTACCTGGGTCTGGTTAAGGGGGTATGTCTTTTTTGTGTTTACAAACATAAAACTATCTTTTATTGAGGATAAATCTACATTTTTTTGAACTTTAGTTACCCTTTAAATATGGCTGCCACAGTAATGGATAAGTAGATCAGTAGGTGTGTGTACCTGGGCCTGGTTAAGGGGTATGTCTTTTTTGTGTTTACAACCATAAAACTATCTTTTATTGAAGAAAAATCTAAATTACTTTTTTTGACTTTAGTTACCCTTTAAGTATGGCAGCCTCTGTAATTGTTAAGTAGATCAGTAGGTGTGTGTACCTGGGTCTGGTTGAGGGTATGTCTTTTTTGTGCTTACAACCATAAAACTATCTTTTATTGAGGAAAAATCTAAATTAGTTTTTTTGACTTTAGTTACCCTTTAAGTATGGCTGCCACAGTAATGGATAAGTAGATCAGAAGTTGTGTGTACCTGGGTCTGGTTGAGGGGGTATGCCTTTTTTGTGTTTACAACCATAAAACTATCTTTTATTGAGGATATATCGAAATCAGTTTTTTTTTACTTCAGTTACCCTTTAAGTATGGCTGCCATAGTAATGGATAAGTAGATCAGTAGGTGTGTGTACCTGGGTCTGGTTGAGGGGGTATGGCTTTTTTTGTGTTTACAACCATAAAACTATCTTTTATTGAGGATAAATCTAAATTAGTTTTTTTGACTTTAGTTTCCCTTTAAATATGACTTCCATGGGAATGGAGAGGTAGGTCAGTAGGTGGGTGTACCTGTGTCTGTGTGGGGGTTTGGGGTTATCACCGTTTGTATTTATGACCAAGAAACAAACTGTTTTGAAATATCCACATTTGAGGATTGTTACCATTATAGTCTATAGGAAAAAATGACCCGTAATTCACAGATAACGCCATAAAGCTTTCGCAGATAGCTAGAAGATAGCACACTTCTCCTATATGCCCCGCATATCTGTACCGAATTTCATGTCTCTAGCTCAAAAACTGTGGGTGGAGATACAGTCCAAAAAAGCGAAAGAATAAAACGGAAGAAGAAAAAGAAGAAGGAAAAAGATAGAAAGAACAGTAGTTTGGCATTTTCAAGCCAAATTCATAAATTAAATATATAAAGCAATTACCCTTTGTATAAGAAACAGTTACTGTATGTACTCAAGTTTAACTGAGTTCTTGAACACGTTTTGCTAGTCATTCAACTGGCTTTCTCAATTCAGAATGACTTGTACAAGAATCTGTGACTTCAAAAGTATAAAGCCATTGATCGAGCAATGTATCATCACCTCTACCCTGGTGAGGCACATCTATGCATATATGGACTCCCAAAAATACATAAGGGGCACCACTAAGACCTATAGTCAGCAGCATCAACTCTGTAACATACAAGGTGGCAAAATACCTAGGCAACATCTTAGGACCATTGGTGGGAAGTTCTAAGCATCACACCCATAACTCTCAGGATTTCACCAACAAGATTGAAGATATAGTACTCAGTGCAGAAGACTATGGTGTCCTATGATGTGACACCTATCATGTAACATAGGTGAATACCACCTATTTCAAATACCGGGATACGTTCTATAAGCAAAAACATGGATGTGCTATGGGATCTCCAGTTTCACACATTGTGGCCAACCTTTACATGGAGGAGGTAGAAAAACAGGCGCTTAAAACTTTTAAGGGCATAGCACCGAGCCACTGGTTCAGATATGTGCATGACACCTGGGTTAAAATCCACCAGAAGGACATACAAGCTTTCACAGAACACTGTGAAATGCGGTAGACCAAAATGCGGTAGAACAATGCGGTAGACCAAAACATCAAATTTACAAGGGAGGAGGTACAAAACAACAAACTGGCTTTCCTGGACTGCTTGGTAGAAGTTAAGGAAAATGGTAAACTGGAAATATAGGTTTACAGAAAACCAACACACACAGATCAGTATTTGATGTTTGACTCCCACCACCCTTTAGATCACAAGCTGGGTGTCCTTGCAACACAGAGCTGAGAACATCCCCACTAGCACAGAGGCGAAGGCTAAAGAAATGAAACATCTCAGAGGAGCCCTTAAAACTTGTGGATATCCAGACTGGGCCTTTGTCAAAAGAAGTAGAAGGAAAGAAAAGAACACCTGCATCTTAAGGATAAAGGACATACCTTTGAAGATTGTAATGTTATCATATTGGCAAAGGAACGTGACTGGTTCAAGAGAGGTGTTAAGGAGGCCATTTATGTAGTAATTGCCACAGATTCTTGTACAAGTCATTCTGAATTGAGAAAGCCAGTCGGATGACTAGCGAAACGTCTTCAAGAACTACATTTCAAGTCCAGTTGATCTAATTGAATACAACAGATATATGTACATTGTATTGGGATATTGACCACATATTCCTCCCCTGTATTAATTATCAATTAATTCAATACCAAACATGACCTGTGTGTACTCCATATTTCCCAAGATATTAATAACTCGCCTTGGCAAGGGAATAAGGGCTCCATGTTGGGTATTATTTTAATGGGCCTACTTTTCCATTCGCAAGTATAATATTGGTTTCTGTCTTACATATTCCAATACCGAAATACATTTATTTTACATGTATGGTTGTCCTTAAAATGACCTCTTACGGGGCCCACCAGACCCCTAGCTGAAGAGAATTCCAGATACACGGTTCGGCCCCACATTGTCTGGAAAAGAAGATCTGGTTCCAAGCTTCACTAATCGTAATATAAACAATAGGACTGGATGGAACCAGGGTGGAATGGTATTTTTGTAGGTCCTTTGCAAGAACTAATACCAATAGTTAACCCATTCTTGACACTTTCCTGACACAAACCTAAATAGAGATGGGGGTGTTTGACACCAACTGTCTGCCATGTACAATTCTGTTTTGACACCTTACCCTGGGCGTTCCTATAACACCTTTTAGCCACTATGCAATCACGCTCTTAAAGGCTATGTCCACCCCTAAAATAGAATTTTAATATTCTGCTCCCCCATGTCCCCCAGCCCCAACCGCATGTTTTGTTTTTTCAAAAAGCTCCCCAAACTCTTACTTACCTCCCCTCGATCCTCGCCGCACTGCCGGCCCTGCTTGCGAGAATGCAAGCAGAGGGGCGGGACGGCAGTCGGTCTGTGATTGGTCATTGCCGGTCATTCAGTGCAGCGGAGGGAGAAGCGGAGAGGTAAGTAAGAGTTTTGGGGAGCTTTTTAAAAAAAAAAACATGCGGTTGGAGCTGGGTGGGGGACATGGGGAGCAGAATATTAAGGGGGTTTAATGCTAGGGGGAGGGATAGTAGAACGGGAGGAGAGGAGGGAGGGAGAGGGAGGGGGAGGGAGGGGGGAGAAAGGCTGCAGCACGCATGGCAGGAATCTCCGGGAGGCCGGTAGCAGGCAGTGTCCCTATGGACCTGCTAGCCTCTGGTGGGCAGTTTTTGGAACTTTGGGGGGGGGGATACAAGGGAACCAGATGGAGTTGGGATGTGAGGAGGTAAGGTTAAACTACACTACATGGTGGGGCCAGTAGTTGGGGGGATTATAGTTTGGGGGTGGGCATGCCCTTTAACACCTGGCATGAATGCTAATTGGGATTTTCAGGGTACATAATGCCACAGTTCTTGTACAAGTCATTCTGAATTGAGAAAGCCAGTCGGATGGCTAGCGAAACGTCTTCAAGGACTAAACTTCAAGTCCAGGATGTAATTGAATACAACAGATAAACCATGACCTGGATGAATGAGAACCTTCACAAGCATATGTACTCAAGTACAAGTTGATCTGAGTAGAAGCAGAGTGACTGATTTTTACCTAAAAAATAAGTAAAACTAATTGAGGGTAGCCGAGGGTAGAAATTATTACTCTACTGCCCCCATTAACACCTATGGTATAGCTTTATTGTAGGGGGAAAAGGGGTGTGCATCATTTTTTGTATGTGCATTTCACTTTATTTTTTTTATAATTCCCAAAGATAATCATCAGATCATCTTAAAAAAATGATAATGAACTTGGAATATGATCATAAGACATTTTCCAAGTCAAAATCCGATCGGAAAAATTACTTCCCAGAACGAATTTTTTCAGGAAGTGATTTTTCATTCATTGGCAAAGATCAATAATTAGGTGATCAGAACTGATCACCTAATATTGATCTCTGCCCCCATTTTTAAGCAGCAAAATCCTGTTTGTGAATGGAACTCCTGAGCTCCATTCACAAATACTATATAGTAAGCTGTCATTTACTGACAGCTTACTATAGCCTATGTACTGCACTGCGATCTGAATGAAGATCACCATGCAGTACCCTAACTAGACTACCAGGGGTAGCATGGGGGAAGCCTAAAAGTGGCTATACACATGTGATTTTCACAGCATGTGTGCCGACAGATCACATTGGTATCTGTCGGAACACATGATGTGGGGACAGCATTAACGAACCTGACCGATCCCCATACGCGATATAGGAAACGGTCGGCCGTGTGGCCATCCACATTATGATCAGATCGGCTCCCTTTACTTTACTTCCCGATTGGTTTGGGAAGAGCCCCTACACACTGACGATAATGGGTAAATCCCATCATTCCCCAGCAGATAGGAAATGCAGTGATGTCACCAGGGTCCATTAGCGCGATCATTCAGCCATTCATTTTAGCCGTTAGCCTTAGGAATGTCACATGTCAGCCTCCCACCCATTATCTTTCTGGTCAGTCATTTCTTTATATCTTGGGCTGTGGAGCACATAGAGAGGTGGTAATAAAATTGTATTATTTTATATCTAAGATGTCTTCACTTTCATCAATGGCTAAAATGGTACAATTCTCTACTACATATGTGTTAATAGTCAGACCCCCTCCCTCCCCTCACTTAACTGCAAATATGTTACTAGCTGGGCAGTAAATCAGCCCATTCCTTCCACCAATACAACTGGCAGTGCACATGAAAGAAGTGAAGGGGATTCTGAGTTACAGAAACAATTTCTATTGTAATAAATCTCAACTTCTTCACTGGCTGTAGTACCTTTCCTCCAAAGTGCATGGACGCAGACCATACAGAGACTCCCACTGCTCAATGCACTCTCTTCTTCCTTGCTGCTTGCAGTGATCACGGTACTTTAGAAGTGCGGGACTGCTTCTTAAAGTCCAGGTCTGTCAGCAACTATTACAAGGGCCGCTCCTCATTGCAATCGGGCCACGTGTTGGGCACCACTGTTCTAGCCCTTCAGCAAATAAACAGCCTTCTGCTACTGCTAAATGTTTTAGATTTTGACTCATCATTCTAGAACCCCCACAGCCATTATTCTGTTCATAAGTTCTTATGTTCTCGTGAATAGAGTCAGAGTCAATTGGCCTTGTTTTAATGTCTAAGGTATGGCTTTTTGGTTGCATTTCTTCCAAAAAAATCTCTTTGTGTCAAATCTCTCTAGACAGTAGATGACTGTACCTGGATCCAGTTCTGAGCTTTGCTGGTAAAGCTGGATATTTTTTGAAGATCTGCATACACACAGTCCCGAGCATTCTCCCTATGCATATCTAGGGAGAACAATCAGGACTGTGTGTTTTCCTCGGCCACGGCAGACTCTTCTATAGGGAGTCTACTGCGGCCGAGGGAACTTTTTTGTTTTTCCCGACGGAACGCTTGGCTGGCGGTTAGGTAGAAGCTTTCGCGCTCGTTCGGGAAAACCACTGCACAACTAGCAATAAAGTCCCAATACCGTTGTTAGTGTGTGTACCTAACTTAAGCATGTTGAGTTTTGCATCTAACTTTCCTAGGTGACCACAGTCCTTAACGTTGCCCATTTCTTGTATTTCTTGTGGTTCTTAAGAGACCCGTGACATGAGTTTGCTTGTAGCTCACCCTGTTTTAAGACACGTCTTTTTGTTGACCGTGTTTTAACCTACATATCAAAATAAATATCATAAGCACCTTTTTTGCAAAACTAGTTAATCATATATCTGACTAAAATTGTACAAAATCCCTGATCTTGCAGATCCTGTCTGTCATTTTTTAAAAATCTGTGATGCATGTACCCAGCTAAATGTCCAATCTATCTAGAACCGTCTGTCACGAACTTACCTGCCGCTCCGGTCCCGCGCCGCACTGCACTTCCGGGTGGGCGGCGTCGACGTCATGACGTCACGCCGCCGACACGCCGGGCGGCGCGAAATTTGAAAAGCCGGTGTCCTCCTGGACCCGGTGCCCGATTGTAGCATTCCGCTACCTCCCTGGCTCCTGTACTTACCTGCCTTGGATCCCTGCTCCTCTTATTACTCACCTTGCCTGCATCCAGTTGCCTGCATCCTATACTTACCTTGCCTGTATCCAGTACCTACCTTGCCGGTTTCCAGTGTCTCACCCTCTCATCCAGTTGCCTGCGTCCAATACTACCTTGCTGGTTCCAGTGTCTCACCTTGCCTGCATCCAGTTGCCTGCATCCAATACTTACCTTGCCTGTATCCAGTACCTACCTTTGCTTGTCTGTCCAGGCACCCTGCCTGCATCCAGTTGCCTGCATCCAATACTTACCTTGCCTGGTTCCAGTGTCTCACCTTGCCTGCATCCAGTTGCCTGCATCCAATACTTACCTTGCCTGTATCCAGCGCCTACCTTGCCGGTTTCCAGTGTCTCACCTTGCCTGCATCCAGTTGCCTGCATCCAATACTTACCTTGCCTGTATCCAGTACCTACCTTGCCGGTTTCCAGTGTCTCACCTTGCCTGCATCCAGTTGCCTGCATCCAGCATACAGCCTTCAGTTCCCAGCAGCCTCTGTATCCTGCACCTTCCGGACTGTCAGCCTCCTCCTAAAGCGTACTGTGATTACACGGCCGTCGGCCATTTATTACAGTACAATCGGCCATGGAAACGCCTGAGGGGGCTATGGCTGAATTGAGTAAAATCTCCAGGCTTTGTCCAACGCATGGACCTGTTTGAACACCATCAGGGCCATTGGCCCAGTTTATGGATACCCTTGCTGTCCGGCTACCCCCAGCTGCTGCCGCTGCTCCGGGTTCTACGCTACCCCCTGCAACGTCCGGATCCGGTGATCCATCTCTTCGAGAGAGCCCCGCATACCTCCACCCTCCACGGTTTGATGGTGATGCCCAAGCCTGCCGTGGATTCATTAATAGTGCCGAATCCAATTCGAACTTCAACCACGCATTTTGCATCGGATCGCGCTAAGGTTGGGTCATCATCGCCTTGTTGAGGGCAATGCGCTGGCCTGGGCTTCTCCCCTATGGGAAAAGACGATCCCCTAGTCTAATGTTACTGACTTCCTTAGTATGTTCCGCAGGTCTTCGATGCTCCAGGAAGAAACCTCTGCTGCCCTCCTCCCGTTTGATGCAGCTCCGCAAGGGTCTCGTTCTGTGGTCATATTCTATTGAATTTCGGACCCTTGCTGCGGAGACTTCTTGGAATAATGAGGCACTTACGGCAGCCTTTGGCAGGACTCTCTGACCACCTCAAGGACGAATTAGTATCCAGGGAATTACTGTCCCATTGGAAGACTTGGTACATATGCATCCAGATCGATACCCGCTTCCGTGAACGGCAGGCCGAAAGGTCTGCAGCCCGTTCCGCCTTCCTAACTCTTTCCTAGGCCTGCTCCGACCTTTCCGCAAGCCATATCTTCAGGTGAGAGCCGATGCAAATTGGGGCACTCATCTATCCCCGAGGAAAAGTCACGCAGACGAACCATGGACTTGTCTCTATTGTGTGGGCAAGGACACTTTGTAAAAAATTGTCCCCAGAAGTCGGGAAACTTCAGGACCTAGAAGTTAAGGAGGAGCTACTTCTAGGTAACGTTAAGTCTCCTGCCAATTTGAACCATTAAAACTTTTTCTACCCGCTCTGCTATCACTTGTATGGTAAAACTTTTTCCTCCCAGGCCTTTGTCGATTCTGGTGCCGCTGGAAATTTCTTGACTCTCCCTATGCAGCACAATTGGGCTTCCTCTCCTTCACTTGCAGCAACCTCTTCGAGTCCTGGTCTATTGACAATAATCCGTTGGGCTTCAGAATTCACTCCAAAATCTACCTACGAAGTCCTATTCCGCATTGGCATATTTCACCAGGAACGTTTATCTTTTCTTGTCATCCAAAGCCCTTCTGCTCCCCTAATTCTCGGACTCCCATGGCTCAGATTACACACAACCCGTTATTGATTGGTCTCACAATGAACTCAAGTCTTGGAGCCCCTTCTGTTTCAAAAATTGCCTTTCTACTCATTGCACTACCATTACCTGTGAAAATAAATCTGAGCAAACCTCCCGGAGTGTTATCATGATTTTCTGATGTGTTTTGTAAAAACAGCTGAGAAGCTACCACCGCACCGTTCCTACGATTGCCCCATCGATCTTTTCTGGTACCATGCCTCCTCGGGATGCACATACCACTGTCTCCCTCAGAAACCTCTAGCCATGAAAGAGTAACATTACGAACATTTGTCTAGGGGATCTCATACGACCTTCCACTTCCCGCTGGAGCTGGGTTCTTTTTTGTTGAAAAAAAAAGACGGCGGGTTTTACGACCCTGCATCGACTACCGTGGTAAATAAATCACTATAAAGAATCGGTACCCACTCCCTCTCATCTCTGAACTGTTTGACAAGATAAAGGAGCTAAAATTTTTACCAAACTGGTATTTACGGGGGGAATACAATCTGATCCGTATACGCAAGGTGATGAGTGGAAGACCGCCTTTAAACCAGGGACGGTCACTAACGAGTACCTCGTAATGCCTTTGGCCTTTGTAATGCTCCAGCGGTGTTCCAGAATTTGTAAATGACATCTTCTTCCGGATAATGTTGGGAATCTCTGTAGTAGTATACTAGATGACATTAACTTTTCTCATGATCTCCCTCACATACCGCCTCCATTGTTAAACCGTGTTACTACGTCTGAGAGAGAATAGCCTGTATGCCAAATGGAAAAATGTCTGTTTGATGTTCACAAGTACCACCAAACCCTTCCTAGGCTACACTCGTATCTGCGCAAGGGTTCCAGATGGATCCTGTTAAAGTTTCAGCCGTCCAAGATTGGTCTCTTCCTATGGGAACCAAAGCTATTCAAAGGTTCATTGGGTTTGCCAATTACTACAGCAATTTCATTCAAGGTTCTCGTCAATAATTTCTCCAATATTAGCCCTCATCAGTAAGGTGGTAAACCCTCATTCATGGACCCCTGCAGCCCTCGAGCCTTCAGACGACTCAAGAAGCCTTTGCTGTTGCACCATTCTAGTACATCCGATCCTAGTCTCCCCTTCTACATCGAAGTTGATGCATCAGACTTGGGGCGCTGGAGCCGTCCTTTCCGAGGCGGGCACAAAAGAAACTCCATCCGTGTGCGTATTTTCCAAGAAGTTTCTTCTACCCAACGAACGGAATTAGGACGTTGGGAATAGGGAACTTCTTGCTATCAAACTGGCCCTCGAGGAGTGCGTCATCTATTAGAAGGCACCTCTGTACCTATCACCATCCTTACCGACCATAAGAACCTTGAAACTCCAGAATCTCAAAAGGTTAAATCCCCGTCAAGCACGGTGGGTCTTTATTCTTTTCCCGATTTAACTTTGTTATCACTTACCAACCTGGTTTCCAAAACAAAAAAGCTATGCCTTTCCAGATCATTTGTTGCCTCCAACTGTACTAATCAAGATAAGGGCTCTGTTTACCCACACTACAATCTTGGCCTCTATATCCCCTCAACTTTGTTTCCAAGATTCAAGCCTCACAGATTCTGCCTCCGTCCGACACAACCTTCTGGCAAAAGCTTTGTTCCTGTTTCTCTTCGGAAAACTATCCTTCTGCATACTCACTGTTCCAAGCAAGCTGGGCATCCCGGTGGTTACAAAACGTTTAATATAATTGCCCTTCCCTTTGGTGGCCCAAAATGAGAAAAGATATTAAAGACTTTATTCAAGTGTGTACTAGCTGTGCTCAATCCAAATCATCTAGAACCCTCCCCTGTGGTCTTTCTTCAACCCCTCCCCATTCGTCCAGACCTTGGACCCATCTATCCCTGACTTTATGTTGGAACTTCCGCCTTCCAAGAGAACACGGTTAAATGGGTGACTGTAGACCGCTTCAGCAAAATGGCCCATTTTGTACCCCCTCCCTAACTACCATCTTCAACGGAGTTAGCTCAACTATTTATTTTCACATATCTTCCACTTTCAGGGAAGATATTTCTGAAATAGTATCTGACCAGAGGTACTCATTTGTTTCCAAATTCTGGAGAGCACTTTGTAAGTCCATGAACATCAAGTTTACAATTTTCTTCGGCTTACCACCCACAGTCCAACGGGGCTACTGAACGCACTAACCAGTCTTTGGACAATATCTTCGTTGTGTTACATTTCCTATACCCAAGATGATTGGGCTGACCTTCTGCCTTGGGCTGAGTTTGCCCATAACAATTCACCTCAATGCTCTACTCTGAAATCTCCTTTTTGTGTGTCTTTGGGACTAATCCTAGATGTTTTCCGCAAGATTTTCTTGTCACACAATTACCTGCTGCCAATGAACTCTGCGGCCCAGATGACCGCTATCTGGCATGCTACTGAAATAGCCTTCAGAAATCTCCTTTGGTGCAAAAAACTGCAGCAGATAGGACGTAGAGAACCCCCAGCGTATTCTGTCGGAGACAAAGTATGGCTCTCTGCTCTCATATTACCTACGGGTTCCTTCCTCCAAACTGGGTCCCAATTTATTGGTCCTTTTTCTATCCTGGAATTAGTCGGCCCAGTGGCTGTTCGCCTTCAACTTCCTTCCAGTAGGCGGATTCCTAACGTGTTTCATATTTTCTCTCATCAACCAGTATGTTTCTAATCAGTATTCCACATCCTTACTACCTCCCGTTCCGATTTCCGTTGATGGTCAGCAGGAGTTTGAGGTCGAGAAGATCTTTGGACTCTAGATTCTGGAGAGGTCTCTGCGTATTTTGGTCCACTGAAAGGTTTGGTCCGGAAGAAAGAGCTTGGATTAAACTTCTGATTTGCACGCTCCTCGTCTAGTTAAAGCTTTCCACAGACTTTCCAGGGAAACCTGGGCCCGTGGTGGTCCTGTGGCCCCCCGTAAGGGGGGTACTGTCACGAACTTACCTGCCGCTCCTCCGGTCCCGCCCGCACTGCACTTCCGGGTGGCGGCGTCGACGTCATGACGTCACGCCGCCGACACCCGGGGGCGCGAAATTTGAAAGCCGGTGTCCTCCTGGCCCGGTGCCCGATTGTAGCATTCCGCTACCTCCCTGCTCCTGTACTTACCTGCCTTGGATCCTGCTCCTTTACTCACCTTGCCTGCATCCAGTGCCTGCATCCTATACTTACCTTGCCTGTATCCAGTACCTACCTTGCCGGTTTCCAGTGTCTCACCCCTTCCTGCATCCAGTTGCCTGCGTCCAATACTTACCTTGCCTGGTTCCAGTGTTCACACCTTGGCCTGCATCCAGTTGCCTGCATCCAATACTTACCTTGCCTGTATCCAGTACCTACCTTGCCTGTGTCCAGTGTCTCACCCTGCCTGCTCCAGTTTGCCTGCATCCAATACTTACCTTGCCTGGTTCCAGTGTCTCACCTTGCCTGCATCCAGTTGCCTGCATCCAATACTTACCTTCCTGTATCCAGCGGCCTACCTTGCCGGTTTCCAGTGTCTCACCTTGCCTGCATCCAGTTGCCTGCATCCAATACTACCTTGCCGTATCCAGTACCTACCTTGCCGGTTTCCAGTGTCTCACCTGCCTGCATCCAGTTGCCTGCATCCAGCATACACTTCAGTTCCCAGCAGCCTCTGTATCCTGCACCTTCCGACTGTCACCTCCTCCTAAAGCGTACTGTGAGTACACGGCCTTCGGCCATTTATTACAACAACCGTCTAGCCTGTTCTTTAATGCAATCAACTTGAGATCACAAAATTAATGGGTCAGATAGGAACATCTCAAGATAAAAACTGCTGCTTGTAAAATGTGGTCTTTAGACAATATCCCATCTTGACTACTGTAACAGTCTACTCCTTGGACTCCCGGCATCTCATCTTTCTCCTCTCCAGTCTTAAATCTTAAACTTGGCAGCTCGGATCAACTCGCTCTCCTCCAAAAGAGAACACACAACCCCGATACTTCAGTCCATAGGGTGCTAGGGTGGCCCATCAAAAAAAGAATCATATTCAATACCGTGCTTTTAACCTTTAAATCTCTTCTCTCTTGGTCCCGTATGTTCCAGGCTGTGCCATCCGTTCCTTGCAAGGAAATCTTCTCCACAAACCCCCAACAAACACTGCTGCCTCCTGCCTTAAACATTCTCTCTTGCTGCTCCCTACCTTTGGAACTCTCTACCTCTCTCGCTTCGCCAGGTGACATCCATTAATACTTTCAAATCTAGACTGTTATCCTACCTTTCTGAGCATTAACAAAACAAATGATTGTTAGCCCTTTTAAGCACTTTGTACCCATCCCCCCACTTGTATCTGTATGTTGTCCCTCCCACTTAGATTGTAGGCTCTTCGGGGCAGGGATCGCATTCCTAATGTGTCAAAGCTTATATCAATTGAACATAATTTATAAATGCTTTCTTAACCGATGTATGAAATTGTATTTAATTTTATCTATCTGTATAATGGCTTGCACTTATCCCCTTATCAGGGCGTGTTTAGGGGGGGGATTTCTGGTGCCTGTCTGCTCAGTGCAGTCTACTGTTCTACCTCTCCTGGTGTCCATAGACTGTTACATAGATTGTTACATGATTGATACATAGATTGAAACATTGAAAATAAGTGAGAAGCAGCATTTGTATTTTCAAAATGTATCCAGTCTGCCCTGTGATTGACAGCACACAGAGATCTGTTAACATTAACCCTGCAGCTGCCTGAGGTGATTACTGAACTGGGTTTATATACAGAACTTACTGTACCTACTACACTGTGATGGGCTTAGTGAGCAGGATTAGGGACATTAGGAAATCCTGGAGGTGGGTGTATAGCTGATTGTCAACATTGCAATATATATATATATATATAAATAATATATAATATAATATAAATATATTATATGCACATATACATACATAGGAATGATTGTTCCATATATTCTTTTCTTTATAAAGAATAATTGTTCAATGTCCAATGTTATCGCTTCTACTGCAAATTCTGTCAGATCCACCGTCAGTCTCACAGCTCTGACTTTAAAAGACATTAATGGTAAAGTAGTGCAAATGTGGATTTATCAGAAAAACAGAACGTTAGGCTGGATACACATGGATAAATTTTCCGTCCTGACCTTTCGCCGCTATAAAGTGGTCAGCCACAGCAAATGTCTCCTATGGAACACAGCTATCACTGCCACTGCCGAAATCACCTCAGATTTTTTCAGCCCGACCGACTAATACACGGAAATATCTTGGTTTGTGTGGTACCCAGCCTTAAGAAGTATATCTTTATAATAAAAAAAGGGAATATGAGTATTGTCCCTTTGATGATAATCATGGCAATTAGGAATATTAAATATTAGTATGATCCATATATAATAGAAAACCATGAATGTATTCAGTTGTGAACCTCCTTCTGGGCTTGTTCAGCGATAACCCATTTAGGAATACCCTCCTTGAAAATCCTGCGCTTGCCACTGTTATTTGTATACTCTGTATTTTTTAATGTACATCGCTGCGTACCCAAGTGGCGCTTTAGAAATAAAATTATACATACATATATACATTAGATAAATATCTCAAATCTATCTAATGTCTGCCTAGTGTATGGCCAGCTTTACTTAAAAACATTTCTTCACACTAACCTTCACACAGTGTTGTACCACTAACAAAAATAGTCCCCAGAATAAGGGCCTAAATCATGGAGACCTTAATCCTGTGTCGTACCTTATTGTGAAGCCTCCCTAATTTTGACAATCTACGGGATCCCCTGCCATAGTTAAGAATTATGACAGGAATAATTAATGTGAAAGTGTGCTCCTTGTAGGGTGTGCCTTTCCATTGAAAATAAGGAACAAACAGGGAGATTCAATAAAAGTTCTTATCGTTTAAGATGGTGCTAATTTTGCCCCAACCAATCAGATGTTAGCTTTCAAATGTTAACTAAGATCTGATTGGTTGGGGCAAAATAAGCACCATTTTAAACGATAAGAAATTTTATTGAATAACCCTGTAAGACTTCCTTTCCATTGAACAAATTCTGGGTGTGGTTTAGGTCCTCATCCAGGGTACTTTCACTGGGAGAGGGGGTGGGGGAAGGAAGAGGTGGCATTTATTGCCTTTTAACACAGTACATCTTTTATCAAAAGTCATTCATAAGCAGTGTTAGCAGATCATCTGATGATTGGAGGACACACTTTAAAATTGCATTTAGCATAGATAAACTAAATGTGTTACATTTGCATTATTTAGTTTTAGAGTGCTGTTGTGTTTTTATTATCTTTGGATTTTCAGCGGTTTGCCAATCATAGTCAGAATTGTCCCTTAAGGTGGATACCCACAGTAACTGTAACAGTGTGAAAGTTTACCTCAATACTAAAATATAGGGAGTCAGCCGCAGTCTTGGGAAACATGCAGTCCCGAGTGTTCTCCCTATACTGTGTATAGGGAGAACACTTTGGACTATGTGTACTCTGATCTTCTACATTTCCAACCACCTACTACTACTATAGTTAGCCACCAATTCTTATCTAAACTTACAATCATTGGTCCACCCTCTCCATGTGTCTAGGACCTGGCCAATGAAAAGACATGCTTCTTGCAGACCAATTGCGATTGCATGTGTACCAACAAGCCTAATTGGAATCTGTTGGTACAAGTGCGGTGGCAACTGCATACACGGCCCCGACTCATCCCCATATGTTGTATGGGGATCGGTCATACGTGCGCCCACACATGAACAAATCGATACAGACGCTGGATACTTTCCTTCCAGAACACCTTAGGGACACAACTTTATACACCCAAAAAACAACTAGACACAAATACAAAGGGGCATATTTATAAAGGTTCCACAGCTGCATATAATACAAAAATAAAAGAAATGGTAAATAAATGACATACAATAGGTACAACAGTTATATAAAATAAAAAGGATAAAAATATTCACAGACCCTACTCACTAGAAAAAGTCCTGTGTCCCAGGGTGGGAAGAAACATCAGGTCTATACACACGGTTTTAGCATGTCCCCTCAGTATGAACAAAGTTATAGGGGCTACAAGGATTTTAAAATTCATGAACCACCCCACTTCTCTGGGCTATACATGAGGTGGGAGGGTCTAGGACTGTCCAGATTTACGACTAGCCAAAAGCATTCATTCCCCCTCAGTTAGGCAGATTCCATATAAATGTAGATATGTACATTGTGCTTGTGAAGGTTCTCATTACTCCAGGTCATGGTATATCTGTTGTATTCAATTAGATCTAGGACTTGAAATGTAGTTCTTGAAGACGTTTCGCTAGTCATCGACTGGCTTTCTCAATTCAGAATGACTTGTACAAGAATCTGTGGCAATTATGTACCCTGGAAAATCCCAATTAGCATATCACAGCCAGGTGTTAAGGGTGTGATTGGATACATGGCAGACAGTTGGTGTCGAACCCTAAATAGAGGTGGTGGGGTTCGACACCAACTGTCTGCCATGTACAATGCTGTTTTAACACCTTACTCTGGGCGTTCTATAACACCTCTTAGCCACTATCCAATAACCTTAACACCTGGCTGTGATATGCTAATTGGGATTTTCCAGGGTACATAATTGCCACAGATTCTTGTACAAGTCATTCTGATTGAGAAAGCAGTCGGATGACAGCGAAACGTCTTCAAGAACTACATTTCAAGTCCAGTTGATCTAATTGAATACACAGATATAGTACATGTATTGGGATATTGAACACATATTCCCCCCTGTATTAATTATCAATTAATTCAATACCAAACATGACGTGTGTACTCCATATTTCCCAAGATATTAATAACTCGCTTGGCAAGGGATAAGGGCTCCATGTTGGGTATTATTTTAATGGGCCTACTTTTCCATTCGCAAGTATAATATTGGTTTTGTCTTACATATTCCAATACGAAATACATTATTTTACATGTATGGTTGTCCTTAAATGACCTCTTAGGGTACCCACCAGGACCCCTAGCTGAAGAGAATTCCAGATACACGTTCGGCCCCACATTGTCTGGAAAAGAAGATCTGGTGTCCAAGCTTCACTAATCGTATATAAACAATAGGACTGGATGGAACCAGGGTGGAATGGTATTTTTGTAGTCCTTGTGCAAGAACTAATACCAATAGTTAACCCATTCTTGACACTTTCCTGACACAAACACTAAAATAGAGATGGGGGTGTTTGAACACCAACTGTCTGCATGTAAATTCTGTTTTGACACCTTACCCTGGGCGTTCCTATAACACCTTTTAGCCACTATGCAATCACGCTCTAAAGGCTATGTCCACCCTAAAATAGAATTTTAATATTCTGCTCCCCCATGTCCCCCAGCCCCAACCGCATGTTTTGTTTTTTCAAAAAGTCCCCAAACTCTTACTTACCTCCCCTCGATCCTCCGCGCAATGCCGGCCCTCTGCTTGCGAGATGCAAGCGAGGGGGGGGCCGGCAGTCGCGTCTGTGATTGGTCATTGCGGTCATTTAGTGCAGCGGAGGAAAGCGAGAGGTAAGTAAGAGTTTGGGGAGCTTTTTAAAAAAAAAACATGCGGTTGGAGTGGGGACATGGGGGACAGAATATTAAGGGGGTTTAATGCTAGGGGGAGGGATAGTAGAACGGGAGGGAGAGGGAGGGAGAGGGAGGGGGGAGAAGGGCTGCAGCACGCATGGCAGGAATCTCCGGGAGGCCAGGTAGAAGGCAGTGTCCTATATGGACCTGCTAGCCTCCTGGTGGGCAGTTTTGGAAATTTGGGGGGGACTACAGGAGAACCAGATGGAGTTGGGATGTGAGGTAAGGATTAAACTACACTACATGGTGGGGCCAGTAGTTGGGGGGGATTATAGTTTGGGGGTGGACATGCCCTTTAACAATGGCCGTGATATGCTAATTGGGATTTTCCAGGGTAAATAATTGCCACAGATTCTTGTACAAGTCATTCTGAATTGAGAAAGCCAGTCGGATGGCTAGCGAAACGTCTCAAGGACTAAACTTCAAGTCCAGGATGTAATTGAATACAACAGATAAACCATGACCTGGATGAATGAGAACCTTCACAAGCATATTATCAAGTACAGTGATCTGAGTAGAAGCAGATGAATGATTTACCAAAAAATAAGTAAACTAATTGAGGGTAGCCGAGGGTAGAAATTATACTCTACTGCCCCCATTAACACCTATGCATAGCTTTATTGTAGGGGGGAAAGGTGGGTGCTGCATTATTTTTGTATGTGCATTTACTTTTTTTTTTTTATAATTCCCAAAGATAATCATAGATCATCTTAAAAAAATGATAATGAACTTGGAATATGATCATAAGACATTTTCCAAGTCAAAATGATCGGAAAAATTACTTCCCAGAACGAATTTTTTCAGGAAGTGATTTTTCATTCATTGGCAAAGATCAATAATTAGGTGATCAGAAACTGATCACCTAATATTGATCTCTGCCCCCTTTTTAAGCAGCAAAATCTGTTTGTGAATGGAACTCCTGAGCTCATTCACAAATACTATATAGTAAGCTGTCATTTACTGACAGCTTACTATAGCCATGTACGCACTGCGATCTGAATGAAGATCACCATGCAGTACCTAACTAGACTACCAGGGGGTAGCATGGGGAAGCCTAAAAGTGGCCATACACATGTGATTTCACACATGTGGCCGACAGATCACATTGGTATCTGTCGGAACACATGATGTGGGGACAGATAACGAACCTGACCGATCCCATACGCGATATAGGAAAAAGGTCGGCCGTGTGGCCATCCACATTATGATCAGATCGGCTCCCTTTACTTTACTTCCCGATGGTTTGGGAAGAGCCCCTACACACTGACGATAATGGGTAAATCCCATCATTCCCCAGCAGATAGGAAATGCAGTGATGTCACCAGGGTCCATTAGCGCGATCATTCAGCCATTCATTTTAGCCGTTAGCCTTAGGAATGTCACATGTCAGCCTCCCACCATTACTTCGGTCAGTCATTTCTTTATCTTGGGCTGTGGAGCACATAGAGAGGTGGTAAGTAAAAATTGTATTATTTTAATCTAAGATGTCTTCACTTTCATCAATGGCTAAAACGGTACAATTCTCTACTACATATGGGTAATAGTCAGACCCCTCCCCCCCTCACTTAACTGCAAATATGTTACTAGCTGGGCAGTAAATCAGCACATTCCTTCCACCACATACAACTGGCAGTGCACATGAAAGAAGTGAAGGGGATTCGAGTTACAGAAACAATTTCATTGTAATAAATTCAACTTCTTCACTGGCTGTAGTTACCTTTCCTCCAAAGTGCATGGACGCAGACCATACAGAGACTCCCACTGCTCAATGCACTCTCTTCTTCCTTGCTGCTTGCAGTGAGAACGGTACTTTAGAAGTGCGGGACTGCTTCTTAAAGTCCAGGTCTGTCAGCAACTATTACAAGGGCCGCTCCTCATTCAATCGGGCCACGTGTTGGGCACCACTGTTCTAGCCCTTCAGCAAATAAACAGCCTTCTGTACTGCTAAATGTTTTAGATTTTGATCATCATTCTAGAACCCCACAGCCATTATTCTGTTCATAAGTTCTTATGTTCTCGTGAATAGAGTCAGAGTCAATTGGCCTTGTTTTAATGTCTAGGTATGGCTTTTGGTTGCATTTCTTCCAAAAAAATCTCTTTGTGTCAAATCTCTCTGACAGTAGATGACTGTACCTGGATCCAGTTCTGAGCTTGCTGGTAAAGCTGGATATTTTTTGAAGATCTGCATACACACAGTCCCGAGCATTCTCCCTATGCATATCTAGGGAGAACAACGGAATGTGTGTTTTCCTCGGCCACGGCAGACTCTTCTATAGGGAGTCTACTGCGGCCGAGGGAACTTTTTTGTTTTTCCCGACGGAACGCTTGGCTGGCGGTAAGGTTTGGCAGCTTCGCGCTCATTCGGGAAAACCACTGCACAACTAGCAATAAAGTCCCAATACCATTGTTAGTGTGTGTACCTAACTTAAGCATGTTGAGTTTTGCATCTAACTTTCCTAGGTGACCACAGTCTTAACGTTGCCCATTCTGTAGTTCTTAAAGGACCCGTGACATGAGTTGCTTGTAGCTCACCCCTGTTTTAAGACACGTCTTTTTGTTGACTGTGTTTTAACCTACATATCAAAATAAATATCATAAGCACCTTTTTGCAAAACTAGTTAATCATATATCTGACTAAAATTGTACAAAATCCTGATCTTGCAGATCCTGTCTGTCATTTTTAAAATCTGTGATGCGTGTACCCAGCTAAATGTCCAATCTATCTAGAACCGTCTAGCCTGTTCTTTAATGCAATCAAACTTGAGATCACAAAATTAATGGGTCAGATAGGAACATCTCAAGATAAAAACTGCTGCTTGTAAAATGTGGTCTTTAGACAATATCCCATCTTGACTACTGTAACAGTCTACTCTTGGACTCCGGCATCTATCTTTCTCCTCTCCAGTTTAAATCTTAAACTTGGCAGCTCGGATCAACTCGCTCTCCTCCAAAAGAGAACACACAACCCGATACTCAGTCCATAGGGTGCTAGGGTGGCCCATCAAAAAAAGAATCATATTCAATACGTGCTTTAACCTTTAAATCTCTCTCCTTGGTCCCGTAGTTCCAGGCTGTGCCATCCGTTCCTTGCAAGGAAATCTTCTCCACAAACCCCAACAAACACTGCTGCCTCCTGCCTTAAACATTCTCTCTTGCTGCTCCCTACCTTTGGAACTCTCTATCTCTCGCTTCGCCAGGTGGACATCCATTTATACTTTCAAATCTAGACTGTTATCCTACCTTTCTGAGCATTAACAAAACAAATGATTGTTAGCCCTTTAAGCACTTTGTACCCACTCCCCCACTTGTATCTGTATGTTGTCCCTCCCACTTAGATTGTAGGCTCTTCGGGGCAGGGATCGCATTCCTAATGTGTCAAAGCTTATATCAATTGATACATAATTTATATAAATGCTTCTTAACCGATGTATGAAATTGTATTTAATTTTTATCTATCTGTATAATGGCTTGCACTTATCCCCTTATTCAGGGGCGTGTTTAGGGGGGGGATTTCTGGTGCCTGTCTGCTCAGTGCAGTCTACTGTTCTACCTCTCCTGGTGTCCATAGACTGTTACATAGATTGTTACATAGATTGATACATTGATAAATAAGTGAGAAGCAGCATTTGTATGTTTCAAAAATGTATCCAGTCTGCCCTGTGATTGACAGCAGCACAGAGATCTGTATTAACATTAACCCTGCAGCTGCCTGAGGTGATTACTGGGTTATATACAGAACTTACTGTACCACTACACTGTGATGGAGCTTAGTGAGCAGGATTAGGGACATTAGGAAATCCTGGAGGTGGGTGTATAGCTGATTGTCAACATGCAAATATATATATATATATAAATAAAATAATATATATAAAATATATTTATGCACATATACATACATAGGAATGATTGTTCCATATATTCTTTCTTTATAAAGAATATGTTCAATGTCCAATGTTATCGGCTTCTACTGCAAATTCTGTCAGATCCACCGTCAGTCTCACAGCTCTGACTTTAAAAGACATTAATGGTAAAGTAGTGCAAATGTGGATTTATCAGAAAAACAGAACGTTAGGCTGGATACACATGGATAAATTTTCCGTCCTGACCTTTCGCCGCTATAAAGTGGTCAGCCACAGCAAATGTCTCCTATGGAACACAGCTATCACTGCCACTGCCGAAATCACCTCAGATTTTTTCAGCCCGACCGACTAATACACGGAAATATCTGTTGGTTTGTGTGTACCCAGCCTTAAGAAGTATATACTTTATAATAAAAGAAAAGGGAATATGAGTATTGTCCAACTTTGATGATAATCATGGCAATTAGAGAATATATATAATATTAGTATATGATCCATATATAATAGAACACATGAATGTATTCAGTTGTGAACCTCCTTCTGGGCTCGTTCAGCGATAACCCATTTAGGAATACCCTCCTTGAAAATCCTGCGCTTGCCACTGTTATTTGTATACTCTGTATTTTTTAATGTACATCGCTGTACCAAGTGGCGCTTTAGAAATTAAATTATACATACTATATACATTAGATAAATATCTCAAATATATCTAATGTCTGCCTAGTGTATGGCCAGCTTTACTTAAAAACATTTCTTCACACTAACCTTCACACAGTGTTGTACACTAACAAAAATAGTCCCCAGAATAAGGGCCTAAATCATGGAGACCTAATCCGTGGTCGTACCTTATTGTGAAGCCTCCCTAATTTTGACAATCTAACGGGATCCCTGCCATAGTTAAGAATTATGACAGGACTAATTAATGTGAAAGTGTGTGCTCCTTGTAGGGTGTGCCTTTCCATTGAAAATAAGGAAACAACAGGAGATTCAATAAAAGTTCTTATCGTTTAAGATGGTGCTAATTGTGCCCAACCAATCGATGTTAGCTTTTAAATGTTAACTAAGATCTGATTGGTTGGGGCAAAATAAGCACCATTTTAAACGATAAGAAATTTATTGAATAACCCTGTAAGACTTCCTTTCCATTGAACAAATTCTGGGTGTGGTTTAGGTCCTCATCCAGGGTACTTTCACTGGGAAGGGGGTGGGGGAAGGAAGAGGTGGCATTTATTGCCTTTTAACACCAGTACATCTCTTTATCAAAAGTCATTCATAAGCAGTGTTAGCAGATCATTGATGATTGGAGGACACACTTAAAATTGCATTTAGCATAGATAAACTAAATGTGTTACATTTGCATTATTTAGTTTTAGAGTGCTTTGTGTTTTTATTATCTTTGGATTTTCAGCAGGTTGCCAATCATAGCAGAATTGTCCTTAAGGTGGATACCCACAGTAACTGTAACAGTGTGAAAGTTTACCTCAATACTAAAATATAGGGAGTCAGCCGCAGTCTTGGGAAAGCAGTCCCGAGTGTTCTCCCTATAACTGTGTATAGGGAGAACACTTTGGACTATGTGTACCCTGATCTTCTACATTTCCAACCACCTACTACTACTATAGTTAGCCACCAATTCTTATCTAAACTTACAATCATTGGTCCCTCTCCATGTGTCTAGGACCTGGCCAATGAAAAGACATGCTTCTTGCAGACCAATTGCGATTGCATGTGTTACAACAAGCCTAATTGGAATCTGTTGGTACAAGTGCGGTGGCAACTGCATACACGGCCCGACTCATCCCCATATGTTGTATGGGGATCGGTCATACGTGCGCCCACACATGAACAAATCGATACAGACGCTGGATACTTTCCTCCAGAACACTTAGGGACACAACTTATACACCAAAAAAACACTAGACACAAATACAAAGGGGCATATTTATAAAGGTTCGTTAACTTTCTCGGACATTAACGCATAAATCGGTTTAACGCGATTTATAAATGTCCGAAAACGGCCGCGAAAAGTAACAAAGCGTTAACCTTCGCGGCGATACTTACCTGTTACCGCCGCTTCTATTATAAAGCGGCGGTACTGGTTTCGCTCTGCTAGTATCGGCTGTTTTACTTCGCCACCTTGAAGGTGGCGAAGTCAGCCGATACTAGCCTCCCGCGGCGGGGATGGGCAGCAAACCGCGGCGGGTGGTCGACCCGCCCCGGGAGACAGCCCACCCCGCCACAAACCCCCGGTGGTCTCCGCCGCCGCTTCCCCGCAGCCGGGAGGAACGGGAGGCTAGGAGGGCTGCAGGAAGGGGCCGCAGCAGGTGGTGCGAACCCCGCCGCGCACCCCCTCCCCGGCAACCCCTCCAAGCCCCCCGCCCGGCCGCCCTCCCGGGGAGGGGAAGGGGGGAGCCGCTGGGAGGGGTGGGACCCCCCCCTCCCCGGCCCTTGTAAGGGCCTTTGCGGCACTTACAAGTACCCTTGCGGCTCTGACAAGAGCCTTGGGGCTTAAGGGGTCCCGCAGCTCGAACCGGGATCCACCCTCCCCGGCCCTATAGGGCCTTTGCGGCACTTACAAGTGCCCTTGCGGCTCTAACAAGAGCCCTTGGGGCTTAGGGGTCCCGCAGCTCGAAACAGGACCCAGTGTGACGTCTTCGTGTGGCGACACCAACCCCACTAGGTCGCCTATGCCAGGCAGGCTCACTGCGGCCGCCAGTGAGCCCGCTGGCACGCCGGCTCAGCGGAGCCGATGTTGCCAACCGCTCTTTCTTCTTTCTTAGCCATCTACTGCGATGGCATCTGAGTTCCGCAGCGGAGTGCACCTCTTTATATAGGTTTGCAGAAACCCCTAATTCATTTCTGATTGGTCAATTTTTTAATGCTTGGTTTGCATGCTTTACATTAACCAATTACTGGAAAGTTCTGAAATTGATTGGTAATGTAAAGCATGCAAACCAAGCATTAAAAAATTGACCAATCAGAAATGAATTAGGGGTTTCAGCAAACATTATAAAGAGGAGCTTTCCGCCGCGGAACTCAGATGCCATCGCAGTAGATGGCTGAAGAAAGAAGAAAGAAGGGCTGGCAACATCGGTTCTGCTGAGGCCGGCGGTGCCAGCGGGCTCACTGGCGGCCGCAGTGAGTCTGCCTGGCATTGGCGACCTGAGTGGGGTTGGTGTCGCCAGCCGAAGACGTCGCGTCGGATCAAGACGCCGGCAACATCGGCCTCGTTGAGTCGCTGGCGGCCGCAGGGGTACCTCTCGGGGGTTGGCGGCCTCGGCGGAGCTGCTGGTGTCGCCGGACTGGAAGAAAGAAGACGCGCCCAAGGGCTCTTTAAGAGCCGGACACTGGGGGTCCCGGTTCGAGCTGCGGGACCCCGCCAAAGGCACTTGTTAGTGCGCAAGGGCCCTTACAAGGGCCGGGGAGGGGGGGTCCCGGTTCGAGCTGCGGGACCCTTAAGCCCCAAAAGGCCCTTCCCAGGGCCCCGCTGGAGGGAGCCTCCACCCCCTCCAGAGGCTCCTTCCCCTCGCGACCCACCTGTGCGGCCCCTTCCCGGAGCCCCTCCTAGCGCTCCCGTTACGAGATTGGCGAGCGGGGAACGGTTGGGAGGGGCTGCTGGGAAGCGGCGGCGGGTGGGTTCCGCCGCCGAGGGGGGTTGTGGGCGGGGTGGGCGTATGCCCCGCCCCTTAGGAGATGCGTCGGGAGGGATTTTAAGTCCCTTCGCGGGCTATACTATACAGTATCGCCGCGAAGGGGCTTAAAATTACCGCAACACATCGCGGCTCGCCGTTATAAATACGGCGATAGCGCTATTTTCGCGCCCGCGATGTGCGGCGGTAATTTTTTGGCGTTATTTTCGTTCCTTTATAAACATGCCTCAAAGAGTTGTTTCTCACCTCATCTATGTCTACTGGGTCCTAGGACATTAAATTATCCAACAATGTGTATTCTGATCAAAATGGACATTGGAACAGATTAATAAGGATTTATAATTCCAGTCTCAGGAAATGAGAAGTGAATTTAAAGGGAATGTCCACCCCCCAAAGTAAAATTCATACATTATTACATTGACCTTGCAAGGTTTAAATGTTTCTATGAGGCATATAAGTATACTTATGCCTTTTTCATGCACAGCAGCAGCATAAGAGGTCAGACTGGCAGCGGCATCAGTGATTGGCTAAGACATAGAATCCCATTAAAATCAATAGGAAAAAATATTCCAAAACTTACCAATTATGCTACCATGGATTCCTTAGCTAGAAAAAAGCACGCATCTACATATCCCACACGTTATTACCCCCCATAAACTATACCTTGCAAGGTTTAACTTTATCTGCCAGGCTTGTTAGTAAACTTACCATCACTCATCCCCTCGGCTGTCTTCTACTGCTGCTCTGTGCCTTTTCTGTTCACGGAAGCAACAGGAGGGGCCAGACAGGCAGTAGCCTCACAGATTGGCTGAGACATGATGTCTGATAAGTATATTTTGAAGCCTAGCAGATAGATTGAAAACTTACTCACATGGGAAACCTTAGTGTGCAAGCCCAGCTGAGGAGCGCACTCTCCTCTACAACAAAAGTGGGGGAAAAGCTGCAGCACCACGGCAGGTCAAGATTAAAACACCATTTTATTAGATAACTTTTAAAATCTCATATGGATCACAGCAATGTGTAAGGGCTAGGATAAGAATCACCCTGACGTGTTTCGGACAGACATCCTTAAAAGACATGTCCACCCTTCTAAAAATTTTTGATATAATATTCTCCCTGTCCTATATGGACTCTGCAGTACTCCTGGTGGGGCGTTTTTTTGGGACTTTGGGGGGGGGGGGGGGGATAGAGAAGAAACCCTATGGAGATGCCGGATAAGGTAAGGATTAAACTACACTACACAATGGGGCCAGTAGTGGGGGGGATTATAGTTTTGGGGGTGGACATGCCCTTTAATCATCCTTAATCCTAGGATCGCCGACCATTCCTTCTTCCAAATCGGACGGGTCGGAAAACCATGACCGATTGTGCGGCCCTCTATGGACTGCACGATTGGTCGTTGCTGACGGACGTGGCTGCTTTTGCCGCAACCAACAGTTCTTCCTCCTGGCCAACTGGTCGGAAGCCTCTATCGGTCTGCCAGAAGAATTGTATGGTATGTACTCACCTTTAGAGTTCTGGATTCTTGAATCCACATCTAGTATTATCAGGAAAATGGATGTGATTTGGCATATTTTAAATGAGAATGACAAGCCACACAAGTGTCTGTTTCATGTTCTCTACGTGTTCTTTTTCCACTAAACATCCCTATTAAACTTAGAATTGATTATGAAGCATATACAATTTTGGCAAAACCATTAAATTGTCTAGCTAGCTTAACCACAACTGAGAGGAAAGTGTGTAAAAAATCCCTCCAGCCAAAAGCCTGATGAAGAAAAAAAGTGATATGAAAAGGGGAACCAGCACAGAAAAGATAATCCTATATTCTGAAATATACATGGGTATATGTATATGGGTAACCATATACATGGGTTTGCATTGGTACGTGGACTTGTTTTTTTCTGCATTTATAGGTTGCTTCCAGTAAGGAAAAAGTGCTGTACATGAAAGTAAACAGCTTATCCAGTCATAAACCACTTCAGTAGAATACTTTTAGAATAATATAATATGGGGCGCTATCGGCCCATACCTTACACAGAATTATACAGCGTTTTTTTTAACAGTTGTCAGATGGGCTGCTAATGCAGTCTGATTGGCTCCTAATGTCAAATTTTATTTCTCCGTCATTGCCTAAACCTAAGTATTGCCATCCACATCCTTGGACACATCTTTGTATCTAGGAAAACCAATAGCAGATTGCTGCTATTTGTATCGGACTGATCTTACCCTCCTTCCAGCTTTCCCACCTCTTACTGCCAAAAACTGAACTGTTACCTCTGTTTTGTGCAACCAGCTTGCATGGTTTCCATTGCGTTCTGTTAATGAAAATAGCATTTTTTCCCTGTCTTTTTTAGGCTGTAAAATTTGAACCGTATCACGATAGTGCTTTATCCAGATTCTTGCTGAAACGTGCATTACGAGTAAGTCATTTTAATAATAATGCTTTCCTAAAAAGGACATTTTTAAATCAGTAAATAAATCTCACTGTAATATTTATAAACCTGATTATTTATCTGAATTTAGTGACAGACTAAATTCAAACAGACCATGTATTTGCATGGGTTTATTTTATTTGATGCAGACTAATTTAATTAGAATTTTCTAATTTCTTTTTTTCAATTAATCATCATTCATTAGTGGAGGCTTGTGGCCTTGTTTGGAGGCGTGTAGTAGCAAAGAAAAATCAAAATGACAAACAAAAGCAATATAAATCTTGTAAGAACCTCTTTTTACAAAATAAATTGAAGTGCTTTTTGCATAATCAGCAGTTCATTAGCCTGTAGTCTTTACCTGTTTAGAGTTTTATTGTTGCAGGTTGTCAAGGAAATCTCAGGAAACCTTCTGAGTGATGCAGTATTTTGCATGAGTGCTCTATACCTGCACTCATTTCTGCAGTGTATTCTGTATTCTTTGTATTGTGTGACATCTTTTGTGGGATTGAGGATAAGGTGCGCTCTGTTGCAGGCTATTGCATTAGGTAGTGTGGGTTTTGCACTCATTCATACAAATAGGAAATGTATTGAATAGCCCTGCAAGAAGTGCATTTTTTTTTATTGGACAGACCCTGGTCTGAGGTGGGGGAGGAGCTATAAGGACCAGCGACTGGGGCAATCAATTTAAAAATCAGGAGATTAAGGTCCTCACCCTGGGTAGTCTTAAAGGGCAATTATACTGACCGTTCCATAGCTGCATAATGCCCGGGGTCCTCACCCCTGGATTACTTTACCTAACAGTAGTAATACTCATGTAAAGTTTCCCTCTGCACTCTGGTCTGTTCCACCCCTCTGCCACTGTCAGTGACAGTCCGTGGTGTAGACTACATCGCGGACTGTGGAAAAGGAGGGGTGAAAGAGACCAGAGTGCTGAGGGATACTTCATGTTAGTATTACTGCTGTTAGGTTAAGTACCCAAGGGTGAGAATAGTTTAGTGTACGATTCAGCTATGGAAGAATAGGAACGAGGGGGAGGAGAGTATACTTGTCCTTTAATTGGAGAGAGTGGGCTGGTGGGATATAGTCCTCCTTTAATGCAGCACTTCAGAAACCTGGTATTATTTATGTATAGGAAACAATAATGGAGTTAACAGGAATTCATTATAACATATATGGTCTTATTTTCAGAGCAAACGGATTGGCCACTTCTTGTTTTGGTTTCTAAGAAGTGAAATTGCTCAGTCAATGCATTATCAACAAAGGTTTGCTGTCATTCTTGAGGCCTATTTAAGAGGCTGTGGAACTGCATTGTTGGAGGATTTTACCAAGCAAGTACAAGTAATTGAAATCCTGCATAAAGTCACCATGGAGATTAAGTTAGTTTCTGCAGAGAAATATGATGTAACTTCACAAGGTATGCAAAATTCTTGGTACAAAAATGGTTCTAAGGAGCAAGCAGTAACATCAATAAGGTTTAGAGCTCCCCTTTCTCATATGCAAATAAAGAACACCATGAGTAATTTCCATGTTACCATGGTAGCCCTTCAGGAAAAGCTATACCTTCTAAGAGGCTTTAAAGGGCATCTATAGTGAATAAAACACATTGCCCCTTTGCAAAGTTAAATTCATGTACTCGGTGCTGCCTTAATCCTATCTATGTCAGTGACTCTGTTTAACCATGGTGTCAGATCTGTGTGCAGCACTTCCCCCTCCCCTCTGTTACTTCCTCCATGTCTTAACTCCGGCTAACCGACAAGCTTATCATGTGCAGTAGGAGTAAAAGTTCAACATCCTGAAAATCACACCCACGCACAGTGGCCAATAGAAAGCAAGCTGTCCTGGAGACACGGAAGAAGGAGCTCCGTACAGTTTACGATCTCTCACTTTGTGACCCATCATCAATCAGTGAAAGCTATTAAGAAGGGGGGTCAAGTGCAGCCTTATATCTAACATCAAAGCTACCTCTCTCCCCCTGCTAATGCTCTTATCTCTATGTTTATTACAGAGCAGGGAGGGGGGATCACGTCTAAGGGATTTGATTGACAGTCCAAGTAGGAGTAGAGTAATGTAATCACGTATTCTTCTAACTTGTGTATCTCAGTACAGAGAGGGAATCTGAAAAAAGTGAAGACACTCTGGGGGTTGTGAGGAATTATAGAACACATGGAAATAAAGAAAAAAAGTTCATTTTCCCACTATAGATGCCCTTTAACAGCATTCCATGAGCTAAATGCAAAACCATAGAGCCAGGTTATAGATTGGTTTTAACTTTATTGAGTTGTCTTCAGTGTAACATAGGCCTCTGGTTTCACAAATGAAAAGGGCCTATGTTACACTGAAGACAACTCAATAAAGTTAAAACCAATCTATAACCTGGCTCTATGGTTTTGCATTTAGCTCATGGAATGCTGTTAAAGGGCATCTATAGTGGGAAAATGAACTTTTTTTCTTTATTTCCCTCGGGCTGCCTTAATCCTATCTATGTCAGTGACTCTGTTTAACCATGGTGTCAGATCTGTGTGCAGCACTTCCCCCTCCCCTCTGTTACTTCCTCCATGTCTTAACTCCGGCTAACCGACAAGCTTATCATGTGCAGTAGGAGTAAAAGTTCAACATCCTGAAATCACACCCACGCACAGTGGCCAATGAAAGCAAGCTGTCCTGGAGACACGGAAGAAGGAGCTCCGTACAGTTTACGATCTCTCACTTTGTGACCCATCATCAATCAGTGAAAGCTATAAGAAGGGGGGTCAGTGCACCTTATATCTAACATCAAAGCTACCTCTCTCCCCCTGCTAATGCTCTTATCTCTATGTTTATTACAGAGCAGGGAGGGGGGATCACGTCTAAGGGATTTGATTGACAGTCCAAGTAGGAGTAGAGTAATGTAATCACGTATTCTTCTAACTTGTGTATCTCAGTACAGAGAGGGAATCTGAAAAAAGTGAAGACACTCTGGGGGTTGTGAGGAATTATAGAACACATGGAAATAAAGAAAAAAAGTTCATTTTCCCACTATAGATGCCCTTTAACAGCATTCCATGAGCTAAATGCAAAACCATAGAGCCAGGTTATAGATTGGTTTTAACTTTATTGAGTTGTCTTCATGGTAACAGGCCTCTGGTTTCACAAATGAAAAGGGCCTTGAGCAGAAATCACAAAGGCCTATTTATAAGGCGCGGTACCCCCCCCCACCCCCCCCCCCCCCCCCCCCCCCCCCCCCCCCCCCCCCCCCCCCCCCCCCGCCCCCCCCCCCCCCCCCCCCCCCCCCCCCCCCCCCCCCCCCCCCCCCCCCCCCCCCCCCCCCCCCCCCCCCCCCCCCCCCCCCGCCCCCCCCCCCCCCCCCCCCCCCCCCCCCCCCCCCCCCCCCCCCCCCCCCCCCCCCCCCCCCCCCCACCCCCCCCCCCCCCCCCCCCCCCCCCCCCCCCCCCCCCCCCCCCCCCCCCCCCCCCCCCTCGTTATTTTGAGAAACCGCACCTTTACCAACTGTTCCCACAAGCCTAAATTTCGATTGGGCAGTATCTACGATATCTCTGTCATAAATTTATGCTCTCTAACTAGTTTATGACTGGGAATGTATTGAATCAAATAAGATAGGGATAGTATAAGGCTTTAAAACTTCCCTTTCTTATGCAAATGAGGAACAGAGACTGGAACTGGACTAGGATTCTCTATATGCAGAAAGGGAAAAAAATGTTTAGCACATTAGTCTTTTCAACATCCTCTCCTTAGCCCTATTATTTATTTTGTATACTGTAAAAAAAACTTAAGGTTAGTGGAAAGCTGTGGCTTTTAAACTAAAGTTGTCTAATTTTGTTCTATCCCCTCCGGAGCCCACCTTTACTGCTTGACTCTTGCTTGCTTCCTTCTTCTGTGTAATGGCATCTGAAGCTCTGCCCCCACAGGATTTCCTGCTTCCTTTGTTGCAAAAGGTATTTTCCGGTTGTACCGCGAGTGTGCGTGACGTCACATGTGAGCCACTAAGCATGCACGTATTGAAGTCACGTTGTGTATGAAATTACAATTTGCGACCAAGGAAGCAGGAGATCTTATGGGGGCGGTGCTAAAGATCACATACACAGGAGGAGGAAACCAGCAAGATTCAAGCAGTAAAGGTAGGCTCTGGGGGGAGATAGAACAAAGAAAAATGAGAAAACTTTAGTTTTAAAGCTACAGCTTTCAACTAACCTTAAGGTTTTTTTTACAGTGTACATACCCTTTAATGGTTCTACATTCTCTTTCCTCGTGTTTTTACTATTGATATACTTTAAAAATATTTTGGGGTTTGACTTGCTTTGTTCAGGTATCCGTATTTCATTTGCTATTTTAGCTAGTTTTATTGCTTTCTTGCATGCCTTATTACAGTCTTTTTACTTCTTGTAAGCCTGTTCTCTTTCCTCTGATTTCAAATAAATGCCGTTTTCTTTTTCTTTTTTTTCATTTCCCTTTTTACCTGTGCATTAAGCCATGCAGGAGTGGACCTAATTTATTTACACTTGTTACCTAAAGGTATAAATTTCAATAAAAGCCATTTTCTTTATTTTTCCTTATTTAGCTGTGCATTAAAGGATAAGTACACTCAAAAAACAAATTAAGTTTAAATGGAAGCTGTATCTTTCACTATCTCCCTTTTTTTTTAGGTCCCTTCAGAGCCTAGCTGTGCCCCTGTAAAGTTCAGGACATCTTGGATCATGTATTCAGTCAGCTAAGCTCCATCCCCCGAGACTTCCTGTACCTCGTTGCAGACTTGTGTCCAAAATCCATGGTCAGTTCCCTGCATGCGCGCCACCCACCGCGCACGCGAGTGATGTCACGACATCAGCGCGCGCACGGAGACATGTGCGCGTGAAGTCATCCCGCTTGTAACAGCTCGGCATAATGATGTCATGTGCGCTGATGTCACTCGCGCACACACACGGAGGGAATTGACCATGCATTTTTGGACACAAGTCTACCTGTGCCTCTGGAAATTTTACTGAGGCACAGGTAGGCTCTGAAGGGACCTAAAAAAAAAGAAAGAAAAAGGGAGATGGTTAGTTAAAGATACAACTTCCATTTAAACTTAACTTGTTTTTTGAGTGTACTTATCCTTTAAGCCATGCAGGAGTGGACCTAATTTATTTACACTTGCTACCTAAAGGTATAAATTTCAATAAAAGCCATTTTCTTTTTTTTCCATTTCCCTTTTTACCTGTGCATTAAGCCAATTTATACTTGTTACCTAAAGGTATAAATTTAGAAATGTAATAGTTTAATACCACTTTAAAAGCAGTCCACTTCTAAGAATAAATCACCCCAGTCTATATAAGCAGGAGTGATTCCTTTTAACAGCATAAAATGAGCTTCCGTAACTTTAAAAGTTTTTGTTAACCCAGTGACCTGCTGTAACTAGCTCCTGCAGTGCTTATTACTAGGTATGTGTGATGAAATAAAACAGTGGGCAAGTCTGTGAGAGATGAAGTGTGTATGTATGTGAGAGTGTAATAATGCACAAGTTTGTTAAATTGTATATGTGAAGAGTGTGCGTTTGTGTTATAGAAAGTGTGAGTATGTTCTGTATGAATGTGCATGGAGTTAAGTCAAGGAGAGCGTGTTTGTGATAGAATATAAAAGCCATAACACATCTTGTGAGAGAATATTGCAACAGACCTTTTATTCCATTATATTATTGTGTTCCAACACTTGTGTATTATAAGTATATTACATCACCAAGGAGTTTCCAGACTATTTAGACGCACAAGGCAGGCCAGTCCTGTTTTTGAGGTTTGATCTGGGATCTGTATGTTCTGTGTTATAGGTGGTGCCTATGTTAGATGGACAGGGCTATAGGATTGTTCTGGGTTGAGTTGGGTAACATTATGGCTTTGTCAGCTGTCAATCATAGGACACTGTAAAGGGATTTAGTTGCTGGCTCCAAAATATTTGGATGATTTTTTCATCCGTGTTTTATTATATTTTTTGATGGGACAATACTGAAGAAATTACACTTTGATATAATGTAAAGTACTCAGTGTACAGCTTGTATAACAGTGTAAACTTGCTGTCCCCTCAAAATAAATCAACACATGGCCATTAATGTATAAACCGCTGGCAACAAAAGGGTGCACACCCCTAAGTGAAAAACGTCCACATTGTGCCCAATTAGTCATTTTTCCTCTCCGGTTTTATTTGAATTGTTAGTGTTACAATGCGAATGGGGAGCAGATGTGTTAAATTTGGTGTTATCACTCTTCACAATCTCTCATACTGGTCGCTGGAAGTTGAACATGGCATCTCATGGTAAAGATCTAAGGATCTGAAAAAAGAATTGTTACGCTATATAAAGATGGCCTAGGCCAGGGGAGCCGAACCTGAGCCATTCTGGGGGCTGTGCTAGTGGCCACCTATGCAGTGACGGGGCTGCAGGTGTAGCCCTGCCCTGATCCGCCCAAGCCACACCACAGAACATCCGGGCCATGCCCCCAGAATTACCAAGGCCATGCCCCCTTGCCACCCCCACCTGTGGGTCGGTGAGTGGCTGCAGGAGGGACGCATGTGGGCCACGGGTTGGGCATCACTGGCCTCACCCTGAAACTGAGCTGCAGCATGATGGTCATGCACATGCTCAGTGTCATATTCAGAGGTTGTATTGCAAATAGATGTATGAGTGATGCTACCATTGCTGCAGTGGTTTATGGGGTGCTCAGACCATATGCTGCACATTGCATCAAATTGGTCTAAATGACTGTTCTCCCAAAAGAAATCCCCTTCTAATAGTGATGCAGAAGAAAGCCGCAGACAGTTTGCTCTGGACAGGCAAACTAAGGGCCTGGATTATTGGAACCATGTCCTGTGCGGCTTCTACAGTTTACCAGCTAGAGACACGAAATTCGTGGAAGCATTAACATGTTATCGTCAAATTTCTGGACATTTTCCCCCCATTACTTAAAAGGTAACAATAGTCAAAAAAACTTTTTATCTATTATCATAAGAAATCAGTTTTATGGTCAAACGCAAAAACACATACTCCCCCCCAACCTGACAGAGGTACACACACCTGCTGACCTACCCTTCCTTTACCATGGCAGCCATACAAAGGGTAGCTATAGTCAAAAAATGTTTTGATCTATCATTAAAAAATAAAATAGTTTTGTGGTCATGAATGCAAAGTCATATAACCCCCAAGTACACACACCTACTGACCTACCATTCCGTTTCTATGACAGCCAAAAAAATGCAAAAAACATACCGCCTAACACCATAAACACAGGTACATACATAAACTAACAACCCAACCTACCCTTGTTTCCATGGCAACATACATTAATCATCAAAAAATTAGTTTTATGGTTTAAAATGCAAAAACATACCCCCTAAACCCACACATAGACAGGTACACACACCTACTGATGGTCCAACAGCACTACTCAGACCCCACCCACCCCCAGAGAGTTTGTAGTCCCACCAGCACCAGTCAGAGGGGTGCACAACTACACAGAACTAAACAAAAAAATGTATACTCCATAACCTGAAAGCATCCCTCCGAAGAACATTAATAAACTGTAAGTTACCACTCCAGTAAAAGGCATTGAAGTGAATGTAACCCCTAAAGAACTGGATAAGATAACTGTGTGTCTGGTCCCACCTACTGACTAGTCACATGGTCTCCTGCCTAATATGTACTGTAACAGGATTGGCTAGAGACTAGTAGTAGGTGTGACTTGCTGTAAGTTCCTGCAGTAGATTAGAACTGGACATGTGTAAAGAACAAAATGGTCAGTGACCACACTGTGTAATACTGGAATGCTAAGAAATAAAACACAAACCCCATATAAGAAAGGTAAATTTCCCAGCACCCACATCAAAATGAGAGGTGAGACACAGATTACGACTTCTATATCAAGGTCTTCTGATTCTATGTTGTTATGAGGCTTGAGTTGCCTTTAAAGTGTACCATTCATTTGTGTTCCTGGGCCCTGGCTGAGAAGCTTATAACAGCCAGACTTGCAGGGCCAGTTCACTTTATAATTAACAGTCCTTAAAGGGCATGTACACCCTTTTTTTAATTGCCATATATTGTTTTCTACAAAGTTTTCTTTTGCCTTGTTGGTTTTATTCTTGTCATTTGTAAATAGATTTAAACACTTTTACTAGTCTAAAGCTGGCCATACACTAGTAAGACATTAAAGCCTATTCGACTTTCGAAAAGACAAAAGCCTTTATGCCTATAATATTGTGGGGAAGGTTTAAAGGAGAATTAAACTCTTTTTATACTCCATAATCAGAATCAACTCCTCCAAAAACACCAATAAACTGTAAATTACCACTCCAGTAAATTACATTAAAGGACACGTAAACTGTGCCAAATCATTTATTTACTAATCACACAGCAATAAGAATTAATTTCCACCAATCTTAATACTGCTTTTATTTTTTTCTTCTCTGACTTTCCTACCCCTTGTTTTTAGCTCTGGTGGTTTTACTTTTTAAAGGGGGCGGCACACAGTTAGTCCATAAAGAACTGTCAATCACCCATCCCCTCCCCCTGCTTATTTTTCTGTCACTGCATGGCTAATTGATTCAGCATTAAGATCAGGAAAAGAAATAAGCATTATCTGTTGCTCTGTGCTCTTTCTGTGTGTACAGCTAACACCCAATCCTGCAGTTAGCTGCTGTCTGTGTTACTAAAGTCCCAATGTAACACTGTATCTAAAGAACTAAAGAAAACAATTACAAAGTGTCCCCCCCCCCCACACACACACCTTCAAACTACTACAGCTAAAAGAAAATCTTACTTGATCCAAGCAGTGATAACAGCTGCCAGTGCTGCTCATGTTCCCATAGCAAAGCAGTTTCACTATAACACAAAATCACTGGGTAAATGCTTTTGGCTGTAGTGAGGTACAGATTATCTCAACTGCACTTGCTCTGCACTCTAGCTGTACCTCAGTTTTGGGAGGGGGTGGAAAGCCAGTTGGATGACTAGCGAAACGTCTTCAAGAACTAAACTTCAAGTCCAGTTGATCTAATTGAATACAACAGATATACCATGACCTGGATGAATGAGAACCTTCACAAGCATCTGTATCTGTTGTATTCAATTAGATCAACTGGACTTGAAGTTTAGTTCTTGAAGACGTTTCGCTAGTCATCTGACTGGCTTTCTCAATTCAGAATGATTGTACAAGAATCTTTGGCAATTATGTACCCTGGAAAATCCTAATTAGCATATCACAGCCAAGTGTTAAGGGCGTGATTGGATAGTGGCTAAGAGGTGTTACAGGAACGCCCAGAGTAAGGTGTCAAAACAGCATTGTACATGGCAGACAGTTGTTGTCGAACCCCCCCACCTCTATTTATTCTTGGTTTCTTTATTTTCACATAAATGGCCTCCTTAACACCTCTCTTGAACCAGTCACGTTCCTTTGCCAATATGTTAACATTACAATCTTCAAAGGTATGTCCTTTATCCTTAAGATGCAGGTACACGGCTGAGTCCTGACCCGAGGAATTGGCTCTTCTGTGCTAGGCCATACGTTGATGCAGTTGCTGTTTGGTCTCCCCCACATACAATCAGAGCATTCTTCACTGCACTGCACTGCGTATATGATGTCGCTTTTCTTGTGTTTCGGTATTGGGTCTTTCGGATGTACCAATTGCTGCCTCAGTGTGTTGTTCTGTTTAAAGCAGACATGGATACAGTGTTTTTTGAAACGTGACTGGTTCAAGAGATGTGTTAAGGAGGCCATTTATGTGAAAATAAAGAAACCAAGCCTAAATAGAGGTGGGGGGGTTCGACACCAACTGTCTGCCATGTACAATGCTGTTTTGACACCTTACTCTGGGCGTTCCTATAACATCTCTTAGCCACTATCCAATCACGCCCTTAACACCTGGCTGTGATATGCTAATTGGGATTTTCCAGGGTACATAATTTGCAAAGATTCTTGTACAAGTCATTCTGAATTGAGAAAGCCAGTCGGATGACTAGCGAAACCTCTTCAAGAACTAAACTTCAAGTCCAGTTGATCTAATTGAATACAACAGATTTACCATGACCTGGATGAATGAGAACCTTCACAAGCATGAGGAGATCTTGTGACAAGAAGCACTGAAAGCAAAAGGGGATCAAGTTCCTGACAGCACTAAAAAGATAGAGTCAAGGATAATGGAAAATCCTTTTCTTTTTTTTACTTTAGTGTCCCTTTAAAGTAAATGTAATCTACTGAAGAACTGGATAAATAAAGGTGCACTGTCTGGCCACACCATGTGACTGAACTACTAGTAGGCACTGAACATAAATAAACCAGTACTGACCAAAAATGAATAATTTCCACTTATCTGAAATCTATTTTTTGTTGATATATGAAGAAAAAAATAGTATTGCTTAGTGTTATTGTTGGTAATATGTTTTTGACAATAACATCCAAACAATTCACCTTTTTTTTTGCTGAAAATAGACATTTTTTGACTAGCAACTAAGGGCAACAAAAGTGCAACCAATATGTTTCCTGCACTTTCAGCCTATTAAAATTACTTTTACCAGGGAGGTAGGAGACATAACTCTACTCTTATTTTGCCGTCTGTGTTCTGTGGTGAGGTTATAAAAAGCCACTAGTGCCACAGCTAAAAAGTACTATGCTGCCCCCTTTGCCCATGTCCTCTCTCTCTAAAGCTAGGTACACACATGAATGAGAAAGGGACGATTTTGTCGGATCCAATGAAATTATCCCTTTTTCAGCAATGTGTGTACAGCACAAACTAGCATTCCTGATGCCAACAAACGTTTGCTGGGGGTCGCTTGTTTCGGCCAAAAATTATCCTGTAGCCACGGTCGGCCCCCTGTACTAAAGTATAGGAGGCGGTGTGGGAAACATGTCAGTGTCCCATGAACGTTCTATAAGGAAACAGATTCAATACAACATATAATGCCCAATATAAACAGATAACCAATGTCATGAAGAAAAATTGGTTTCTATTAAAGGAGATCTCTATCTGAAGAACATATGTAAAAAGGGACCAAAGTTTGCGGCTAGAAAGATGCCATCCATTCAAAATATAACAATTGGGGGAGATAGGGCACTCTATTATATGTGTATTCCTCCTGTGGGGCAGAGGTGCATTATGGAGCCTATAGTATAAACATAAATAATCAAAGATAAGAGGAAAGATATAGGCTGCAACACTCTGTAATTATATACAAAACTAAAAGTCCTTTATTCCTGAAGGGATATTATTTTAAAAAGTAAAAACAAAGATATACAGGGCTCTCACATAGTATGTAACACATTCTCATTGATACAGATAAGACTAGATAAACTATAGAAAAGTGTCATATAGCTACCAGTCCTCAGTCTCATCAGTCAAAGTAATCCATGTGGTGTGTATGCGAGGCTCTGTATATAGAGGCAAAGCAGGTGGGACGCGTTTCGCTCCTGTTAATTGTGCATCGGAGCTTTCTCAGCCATACTGCTCTGTACCCGCACGTCTTTTATCTTTAATAGGCCGCAAACGCCAGGTTTCGCGCGGCCGGAGTGACGTCACTCCACCTGCGCGCGATACGCGATCTTATTCGTCGCGTTCGCGCATGTGTATTCAAGACCGGAATGGGGAATTTTTGTCAGTCAAATGTTTCGTAAGTCCCTTCATGACGAGAGTCAGCAAACAGATCAATTATATAAACTATGCCTCCAAAACACAATAGAGACTTATGGGTAGCGCTCATCTTTTGTAAGGGTGTATCCAAGAGAAGTAACAGAGATCCACCATAAATAATACATATATGGCACATCTTAAACATTCTTGGTAGAACATACAATATAATGAGTGGTACTTTAACTGTGAATAGTGCCGTTGCAAAGGCTGCAAAATAGTACAATATATGTATTGCTCAATGAATCCGTGAATCATGCATAAAGCTCAGCTTGTTAGAGGTGAAGATTATATCTATAGGGAGACAGGTATCCATTTATTGTCTCTAGACATTTTATGTCTTTTATGTCAAGAACGCTGGTCCTCAAGTTCCCATCTCCTGTATAGACTGAGAAAAGTAGATAGTCTCTATTCTACATAAATTCGAGCAAACATCATGTGATTATGGTTGATCCCAGATATTTTCGGTGTATGAGGTGGAGTTGTCTCCATAAGTTAGAACAACATCTTATGATCAGTGATTGATCCCGAATAGCTTTAGATGTATGGGGTAAGGTCAAAGTCTTCGTTCAGACCTGAAGGTGTCTTACTGTTTAATAGATAGATCCATTTTGTTCCATGCGTAATAATTTGTTTGTTGTGTCTCCACCTCTAATATTGTATTTGAGTCCATCAATTCCGAAACATCTAAGTCTGTTATCGAACTGTTATGTTCCTTTAAGAAATGCATAGCCACACTGGATACATTCTTTCCTTCTTTGGTGTGTCTTTTGCCAGACGAATGTCTGTATGTGCTTACAGAGTTTTCTTCATCATTTGTTCGGTTTTGCCGATGTACAGTTTTCTGCATGGACATAGAAGACCATAGATCACGTTAGAGGACTTACAATTAAAGTATCTATTTATTTGTATGTTGTGTTCCAGTGTGTACTCTGTACTGTATTTGTTATTTCATAAATTTACAAACATACAATCACCACATGGATAGCTACCTGTCAGGCGTCTACCATGTTGTTCTGTGTTTCTGTACATGCGTGAAATGAACTGTGCGTTAGAGATCTGAAATCGTTTTTGCTTTTCTTGCTGTCATGGATGGATTAGTGTGAAGATACTGTGAAAGAATATTGTCATGTGTTAGTATGTGCCAGTTTTTTTCAAGGATATTTCTAATTTTTGACCATTCTGCGTTATATCTGGTAATGAATCTTATCTTACCGTCTTTTGGGCGGTTACAGGTGTTAACAGTTCTGATTGTTGTAGATTCTGTGTGTAATTTTTATCTTCCTTAACAGATTCGTGGGATATCCTCTATTCTTAAATCTGTATTCTAGATCCCGGGCTTCTTTATTCCAATCTTGTGTGAGTGTGCAGTTACGTTTAGCCCTCATAAATTGACTTTTCCATTCAAAATATAATAGCAAAAAGTAGCAATTACAAATATCAGAAGGAAGATAAAGAAACAGAAATAAAGAAAAGCAAAAATAGCATGACAATGGGAGCAAATTATCGATGTAATAAATTAAAATCTGGTACATGTGTATACATACAAGATAATAAGAGTGACTTTATGTAGGGTAATAAGAAAATTATTAATACAATAGTTTAATGTATTTATACACAGTAATCATATCCCCACGCAAGCGCCTTTTCTCCAGCGTACATAATTGTAACTTTTCCAGTCTCTCTTCATATTCAAGCTACCCCTATCCCCTTATTAATTTAGTTGCCCTTCTCTGAACCCATCCATTTTAAAGATGTCCTTTTTGTACACATGATTCCAAAACTGCACTGCATATTCCAAATGAGGCCTTACCAATGCTTTGTAAAGAGCGAGAATAACATTTTCCTCCCTTGAATCCATACCTCTCTTTATACAAGACAATACCATGCTGGCTCTGGCTGTTGCCGACTGGCACTGCTTGCTTCCTTTAAGTTTGTTATCCACCAAAACTCCAAGATCCCTTTCCAACAGGGATTCACTTAACACAGAGCCATTTATAGTATAAGAAGCACAAGGATTTTTAAGTCCAAAATGCATCACCTTACATTTATCAACATTGAATCTCATCTGCCACTTAGCAGCCCAATGTGACAATCTATCTAGATCCCCCTGAAACAATTGCACATCCTCTGAAGTTTTTAATGGTCGACAAAGTTTTGTGTCGTCAGCAAACATAGAAACCTTGCTGACAATACCCACTTCCAAATCATTAATAAATAGATTAGTCTATAATAATGAAGCCCCATTAACAACTACTCTTTGCATCCTATTCATTAAAAATTTTCTATCCATGTACAAATGTGCCCCCCCAGACCAACAGACCTTAGCTTATACATTAGTCACCTTATAGATGGCACATGATAAACTGCGATATCACCTGCAACTATAATTGTGTGTTCTGTCTATACTGTGTATAGTGAGAACACTAGGTACTATATTTACCCTGATCACAATGTGCAGATTTTCACTGTGGATGAGCTGACCCTGAATTTATGTAAATGAAAGCTTTAGTAAACATTTTCCTTTTTAGCTCAAAAAACATCTAATAAAAGTGATGCAGCCCCTTTTAAGTCATTTCAAACAAAATGCATAAACTAATTGCTATAGAGAATTTAGAAGAAAACTAACCCTAATTTTAAACGACAACTCCCCCCTCATAAGAATATCTTTTAGAAAGAACGGCCTCTTTAAAATATGTTGATATATCACACTTTGTCCTATGAATTCATTACTGTGTGTCTGCTATGCTTCTGGATGCGTCATGGAAACTGATCAATTTAGAAATCTGTACTGAGCCTTTACTGAGCCTGGGCATGGTCAGAAGAGGCAGACAGGGGATTAACATTTAGTCATTGGCTGTGATGTCAACTGTAAAATCCATAACTGACAGTTGCTAACTGGAAGAACCAGGAAGCAGAAACAGGGGCAACAGGACATTGTGCAGGATTTCAGGTTAGACTTATATATTTCAGATTTCAAACTATTACTGTTTAGGGTTTTGGGGGGTGATTTACCTGTATGTAAGTTTTCATTTTAGGGCTGGACTTGCCCTTTAAACTAACCCCCCCACACACACACCTCTCCCTAAAATGTCAGGTTGTTAAAGGAGTACTAACCCCCATTTTAAACCCCCCTCCCCATTTAAAGTATGCAGAGTGAGAACCTGCAGTGGTCACCCCTGGGCTTTTGATAGGTCACTTGAAATACTTACCTAAACTTTCAATCGCTGAGTCCGCCCTTTCCTACGTCCAGGACCGGGCAGTAGAACAAAGTGCTTACTGCAGATTGCATCTTTCCATTGGCTTATTAGTTGTCATTTTATCCTTCAATCATTTTTCTCAGTTTTCTTTTATTTCTCTGCGGATTATTTAAAAATCTATAATATCTAATTATTGAGCCTGTCAAAATTATAATGATGTGTTTTGAGTAAAAAATTAGTTGTTCCATGTTATTGCTTGTTAAAGCAATTTTCACGTTGTAGCATTATTTAACTGGACCAGTTAGATAGTTCACTTTATCTTTATCCTTTTTAAAGTACCAGCACAGTGTATGGTCACCCATGCACTTCCATTAAGTTTTTCCCCCCTTTTTATGGAATATGCTTTGTTACAGTAAAGGATTTCAACCTTTGAAAAGTGTAGTGTATTCTACTAAATTTACTTTAGTAGATTGTAAACTGATTTGTAAACTGCAGTGTTCCTTTTCATCATTCATAGTCATCGTACAACTACGACAAAAACTTGAGAAACTGCAAAACTCTAAGCTTCCTGATAAGCTTCCTGATAGCTTTCGTGTGCCGTATGATCCTGGATTAAGAGCTGGGTCCCTAGTGGTAAGTTACTCATTACTTTCTGGAATATATAACCATGCAGCTACTATCTTTGCAGGATGTTAAATATGAATAAATGCTCATTTGATTTACCGGTAATATAACATCTGTCATCTAAGAAAAAAGCATAATGATAGTTATGGTCTTTCTGACAGGTAGAAAAGTGTAAAGTTATGGCTTCCAAGAAAAAGCCACTTTGGCTTGAATTTAAATGTGCAGACACAACAGCCTTGTCAAATGAAACAATTGGGATCATATTTAAACATGGAGATGATCTACGACAAGATATGCTTATATTACAGGTATGTTTTGTACTTACCAAGCTGTATATACATCATTTAATATTTTGTTTGCTATTTTTATGAATCAGAATTTGTTTTAAAGGACATGTCCACCCCCAAAACTAAAATTTAACCCAGTACCACTGTATAATGTTGAAAAATCCTTACCTTACTTCTCTGCACGTTATGGTTCTCCTGCAGCGCTTGTCCAAAGTGCTTGTTCCTGTGCTTGTTCAAAAGGTTCCCGCCTCTGAAAGGACAGTGCCATGTGCAGGGTACCCTTCCCTCCCTCCCTCAAGAGCCCTCTTTGTTGGTGGGTGCCCTACCTCTAAAACCTCTTAAGATACGATAAAGCACCCTTGTAAGTGAGTTCTGAAGCTTTTTTAAACAAACAAACCTAGTGGTTGGGGGTGGGATAGGGTGCCCTACCATATGTTACAAAAAATATTTTGCAGGTGGACATACCCTTTAAGGAACTGCCAGCAGTTATTTGTGACCAAATTCAAAGACCTGCATATAACCAAACCTTGCATATACTCAGTACTCTTTCACTTTTTTGTAAAATTCCAGATAAAAACATATACAACAGAGACTGGTTTTGAGAGATATGAAATTAAAAATTCTCTTTTCAAAATGCCTGCATGTCAGGAAACAGGTTAGCAAAGATGAACATTTATACTTGTAATCAGATATCCGTGAAGCCAGATGTATGTATGTATGTATATTTTTCTTTATGTAGCGCCATTTGGGGACAAATATATGTACAATATAGTAATACAGAAAGTTATACAAAGGGGACAAAAATATAAATAATTGTAGCTATATATGCAGTAGGCTACTGAATAAAAATGATTTAATCTGGAGTGCGGTGTACTTATATTATTGCTATATTTTGGGATCTCCGGCTGGTTTCTCTTTAAAGGGCATGTCCACCCCCAAAGCTAAAATTTAACCCACTACTGGCCCCACTCTGTAGTGTAATAAAATCCTTACATCCCAGCTCCAAATAGTTCTCCTGTAATGTCCCCCCAAAGTTATAAAAACTGTCCACCAGGAGCCTGGCCACCAGCGAAATTGTTTCCGCCTCTGAGCTGTCCTCAGAGGTTTTTGGCTTGCTCAGAGCAGCCCATCACATCCTCCTCCCTCTCCCTCCCATTTTCCTCTCCCTCCCCCTAGTGTAAAACCCCTTTCCCAGATAGTATGTATAGTTCCCCCTGCCCCAACTGCTATAAAATATTTATAAGAAAGTCCCCCGATCTTTACTTACCTTCCCTCTCTCCTCCAGCGTTCAGAACTGCCGACAGCCGCGTCTGTGATTGGCTGCCTCTCAGCCAATCACAGATGCGGCTGCCGGTCCGGCCCCCTGCTTGCAGTTCTGTGCAAGCAGAAGGCCGGGCATTGCGGCGGAGGAGAGGCAAGGTAAGTAACGATCGGGGGACTTTCTTACAAATATAATATATCGGTTGGGGCTGGGGGAACATGCAGCTTTCAACTCTCACTTAGGTACTATCCACCTCGGTGCTTAGCCAAAAAGAGTAATTGGAAAACGAACCCGGAGCACTCATCTGGATTTACACAAAGAAGTGTATTGTAATGAACCTGGTCACAATTAACTTGTATCAGTCCATTCAGGACAGTCATCCGGTTAGTATCCTGACAACGGTCCTGAGAGGACTAAAACGCATGCATCTTCCTCATATAAACATGAATAAGAAAATGCATTAATAAGTATACAAGTGCTTAAACCATGCAACTCAAAATTCAAAAAATTCTGGAAAGCTCAATCATAAAAATGTTTTGATTTTTGGTATTGTACTCCACACACAGTGCAATTATTGACCAATAATATTGCTGCATCTATATTTACTTTAGTCACTTTAGAACCCTTACCTCAGCTATAGCTCTGAGGGGCCACTTTTTCTAGAAGAACAAAGAAGAACAAAAGAAAACCAAAGAATAAAGAAAAAAAATAACAGAAGTCTATTTTAAAAAACCCCAAAACAAACAACAACAATATAATATAAATCGCTTTAGTTTTGTTATCTAATGGCTAGTCCACATAGGTTGACTGCATAGGGTAGTATTTTGGTTGATTGGACCAAAATATTGCCCACAGTGGCGATGCCATTTTTAGCCAGTTATTCCCCATACAAAAAAATTTAAATTACCATCTAAACTATTGTCAGCAAATCTTTCTTCCTAACAACAAAGCACTGATCAATATATTAATTAGATGATGTGTCGATAGTAAAGATCAGGCTGGGGTTCACCAGTGTGTTCCAGTTAAAATACTGATAACTGGCATACTTCAATAAAGCACCAGAGCAATTTTTACTTTTAGCTCCCTCATTCCCTTGCTAATTAATATTAATAGAATTAATATATACAGTAAATACAGCCTTACTGGATTCTTTCAGAAGTCATTAGTAGGAGGAGAAGAACAGAAACTGCACCTGAGACCGCAGTATAAAGGATAGATAAATTTAACCTCTCAATGTGGGGCAAAAAAGTAGCTCATAAACTGTCTTTCAGTGACTAGATGTGGGGAGTATACACTGATGTAGTTTTTTGCCTTTGCATTTACTTTTAAAAATCTTATGTACTAAAGTATTGTATAAATCTAAAATTTTACATTGCTTTGGCAGGCTATGTTAGCTCTTAAAGGAGAACTACAGTGAGTTTAAAGTATTTTTTTAATACAAGAAGGCCCCGGGCACTTACCTGGCAGATGAAAATTGTTTGTTTTGTTATCCAATTAATCCTACCTCCCTGCCCCAGGTACTTTTCATTTTTAAAAGGTATATTTTTTACAGTAAAGTTATCCTTTACTTTAATGAGTGTTAGTTGCACAAGAAAAAGACTGCAAGGAAAAGACATTATTATGTTTTCTTCTTAGATTCTTCGCATTATGGGATCTATCTGGGAAGCCGAATCTTTGGACCTTTGTTTATTGCCATATGGTTGCATTTCTACAGGAAATAAAATAGGTAAATGTTTAAAAATACTTCTCCATATTGTGGTACAGATTGTCAAAAAGAAAAATATTTACAACCTGGTTATTATCTATGTAGGTAGCTATCTATAGTGGATCCCTATTACAGTAGCGTGACGATTTATAGGCCACTCACACACAGTGCCTCAGAATCCTTCCTCGCTCCTGCCCACACTAAACACTTACTCACGTGATCATCAATACAGTGCTCCAGGGTGCAAAACATCCCCTGCAGCGTGGCCAATGGGGTTTAGCTGTTCAGGAGCACAAATCAGCAACCGGTATAGAAGAAAAGTGTGTGTATGGTCCGTCAGTGATACAACTGCTCCTTGTAAAAGGATTGGGGATTGTGTGGGGAAAACATGTAGGGAGTCTTATAGAGACTCCCGACATGTATATTACAATTATTAACCTTGTGCTCGATACCTAAACATGTCTGTAACTGTAAAACCTGACTCTAAACCCACTAATGTCAAATCAGAGGGAAAGGGTTGATTATAATAGACTTCTAATATCCTTATAATTTACAGTAGGAGGTACATTATCTACTATATATTCTTCTAGAATATAATTTGGAAGGCATTATAAAGAATAAAAGTCATGCAATAATTTACACTTGAATGATAATTAATTTCATGTAGATTGCAGAATTTCCGACAGACTGATTTTTTTATTAACATTAAATTACATTTTTAATTTAGACCTTGTTTTATAGATTTGCTACTTATTTGTAATAAAAAAAAATAATGAGTACATTCTAGATCCTTAAAATACAGTGTATGTAGAAATAGTACCGGTACATAGAAACCATAGAAACTGTCTATTGTGCCCCATACAGTAACTATGGTCTCCAATTCTTCCAAACTAGTAGGGGTTATACGGGGGGGAACCCCTACCATGAAACAAACTGAAACATTTGCTCATGACGCCTCCTGTGGTCACCTAAAAATGTGGCAGTAAAAAAGAAATGCAATTTTACATTTCCGCACAACATGGGAGTTCAATTCATAGAAGGAGCAGGAAAGTGTGTGTGCCTACATCAGGGAATGGAGCAAAATGGACAGTAAGTTGTAATTAGTAATAGAAAAAATTATCGTACAAGGGACAGAATCACATATCTCCACACTGGCAGTAGTGGTACTGAACACACTTCCTCATGGTTTGGAGTTTGGTGCTGACAGACACTGTCTGGGGGTCTGGGTAGAGTAAATTTTTATGAACTGCCTGGAGCCTGGGTTATAGTGTGGAAATGGAGAATGATGGCAAATGTGGTCAGGGGAGAAATTTGTTAAGTTTACATACTCTTCTGTATGCATGTGTGTGTGTGTATCTCTGTGTTTCTGTATGTGTCTGTCTGTATGTGTGTATGAATCTGTATCTATACAGAATCTGTATCTATACCTATGCACATTTGCATTCTGTATGCATAGGTATATCATCTTATATTTATCTGTATTATGGGCATATTTACTAGTTCACTAGCCACTGTAAAGTCAGCCCTCCAGTCCACCAGCCAGTGTTAAGTCCACACCCACTTCCACAAACCATGGCCGTTTTTCCAATGAAGCCACACTCACTTTGCCGCGGTGGTGGCGCAAATTGCGGGCTAGTCCCTGTCTGCCTATAGGCGCCATTTAAAAGTGGTCTCAGGTGCCAAAAACCTTAGGAACACCCCAGTTTATACAAAAAGCCTTCTATCATACCTTTAATGAAACCTAAATCACATCTCTAGATAAAATTGGTGAGAAGTTATTGCTGGAAAGGTTCAGAAATATTACCTGCTTGAACACTTCCTGTTTTCAGCCATGTGACCAGCTTGTACTAATGAGACCATCCTCTGCCTGCATTAATTGGCTCCCCTTTTCAACTGTCAATTTTTTGCCCAGGTACTTCCTGTTTTCCCCAGCATTAGGTCTTAAAGGACAACAATACCCTAAAAAACAACATCTCCCCCATTACATGTCCACACTTCCAGCAGCTGAAATCACTTACTCTCATTTACAATTGTGCTGCCTAACTTTAGAAATCACAAAGCAAAGATGAGTGCTAAAAGTCCGCCTCCTAGAAGGCCCAGGGCCATGATTAACATATCACTTGCCATTGGCTGATGGGAATGCCTGTTACAACCTCTCTCCTCCTCTGCCAGTCAAACAAACTTGAACTGTTCGGTTGCTAGGATACAGCCTACATAATCAAGCTGATCAAGGATGGGTGGAGGAGTGTTTTCTTACATGCTAGGTTTGAGTGACAGTTACAGGCAGACAGAATTGTTATGCCCTCTTTACAGTGTGGCTAATTGAAGGCAGAGAGAAGCTCGAAATCAGGAAATAAAAAAGTATGGGGAGGGCTGTATAACATTACTCTTTTGAAAGCAGTTTTTAAAAAAGATGCATTGCGGCAATACAGTTATCCTTTAACTGAGCATGCTTATCCCCTTGAGCAGAGTGGCGTGGCTGAGATCAGGTGATGTCACTCAACCAACTGGAAGCAGGAAATATGTATATAATTTATCACAGGCAGAAGCCAGGGATGTTATTGTCTGCTCATTTTAAAGGAAATATGACACACTTTCATTTAACCCTAACTTGTTCAGAGACCACAGTTGCCCTTTAAATTAGTGTCTAGACATATTGGAGACAGCTGTCATATTGCTTGCCACCAGAGCGAAAATCATCTCAAAGATTAGTAAATTATTTTGTAAGAGTCTAGAAGGCTACATAAATGAAGTGATACAAGTGGTAGAGGAGATATACATCACCCAGGGTGCGTTAATAAACAAGCCATTGCACATTTTTTGATGAAATAGTGACCATCTATTATCTACAGAGCATATTGTTTGTTCTATAGAACCATAAGCCTGTTTCCCTTCAGTATTGATAAATAAAGGTTATTCAATACAAAGGCCTACACAAATTGTGTTTGTTCTGTTTAACAACAGCAGAAATGTAAAAATTATGTGCAAGTCATTTTGCTCTATTATGCTATGTAATGATAAATACCCAATAAAGAATGTTGTGTTGGAAAATATAGAGTGACCTGCTATACACTCCCCTTTCCTGAGGAAACAATCCCTAAAAGTAGAACAGTTGCAAAAATATAAAAAGTTTTGGAAAGTGTAGCTTTAGTTATATTAGAAATTTACAACTGATCAATATATATCACCATTTAAAAGGGAAAGTGTTACACCTTTACATGAAATCCTTAGATCACAATAAACCTAAATAACCTTCAAGCTGGTATATGAAAAGGTTCTGAAGCTTTGTTCAGAGGCATAGTCCCATAGTCTTTAAATTGGCTTAGTGTAACAGGCTTTTTTGGCCCACTGGCTTTTATAAGAGGGAATGGTTGGGGGCTGCCATTTTGACCATAATCATGTTATTAAAACGGTTTCCTGTAGGTTCATGCTTTTATTTGTTAATGGAACTTCTCATGACTTCTAATATCTGTATAATTTATTGTATGGGGGTATCCATTATATGGGGGCATTATCCATTATAATCCACATGCTTATGCCATGAATAGTGGATAATGTAACTAAAAACAAGCATATTAGAAGTTACCAAGAAGTTCCATGACCATATAAAAGCAGGAGACCACTGTCAAAATGAAAAGCTACCAACCTTGAACCTTTAAGAGGTTCAGCCCCCCCCTTCACCCCTTTGCCCACCACTGCCCCTCCTGCACTACCTCTCTCCATGCCTCTGCACATCTTTACAGGTTCAATGAATGCAGTGAGCAGCTACTTCCATTACTGTTTGCCTCCATAATGTTGTAATCCACATGCTACTACTACTAGTAGTGCGCCGATTATAAGGATATTATTGGACATTTGCGTTCCAAAGGAATCCATTAGGGCGTGGATTATACTATAATATAATTGGGATCAATGTAATAAACGCATTTTCCACTCCCAATAGAGCTCGGCAGTTAGTTAAAGTATAACTTTATTACAGATTACATATAAAAACAAGGAGACGCCTGACGCGTTTCAAGATCCAACTGCTCCCTTACTCATAGGCTATAAACCACATGATTTCCATTGCATTATATGTCTTCTGTACCCCTACCCCTCAGAGGCCGGCTACTTGATACACAGCAGACAATTAGCAACATAACCTTGTTTCCATTTCAATCTGTATAACAACATTCTAAACTCGATACACTATAACTCATTTTACTCACAGTTTATTTGTCTAGCAACTGAATCTATCGAATGCTGGCATCATTAGTACAGAGAGGGGGAAAAGACATATTTGACCATACTTAAATAAATAAATATATATATATATATATATATATATATATATATATATATATATCATATATAATAACTGCAGTTCCTATGGACTCACCACTAGAGGGAGATGGTAAGATGGTCTCTGCAGTTCCTATTGACTCACCACTAGAGGGAGAAACACAGGAAATATGCAGGAGGCAGAACACAGACCCCAGGTAAGGTTGCTTTGGGACAGATGGGAGCACTGGATTTGGGACAGAGGGGATGACCCTGGATTTGGGACAGAGGGGGGGGGCTGGATTTGGGACAGAGGAGGTGACCCAGGATTTGGGACAGAGGGAGGGAGACCCTGGATTTGGGACAGAGGAGTTGACCCTGGATTTGGGACAGAGGGGAGGACCATGGATTTTGGGACGGGGGGGCTGGATTTGGGATAGAGGGGGGGATCCTGGATTTTGGTACAAGGGCGCCTGGATTTTGGGACAGGAGGGGCCCTGGATTTGGGACAGGGGAGGGCTGGATTTGGGACAGAGGGGTGCTGGATTTGGGACTGAGGGACAGAGGGGGGGCCTGGATTTGGGACAGGGGCCCTTAATTTGGGACAGAGGTGGGACCCTGGTTTTGGGGCAGAAGAGGGCCCTGTATTTGGGACATCGGGGGGGTGATTTGGGACAGAGGGGGCCCTGGATTTGGGACAGAGGGGGGACCCTGGATTTGGGGCAGAAGAGGGCCCTGGATTTGGGACAGAGGAGGGACTCTGGCCTTGGGACACTAAGAGGGGACTCTGGCCTTGGGACATGGAAGAGAGGGGCTATGGAAACTAAGAGGGGACTCTGGCTATTGAGAAGGGGGGCTATGGCCTTGGTACACTAAGAGTGCACTCTGGGCTTCTAACGGGCTTAATGTCTAGTATATATATGTGTGTGTGTGTGTGTAAGTGCTGTAGACCATAATTTAACTGGTATTAATACTGAGTATCTTAACCAAAATAGCAACTGATATCAACGATTGAGTTTAGACCGTGCGGTATTCTTGTACCTAGGAGAAAGATCCATTTTATCTCCATCACTTTACTCCACTCTATGCATATACATATAAACACACATGCTGGTCTCAACAGACTAATAAGTAGCAAACAGAATTTGCACACATCAGTTTTTATGCCCAAACCAAGCCGGTTATATATGAAAGTGCATTACAGTCCCCCTTTTGTTCAGGCTTTACATATTACCTTATATTTTACCTTACATAACACCAATTACAAATATATGCCAAACACTCACACTTTTTTAAAGGGCATGTCCACCCCCCAAACTAAAATTAAACCCCATACTGGCCCCACTATACAGTTTTAAACAATCCTTACCTTATAGTCCTGCTCCTTATGGTTCTTTTACAATCCATGTTCAAAGTCCAGTAAAGTGCAGAGTAGTGGCTGCCTTCCTGTCCTAATGTTGCTGCCCTCTGTCTCTCCTCCAGGAGGGATGTTGACATGCGCACAGCCAGGAGCCACTTCACCCCCCTCCCGATCCCTCTCTGCAAAGAATTAATGTAGCGTTAAAACCTTCCCAACCCCGACCGCTAAGTTAAAAGTTTTAAAATCTTTTCCAGACACAAGTTACAGCTCCCGGCTGCCAGCGTCTTCTACATTGCTGGCAGCTGCGGCTGTGATTGGCTGCCTCTCAGCCTATCACAGCCGCGGCTGCCGTCCGGCCCCCTGCTAAAAGGCAGGGGAGCCGGACCAGAGTGACGCTGGAACCAGGAGCTGTAAGTAGTGTATGGGATTGATTTTTAAGTTTTTAACTTAGCGGTTGGGGGTGGGAGGGTATGCCCTACGATATAAAGGAATGTTGCTATGGGGGGTGGACATGCCCTTTAAACAATCCTAGGGATCCTTACACACCCCACCATATTATATTAAATGAACATGCCACATCTACAGCATATATCTTACTCTAAAATGTGCAGTTATAAATTATAAAGATACAGTAAGATTTTTCAGTATCACTTGTTACATCACTTTGTTATTGTTTTCATAAAAAATTTGACCTTATGTAATCACATTAACAAAGAACAGAAAGTAACAGCATAGACCCCCAAACAAAAATGTTATATGTTGCAGGAAATGGCTGAAAACCTCAAACTCGCGAGGTTTATATAACTCAAAGCTGTCCCCAAATGTACTTACCAGCCTTTGTTTCCTCATTACATTCTACTTGTCTTCCATGCTTGCTTCCGTGCATGGAAGCAAGCAGAAGGGGCTCGACTGGCATCTACCCCTGTGATTGGTTAAGACATCATGCAGATGCCAGTCGAGCCCCCTCTGCACGGAAAAGGCACGGAAGACAAGGAGAAGGCAGCGAGGGAACGAAGGCTGGTAAGTATATTTTGAGACAGCTTTGAGTTATTTTAATCTTGAGAGGTCAAGGTTTTTGGCCATTATCTGCAACATATAACATTTTTGTTTGGGGGGTGGACATACCCTTTAATTATTTGTGGGTAATGCTCCTTCTCTCCTTCCCAAGCACCTATGCTGCTGGTGACCTGGGCCATCAATGCCTTTATTTAGCATCATCCAATAGTTAAATGGGAATAATATCAAAACTGCAAGAAAAAAATAATTAAACTGGTAAGAGGCAGAAATGCAGCCTCCATGTTTTTTTTTAATGAAAATCACCTTATTCTGATCATTATTTGATTTTAGTGGTCCTACCATATTACGAAAATGTTTTATTTACAAGTTGTAAATATAGATTCTGACATTTATGCTAGAAAACTTGTAACCATACCTATTGTACAATTTCCCAGCTGGAAATGATTATTATTTTGGTTTATATATTGGTTTTGTCTATTCCATTTCTTCACAGATGTTTGTTTCCTGTTTTTGTAGGAATGATAGAAATAGTAAAGGATGCCACAACTATTGCCCAAATACAACAGAGTACTGTGGGTAACACAGGAGCATTTAAAGATGAAGTTCTGAGTCAGTGGTTAAAAGAAAAATGTCCAATTGAAGAAAAGGTATATGTGTTTATTTTTTTGTTTTCTGTAGCAAGGTCACTTATTAAAAGACTGGATGAAACACAATGGAGGAAAATTTACTGGAGCAAATGCTCCACAATCAGAAATTTAAGATTGTGATTACAAATTTGGGTAGATACCGAATTAATTTTACCTGCCGCATGACTGTAATGCCAGCTATTTAGTGGCATCAAAATGTCATGTTAAAAAAGCCTCAAGCGTGATATTACGGTAAATGTTTTGTGGCTGAATTTACATGCCGCAGAGGAGGCAACCTATGGGCTTCAGACGGTGACAGGAATGTCGGAGTTGAGGCTTTGACTTACTGCCGATACCCCAAAACTGAAGAGGAGAGAAGAAAGCCACGGCAAAGAATTGGGTTGTGTAAGTAAGTTTAGAAGCATCTTTGGAAAAAGTAAGTATAACGAAAAATGTGTTTATGATGTTTGTACATTTTAGTTAAGAGGGTGGAGGATGCACTTATTTCCTAAATTCAATTAATCCTCTTCTGTGAAGGGGAAAATTATAGTAATTCCGATTCCGATAACTGATCATTCCTGATTTAAAACTACCGGTACCATTTTTAACCATGTTATTTCCAGTGCTACCCAATACTGCAAAACTACACTATTTTTTTTTAACACAATCTTATTTGAGGTTCAGTCAGTACTTTTTACAAATTTTACAGAACATTATAAAATAGATATAAAAGTTTTATATCTTTGAGCAGCACTCTGCTCAAAGTAAAATTTGTCATTAATACAATTGTTTCCATGACAGTTGAGAACTCCCTTCAAGAAGAAGCATAGCAAATAAGTTGGATCTGAACATGTGTTAAGAAAAGTTAGAAAATGGCCACAGAGGTACATATTGTAGAAGAACTCTCTCTTGGAAGAGACAACATTTACTGGCAGTATTCTGTCTTAGAAGACAAAACAGGCAAAGATTGTCCCTGTTGACCAAGCTTCCTTACAAAGAGGGAACTTTGTTTTTCACTTGTGATTGTTTAAAGTATGTATAACCATGTGCCTATCCTCGTGAGTAGGGCTTGCATTGAGGTTTTAGGTTTCATGTGCAGGTTTCGGCAGGTTTTAAAAAGCTTCGGGCAAAATTTAAAAACTATTATTGCATGAGGAACCAGGGGTGTGGTTAAAAGATTTTCTTCCTCTGTTTTCAAGGTTTAATGGTATAAATATGCTTGGAAGAATTTTGAAGTTATATAGACAAGGCAGCCTGAAAGCTTAGGGAGAGAGGGGCCAAAAGGAGCAAAAAGCCCTTCACTGAGCATAAAAATGGAGAAACACCTTCTCATAACAGAAGGCATCTGCAGTCTCATGCTATATGAATAGCATTGCCCACAAACCTAAGAAACAAGAATATAATTTCTTATTCCCATGTTCCCCAGAGTAAGGGGCGGAATATGCAAATACTTATGTCCCTTAGCTTTATGCATGTGTCCAGAACTGCTGGCTAATATCATCAAGTTATATAATAATAAAACTTTTTGCGCCCCCACCTTTAAAGGAGAACTAAACCCAATTGTATATACTCCAGAATCTGAAAACACCCCCCTAAAAACATCAATAAACTATAAAATGCCACTTTAGTAAACTCTGTTAAAGTAAGTCAAAGCCTGTTAAGAACTGGATGAAGTATCTGCGTGTATGTGCAGTGTCAGACCACACCTCCTGACCTCAGTCACTTGCTTCCTTGCTTTATCTGTCCTGTAAAAGGATTGGCTAGAGATTATTAATGGGTGTGACCAACTGTAACAAGTTTGTGCCATAGCTAAGGACTGAGCATAAATGGTCGTTGACCAAACTGTCTGATACTAGAATGCTGAGAAGTAAAGCACAAACCATATGTTATTTAGGTAAATTTTCCCAGCGCCTGTATCAAAATGAGAGGTAAGACACAGATTACTGGTTTTATATCAAGGTGTTCTGCCTTCTGGTTCAGTGTTGTTCTGTGGCTTTAGTTGCCCTTTAAAGCAGAACTAATCCTTAGAAATGAAGATAAGGCATCCATAGGGATCCATCACCCTAGTAGCCTTCATGGGTTCTTCATTATGACACATGCTAACATCTAACCCTTAAAGTGCAGATTGGACTAAAGAGTTGCTATCACTCAGTCACATTGATGCGCTAATCTGTTTGGGAACTTTGAATGGCTATATTTTAGCCCCAAGGCAACTGGCTGATGAATAAGACACTTTTCACTTTTTACATTTCCATATCCAGGGTTTACTTGTCATTTTAAAGTGAACAGGTAAAACAAAACCTAATTAAAAGCTTTGGATAGTATTAGGAATAATTAAACTGTGATCATTTATTTTGTAAATTTCATTCTAATTAGCATTTCAAACTGCTGACACCAGTCTGTCTGCTAACAAACATGTTGATATGCCAGGATTTTAAAAATTGCAATTTCTGCATATGTTATAATATCTGTTATAAAGCTCAGACTCCTAAGATAGCATATATATTTTGTGAGTGCAAAAGTGTAGTTATAGTAAATGATTTTAGTGAGGCACAAAAGCAAATATTTTTTATTTATGTCTAACAGGTCTTATTCTGCTTCTCAATAGTTTAATGCAGCAGTGGAAAGATTTGTTTACTCTTGTGCTGGATACTGTGTTGCAACATTTGTGCTTGGTATTGGGGACAGACACAATGACAATATAATGGTAACCGAATCAGGTAAGCTGCTAAATGTATTAATACAATAATACTGTACATATATTCTGCTTTTTCTTCAGTTTAGGTTTCTACTAAATGTTCTTTAGAACACATATAAACTTAAGCTAAAGTGCTTGTATAAATTAGTTATCAAATAAAGCCCTCCAGTAAATTCAGAATTAACTGCCTGTGAAATTGAGTTTGCAGAGAGATGTGACCAACTGAAACTTTTAAAACCCCCAAGTATCTAAATCTAATGCCTACATCAGCCTTTTTTGTACCTTTCCCAGTGGGACTTAAAATGTTTTTTTCTTTTTTTTCCCTTTTAAACTTGTTTATTTATTATAGTCATATAAGATGTGCATGAGGTTACAAATCATTGCAATAAAGATAAATACTTTTTAATTGAAAATTTATGTTGTTATATATTTTCATACATCTTAATCAAAATTATATTCCAATGTTTGTTAAAGGAGAACTATCGTGTGTATAAAGTCTTCTTAAAAAACTGTAAAATAAAAAGTACCTGGGGCAGGGATATAGGAATGGTAATTACTACCTTCCAATATTGTTTTTGTTTGGGCACCAGCCCAAACAAAACCGATTTTGCTAGTCTTCCTCTTGGCTTTAGCGCTATCTTTAATACAGGATTAGTCCAGGACTAACCTGGCAAATGAAAACTGTACATGCTGTAGCACCTCAACAAAACGATATTGGGTGGTAGGAATAATTAATCCTACCTCCCTGCCCCAGGTACTTTCTATTGTTAAATAGTTAATTTTTACATTATAGATATCCTTTAACATTACATTTCAAATTCAGGATAGATACACCGTAAATAGAATTTTTAACAGATTAATGAGGCTTTGGAAAAACTTAGTGTTCCACATTTAAATTTATTGAGGGATATTCATGCCCATATAATTGTACCATAATCTTCATATTTTCTTGAATTTATCAGGGCAGCCTCTCCCTATATATATTAATCTTATATAAGAAGTAGCAGTATTAATCATTTCTTTCCACATTTTTATTTTGGGGGACTGGGCCGACATCCGATTTAGAATAATAGTTTTTCTTGCGTAAAACAATGTCTTGCGTAGGAATGTCAAATGGTTTTGTGACCAGGAGTCCATCTCAGGTATACCCAGCATACATAATTTAGGTTCCAAGGGGACATTTATGCCCAATATCTCTGATAATATTCTAGTCACTCTGTTCCAGAATCTAGAAATAGGGGGTCAGAGCCACACCATATGCCAGAAATCAGCCCGAGGCTCATGACACTTAGGGCATTCACCTGAATACCATAGGGACATATGAGCTAATCTGTTTGGTGTCAAATACACCTGATGCAGAATATAAAATTGGATTAGTTAATTATTTGCAGCCTGTGATGCCCTGAGATGTGTTTCTGATTGGTCTTCCCAGTCAGCCGTCTCCAAAGCAGGGATAAATCTGGACCGTTTATTCATTATCTTTTTTTTTTAAACATGTTTTATTTATTATTGTAAAGGTCAACATACTTTGTAATTCAGTGTTGAAATAAAATTACACTTGATATACCAGTTGAGCAATGTATTATTTCCCCGCACATTATATATTAATACAATTAACAATCAAGGTGTGGGTGGGAGGGACTAGGCATTCCAAATTTATTGATTGTGTTTTATCATTATTATTTCGTCAACTTCATTCTCGTTGCAATGTCAGAATTCTTGTCGTACTTACTTTATACATTTCTATCAATTGTTGTAAGATTAGTCAGATCTACACCCATATAATCATACCAGGGGGCCCATAGCTTGATGAAGTGGTTTAACTTGCCTCTATCTAAATATATAAGTCTTATCAGCGGGAGATCAGCTTTAATCATAGCCTCACAATTCCTGTATCTGGGGGCTCTTGGGGACATCCAGGATAACACAATTGTGCGTCTGGCGTATATTCATTATCTTTAAAGTGTCTGTGGTTAAATTGGCATCGACCAGATAGGTGTATATTTGGGAGACTAACCTTCTTTCCACTCCAGTTTTTAGTATACTTATAACTGGATGAGTTATTACTAGGATACGTGAGCTTTGAAATTCGGATAATAAACAGTATATTAATTGTATATATCTAAAAAGGAATGTGTCAGGTAGGTCATATTTTTGTTTAAGATCAGAAAAAGACATCAACATATTAACATTTACAATTTGTGAAAAGTATTTAAAACCCTTAGGTTCCCATATCTCTGATGCAATGAAGGATGCCAATTTGGGGTATTTTCTATTATGCCAGAGTGGGGAATCTTCAGTAACACCATCCACCCCTAGGATTTTAGTGACTATCTGCCATATTTTATATTGCTGGGTGTGCAGTACCATGCCCTTGCTTAATATTTCATTGTGTTTTTGTTCTAGAAAGGGACTTGAAATGTTTAGTTTATTTCCTGTCATTTGATAATGTGGAGATTAATTTATCTAGTAAACACTCAGTGACAGGAAAGAAACCTATTTTATGCCCCTCACCCCTGTTACTGGGACTAAGCAACTGAGCATATCAAGTTCTGGTTGAATAGATACAGGTACATAGCTTCCTGTACTTATATTAAAGGGTATGTACTGTACACTGTAAAAACAAATTTAGCTTACTGGATAGCACTGGCTTTAAATATAAAGGTGTATAATTTTTTTTTGCTCTATTCCGCCATGACATCACATGCGTGCATGCTCGCACCAACGTCACCGTGACACGGTCCACGCATTGACGTCAGTTCAGCTCCTCAAACAGCTGCAACAGTTTTTGGGAAGGGGATGCTAGAGATTTAGACAATCTCATCGGGGGAATAGAACTAAATAAATTATACACCTTTATATTTAAAGCCACAGCTATCCAGTAACCTAAACCTCAGAATGTAAGGGAATTTTACTAAAGTATTGCTGTAAAATATTAGGATATCAGAAGTCAAATATTCATATTAAAGGGGAACTGTGGTCTTCAAACAAGTTGAGTTTAAAAGAAAGGCGAATGTCCACCCCCAAAACTAGAATTTAACCCACTACTGGCCCCACTCTTTAGTGAAATAAAATCCTTACCTTACATCCCAGCTCCAAATAGTTCTCCTGTAATGTCCCTGTAAAGTCCTAAAAACTGACCACCAGGAGCAGTGCAGGGAGGGAAAATGTTTCCGCCTCTGATGCTTCCTCTCAGAGGTTTGTGGCTTGCTCAGAGCAGCCCTCCCTCTCCCTCCCGTTTTCCTCTCCCTTCCCCTAGTGTAAAACCCCCTTGGGGTATTGTAGGGCTTCCTCCTCCAGCCCCAACTGCATTATTCTTATGTGCAAAAACTCTCCCGAACTCTACTTACCTTCCCTCTCTCCTCCAGCATTCTGAACTGCTGGAAGCTGCTTCCGTGATTGGCTGCATCTTGGCCAATCACAGACACGGCTGCAGGTCCGGCCCCCTACTTGCAGTTTCATGCAAGCAGAGGGCCGGGACATTACGCCGGAGGAAATAGGTAAGGTAAGTAAAGATGGGGGGAATTTCTGGACTTAATAATATAGCGGTTGGGGCTGGGGGAGGGAGACCTACAACATATAAAAAAGGGGTGAACATGCCCTTTAAAACGAGTCATCAACCACCTCTCTACGTGCTCCGCAGCCCAAGATATAAAGAAGTTACTGACCAGAAAGTTAATGGGTGGGAGGCTGACATGTGACATTCCTAAGGCTGCTCCTTCACCTCGCCACCGGCGAGCACAGCCTCAGACTTCAGGGACAGGAGACAGTAAGTCCCACCCCTCCCTGCTGTGTGAAGATCCCCACAGAGAAAGTAAGGGAATCTTCAGCCTTACTCTACCACTATGTGAAAACAGCATTTTCAGGCAGAGTTCTCACTCAGTTTTCTGTAGGGGGGGTCTGAGTGGCCTATGGCACCCGTGGGTGGGTGGGGCCACGGCACCAACAAGTGGGCAGGGCTAATGCACCCGTGAGTGGGTGGGGCCACCTGGGGCTGTAAGGGAAGGGGACATGGGGGGCCTGCAAATGGAGGGGCCATGGGGTCCATGAGTGGGAGGGACCAGGGGGGCTTGCAAGACAAGGGGGGCTGCAAGGGGAGGAGAAGACACAGGGCAGATTGACTGTCGTCCACTGACATGGATGGTTTCAGAGCAGGAAGTGCAGGGGACCTGGTGATGCTGCTGCCATATCACACACAAAAATGTAAATATCTTCAAATCTATGCAAAATAAACAATGAAAATAAATTGCAAAAATGTTCAGGAGAGCAATTCCTATCAATTTACCTAAAGTCCTATTTGGACCACAGTTTCCCTTTAATGTAGAAAAGCCATTCTCCAATACAGTTTCCAGAACTGTGAGCTATTAAAATGTTTTTAACATAGTGAGTCCATTTTAAAATGTATTAGCTTTATTACATTTTATTTTAGTCTCTGGAAATCCAAATTAGAGTGTATTTTTCATAAAACATGGAATTTTACTATGGAAATCTAAACTGTCACATGTCATTTAATGGTTTTATGATGTGTTGTTAAAAGAACATTGTTGACCAAAAAAAATAAAATCCAAGAAATCTTGGTACTCTGAATCACATTACTATTAAATCAGCATATAAACAATGTTGGTAACATTCTACAGAATGACTGATTTGAGTCCCACTAGCTGCTTTATTACCCAGGGCTTAATGTCCTTCAGAGGTGAGGAGTTGTAAATAGAGATGTTATTGAATATGATAGATATTGTAAATGTGGGGTTCCTAAGAATGTTTTTTAGGTGGAGAATGTGTCTTTTAAGTCTCTTTAAGTGTCTTTTAATAATGACCAAGCTCTTAAAACAGCAGTTCAACTACTAGAAAACAATTTATGTATTAACATGCATTTTATTGTGTTTTGTCTTTAGGTAATCTTTTCCATATTGATTTTGGTCATATTCTTGGCAACTACAAAAGTTTTCTGGGAATTAATAAGGAGAGAGTACCATTTGTGTTGACACCAGATTTCCTTTATGTAATGGGAACTTCTGGAAAGAAGACAAGTCAGTACTTTCATAAATTCCAGGTTTGTATTGAGTTTCTTTAAAGAAAGATCTTATGTCTATTATCCTGTTTTATTGCTGGAATATAGAATGGTTCAGAAAAGCCTTGTCATTCTTTCTTTATCTGTGTGTGATTTTATATATGAAGATGCCGCACTCCCAGAATGCCAGGCATGTGGGTGCAGGTATTCAGAGGGACATCATCCAAGCATCCTAAAACACAGAAATTTTGTAATACACCGCACTCCAAATTTCAAGATGCAAAATTTTAATTTGTAGCATGTTTCAGAGATGCCACCTTCCCATTTATCATGCCTGCAGTATCATGGCCATCTCATGAAAAAGTCATGAAAAGAAAGATGAGATCACACACAATACATATCATACTCAGTGGACCCACCCACTATTACATATTCATATTAATTATTCATTGTTTATATGAACAGGAAACGCCAATGCCCGACAAATATATACCAAATTTTATTTTCCTTATATATTGTTTTATTATATTTGTTTATATTTGTAATTTTATAAAATTATTGTTTATTATTAATGTAATTCTTATGCTATGTTCATTTTATCTGATGAGTTCATAAGAAAACATGGAGGTCATAGTCACAGTTAAGGACAAAGTAACACATATATGACATATTTCCTGTTGTAAAGTACCCCCGTAGAGGAAATAGTTCCCCATTGTTAGGGTGAATAAATTCTTAAGTTTTAACCACAGTATTACACAGTTTGCATGACCTACTTGGGAACATCCCCATAGGACCAAAAGAACTCTTTGTACCAAGATTAAATTGATAATGTAATGCCTTGTCAAGAATCTTGGGAGGGTATCCCCTCTCCTGAAATTAAGAATACATATGTTAATTGTTGTGACTTAAGTCCAGGATCAGATACAATTCTAGATACATGTTCAAGCTGGCTAATCTCTTGGTATTAGCAGGATGAAAGCTACTATATAACAGTAACTGTTTACGATCAGTGGGTTTCAAGTAGAATTCCATATGAAAACCCCTACCTCTGGTCACAATAACATCTAAAAAAAGTATTGTGTTCAGTATGATATTCTAAAGAGTATTTTGTGTTGGAATAGGTTTAGACAAATTTTGCCTGTGTTATCCTTTGCGGTTTGGCGTTCACACCCTCGTGTGTGAGGTGTTTTTCCATCTATCTCCACGTGTCTTGTGTCTCCTCCTTGGAATAAAAAATCTGTTAGACTTGGTATCCCTAATTCCCCTAGTATTTTCAAGGGTAAGTGTTTGTGGTCGTACCAATTATTAGAGGAGAAATGTGGTTGTGACCAATTATAAACCGTCTCCCTATCATAGTCAAAAAGGTCTCTAGTACATTTTTTCTTTTTAGCCTTCTTCCCCACCACTCGATATTCTTCCAACTTGGTCTCAAAATCTGATTTGACTATATCAGAATGCTCAGCAGCTAGCTTTAGATAGCTTAAAATTGATTTTAGACAAAATCAATAGACTTTAATAAGTGAGAAATTTTATATGTAAAGGCATATATCTTGGATGCATTTTTTAAGAATTTGAACATACTTTCAAATGTATGTTCAAACACGAGCTGTGTTACTTTGTCCTAACAAATTATACATTGGAGAAACTACACTTCTATCTATAAATAGCAGGATATCACAACACAAGTCCAGTATTTGGCTGAAAAAACCGTAACTGCCGTCCCTATACATTTTAATTCAGGACCAGAACAGTAAGTCATATCTTATTTTTTGGTCTTGGAGTCAACTTGCCCTTAAGAAAAGGTAAGTGTGGTGGATAAATAGGCTGGGGAATTTGGGAAACAAGACCAAAATTTATATGTGTTCATTTTACTATCATAGTAAGATAGTGATTGAGGTTGAATAAAGACATAGATACGTCCATCTTGTCCAAACTTTACACCTAACAGTTGTTTCAGAGGAAGACAAAAAAAAAAACAGCTAAAAATGGAGAAACAAAATTCCTTCCGACTCCAAATGGCAATCTGAAAGTATCCCTGGACCAACTACAGTATATAGAGATAATATATATATATATATATATATAAAAATTCCAGTAATTCTCAATATTATTTAGTCTTATAAACTTACTGTATCTAGCCCACTTTTAAAGCTATTTAAAGGGTATGTCCACCCTTTAATAAAACTTTTAGTATATTATAGTGTTTGCTTCCCCAGCCCCAACCGCTATAATGTTAATGCCAGAAAATGCCCCGATAGTTACTTACCTTGCCTCTCTCCTTCGCCGCACTGCCCGGCCCTCTGTTTGCACAGAACACGGCTGCCGGCAGTTCACAACGGCGAAGGAGAGAGGCAAGGTAAGTAACTATCGGGGGACTTTCTGGCAAACATTATAGCTGTTGGGGCTGGGGAAACAAACACTATATAATATACTAAAAGGGTTTGGAGCTAGAGGGAGGGATCGCAAAACGGGAGGGAGGGGAAGGCTACACTGCGCATGCCAAACTTCTCCCGGAGGGGAGGCAGTAGGCAGAGTCCTATATGGACTCTGCTATCCTCCTGGTGGCCACTTTTTTGGACTTTGGGGGGGGATTACAGGAAAACCATTTGGAGCAGGGATGTAAGGTAAGGATTTTATTACACTACACAGTGGGGCCAGTAGTGGGAGAAATTATAGTTTTTGGGGTGGACATGCCCTTTAATGATCTTGCCATTACCAGATCTGCTGGAAGACAGTTTCACCGTTCTCACTGTAAAGAAACCTTTCCTAACCAGAAGAAATTTTTTTTAGCCAACTTTAGTTTTGAAGTTACAGCTAAGTCTTTTATAAACAGATAAAAAAGAAGTGGCCCCAGTACAGAACCCTGAGGTAATCCACTTAGAACTTTAGCCCACATAGATGTAGCCCTATTGACCACCACTCTCTGTTTGCGATCCATCAACCAATTCTCTACCATATACAAATTTTTTTCTAGGCCAGCTGTCCTTAATTTATACATATGTCGTCTATGTGGCACAGTATCAAAAGCTTTAGCAAAATTAAAGTATATTACATTCACTGCTATGCCAGAATTTAAATTGTTAATCACTTCTTCATATAAACCAAGTAGATTTATCTGACACAATCTATCCCCATCCATGCTGACTACTACTAATTAGGGATGGACTCGAGCCCGAGTTCGAGCCGAACTTTATGAGTTCGAACGGACTCCGACTTCTCGAACTATCCCGGACCCGGATTTCTCGGACTTTCAATGTTTCCGGACTTTCGATCGTAAATTCGCTAATTATCAAATTTACGATAATTATCAAATTTATGGGCCGTTTACTAACTCTAAAATGTAGTATAGTGTAGTGTAGTGGTTAAAGGCACTGCCTTTGACATGGGAGACTAGGGTTTGTATCCTGGCTAGGTCTGCTATACAAAAGTTTGGATTATTATAATACCCTAGTAATATAATAACCATATAATAACCTAGTAATATAATATTGTTATTATATTACTAGGTTTTATTATATGGTTATTATATTACTAGGGTATTATAAAAATCCAAACATTTGTATAGCTGCACCTAGACAGGATTCGAACCCTAGTCTCCCATGTCAAAGGCGGTGCCTTTAACCACTACACTATCCAACCCTTCGTTGGCTAATCCTAGAAAGCACCGTTTGATAACAGGAAGGATCGTTCGTTCATTCGATAATCTTTGAATGTATCGTCGAATGTAGCCCGCCTGACTTTAGGAAGTGTTTTAACAAGTTTTGGATATAGTGACATTTCCCAGGTGCCACAACCATTTACAGTAAGTTAGCATTGTTAGTTTAGCTGTAAATCACTCTGATTTTTCGAACTATCACTACCCCATTGACTTGAATGGGTCCGAATTTGAACTTTCGAAATTTCTCTGAAGTTCGAAAGTTCGAAAACAGACCGAACTTTATATAGTTCGGCCATCTCTACTACTTATAAGATCAGTTCTGGAGACCAAGCCAACAAAGTTTCCTTCACCTTCCCTACCACTGATGTAGGCTTACAGGTCCATAGTTACTAGGCTGTGAAAGCCTGCTCTTTTTGAATATTGGCATTACATTGGCTGTTTTCCAATCCAATGGGACATCACCAGACAAAAGTGATTCTGAGAAGATGAGAAACCGTGGTTTAGCTAAAACTCAACTAAGCTACGTCTATCCGGTCCTGGGGCTTTATTGATATTAACTTTGTCTAATTATTTCCATTCCATATCCTCTGTCAACCAAAGTAAATATTCCTCATTTATACCCTTCATATTATTACAGTCTCTGCTATAAGGACTAGGATTTTCTATAGTGAATACCAGAGGTGGGGAAAAAAGGTTTAGCACTGTCACAGGGAAATAAGGCTAACCAGGCTACACAAGCTATTTTACAATTGCTTTATTATAACGCACCAGTACCAAGCACAACCTTATCCTTTCAAGCAAGCTCTGTCCTTGGGATCCAGTCTCTGGGATCTCTGGGCTCCACGACCTTGGCTCCAAACTGCTGGGCTGCTACTGGTTTCTCTTGGTCTGCTCTGCCTTCCTAGCTCCTGGACCCCTTGCTCTCAAGCTAAGTAACAGTGTAGTGTTTTACAGCTCTGAGCTGCTAGGCACTGCCTAAGCATATGTCCTAGCTCTGTTTCCCTTCTGCCAAGCCATGGTCTGCAGGCTAGCCTCCTGTATCCCTTGCTCTCAAGCTAAGTGTAAGGATAGAGTTAATCAGCTCCTAGCTACAGGATACTGCCTCAGCATGTATCCTAGCTCTTCCTTTGTCTATGTGCTCCCCCCCATGTGAACTACAGCTGCTCTTTTTATTACCACATTCCCTTTTAAGTGCAAATGACCAACCTTCAACCAGCAGCCAATCATCGGACTTACTGAACAGCAGACCAATCAGCAATTACTTTTCTCAATCCATCGGCCCAGACGTTGTGGCACCAGACTAATTCATTTACAACAGGCTTGTGAAGGTTCTCATTCATCCAGGTCATGGTATATCTGTTGTATTCAATTAGATCAATGGACTTGAAATGTAGTTCTTGAAGACGTTTCGCTAGTCATCGACTGGCTTCTCAATTCAGAATGACTTGTACAAGAATCTGTGGCAATTATGTACCCTGGAAAATCCCAATTAGCATATCACAGCCAGGTGTTAGGGGTTGTGATTAGATAGTGGCTAAGGGGTGTATAGGAACGCCCAGGAGTAAGGTGTTAAAACAGCATTGTACATGGCAGACAGTTGGTGTCGAACCCCCCCACCTCTATTTAGGCTTGGTTTCTTTATTTTCACATAAATGGCCTCCTTAACACCTCTCTTGAACCAGTCACGTTCCTTCGCCAGTATATTAACTTACAATCTTCAAAGGTATGTCCTTTATCCTTAAGATGTAGATACACGGCTGAGTCCTGACCCGAGGAATTGGCAAATCCCAAGAGTTTTACCCATTGAGCCATCTTGTGGACAAGGACTAACTGCATATTCCCAACAGTGTGCTTGATACAGTTTACATATATTGCTTACATTTTACATATACATTATTAACACAAGATATAATATTGGGAGAGGTGGTGCCTGGATGAAACAATGTTATATTATTTATTAATGACTGGGAACCACACTCTCCTTTAAATAGCATTAACTAACTCATTTTATTACAGACCCCTAGTGCTCCGTCTCAAGCACATGAACCTTTTTCGGTATCTTTCTGGAGTATACCACAGGGGGTCACTGTGTGATTCCTGAGTTGATACGTTGTAGTTTCCATGCTTTAAACCTTGTTGCAACAATTTCCTGTAGCTGTTGGTTAAAGATTCTCCATTTTGGATAAATGATTGTTACACTGGCTTGATAAAGGGCTTTGGTCCCAAAATGTTGCCTTTAAATGTGATTTTAGATTTTTTTTGCATAATCTATCTTGGATTTAAGACTATTGTCTGTGATGCTGCTGTACTATAGTATTTAGTATATATCTATAGTATAGATCTGTGTAACAAGGAAGGAAGACAGTTGCCTTATAAAGGGCATGTACATTGTAAAAGCAACTTTATCTAACTGGTTAGCTGTGGCTTTAAATATATAGGTGGTGGGTTGCTTTTGTGGTCCTACTACTCTTCCATACCCTACCTTTAGTGCTTGAATCTTGCCGGCTTCCAAATCTCCAAAATGTCTTTGGTCAGAGAATAGCATGGCCATTTGAAGCGCGTGCTGGACGTCAATGCGCGTGTGTCCCAGTGACATTGCCAGGAGTGTGTTCCCTGTGATGTCATCACACTACGCTGTCTTTGAGTGCTGTGCAAGGATGTCACAGGGGCGCATGTTCACGGCAATGTCACCGGGACACGCGGATTGATGTCATGCATGTGCTTCAAAGGCCGTGCTATTCTCTGACCAATGGCATGTTGGAGATTTGGAAATCTCATGGGGGCAGTGCTAAAAAACCTTATTAAATTAGGGGAGGCAACAAACCAAGTTTTGTTTTTTTCGATTAAAGTATGTATCTTACAGCTGTGACAGAGCATCATCTGCTGCATCACAAGTCCTGCTCCCAAACGTATTAATCATTTTTAAAGGGAATATCCAGCCAAAAAATTTCTCTTCTTTAAAATGTGCATTACCCCCCAAACCTCACTTTCACAGAGTTCTCAAACTTCAAAGATGCCCCAGAGTTTACTTACCTGACCCTGTCCCTCTCCGTCTAGGCGTCGTCCCCTGCTCCTGTTTCGAGCTTGTTGCAAGCAAAAACAGGTTGCGCCTGGTTGCGGCTGTCAGGCGATTGTGCGTGACCTCATGTTGCGCCCTAACCAACCGCCGCAACCAGGAAGTTGAGCGGCTGTCAGGAGCAGAAGCGGTGAGGGACCAGGTTGGGTAAGTAAGTTCTGGGGCATCTTTGGAGTGTGTGAACTCTGTGAAAGTGGGGTTTGGGGGGATAATACACATTTTAAAGAAGAGAATTTGTTTGGCTGGACTTGCCCTTTAAAGCTAGCTACAAGCCTGAAAATTAAAATAGGTAGAGAAATAGACAGAGAATGGTTGCAGGTCTTTAAATAGCACACCATGTGACAGTCACACACTTCCCTGTTTATCCTAACTGTTGGAGTCTAAATTTAAAAGCCTATAACTTAAGACTCAGAGAAGCTAGACATCATCCTAGGCTTGTTTGAAAGGTATGAGAGAGGACACTATTTTAAATAGAGAGATAATCAGCCATGATTGTTTTATCTGACACAGGTGAAGTAATCAGAAACAAGGCAGGTGAGATTCTTTAGCTAGAAGATTGCATACTTCTTATATATGTCCTGCAGGTCTGTACTAAATTTTTGTCTCTAGCTCAAAAACTGTGTGAGAAGAGTCCAAAATGGTTGGTATAACACAGAAGAAGAAATAGAACAACTATTTGACTTTTTCAAGCCAAATTTTAAAAAGTTAGGTTTTTTAAAAAAAGGATAAAACCCATGTAGTGTACTTTTTCATGCAGGATGTCATTTGACATGGGAGTTACTGGGCATGTTGTTGACTAGTGTTGTAGTCAAGGCTTTTAGATGTAGGGGTAGAACAAAAGAAAAGCACACCAATACCACCAATGAAGGTGGGATGCAAGACAGGAAAGAAAAAACATTGGCCTCCGATTTATTGTGGGGTTGTCAGAGAAATGAAAGACACCATATCCCTGTCTTCTTTTAACTCGACAACTGGTGCATCCAAAAGACCTAATACTGAAACACAAGATGATCAACATCCTATAAGCAGTGCAGTGTAGTTAATAGTGCACTGATTTGTATTTGGGGTGAGATTAACAGCACCAAAGTATGGCCCAGCACAGAAGGACAATTCCTTGGGTCAGAAATGAAATTTGTTTGCAGACTGTTATATCAACATATTGGACATAGAAAAAAACTGGTTTAAAATAGGTTTTTAATAACAGTTTGATAACACCTCATAGATACTATGCAATCAACACCTTGCATTCAGGAGGTCCCTGACACCTTACTGTTAAATGCTGATTGAGACACATTCTATGGTAATTATTGCCTACAGATTCTTGTACAAGTCACAATGTGATTAACAACTTGCATTCAAGGGGTCCCTAACACCTCACTGTTATAAGTGATTTGGGACATTCCAGGGAATTTATTGCTAACAGATTCTTGTACAAGTCATTCTGAATTTAGAAAGCCAGTTGGATGACTAGCGAAACGATCAATGCAAAAAGCAAGATACAGGGATTTTATATGAAAGCCCTTTGCATTTTGGTTAAAGTCACCCCTAACTTTCAGAGCAACATACAGCGGTATGGATATTATTTCTTCTATCTTTTGAAACTGGAGGGTGCAGGTTTTGAGCCATTTTAATTAAAATAGAAGTTCTGGCTGTAAGAACAATTATGTTAAGGGGGCAAAAGTCCAAACTGGATCAAAAAAAGGCATGCACAATGAATTTTATGTTGAAGTGTGAAGAGAAAGGGGCAGTTTGCAGGAAAAACCGTGACGTATTAAGAATTATTTGGTGTGATTACAGGAATAGTCAGTAATTGATTAACTTGAAATTGTGCAAAAGAAAAGCCTATTTTGTTTTTTGCTTTTGCAAATACCCCATTAAGAGATATGGGAATTCATCTAATTTTATTTTTTTTTAATCATCTAGGATATCTGTGTGAAAGCATATTTGGCTCTTCGACATCACACAAACCTCATGATTATCCTATTCTCTATGATGCTGATGACTGGAATGCCTCAGCTCACAAGTAAGGAGGATATTGAATACATTCGTGACTCTCTAACTGTTGGAAAAGATGAAGATAGTGCCAAAAAACATTTTCTTGACCAGATTGAAGTTTGCAGAGATAAAGGCTGGACTGTGCAGTTCAACTGGTTCCTTCATCTTGTGCTTGGCATTAAACAAGGAGTGGAAAAGCATTCTGCATGAGCGCTTTGCAAACCTACATGTAGAACTGTGAACATAGTTAGAAAGGAGTGCTGTGTAGAATTTGCTTATTTTTTTTACTTTGCCTCATGCACAATAAAGTGGAACTGTGGACTCAATGCAAGTGCCCTCAAGAGCACACCTTTAAAATCAATCCAGGTCATGCTTCTAGCTGCAATCTATGCTAACTTACAGCAACCTAAAGGGGTGGTGCTTCCTGCTTACACTGTGAGCTAGGACATCACCAACACTTTTGCTCTGCCCCCTCGCCACTGGCTGGAGCATGCCTAAGTCCATGCCTTTATTGTTTTAAAAGCTTGAAAAGTATTTTTTCTCTTTCCATTAGCAGAAAGCCCAGAAAATAAATACAAGCCTAAAACTAGGCTTGGGGGGCAGAGCTTATAATACAGCTGATTGTGTGTCTGTCATAGAAACAGACACACAGTTCAAACTAGAAAGTGAACATTTACATGCCTACAAATTTTGAGTTAGGTTGAGACATCATCTTGTATTGATGGCACTTGTATGGAGACCATAGTTCTCCTTTAAATTGTAGGAGAAATGTTCAGTTTTTTGGTATTGTATAATCCTTAAATAAACAGTGATTGGTTGTATTGGCTCTACAATATACAAAACATTAATTTATCTCTTATTTTATTCATTAATCTAGATATTGTTAATTTTTAAAAATATGCCATATTGCAGAGATTTCGAACATATTCCATTTTTTCCCATTTCCCCTGATAAATGATTTAAGTTGTTATTATTATTATTTTTTTAAATACCGTATATACTCGAGTATAAGTCGAGGTTTAAACTGAACCTCGACTTATACTCGGGTCAGTCACTCACTTGATGGAGGAATCCGGCTGCCGTATTCACTGATGGTCGCATCCACTGACGTCACTACTCGGCCCCGGGAAATGAGACCGGCGCCGAGTACCGACGTCAATGGATGCGAACATCAGTGCATGCGGCAGCCGGATTCCTCCATCACAGTGCATGCGGCAGCCGGATTCCTCCATCAAGTGAGTGATGACGGGGGCCCGGACTCTCCTTCAACTGTGACAGCACCCACAGCACCTGGAAAAAGGTAAGTCTGCATAAAAAAACTGTACTGTACTGTAGTGGAAGGGTGGGTACTGTAGTGGCAGGGAAATAGGGTTTTATTCCTGGGGGTGGGGGGGAGAGTAAGGGAGTAATTTGGGTCAGGGACAAGAAAAGGAAAGGTAAGGAAGTTAAGGCTGCATAAAAAGAACTGTACTGTAGTGGAAGGGTCATATTTTCTACCCTTGACTTATATTCGAGTCAACCAGTTTTTACTAATTTTTGAGGTAAAAATGGGTACCTCGACTTATACTCGGGTCGACTTATACTCGAGTATATACGTTGCTTTGTTCTAATTTTGTAACAGACCCAAGAAGCCACAGAATTTTTCTACCTGCTGGAAATACTTTTCTTTATTGTTTAAAATTAAAAATGTTTTTTGTGGATTCTCATAGTTTTCAAAGTAGTATTTGATGTAAAATATTATATTAGTTGAATAGACAATGTAACTTGATTGTTAATATATCTTTTTATTTCCTAATAATAAAAAAAGGTGCAAATATAATTACACTTGCTAAACCCAAGAAATATGCATGCAAATCAGTGCTGCCGAACCTGCTGGTACATTGACCTATTTTACTCACACATGACCATTACCATAAACCAATAGCAGTGTTGGTAAAATGCATTGATTGTTTCCATTGAGTTAACTTGCAATTCACCAGTATAAGCTACACCAGGTTTCTGAAGGGGAACTGTGGCCTTCATACAAGTGAAAGAAAACGAGGTGAGGGACGCACCCCAAAAACGGTTATTTGGTGACCAACATCAAAACGTTTCGGAGGGGAGCCTTCATACAAGTGCCCTCTCTTAAAAGGTAACTGTGGTCTTCAATTCTTCCAAACTAGTAAGGGTTATATAAAAAACCTTCCATCTTACCTTCAAAATAAAACCTAAATCACGTGTAGATAAAATTTGTGAGAAGTTTTTGCTGAAGAAGTTCAGCAATATTACTTCCTGATTGAACACTTCCTGTTTTTAGCCATGTGACCAGCTTGTAGTGATGTGACAAGCCTCTGCCTGTATTAATAGGCTCCTCTTCTCAACTGTCAATTTTTTCCCCCAGGTACTTCCTGATTTCCCCAGCATTAAGTCTTTACTGAGCATGCTTCTCCCCTGGGACGGAGGGGAGGGCAGAGGTAAGGTGATGTCCCTCAAGTTTCTGGAAGCAGGAAGTTTGAACATTCACCCCAATATCATTTCTCACAGGCTGAAGCCAGAGATGTGATTGTCGGCTCATTATAAAGGAAATACTGCAGGCTTTCATTTAATCCTAACTTGTTTGGAGACCAAAGTTGCCCTTTATAAAGTGAACATTCCTACCTTTAAAAGATCAACAAATATGCTATTAGCTGCAATATATCCAAATTTAAAGCAGTATAAGGATGGTGTTTCCTGAGTACACAGTGTAAAGCCCTAGTACCATTGCTCCCCGCCTCATTACTGGTTTGATCATGCCAAATTTAATCCTAACTGCTGAAACATATTATCATCAGCTGCATCATAAGGTCGCCCTCAAACTTTTTTGTTTTTAAAAGGTAGCAAGTTTGAAAAGAAAATGTTTCTCTTCCTAAGGTGTCCATAGGCAGAGGAAAGGACAGAGAAAGTCTGTATGTCTGTAACTAGCTTTATAAAAGATTTTTTTGGGGAGGTGGGGCTTCTTACACTTAGAGAGACAGTGCAGACCAGGAAGTGTAGCTTCACAAGCCTTGAAACATCAACCTAGGCTTGTTTAAAATGTATGGCAGATCCCTTTTAATGGTGTTGTATTGAGGGCACTTGTATGGATACCACAGTTACCCTTTAAATAATATTTCTTAAGCATCAAGTAAAATAAGCATATTTGTTCCTGGCCTTGATGATAATCCAACAATTTAAAAAAGGGATCATGTCCAAAACATTTCTTTGCTGCAAGCTGAGTTCACCTTTGCATACACTTATCTTGTTAAATACATGGTTATCAGTGAACCTTGACTGTGTGAAACACCAGTTTATAGGAGGACTCTTTTGGATCTGTAAATAATCCCTTAACTGTCCAAGGTATTGTACAAGAATGTTAAGCTATGCATACACAAGCAAATGTTTGTCCGATATGAACAAAAACTCTTAAAATCTAATCTGAAATCTGAACCAATCGAATTTCTCCACCTTGTGCCGACTATCTTCTGCATATTTCCCCTTGAATTGTGCAGGAAATGGGGACTTGAAGATAGGGTTGATGGAAAATTTTCCACCATTTTTTCGATAAACCGCTCTATATTGTTGAGCGGTTGATTGGAAATACAGATATTTTGGGTAATTCAATCAAATTTGCAGAATCACTAAAAATATTGAGGATATGTATGGTGCAAAATAATCATAAGGGGAGAAATGTCTGGTAGTGGTTAGTTTCCATGTTACTACAGCATCCCTTAAGTAAGGGCTATACATTTTATGAGGCTTTAACTATATATCACAAATGCACATCCAGAGAGACAATTGTGCTTCACACTGCAGACCAGAGGCCTACAGTATGTTGCACTAATGATGGCTCAATAAAGCTGAAACTAGTCTACAACTGTCTCTCTGGTTTAGAATTTAGCTCATGGAAATTCTGGAATGCAGTTAAACCTTTTAGATGATGAAGCCTTTTAGAGGGTAAAGCTATAATGGTAACCTAGAAACTACCCAGAAGTATTTTCTTCACTTATTTGCAAATGAGAAAGGGAAATGGCCCTGTCTTACTTCCTTAGTGACGTCACAATATTTTAATGATTTCATGCTGCAGAACAACTAATGTAATTGTGTTCACAGGTGTTAAGATTTTTTTCTTTGTATTAGAAATGTTTTGTTTACACAAAGTATGAATAATTATGGAAAAGATTTTTTCTTCTTTTTCTTCATAATTTAAAGAATATGCTTAAAAAAATAAAGATATCACCAAATGGTATTAGGTGTAATTAGAAAATTGTTGTCTAAATGTTTTCCTCACTTAATCTGTTTTAAATACTTTAAATTATTTGTCAATAATTACTAAAAAAATTAAAATAAAACTTTGCACTTTTTTACTTAATACGTTGCAAGTGTATTTTTAAACAAATTATTGTGGTATCGGGAATTTTTTTTACTCTTTTCTATATATCTTTAGATATCCAATCAAAACCACTTTTAAGCTGTCACTCTCAAGTTCTTGATTATCATAAACTTTTCTGCTATGTGCAAATTTGCTATAACTGGAAGGGTTGACAGTTGATATGAGTGAATTGCATGGTGGGAAATACCCACTCCCAGAGCTGGCTCAGTGATTACTCAGCATGTTTGCTTTTTACAGATAGTCAGGTCTGATAAAGGAGGTGTTGGTTAAGGGGGGGAGATATTGAGCCTTAGCAGAACAAGTTCTGGATTAAAGGCATGCAGCAACACGCACACCACAGAACAATTGCTAGTAACATGTATTCATTTATCAATTAAGATGAGGCAAAGTATTTGTTTTAGTATATATACCCTTAAACTATGCAGAATGTTTAGTATTTAATAAGATCTATGTAAATGATCGATAAATAACAGCATTTTAATTACAGGAAATGCATTTAATTTGTTTAATTTTCACCTTAGTTCACACTGGTTTAAAGGAGAACAGGTTTACTATCTCCTTTTTCCACCTACACATTACTTTTTCCATACGAAAAGTAATCATAGTTTCTTAGCCAATATGAATGGAAAAAAGAAAAATAAAAAAAAACTGTAACCTAATGGATTTTGTCTTTCTAAAAGTAGAGCTTTAGTCCACTTACCCTGCTTAGGAAAACTAATACACACATAATAGGTACATGTATCTTTTGCTAGGAACAGCATAGAAGCAATAAAGGCAGTCAAATTAGCTAAGTATTGAAACGATTGACATTAAAGGGAAACTATAGCGCATATAAAGTTTTTTTCAAAAACAGTTAAAATAAAAAGTACCTGAGGCGGGGAGGTAGGATTGGTACTTTATATCTCCCAATATCCTTTCTATGAAGAGCAGCAGGATGAAGAAAAGTGCTTCTGCCAGAATAGCCCAGGGCCATAACCTGGCAGATGAACACTGTATGTGCTGTAGCTTCTTAACAAAACAATATTGGGAGGTGGGAATAATCAATCCTATCTCTTTGCCCCAGGTGCTTTTTATTTTTAAAAAGTACATTTTTACAGTATAGTTGTCCTTTAAACTGCCTTGCTCAATATTGTGCAATTGAAATTGTGCACTAATGCAAATTAAAAGTTAACAGTCTAATTAAGCCCTGGATTTTAAAAAAGCCCATCCTCCCCTTCAGGATTATCTTCACTTCAAGAAGGAAAAATGGCAGGAGCGAGATGTTCACACAGGGAGAGAAAATCAAAGCCCCTCTTTCCTCATACAGACATGGAAATACATTCAACAGTTGTGTGTTTATCAGATGGCCAAGAAAGTCCTGCTATTTATTTGTATCAGAAGCATGATTGGCCCGTCATATGTAATAGTGAATGTGCCGCAATATGGAGTTTCAATATTGTTTAAAACTCATCTTGCCATAAACCAGATGCATGTCTTATCATATTACTGGTAGTTCATTGCATAATGAATCTGATAATAACTGCATACATGGCCCCGACCGATCCCCATAAGTGGTATGGAGATAGGTCACCCATGTGCCTACAAGTGTATCGGCTCTCTCTACTATAATTTCCCATTCTGAACGTATAACAGCGATGCAGATGTCAGTGGTTTGTTAACATCATTGGTTGTTTTCGGTTCCCACACCTTGCAGATACTCAAAACATTGGAGCAGTGTCAGGCATAACCAATGTGTGTGACCACTTTCACTGTAATAGTTTATGGAGGTTCATAGAATGTGGACTTTCAACAGTCATCATCCCTAAACCAATAAGACATCAGTGATGTGATTAGGGGGATTACTGCCTGCTCTGTGCTGTCCTACTTCTGGTGTTCAGTGTTTGGTACATGGATTGCTACATGGATTGTTACATTGTTAATTGAGCTGTAAGGGAGAAGCAGCATTTGTTTCAAAAATGTATCCAGTCTGCCTAGTGATTGACAGCAGCATAGAGATCGGTATCAACATTAACCCTGCAGCTACCTGAGGTGATTGATAGAACTAGGATAATATACAATACTGTATCTATTCCACTGTGATGGAGCTTAATAAGCAAGGAGATCCTGGTGGTGTTTGTATAGATTATTGTCAATGTTGCATTAAATGACTGTGAGGGCAGATAGTCACAGGGGCACTCTGAGCTAGTATACAGCTAGCATATATATACAAGTAGCAGTTTGGATCAGCACTCCATTCCAGTAGTAATATGCCCGGGTGCACTTCAAAGTGGACAATGTAGAGAAATGTTGCAAAGGCACTCACAGGTCTTATTAAAATGTAACTTTTATTCCAATACAGATAAAAACGCTATATCAACGTGTTTCGGCTAGCACATGAGCCGTCCTCAGGATATGACGCAATATTAGTGAGACAAGCTTATATACCCTTCTCCCTGGTGCCGCATATAGAGGAAATAAAAACAATAAAAACATATAAAACCAGAAATCCTATGTACAAGTAAATAATCGATTGGATGACACATACAATGTAAAAACACAGTATGGTCATAAAAAGCTGAGAAATCAGAAACTGAAAGGGATATATCTAACTGTAACAGCCTATAAGAAAGGGGAAACAAATCATATAAATAGTGAATAAATACCAGAAATCCCTGCTGGATGATACATATGTTACACAATATTTATAAGAAACAATGTATAGACAATTGCTCGTTAAGACCACCTGGCGTTAAGGTATTAAGTTGGTGAATCCAACGTGTCTCCTTCTGGAGAAGTAATTTGTCATGGTCAATGTTGGATTTGATCTCAAATTTGGTTAACCCATCGATCACCATACATTTTAAAGAGGACAATGGATGGCACATCTTTTTGAAGTGACGAGCAACTGACGAGTCCAAAAATTTGGATTCCGTTGCAACAGCATTAGAGGTGCTAAGAGCTGTTCGTATCGAGGAGCGATGATTTGCCATCCTCTCTTTGAACATCGTTTTAGTTTTACCAATATAGTATGATCCGCATGGACACACTATAAAATAAATGATATGCCTACTGTCACATGAAAATCTCTGCTTAATAGGTATTCTGCTGCCATTATGTGGATGGGCAAAATCTTTCCCCGTAAGCATAGAGCGGCAAGTGATACAGTTAGGACAACGATAGCATCCATGCTTTGGTCTGATGTTAGTCCAAGAGCTAGTGGCCGTCCCTATCTCATAAGAAATGTACTTCATATCAGTGTGTACCAAATAGCTGGCCAAATTTAGCCCCCTTCTGTATGTATGTCTCAAACGAGTATGCTGAAATGGAAGCTGTTTATCTTTAATGATGAGCTTCCAATGATCATTCATAATGGTTCTTATATCTTTACTATAGGGAGTGTAGGTGGTACAGAAATCAATAAGTGGTATCTGGTGCTGACCAGTGCCATTTGTATCCCCAGACATGCTAGTATTGTGGCATTTAGCCCTCTGCAATTCCCTGAGCAATAGGGATGGGGAATATCCTCTTGCAATAAATCTTTTGTAGCACCTAATAAAATTCAAGGAAATGTTTCGGTCTTGTTTCTTAGACCTTTCTCAAGCCACCTTGAGTATATATATATATATATATATATATATATATATATATACTAGCAAAAGTGTGCCCGTTGGTGGACAGTGGAAATTATGTGTGTATGTTTTGCTAGGTAATTATTTTTATTGAAAGCTCAGGATCATGCTCTCAGTGATACCAACACAAAGTGCGCAAACATGTAAGTGATTCGGGATATGTCTGCCTTTCTCTTATGCATATAGCTGTTAAGCTGTAGGGCCAGAGAGAGGCTACTTACATGTATTTAGCCGGTAGGTATTAGGATCCATTCTGAACTTGCTCTCCCTTTCCACTCCCAGCAAGTATCTAGGGGGAGGCTCAAATGGGATAAGTCTGAAAGTCTCCAGGCAATCCCATCACATAATATAATCAAACACACACATACTCTCCCATTTCTATTTGATGTGCCAGCTTTTCACATGTTTAAAAAATACAACTCCCAGCATTCCCTGGCTGCACAGAATGCTGGAAAATTTATTTTTCATACATCCTGGAATAAAGCCCTTTTACTGACTTACAGACATTAAAAGCCCATGCTTTAGTGATTCCTACCCGAGGATTTGAATATGCACGTTTGAAAACTACATCTCCCAGCATTTTCTGTTGGCAGCAAGTTTCTACTTTATGTCCATTGGCTAATGAATGTATTAAAACCCAATAAAGTGTAATGATATAGCGCATAGGTGTTGAACTTTTCACATGTTTAAAAACTACAACTCCCATCATTCCCTGGCTGCACAGAATGCTGGAAATTTCATTTTTCATACATCCTGGAATAAAGCCCTTTTACTGACTTACAGACATTAAAAGCCCACGTTTTAGCGATTCCTACCCAAGTGTTTGAATATGCACATGTTTAAAAACTACAACTCCCAGCATTCTCTGTTAGCAGTACGTTTCTTCTTTATGTCCACTTCCTGTCTAGCAAACAGAAACTGGATTGTCTCATTACTTTCTATGGAAAGGGGGGAGTAAATGTGAGAGTCTGAAGAATTTTCTAATTGGTCATGTTTTACAAACAGCACATACCGGGTGTAATACAGGAACTTCCTTACACTTCCTGTCTTGTCATGTACAATGCCTAAGAGAATTTTTTGATTTACTAACAATGGAAGATCAGAACCTTATTGGTTGTTAGTCAAATTCCACTTCCTTTTAGTGTCCTAATTTCACTTCCTTTTAGTGTCCCAATTCCACGTGCTTTTAGAGACCCTGTAGAAATCCTAGAGGTGTGGCTAATCCTACTATTTTGAGTTTTTCAAACTTCTCATTTGTTTTGTAATTCATTAGTAGGTAGTAGTACTATACGTTGTATAGTGTTATTTCTTATGGTGATTTTGATTAAATAGTCATAATTATACACATACATACAGTATAGTCCTTTCCTATGTGTAATACAATTTTATACCCCACCTAATTGGTTGCTCCTAAAAACTCAATGCAATCTCTGTAAAAATATAAATTTATTTATATAAGGGATTTTTTTTCTGGTCCCAACATGGCAGTGGTTACCATAGCAGGGGGTTAACCCTATGGCAACCACTGCCATGTTGTTGTCCAGGAAAAGAAAATTACGGTAAGTATTATAAATTTTCTATTATTTATATATGCGTGTCTGTGTGTAACAATGTGTAGCTGTGTGTACAAATGTGTGATTGTGTAGCTGTGTATGTATGTGTGGGGTAGTAATGTATATGTGGGTAGCAGAATATGTATATGTAAATGTGTAGTAGTGTATATATGGTCTGATATTATCGTCTCCTTCTACTGAAGTAAAGGGAGCCAATAACCGACAGCAGTAGTCTTGAAGTGTAAATGTTAAAGGTGGATTTCTCAGTATGGAAAGTAAAATCGGGGGTATTTATATAAATAAATACATTAACAAAAGTGACGTAAAGGTGATATCTATATTAGCTGTGATGATAGTAATGGCAACTAGAGTATATAACTAGCAGAGTACCCGGTGTTGCCCGGGTTTTCCCCAATGATCCAACCTGTACCTGCCGAAATTTAACTAACCAGCAACCCGCACCTGCCACCTGTCCTGACCCACACCTTTCTAAACCGAACCTGACCCATTCAAACTCACTGTGGTTTACCCGAACCTGAGACGCAAATGGGGTAAACCTTGGGTGACTGAGCCGCGGCAGGATTCTAGGCCAGATTTCATCCCCAATTACATACCTCCCAACATTTGGAAATTAAGAAGAGGGACAGGTGAGGAAAGGCGGTGTGGTGTAGGTGGCAGTGTGTAAGCGCGGAAAAATATGACCACACCCACTTTTCTAAGACCACACCATCTTTGTTTAGGTCACGCCAATATTAAAGAAGACTATTCCGATTTTGCATTGGGAATAGAGATGGGGAAAAAAATGTTTAAGACATTTGCTTTATCGCCATCCTGCGTAACTAACTTTCCCATTAATTAATGGTGCCACATTTTCAGTCCTCATCTTCTTTCTATTAATATACTTAAAAATAATTTTAGGCTTAATGATGCTTTGTTCAGCTATTCTAACTTCCATTATTAATTTTAGCTAGTAACACTCCTTGTTACAGTTTTTATAATCCCTAAAGGCCCTTTCTGTTCCCTCTGACTAAAAAGGTTTTAATGGCTTTTTCTTCCTTTCCATTTCCCTCTTTACATCAAAATTCAGCCACATGGGCTTGGATTTATTTTTTTTTACATTTATTTCCCAAGGGTATAAATTTAGATGTGAAATGGCTTAAAATCCCCTTAAACACAGTCCACTTCTGTTCAGTACCTTTACCTGATAATACATTATCCCAGTTGACATTCTGAAGAGCTGCTTTTAACCTGGGAAAATTTGCTTTCCTGAAATTAAATGTCTTTGTTAACCCAGAGCACTTTTTCTTTTGATAACATAGTCCAAACGACACTATGGTCACTATTTCTTAAGCCTCCAGTTACCTTTATATCTATAATAGCAAGCAAAGGAGGTAATCCTGCACACACCTTGTAGAGATTGTTGAAGATAGTTATTGCTGAGTGCAATGGCAGGCCATGGTTGATGGTCAAGTACATATAAGAACAAAGGCACCATGCACATCAGTCTTGAAGCCTATGTATGTGTAATGCTTCATACACAGGGTACACAACAGTGTGACGTTTCGGTACAGAGCTTGTACCTTCCTGTCTGAAGAAGGTACAAGCTCTGTACCGAAAAGTCACACTGTTGTGTACCCTGTGTATGAAGCATTAAAAATACATAGGCTCTCAAGACTGATGTGCATGGTGCCTTTGTTCTTATTTATATCTATAATACACTCCACGATATTAGATATTACCAGATCCAACAGAGCTCCTTTTCTAGTAGAAACTTCAACCACCTGTGAGAGAAAATGATCCTGCAGCAAATTCAGGAACTCATCGCCCTTTTTCTGTGTTGCATTGAAATCAATGCAACCTGCAGTTGGGAAGGTGACAACTGGGTTGCCAGATAATTTGTTCTATTAGGGGCACACTTAATAAATGTAATTAGTAGGGCTGCACTGATTCCATATTTGCTCAGGCTCAGTCTGTCACAAGCTCCACAAGATTAAGAGCTAGCATTAGATCTCCCTCCTTACTTTATGATGAAGATAGACTGGAAAATGAAATGAAAACTTTGAAGTTGGGAGAAAGACATAAGATCAGTGAAAAGAGTGTGTACATGGCCTTTAACAATGGGGCTTCAGTAGTTTATGGGGGGAAAGTGCAATTGTATTAAGTAAAATTAACCCCTTACAGTGCAGTTGTATTGCAGTGTGGCAGTGCCATGCCATTAACAGCTCTAATTAGCTTTCCTTAAATGGGAATTGTAGTCTTTATACAAGCATCCTTTATTAAAAACCTCTAAAATTACTCCAGGATCATGCTTCTACCTTCAGTCTATCCAAAGTTACAGTGATCTGTGACATGACCAGAATTTTGGAGTCTGCCCCAAGTTTAAGGTTAGAGCATGCCCACTGCTGGAACAGAGCATCATCAGCACAAACTTCTACATCATTGTTAAAGCTAGCCACAAGCCTGAAAACCTTTTCTTTTCCTAACATACCCAGTTAGAGGAAAGGATAGTGAATGGTTGCAGGTTTGTAAATAGCTTTAGAAAAGTTAAATTTTTGGAGGTGGGACACAGGACATCATATGATTGTCACAGAGACTCAAACAGAAAAGGAAAGAACAGAACCTGTAACTTTACAAGCCTATAACCTAAGATCCAGATAAGCAAGAGACATTATCCTAAGCCTCATTGAAAGGTATGAGATATAATAGAGGACTTGTATGAAAACCACAGTTCCCCTTTTAAGTAAAATGTGATTTATTACCTTGTGCTGCATATATACATTTCATGGCTGTCAGCACCCTGCAATAGGAAACTACAGATTTCCTTAGCTACCTTCTTTGAAATCTGCACAATACTGCTGCAAACTTTGATCCCCCCTGCTTCAATGAGTAGCTGCCTGACGAACACTTAGTACAAGAGACATTTCTTGGATTGGCCAGGTTACCTCTTAATTTTGACTCTGGGAGAACTACAAGGGAGAACTACAAGGGAGAGGAGGAGACTGAGTGTGATCCCATGACATTGTGACATCACATGTTCCTCTGCTCCTCATGATTGACAACTCTATCCTCTATCCCTATCGCAGCAACAACAGTACAAAATTAAAAATGTAAAGCATTGTGTGTGTGTATAAATATATATATCTATATATATATATATATATATAGATACATACACATAAGATGAATGGTGAGCACTCCTCTCACTCTAGCAACCAGCCAGGTGTGCACACCACAGCATATCCAAGATTTCAGACGAAGATAGCACTCACGGGACTTTTCAAATAACTTCAGAGAGATAATTTATTTAACATCAACTCGTTTCAACCCTGCTCTTGGGGAGTCATCAGGATGTTACATAACCAAGTAAGTTACCGCATTTTATTACCACCCACCTTGCAATACATTCCACCCACCACAGAGAAATCCCATAGTGCACCTAAAACAGAATAGTTATTTAAACGGCATGTCCATCCCTTTTTTATGATATATAATAGGTCTTCCTCCCCCAGCCCCAACCGCTATAATAGATTTTCCAGAAACTCCCCCGATTGTTACTTACCATCTGTTATAATCCTGGTCCTACCTTGGGTCGAGCGCGGGGGTGTGCCCTGGCGTTCACGCGCGGGCGCGCTCACCACGAGCAGGCCGAGCGGCCCTCTGTGCGTGCGTCCCTCGTGACGCAGGGACGCAGGCGTCGGGGTTCCCGGTCTTGCATTCCTGACTCAGGGCAGGTTCCTTCTGGTGCGCGCGCACCCTGGCGTGCACAGGGGGTATCCAACCCTAAATCTAACTTTTGCTGTAGCGTAGGGTACCCCAGCCCACCCCCAACCACCATGTTTGTTTCTTAAAAAAAGACCCCAGAAATAGACTTACCATGCTTTATTCCCTCAGCTCTCAGCTCCATTGAAACTCTGTTCCCGGAGAGTCAGACAATCACAGACGTGGCTGTCAGCTATGTAGAGAGCCGAGGGAGCAAAGCATGGTAAGTCTATTTCTCTGGATTTTTTTTTTAACAAACTAACATGGCAGTTGGTGGTGGGCTGTGGGTCCCAATACTAGCAAACCCCCACTACACTACAGAAAACTACAGAGGAGATGGATCCGGATGGAGAGAGGGAGGGGGGCTCCCTGTGCATGCCTGATTCTTCCAGGAGGACAAGGAATAGCAGCGACTGGATGACACACAGACAGCTCCTCTTCACTTTTTGGGACTTTGGACGTTTGGGAGTTTTGAACACTACACAGTGGGGCCAGAAGTGGGTTAAATTTTAGTTTTGGGGGTGGACATGCCCTTTAAAGATTTCAAGGCATATCTGTGGTATTCAGTCAAGCTCTGAATTATGGGCGAGAATCACATGTGCGACCAAACACCACATGGGAAAGAATGAGCCACATTGTTCAGCCACTATAAAAAAATTAATATTGGACGGTCTGTCTGAAGATTTTGTCATGTGTAACTACCCTAAAGCTTCATACATACCTTTAAATGCCTGTGGGTGCTTGGCCGGCCACCATTTCTTGATCCGCTAGGTACACACAAGCACAAATTTTGCATAGACCGGCCAATATTTCCAAAATTTTCATAGTGGGCAGCTGAGTATCGAATACGTCATTGAAAGGATTAAAGGGTATCTCCAACCCCAAAACTATGGATGAATGGCGGCTAACTGTTGGCTGAATTGTCTTTTGCTATGACAGATGCAATTTAGGCCCAGCCAAATGGTTGGCTGTGCAGAAATGGTTTGCTGTGTGTATCTAGCCTTAGGCTAGGTACACATGACAAGATATTTTGTTCCTGCAGACCATCTCAGCCCATAGTTTGCCATGATTGATTGTGCGGTCCATAGGAAACATGTCTAATCGTCCTTACATCTGACATCAGTCAGCGGCGGCTGAAAAATATCACATATATTTCGAGCCACACAACTGAAATATCTTCTTATGTGTACCTAGCCTCAGATCAACTGCACTTAAAGTTCATTAAAAGAATCTATTGGCAATAAATATATTGAAATTGTCTCAATCAGCATATAACCGCTGTTAAACAGTTAAAAAGTCCAAACTTTACTTAATATAAGTTAAAAAATTGCAGATGGTGTCTGGCAAACAACAAATATAAAAAATAGGGATTACCCTAACAGCAAGGGGCCAGCCCCCCCCATATAACCTCAAGGGGTCAGGGCCCAACAAATAACAGCAAACGGTCAGGGCCCCCCATATATCAACAAGGGGTCAGAGACCTCCATATAACAGAAAGGGTTCCAGAATCCCCATATAACAGCAAGGGGTCAGGGCTCCCATAACAGGAAAAGGTTAAGGACCCCTATATAACAGCAAGAGGTGAGTGACCCCATATAACAGCAATGGGTTAGGGACCTTCCTATAACAGCAAGAAACCTCTGCAGCTGTGCGGCAGGTATTTAACACATTACAGCAACAGAGGAGGTATCAACCGGCCGACAAGGGGTTGGGCTGTGTAAGTAAAGTTGGCCATACACATTGACAATACACAACACATTGCGTTGGCTTCTACAGGATTTGCTCGTATCGGCAAGGTGTGGGGGCTAAAAAACAACAGACAGTTGGGGTTCATTGGCAGAATTTTTTTTTCTTTAAAGGCTTGGTTCACACTAGATGCAGACATTGCACCAAAACACTGTGCTCATAGGAGTGAATTGTACCATTCACACCTATGAGCTGAAATGCAGTTTGCTGCTTCATCACATAGCGGTGTTATTGAAATAAATGGACAGCAATATGCAATAATGCAGGGGAACATTGCACAACATGGCAAGTGTGATGTTCCCCACAGCATTACAGGACCTTAGTGTCAATATAGCCTAAGCCAATTTGGTGTGACATTCTGAGTTATGTAAGCCGAGTTCCCTCAGCTTGGTTTAGATTTCTTTTGTGATCTCACAATCCAGGCTGAATCCATCTGTATGGATGCCCATTCTTTGTGTTGCCATTCTCGCATGGTGGGTCCCGTTGAGTAAATTCAGATATTATTTGTTTATTTGTTACAAACTTAAAATGTAGTAATAGTAACCACAATGACACCATCATACACTACTCTTACTTTTAACTGTGTCCAAGAAAAGGAATATAGGAAAATGTGTACCGTAAATACTTCTCAATTACTATGGTAAAAATTGCAAGTAAGCAGTTCATCAAATGCAAGAGTGTACCGCTGGCTATGCATAAAACAACTTTTTATTATAGCCAGCAAAATTCTCTCAATTGACCAAAATATATATTCTGCTTATAAAATAATTAGTCAACAAAACGATAATTCCAATTACTGGAGAAGAGGTAAATAGTAATCTGCTTGAGGGTTCCTAGTATTGTTGGCTTTCAATCCATTAAAAATTGTTTGTATTATTGTAAAATTAGACCGCACAGCTGAGCAATTTCTCTTACCCAAGCTCAGGAATTATCCTTGCCAACAGCTCCATTTTTATAAATCAGTCTTGGAAGAGCATATGAGCTGAACAGTCAAACAAGCAGCATGCTTGGCAACAGTTATTAATTACTCCTTTCCAAAATCAAAGATGCCAGCTGGCAAAATAGATCCTCACACGACAATCGGGGGATTCAATATCTCTATTATAAGTATAAAACCTACACAACCCGGTGTAATATCAGGTTAATGTGGGTTTTACACTTATTTTAGGGCACTGCACCAGTTCAAAAGGTTTTTTGCGATCCTGTTGCAATACCATGCAATACCAGATGTAATTGCTTATTGCATCACGTAAAGGTAAGAGGCACAACTTAGCAATATGAGATCTCCCTGAACGTGTTAATACAATGAATGAAACAATACATACTAGATTAAAGAAATAATCAGACATATTTAACATGTGCCAGCCAGTAACACTTATCCCCGTCTACTACAGTATGGCGCAAGTTTAATAAATGCACCTCATAATCTAACGGTTCTAACCACTGATCGCACACAATTTTCTCTATGTAACATATTGGTCTTCTTTGTTTAGCAATATATAAGAGTTAAGAACCATGTTTAACAGGTTCAGTGGTAATAAAGAATAGATATACTGTATGGATACATATTCTTTGTGTAGTAGACCACACTTATTTTGGGTAAATATTCCTGCAGTTAATATAGCAAAGTAAAAATTATTCAGCCTTGTTCTATTGGCATTGGGTACATATTTAAAAGAATTGCAGCCAATATTTCAGAGGATGACACCCTAAACATATTCTAGACCCTCCAATCTTAGCATTCCGCCAACCACCCAACCTCAGACAGAAACTGGTAAACAGAAAATTGACTTCGGATCTTAATGGTCTCACTCTAGGGACCCAAACATGCAATAAAAAGAAATGTAAACTATGGGGTACATTTATAAAGGTTCGTTAACTTTTCGCGGCCGTTTTTCCCGCCATTTATAAATGGACGGTAAACACCCGCAAAAAGTTAAGCATTAACTTTTCGCGGCTATGTGAACAGTTACCGGCGCTTCTATTTATAAAGCGGCTGTAACTGTTACGCACCGCTAATCTCGGCTGTATTACTTCGCCACCTTTAAGGTGGCTAAACCGGCCGAGATTCCCCCTAGATCGCGGCGGGTGGTCGCACCCGCGGGGGAGGCACGGCCACCTCGCCGCGGGTGGTCGCCGCATACGCCGCTCCACTGCAAGTCGCTCCTTCACTGAAAGCCGCTCTCTCCGATCGCGCGCCCTAAGATAGGAGGGAGAACAGCTGTTCAGTGAAGAAGCATTCAATAAGCATTCTCACATATAAAATATATATATTGTGTCTCACAAAAGTACACCCCTCACATTTTTGTTAATACTTTATAATTACTTTTCATGAGACAATACTTAAAGGGACTGTCCACCCCTCTTTTGAAAAATTAATATATGGTAGATTAGCCCCCAAAACCTAGAGATCGTTTAGGTCTAAAGCTGTAAATCGGCTCCGACACAGAGATATTATACTTACATGCTCCTCGCTCCACCACCGCTTCCGGGTTCTTCTCCCAGTCTCCACTGTGGCTGCTCTGTTCTTTTTATGTTCCCGAGCAGCCACAGTGGAGACTGCTCCGGGAATGGCAGTCAGTGATTGGCCGTGACGTCACAGTCATGGCCGACACTGACTGCCTTACCCGGAAGTGCAGAGCTGTTGCGGTGGAGCGAGGAGGAGCATGTAAGTATAATAGCTCCGTGTGGGAGCCGATTTACAGCTTTAGACTTAAACGATCTCTAGGTTTTGGGGGCTGATCTACCATATATTAATTTTTCAAAAGAGGGGTGGACAGTCCTTTTAAGATATGGCACTTTGATACAATGTAGTCAGTGTAAAGCTTGTATATAAGTGTAATTTTGCTGTAACAGTGAAATGTGTAGACCAGATTTGTAATTGCAGGCTTGTGTTATTTTTGCATCTTTTCATTTCTACACATGATTGACTATACTGGAACCTTTATTTTAAGTTATTTTTGCTCAGCAGATCACAGTGGTGTTCTGTCTGACAGCCACTGTATAGTGACATTGCATTCTGGCAGAGCATTGAAGTAAGATTATTTCCCAATAAGCACTACTTTCCCACTATTGAGAAACAGACAACAGCCTCCTATTGAGAAACATTGATCATGACCAGTTAAGACATAGACAGTGTAGAGTTAACAGCGAAATGGGAAGGGGACGATCATACAGAGGTAAGACTGTAGCAGGCAAAGAAAGGAGACAAGATAACATGTCTCCCAATTATTATACCCCAGAGACCAAGATGGCAGCACAGTCCTGGTAATACCCTTCCCCATTTTTTCTTTTGGTTGGAGTGACAAAGTCCTTTGAGGTCCCCCTACACTGGAAAGTAAAAAGTTGTTGTGGGGGCCTGGTCCATAAAGGAAGCTGTGGAGGTATAGGTGACTTGGTGAGTAAGTAACTAGAAAGAATTAGCACTTAATTAATGGACTTTTTTTTGAGTTCTTAATTTTTAGTGTTCAATATATTTTATTATTTTTTTTAAATCATAAAGGATAAACATACAATATTCTTAAGTAACTTTACGTTTAGTTATTAAGTTTGCAGACCTGAGGGAATGACCATTGTTACCATTTCCTTGAGATTCTTATACATTATATACTGTTGTCTATAGTGTATATTTGTTCATATTACAACCTCTTGTGATATGGTTCATTGGCTTATTCTTAGAGTCATTTGTGTAATGTTCAATGTTAAATAATTGTCAACATTTATAACAGGTAAAACAAAATTATATACGTTACAAGTATCCTATCTCATATTCATACTAGAATTTTCTTGACCTTGTTGGGTCTGTTGTATAATATTAATATTAGGATTAATATTCACTATGTATTAGTAATGTGATTTTACTGATTACTGTTTTAGTACACATATATAAGGTAAAACTCTAATTTTTCCCTTCTGACTTTTGTTAAATCAGTTATAATAACTTTTAACTTATATACAAAAACAGAAAAATTAAATTAAATTAAATATAACATTGGTTGACTTTTTCCCTTTTTTTTAATTTTTTTTATTTTAACTGTGTGTCAGTTGTTAAATAGATGTTTTGCATATTGGCTTGTGTACCATGAGTACCATGTCTTGTCAAACAGTATCCAATATGGATCTTTGTGGCTAACATTACATATTGGATCCATTTATTATTCTGATTAGATACTGTATCTACAAATTTGCCTAGAAAGGCAATTGTAGGATCTGGGTGGATTTTGTATAGTAAAATTTCTGATAAAAAGGTCAAATATTTGGGACCATAGTTGTTTGGCCACTGGACATTTCCACCATATATGAAAAAATTATCCCAATGCTCCACAGTTACAAAAGCATAATGGTGAAATTTGTGGGTAAATATGATTAAGGAGGGTTGGGACTCTGTAGGTTCTGTGGAGAACTTTTATAGCAGTTTCTCTAAGTGCAATATTTAGGCTTCCTTTGTTTATTACTTCATAGACTTGTTCCCAATCCCAGCCCTCTCTGATTTCAGGAATATCATTATACCATTCATTGATAAATTTGGGCAGAGTTTGAATGTCTGCATTATTAATCAATTTATAGATCTTAGATAATGTAGATCGGCAATTTGGATTATTTATACATAATAGTTCCATTTCGGATACCTCAGATTTTTTCTTAATATCATACCATTTATTAATGAAATGTGATATTTGCATATAATGAAATGGTATCAGAGGTGGGGTTTGGTGATCTTTACAGATGTCTGATAGTTGTTTAATACTTCGACCATGTATAAAGTGGTATATTCTATGATATCCTATTTTTCCCACCATAGGTAATGTTTATCGTCAAAGCCTGGGGTAAACATTGGGTTATACAGTATGCTGGATGCCCATGAGGATGAAGATTGTAGGTGGTGGGAGATACTCAATGCATCCCAAATTTTTAGAGTGGTTTTAGTAAATATGCTACATGACAGTGGGAGTTTACGTAGTTTCTTTGGGATCCATGGTAGTGTTAATAAATTATGTGGTCTTATTTATTGGTTTTCAATATCCATCCAGATAGGGTGGTTTGTTTCATCCTGCGATCTGACTAAATGTGTGAGCTGGGCTGCAGCATAGTAATGATAAAGGTGCGGGACTGATAGGCCTCCTCGGTTTTTCGGGAGATACATGATGGATTTTCTGATGCGAGGTTTGGAGTTTTTCCAAATAAATTTCATAATTAGTTGCTGTAGTGGTTGGAGAGATTGTGGTGTTATTGTGACTGGTAGACATCTGAAAAAATACATTAATTTAGGTAACAGGTTCATTTTTACTGCTGTGACACATCCCAACCAAGAAATATTCCATGTCATCCACGTTTGAAGGTTGTTCATAAGTCTGTTGTAAAGAGGGGGAAAGTTGGTGGTATAAATTGTGTCAGGGTTCGGGGTCAGTTTTATTCCTAAATAAGGGAGACCATGCTTTGATTCTTTGATATTGAAGTTAAGGTCTATAAGTTTTTTTTGATTTGAGGATATGTTCAGGTAGAGTATTTCTGATTTTTCTGGGTTTATCCGAAGGCCTGTGAGTGGGGTTAAGCTGTTTAAATGTTGATATAGATTAGGGAGTGAAGTAAGGGGTGATGTGATTGTTAATAAGAGATCATCTGCAAATAAGTTAACTTTCTGTTCTGTGGGGCCTATTGTGAGACCTCTTATATCAGGATGGGAGTTCTTAATTTTTAAGAACTATAGTGTGTCTAAAGTTTTTTTGTAAACAGTTAACATGAAAATTACTTGGGACAGGGATATAGGGTAATTCCTACCTCCCAATATTGTTTCTATGAGGAGCACCAGACCAAAGAAAAGCGATTCTGCCAATCTTCCTCCTGGCTTCAGTACTATGTTTAATACAGGACAAGTCCAGGACTAACCTGGCAAATGAAAACTGTACATGCTGTAGCTCTTTAACAAATAATATTGTGAGGTAGAAATAATTAATCCTATCTCCCTGCCCAGGTACTTTTCATTCTAAAAAGTTCATGTTTGAGTATAGTTATCTTTTATGGGGAACTGTGGTCTCTCCATACAAGTACCCTTTATTATAACGAGAATGCTCCAGGATCATGTGTCTAACTGCAGTGTATCCAAACTTATAGCAGTATAAAGGGTGGCTCTTCCAGCTTACACAGTGAGCTGTGACATTACCAGCAAGCCCCTGGCTTGAGCATGCCCACTTGTATCCTGCTGCTGGGAGTATCATCAACTGCATTATAAGCCCCGCTATTGAACTTCTTTAACGTATTAGTTAGCCATAAGCCTGAAAAGAAAATATTGATTGCAATACTCTAACTTCAGAAAGGATTACTTTTTTGGGGGTGGAGCTTATAACAGAATATAATGCATACTTGTCACACATACTTGTCACACAGACTGCAGAATAGGAAGTGAGACTTTACAAGCCTATATCTTTTGACTGACAAACAGCTAAAGACATCAGCTTGTTTAAGAATTATGAATTAAAAGTTTTCAATAGAGGCCATTTGTATGGAGAACACAGTTCCCACTTTTTTTGTTGTTGTTCCCAACATTTACAGACTGCAATATTAATATTTCTATTATGTATTTTGATTTAGTTTAATGGGAGCACTGTCTGTGTATTGTTGTCTGCAACTGATACCTTTCTCATTACATTTTAATATTTCCTATGAGGTAAATTCAGCTTAGCTGAGCTTTCGATGCACTTAGTGGAGAGGTTAGGTAGATTAGATGTTGCTCTGTAGACTGCATTTTACAAGCTTTGGTTCTTACCTTGATACTTTCCCATCCAGCCCATTCCTTTTGCAATTTCAAGTCGATTGCTAAAAAGAACGTGCTAGTCAAACCTCTAATCTAATCTAATATCTAAGTAGTTTATGGACACCTTAACTCAGTGTTAAGTATTACGATTTCAAGGGTGGGGTGGGGGGTGGTAGTTCTCTACTTGGACATGAAATATAATTTTGGGTTTAGAACATTTCACCACCTAACAAACATGCATTGAAATGGATAATGGATAATGGGCCTATGATTAAGGACCATTTGGGTCCAAAACGCGTAAGGCGTATGGTTTAACCGACATGTTAGTGGCATGTCCGTGTTTTTCTCTGGAATAAAGTATTCGATTTTAATTTGAACGGAGCTGTTGTCGGATGATTTTGTACAAGTGCACCAAGACCTTTTCTACACTTACCTGCAATGGATAATGGGTCCCTTACAGTGTAACATTAGAATATAAAGTTCCAGAGAAGTTCCTTGACCAGGGAACTCCGAGGTTTATACTTTAAAAAGTATATCGCCCCTAGATAGCATGCACTGGATGGCAATTGAACGTGTGAAAGGCAGTGATGTTCTCCAATCAGTGAACCAGGTACCTGAGGACTTTAGCCCCAAGGCACCTCAATGAACAGTTTTCTTTATCCTGTTTCATAGAATATAATGGTGATTTGTCTACCTAGCTCACCCTACATAAAATATGCATAACTCCATGCCTAGATTAGTGGATGAGGAATTTTTCATATATTTATGTGAAATTTTTGTTTTTTTTGGAAGATGCCTAGGTAAATGTATGGTAACAAGGTACATTTCTAGCCATCTTGGTGCCCTAGGCACACTCCCACACGTGCACCCCAAACATCCCTTCCACTACATGTGTAACACACAATCTGTTATATAAGTGTTGTGGTGTCCGTGTAAACTATTGTATGTGGGTAAGAACTCACAAGTGGTCAAAACAAGGATTTCCCAGCATAGGGCTACCATAAGACAAAGGGATGTAAAACATCCAGTAGAGAAACATTTTATAGAAGCAGTCCATCATGAATCCCAGTTGAGATATATGGTCCTAGAGATAGTGGCTAGACCTAAACGAGGTGGCAATAGGACATTGAGGCGTAAACAACGGGACACCAAATGGGTGCATGAATTGCAAACTTTGTCCCCAAAGGGCCTTAATAAGGATTATGATTTGTTTTTGTAATTAATTTATTTCATTTTAGTTTCCATTTGATGTTTGATGTATACATTGCTCCCATCATTGGGGCTCCAGTGATATTGGAAAGTGCTTGTAACTGTTTGACTTGAAAATGGAGACACGCTTTTCCGAAATGTTGTCACAGGGTTATTTTACAACTAGACATTAAGCCTGTTACATTAACGGGCGCGAGAAGCCGAGAGACCGTCCTCAGTGTCCCAAGGCCAGAGCCCCCCCTGTCCCAAAAGGCAGAGCCCCCCGCTCTGTGACAGATTTCCCCCCGTCTACCTTATCTGCTGTCGGTCTCCATGCTGCTGTATGTTTCCTGTGTTTCTCCCTCTAGTTGTGAGTCAATAGGAACTGCAGAGACAATCTTACCATCTCCCTCTAGTGGTGAGTCCATAAGAACTACAGTGGCACACACATACACACTGACTGACAGAACCCGAAGCAGCAGTTAGGATTTTATATATAGATAAAAGTGATTTTTGAAGAATTCAGCTTGTGCCGGAATAAAACAATGCTATATTTAAATTTGGGGTTAGACAGTTGTTTTCAAAATTATTCAACCCCCAATGCTGTAAAGGGTTTTAGGGAATTCAGTGTACATTTGTAATTGTGTTCAGAATGAAATCTTACAAGGACTTTTTAAAAAACCAAATGCAACTAAAATGACATTGTTTTTGTAATACAGTATTAAATGTTTTTTTTGTAATTTCTTCATTGACACAATTATTCAACCCCTTAAAGACTACCACTCTTAAGAACAGAGGTTCATTCAAGTGTTTTCGATCAGGTATTGAAAACACTTGTGGATGTCAACGAGCAGCAATCAAACATAATAAGCACCAATTAGGCAGATTTAAAATGAATGTGATACTTAGCTCCTTCTAGACATTTACTGGTGTGTTTACAAACATGAAACATGGTGAAGTCAAGAGAATGGTCCAGGAAGACAAGAGAAATGGTGATTTCTCTTCACAGGAAGGGCAATGGCTATAAGAAGATTGTAAAGATGTTAAACATATCAAGAGACACCATAGGAAGCATCATTCGCAAATTCAAGGCAAAGGGCACTGTTGAAACATTACCTGGTCGTGGCAGAAAGAAGATGCTGACTTCGACTGCTGTGCGCTACCTGAAGCACAAAGTGGAGAAAAGTCCCAGTGTGACTGCTGAGGAACTGAAAAAAGATTTGTCAGATGCGGTTACTGAAGTTTCAGCTTAGACAATAAGGCACACACTGCGTAATGAAGGCCTCCATGCCAGAACTCCCAGGCGCACCCCCTTGCTGTATTCAAAGAATAAGAAGAGTCGACTGCAGTGTGCCAAAAGTTATGTGGACAAACCACAAAAGTTTTGGGATAGTGTTCTGTGGACTGATGAAACAAAATTAGAACTGTTTGGGCCCAAGGATCAACGCTATGTTTGGAGGAGGAAGAACAAGGCCTATGATGAAAAGAACACCTTGCCTACTGTGAAGCATGGGGGGGGTCAATCATGCTTTGGGGCTGTTTTGCTTCTGCAGGTACAGGGAAGCTTCAGCGTGTGCAAGGTACCATGAATTCTCTTCAGTACCAGGAGATATTGAAAAAAAATGTGATGTAGTCCGTCACAAACCTGAAGCTTGGGAGACGTTGGACCTTTCAACAGGAAAATGATCCCAAGCATACCTCCAAGTCCACTAGAGCATGGTTGCAGATTAAAGGCTGGAACATTTTGGAGTGGCCATCGCAGTCACCAGACTTAAATCCGATTGAGAACCTCTGGTGGGACTTAAAGAAAGCAGTTGCAGCGTGCAAGCCTAAGAATGTGACTGAACTGGAGGCTTTTGCTCATGAAGAATGGGCTAAGATACCCGTAGATCGCTGCAAGACACTTGTGTCAAGCTATGCTTCATGTTTAAAAGCTGTTGTAACTGAAAAAGGATGTTGTACTAAGTACTAAGAATGAATGTCACTTGGGGGTTGAATAAAACGGATAATGATGTGAGCACAGAAAAGACATTTGTGGTTATTTCATTAAAATGTTATGTTAAATTTGTCTGACTTACAAGTGTCTCTTTGATTTAATTGTAAACAAGATGACTGAAATGATCAAAATCAATGTCCAACTGGCCAAAACACTCAATTTCAGTGGGGGTTGAATAATTTTGAACTCAACTGTACTGTGCACCCTGTGACTCCTTGGCACTGCAAAAAAAAGTTGGAGGTGTGCAACTCATTTTCTATAGGCAATAAGAGTGTACCTTATTAAAGGAAACATTGAAGGGTAGGAAGTGTGTGTTTTTATAGAAACCACATGGTGCAGAACTGTAGTGGGAGGATAGTGAAGTGAACCTGATCTTAGCACAGGTTAGCAATGCATTTCTCATGAGTGCACCTTATTAAAGGGAATGTTGAAGGGTAGGAAGAGTGTATTTTTTGATTCAGCTGTCTGTATAAAAACAACAAACTGTATTACAGAGCTAAGCTTAGAAATGCATTTCACTGCATTGCACAGAGCTGTGATTATCCTCCACCTACAGCACTACACCATGTTCAGTGTACGTATTAAAGGGATATGTTGGAGGGTATGACACTTGCAGCTCTGCACCACGTTGTTTATATAAATGTACATATTAATAGGAATTATTGGAGGGAATGCCAATAAAGGGTACTGTTAGAGGGAATGCAAACATGTTCTATAAAATTAATGCAGCAGAAGGGCTGCCTGTGGGAAGTTTTGCATAAACAAAATCACTCTTCCAACTAGGGTTCCCACCTTTGCCTTTAAGACCCAAACAGGCCTATGTATTAAAAATTTTTATCGTTAAAAATGGTGCAAATTTTGCCCCAACCAATCAGATGTTAGCATAAGAACTTTTATTTCATAGGCCTGATAATATCTACGCAACAAATGGTTGTTAGTGTTTTCTTTAGAAGCATGATGCAGGCTGATAGAGTTTGTAGTTAAAGTAACACTAAACAAGTAAAAAAGTATATGCCACACGTTTCTATTATTCACAGGGAGGTGAGAACGCTTATTCTCGCCTCCCTGTGAATAATATAATGCCAGGTGGACACAGCCGAACTTACCTTACCGGGCGCTCCACTTGCAGTTCCATCTGGACTGACAGCCGCGCTGTCCTGCTCTCCCGATCGCGCGCCTATATTTTGTATTGGTGCGCATGCGCCAAAGATAGGCACATAGCCGGGAGAGAGGGGCAACACGGCTGTCATTGCAGAAGGCTATCAGTGGAGCGCCCGGTATGTTCGGCTGTGTCCCCGTGGCGTTCTGTTATTCACAGAGAGGTGATAATAAGCGTTCTCACCTTCCTGTGAATAATGTAAAAGGATGGCATATACTTATTTTTACTTGTTTAGTGTTCCTTTAAAGCAATGGTACAACACAATGTAGATTTAATATGTGTTTGGGTCTTAAATTTACACTACTTCCAGGCTCCAACATTCCTCTTTATAATGCATTACAAGACCATGTTTATGTCAATATGCTGCACCTGCAGCTCTGAACTGTTTTGTATTTATAAGTGTCCCTTGTAAAGTGGTCAGTTCAATTCTACTGGGGTTGCCACCTTTCCCTTTAAGACTCAAACACTTAGGTCTAGCTCCTAATAGCATGTTTTGGATTGTGGTTTGCGATCCGATTGTGCTAGTGGGAGTGCAGGCATGTAATAGCCTATGGGACCAGCCCCTCTACATGCAATGCGTTTCCATGTGCTATTAAAGTGCATGTGATCACCATATTTGGTCTGTATTGCCTGCGCTCTGCTAGGGTCCAATTGTGGAAGCGCAAAACACCCATGCACGGAAGCGAGCACGATCACACATTATTCCAAACGTGCGTCCTCCCTTCCATTGCATTTAATACATGCTGTATGGCTAAACTGAAATCAATGCAGCTTGCATTACACTTCTAAGGGCTAGTCCACACAAGCGCGTTTTTCAGGCGATTGGGATTTTTCAATTGTATTAAAAACACAGCAACGCACCAAAATCTTGCGTTTTCAGGTATGTTGTGATTCGCACATGCATCTGCAATTTGGTAACGCACCCGTTTTTTGGGCAATCGCATGCGTTTTCATAATGAAAATGGACATATCTCAAGCGCAAACACATATTAATGGCGTGCGATTGTGTGTGCGATTCAGGTGCATTGCAGAGTGGCCTTGCCCAATGTACATTGCAGCAATACACACACTAATAAACACATAAAAACACACAGTCTTGAAGAAATGCTCACAAATATAAAGGGTTAACAAGTTGCTTCCTAAATACATATGAAAAGGGTTAACACCTTCCCCCACTCTGTTTTAGCAGGAAAACCAGCTAATAATATTCACTGCTATTATCTCTTACATACAGCTTAGCATAAGGGGAGTGGGAAACAAACACAAGATAGCTAGTTAGCATGTGCAGGAGTTTTATGTCCAGGACCACCAGGAAGAGGCAACACTAGAAGCCATCCGTGACATCAAAGATTGCCAGTACTCAGAAATGTTCTATAAATGATTTCTACACTAAGAGGCTGAATTCAGGGGTGAGAGACAAATGGTTTTACAAAGTGACAGTTATAGAGTCTGTGGAACTGCCTTTGTATTTTGGGTTTAGTTCTCCTTTAAATTGATTGGGTGGAGCTAAAGGTGTGGCTGGGTGGAGTTATGGTTGAGGCGGGTCAACTGTCAATTATAGGACATTGGAATATATGCAAGTTGCTGGCTCCTAACTTTTTTAAGCTGGCTCCTAATTATATGGATGATTTGTCCAGCCCTGATCTAAATTCTTACTCACATCTTCGTAGTTTGTAAAGGTTTTCATGAATCTGTGCTTATTACTACTTAAAGATTAATTCTTCAGACAAAGTCCATAACATGATATGTAATGTTAGTTACATAACAAAGTTTCCAGTATCTACTACACCACTGTTATATGCCACCATATCCACATGCCACCAAGGCACAAACAATAAATAGCATTAAAGTAAATGTTACCACTTGAGGAACTGGATGAAATAACTGTGTGTATGTACTGTGTCTAGCCGCACCCCTGATTTCAGTCACATTGCTCCCTTGCCTATTCTGTCCTGTAAAAGGATTGGAAAGAGGCTACTTGTGGGTGTGACCAACCATACCAACTGTAAAAAGTTCCTGCAGTATCCTAGGACTGAGCATGTTTAAAGAACATAATGGTCAGTGACCACACTGTGCGATACCGGAACACTGGGAAATAAGATACAAACCTCCTGTTAGAAAGTTACATTTCTCAACAACTATATTAAAATGAGAGGTGAGATACTGATTACTCTTTTTATATCAAGGAGATCTGCCTTTTAATTTAAATGTTGATCTGACGCTTTAGTGGTCCTTTAAAGGTCATGAACTTTTAGTTTTCAGATTTTGCCAACTGCATATGGAGGTGAATTCCATCCTCTTCACTAGCATTTGGTGGCTTATAACAGACACCAACAATTAACCTACCTTGCTTTCTGTGCACAGCTCCACACATATTGCCTTCTCATTTATACCCCCAGCTATTTCAGCTTTTTTATTTGGCTTGAACACTTGTTTGACATAAATACATACACCCCTTCTTCTTATTTACTCCATCATGTCTAAACATGGAGAAATATTCTAAATATACTGCCCAGTCATGCGACTCATTTAGCCATGTTTCTGCTACACACCCACACACATCTGCTTCCATCATACTTAAAAGCAATACTTTAGGCTTCTTGAATTTGTACACATACATTTTATATTATTTCATTTATTTATATATTATGTACAGACCTTCTCTATGCTACCACCCTTCTCCCCCCAGTATGTTAATAACCACCTGCCTTTTTTTTTAAATTCTTAATTTTTATTAAAGAAGTAGGACTTACATATATTCAACTTTTATCAAAAATAAAAAATGTTAAGGATGGGGGGGGGGGGGGAGAAATACCAGGGTGGAGTAGGGGTAGGGAGGGGAGGAGGGGTTTGATTCAGGTGTTAGTGCAATGTTTTGAAGATCTCATTATATAGAATAACAATGGAATAGAGTAAAGTAGTTTGATACTATATTAACATCTGTTTGTATAGGGGGGGTATCTTTGAAGCGGATCCATGGGGACCATATTTGTGAGAATTGTTTTTCACTGTTATGGAGTGTAGCTGTCAGTTCTTCCATCCTCATCAGGTGGTTAAGTTCTTGTATGCATGCCGAATTTGGGGGGGTTGTAGATGTTTTCCAGTATCTTGGAATGGTTGTTCGTCCTGCAATAATGAAGAAGCGGAGTAGGCCTTTTCGGGTATGTTCCATTGGTATAGGTAAAATGGTGAGTAGTGCAATTGGCAGATTGCATGGAATGTTGTCCATTGATATTTGATTGTAGGTTGATATGATGTTAGGGCAATATGTTTGTATTAGGGTACAGGAAAACCAGATATGAGTATGAGTGCCGGTATTAATTAGTTGTATTCAATTAGTTAATTGTATTCAATTAGTTCAACTGGCTTTCTCAATTCAGAATGACTTGTACAAGAATCTGTGGCAATTATGTACCCTGGAAAATTCCAATCAGCATATCACAGCCAGGTGTTAAGGGTGTGATTGCATGGCTAAGAGGTGTTATAGGAATGCCCAGGGTAAGGTGTCAAAACAGCATTGTACATGGCAGACAGTTGGCTTGGTTTCTTTATTTTCACATAAATGGCCTCCTTGACACCTCCTCTTGAACCAGTCACATTCCTTTGTCAATATGTTAAATGATATGTCCACCCCCACTACACTCTGTAGTGTATAAAAATCTGTAGTGTATAAAAATCCTTACCCAGCTCCAAATGGTTCTCCTGTAATGTCCCCACAAAGTTAAAAAAATTGACCACCAGGAGCCTGGCCACCAGTGAAATTGTTTCCGCCTCTGAGCTGTCCTCTCAGAGGTTCTTGGCTTGCTTAGAGCAGCCCTTCCATCCCTCCCCCCCACTCCCTCGTTTTCCTCTCCCTCCCCCTAGTGCAAATCCTCTTCTACATATATTAGGGATAGTTCCCCCAGCCCCAACAAAATATTTTATAAGAAAGTCCCCTGATGTTTACTTACCTTCCCTCTCTCCTCCGGCATTCGGAACTGCTGGCAGCCGCGTTTGTGATTGGCTGCCTCTCAGCCAATCACAGACGTGGCTGCCGGTCCGGCCCCCTGCTTGCAGTTCTGTGCAAGCAGAAGGCCGGGCATTGTGGCGGAGGAGAGAGGGAAGGTAAGCAACGAATGGGGGACTTTTTACAAATATAATATAGCGGTTGGGGCTGGGGGAACTAGCCCTACAACATATAAAAATGTTTTTTTAAAGGGGTGGACATGCCCTTTAACATTACAATCTTCAAAGGTATGTCCTGTATCCTTAAGATTGTAATGTTAACATAATGGCAAAGAAACGTGACTGGTTCAAGAGAGGTGTCAAGGAGGCCATTTATGTGAAAATAAAGAAACCAAGCCTAAATAGAGGTGGTGGTGGTGGGGGTGTTTCGACACCAACTGTCTGCCATGTATAATGCTGTTTTGAAACCTTACCTTGGGCATTCCTATAACACCTCTTAGCCACTATGCAATCATGCAATTAACACCTGGCTGTGATATGCTAATTGGGATTTCCAGGGTACATAATTGCCACAGATTCTTGTACAAGTCATTCTGAATTGAGAAAGCCAGTCGGATGACTAGCGAAACGTCTTCAAGAACTAAACTTCAAGTCCAGTTGACCTAATTCAATACAACAGATATACCATGACATTGATGAATGAGGACCTTTACAAGCATCTCTTGGGCATAGTTTGCAATGGACATTTTGTGGGTAGGTACAAAGCTTTGTGACCATTTGTCTGGGGTGAAAGTTGTTTGCAGTTATTGTTGCCATTTAAGAGCGTATGGAGGTAATATTGGTGAGGCTTTGGATTGAAGGAGTTTGTAGATCTTAGATATAGAATGTTGAGGAGGCGTGGGGGATAAGCAGAGGGTTTCAAAGGAGATAGATCGGGCTTCTGATTGTATCTTCCTGGGGAGGTTGTTGACAAAGTGTAAGAGTTGAGTATATTGAAATGGGAAGTAGGCCTCTTGTTGTTTATCGACAATGATTTCTGGCAATGGTTTTAGGCCTGTTGATGTTGTTATTTGATGTTATTTTGGGTTACCGTTGTTATTCCAGTGTAGGAAGATTTTGTTAAGCCCCGGTGGAAAGGCTGGATTGTATTCGATAGGGGTCATCAGTCCTGGAATTGTAGCGATGTTTAGATGTTCAGGGCATCTCCCCAACATCATTGGAGCAAAATAGTTGTTACTTAATGGTTTTGGTCTGCCTCGTGTCGTGAGCCAGGGAGTTGCTAAGTTTGAGGGGGATAGTGTGGCCACCAGTTCCACCCATGCCTTATTTTGTTCGTTATATTGCCAGTCAGTTATGTGAGATAGCATTGCTGCTTGGTGGTATTTTTTAAAGTCTGGTAGGTTGATACCTCCATTGTCTTTGCTTCAGGTCAGTATTGAATATTTGAGTCTATGTGGGCCTTTGCCCCATAAGAATTGGAGAATTTTTTTCCGGATTGTTTCGAAGAAGGATTTTGGTATAGATATGGATATTGTTTGAAACAAATATAGGAAACGAGGTAGAGCATCCATTTGGATAATGTTAGCTTTGCCAAACCATGTCTCCAGGTCGGAGGACAGTTTCTGAAGGCTTGGTATATAGTTAGTTGTATATAGGTCTGAAGGATTTCGTGTCAGTTGATTACCTAAGTGAGAGATGAGGGTTTCCATTTAAAGGGGAAGTTGGATTTGAGTAGGGTTGTTATGGGTTCTGGTAGTGTGATGTTGAGACATTCCGATTTTTGGATATTTATTTTGAAGTTCCGCAGGTGGTGATTTCCTGTAGGATATTATAAGTCTTGTATTTCCTTAATTAATGTTTTGGTGTAGTGGTTATGCTGTTTTTTCAATCTAGAGCCATGCTGCGTGAAAATGCCTCTTTTGAGGGCTTTCCACTTAATAGGTGGGGAGGTTGTGTCATTTTTATGGTCTTGTTTGAAATCATTTATTGCATTTTTGATCGCCTTTAGGCAGATGTCGTCTTCCAGTAATTTATTATTGAGTTTCAATGTCCATGCCTTTGTGAGATGGAATTGTCAAAGTGAGGTATATTGGGGCATGGTCTGATATGGTTATTGGGCCTATAGTAGTGTTATGTGTCCATGATAGAATAGGGTGAGAGATAAGAAATAGATTGATGCGGCTGTAGGAATTGTGAGGGTAAGAGTAGAATGAATAGTCTTGTTGAGGAGTTTAGTGCTCTCCATGCGTCAATTAAGTGTAGTGAGGTAAGGTAAGTTTACGTAAGGCTTTTTGTGATATGTGTGAGACGATGTGTTGGTTGGGTCTAGAACTAAGTTAAAGTCTCCTCCTAGTAGGATATATCCTTCGGCGAAGTTTTCTAATTTATTTAGGTAAGATAAAGCGGAGGATATTTGTCCTGTGTTGGGTAGGTATATTGTGGCTAAGGTGATTGTAAAGTTGTATATTGGTATTTTGATTGCTAAGAATCTGCCTTCTTTGTCGTGGATTGTATCTAATGTTTCATATGGAAGCCTTTTGTGTATTGAGATTGCTACCCCTTTGGTTTTTGCGATTGGGTTGTGGCTGTAGTGCCATTGTGTGTAGTGTCTATCTCTAATGCCTGGTGCTGTGTTTGTGTGTAAAATTTGGCTTCTTCGTTTAGGGATGTTAAGTACCTTGGCATTTAGCGAACAGATCTTTAGCCGTTGCTCCATCACAGTTTTAAACAATTATACCATAACTTGTGAAGGTTCTCATTCATCCAGGTCATGGTATATCTGTTGTATTCAATTAGATCAACCGGACTTGAAGTTTAGTTCTTGAAGACGTTTCGCTAGTCATCCGATCAGTCAGAATGACTTGTACAAGAATCTGTGGCACTTATGTACCCTGGAAAATCCCAATTAGCATATCACAGCCAGGTGTTAAGGGCGTGATTAGATAGTGGCTAAGAGGTGTTATAGGAACGCCCAGAGTAAGGTGTCAAAACAGCATTGTACATGGCAGACAGATGGTGTCGAACCCCCCCACCTCTATTTGGTACTTAACACCTCAGACTACCATAAGGTGACCATGCTCCTGGCCGATAACACATATGAGGCTTTAACAAGGGATCCCACCAGCCGGTACAAAAAAAGCGTCATAGACTTACTACAACAGCTGCAAAAGGATAAAGCCATTGATAGAGCAATGTATCATCGCCTCTACCCTGGTGAGGCACATCCATGCATATATGGACTCCCAAAGATACACAAGGAAGGGGCACCACTAAGACCTATAGTCAGCAGCATCAACTCTGTAACATACAAGGTGGCAAAATACCCAGCCAACATCTTAGGTCCATTGGTGGGAAGTTCTAAGCATCACATCCAGAACTCTCAGGATTTCACCAACAAGATTGAAGATATAGTACTCGCTGCAGAAGAAACTATGGTGTCCTATGATGTGATATCTCTCTTCACCTGTATACCCACCAAGGAGGCTGTTGTCATGGTGAGAAAACGGCTAGGCCAAGACAGCACTCTCACCAGCAGAACTGATCTCAACCCAGAACAGGTGTGTGCCTTACTGGACTTGTGCCTGAATACCACCTATTTCAAATACAGGGATAAGTTCTATAAGCAAAAACACGGATGTGCTATGGGATCTCCAGTTTCACCCATTGTAGCCAACCTTTACATGGAGGAGGTAGAAAAATTGGCGCTTAATACCTTTAAGGGCATAGCACCCAGCCACTGGTTCAGATATGTGGATGGGTTAAAATCCACCAGAAGGAAGTACAAGCTTTCACAGAACACATTAATTCGGTAGACCAAAACATCAAATTTACAAGGGAAGAGGTACAAAACAACAAACTGGCTTTCTTGGACTGCTTGGTAGAAGTCAGGGAGAATGGTAAACCGGAAGTAGAGGTTTACAGAAAACCAACACACACAGATCAGTATTTGATGTTTGACTCCCACCACCCTTTAGATCACAAGCTGGGGGTCATCAGAACCCTGCAACACAGAGCTGAGAACATCCCCACTAGCACAGAGGCGAAGGCCAAAGAAATGAAACATCTCAGAGGAGCCCTTAAAACTTGTGGATATCCAGACTGGGCCTTTGTCAAAAGAAGCAGAAGGAAAGAAAAGAACACGAATACCAACAGTGAAGGGGAAAAGCAAGACAGGAGAAAGAACATGGTCATCCCATATGTAGCAGGGGTCTCCGAGAAACTAAGAAGAGTTTTCAAAAAACACCGTATACCTGTCTGCTTTAAACCGAGCAACACGCTGAGGCAGCAATTGGTACATCCGAAAGACCCAATACCGAAACACAAGAAAAGCGACATCATATATGCAGTGCAGTGCAGTGAAGAATGCTCTGATTTGTATGTGGGGGAGACCAAACAACAACTGCATCAACGTATGGCCCAGCACAGAAGAGCCAATTCCTCGGGTCAGGACTCAGCCGTGTACCTGCATCTTAAGGATAAAGGACATACCTTTGAAGATTGTAATGTTAACATATTGGCAAAGGAACGTGACTAGTTCAAGAGAGGGGTTAAGGAGGCCATTTATGTGAAAATAAAGAAACCAAGCCTAAATAGAGGTGGGGGGGTTCGACACCATCTGTCTGCCATGTACAATGCTGTTTTGACACCTTACTCTGGGCGTTCCTATAACACCTCTTAGCCACTATCTAATCACGCCCTTAACACCTGGCTGTGATATGCTAATTGGGATTTTCCAGGGTACATAAGTGCCACAGATTCTTGTACAAGTCATTCTGAATTGAGAAAGCCAGTCGGATGACTAGCGAAACGTCTTCAAGAACTAAACTTCAAGTCCGGTTGATCTAATTGAATACAACAATTATACCATAAGAACATAATTATTGCATATAGTGAATCGAACTCCTAGGGAAGGGTATAGGAGGGAGAGGGTGGAAAATGGTGTGAAGGAGGGTAGTTGGGGGGGTAGAAAAGTTATAACATTTTTAAGTACCAAGACATATTTCTCAATATAGACCTTTAGTGTAAAGAGTAATATGATAGCCAATAACATATAAAAACAAGAGAACAAGACAAAGTTCTTGTTCATGCAATACATTACGGGACTTGTCGTCTCTGAGGGTTGTAGAGAGGCTGATCAGCGGTGGGGGTTTGAGGTCCGGATGAAGTATCATGTAGGACAATTATCTCCTGTTAGGTATAAGATTTCAGTTTTTTTTGGGTGACTGATTCTGGGAGCCCCCGGATTCTGATGTTGTTGCGTCTCCTATTTTCGATGTCGTCTAAATGGTTTAGATGGAAGAGGATGGTACTTTGTTGGGAGAGTACAGTAGATTGTATCTCCTGAAATGCAGAGTAATTTCCTTCTAGGCCGGATTTGAGTTCTGGTATGCGATTTCCCAGGTCACGTATGTCTGTGCGTACGTTAGCTACTTCCTCTTTAAAGGTGTTTTCCAGTAGGTAGTGAAATCTGCTTTAGTTGGTAAGTATCTAAGGTATTCCTTTATGCAGTCTGAGTCTGGGTGATCGTGCTTAGATTCACTGCCAGAGTCCTGTTCCTGCTGTGAGTGTAAAGGCTGGAGTGTGGACGCGCGCCATCTTGGGCCCGGTGTCTCTGGTTGGTTTGTGGAAAAAACTTTGGTATCGGGGTGTAAGACCGGAGCTTTGGAGGTAATCCTCTTGCCCATTCTGGATAGTGAGTGGTGTTTTAGGTGCTTGGGAAGCTGTGATATCGTGGGAGAATGACAGAGCTCGGCTCACATGCGTTCGTCCATGAGGCTCATGAAGCCACGCCCCCCCCTGCTTCTTTACTTAAAATGGCAAATCTGTTGGGCTGGACTAGCTGACAATTAAACAATACAAAGCCTGCTTGTCAAAGTTTGCTTGTGTGGCCTAAAATGCATTGATAATATCCAATATCTGCTATAAAATGTGTTGGGTTTTTTTGCACAATAAACAACCACATCACACAAATGGTATCACAATGTACCAATGTACACCAGGCCTTTCTTATAAAGGTATGGTATCGCACATTTACATTCCAGTCTTAAGCTGACTATAAACTACAAGCCTACCCCGAAGTTCCTGTGATGTTCCAACAACTGCTTGACCCTATTATTTTGCGATCAATATTATGATCACAAAACATAGGCAGATAAAACTGCTGCTTCATTCGACATTACAATTGATTCAACATTCGTCTCAGATTGAATGTAGAACTAGTCTAATATAAAGGTAGTGTTTGGCCAGCATAAACTCTACTTAAGGGTTTGTAAACATGGTAGATAAAAGTTAATCATGAAAGCATCAGTCCAACTATCTATCTATAGTCTAGCAAGGCCATGTATGGAGAGCCACTATTGTTTTCAGTTTTCCTAACTTATACAATGTAATGAGCCTATTGCAGCCTACCACACATCACAATTGCATCTTAAGAGTTAGAGTGAGTCTAATGCTAGCTTTTTGTTAAGTGTGATAAAGAATGTGCATAAAAAAACTGCCTGTGGTGTGCTTGGAAAATTGGTTGCACATTTGTATAGTCTTAATGTTGTGAAAACCTATGGTACATCACTGCAAAGATGTTAGTGTGCCTTTAATGCTTTCATACACAGCATAGGAAGAATGTTCGGGTCTGTGTGTTTCCCACAACCGCCTCCCCTATACTTAAGTACAGGGAGACGCCCATAGCCGAGGGAAATTTTTGCTCTTTTCTAAATGACCGGGAGGCTGATAGGAATGTTCGGAAAATGAGATACACACTGTGTGTATCAGTCCTAAATCCCTGTCCCAACTACTTTTCATTTTAACATAAAAAAAAAAAAAAAAACTTTAAACAATATTGGGCCTCCTAGGACTCTACAGAGATGCTAATTGGCTATAGCAAAGTATCACTTTCTTTTCGATGGAGACGGGAAAGGGACAAATTCCCCACTCTACTCCCCAACACGTTTTAGCAATCCAGCAGGACAGATTGCTAAATGTTAAAGGGAATGTCCAGCCTAAAATTAACTTAGGCTGGACATAAATAAGCATGTCTTATTGCCCCCCCCAAACCTCACTTTCGCAAGGTTCATTTCATTCAAAGATCCCCCAGAACTTACTTACCTGACCCGGTCCCTCGCCACTTCTACTCCGCGGCTGGTGCTGACAGCGGCTCCACTACCTGGTTGCGACCAGGAAGTGAAGTGGCTGTCAGCGCAGAAGTCCCCTGCTCCTGTTTTTGCTCGCAACGAGCTCAAAACAGGAGCAGGGGGCAGCGCCTAGACGGCGAGGGACCGGTCAAGTTCTGAGGGATCTTTGAAAGAAATGAACTTTACGAAAGTGAGGTTTGGGGGTGGGGGTAATAAGCATTTTAAAAGCAAGTTAATTTTAGGCTGGACTTGCCCTTTAAGGATTGTCAGCAGTGTCGGACTGCCCCACAGGTTAAGGGGGATCCGCCAGTGGGCCTTAAGCCCATTCACTCAAGAAAACAGATTAAACTGCTAACAATTAAATACAGAGCCCAAGGGACAGTAAGGAATGCATTTTAATAAAAAATAGGAGTAAGATAATGTCAATGAGTGATAATAGATATGCAATGTTAGGTGGGGGCCCTGGTCTCAGATTATCTGGTGGGCCCAATACTGTAAGTAGAAATGTTTGTTTATAGGCTGACAAACAAATACCTTCTGTGTCTTTATAGCCTATGAACTAGGTATTTGTTTTCTTGGTAAGTGTGAAGACTAACATAACCGTTTACAATCCGCACCATAGGTCGGAGGTTTTGCAATCGTGTTTTCTACCCAAACTACCGCTCACCAGTCTAGAGTCAATCCGCAAAGTAAATCCGCGCGTCGTACATATCATCACTCTCTCTTCTCTGCAGCCACTGCACACGCAATGCTTTAGATGGGTGGTTGCTATGGTTTTCGGGGATCTGTCACGTGAACTAGCTACCCTGAGGCTGACTAGCTGCGTTGTAGCGGCTGCGAGAGGGAGGCGGATGATCCCTTACGTTAGTATGTCGGTCTGTGCATTAGATCAGCGCCTTGTATAAACGCGGGGGCAGCAAGTAAAAAGGAATCACAAGTCTGTCACCGCTTATCGGCTAGACATGATCATTAGTGGGTGCTAGCAACCTCCGCCCGGGTCATGGTTTCTCGCGGGGCTGTCTGTGGGGAAACCCAGTCTCCTGCACGGAGAGGAAGTGCAGATGAATAGCATTGTTTCCCTTTATATCACCATTTTCCTTTATGCACCGTCCCCATTCCGTTACTCCACCTAACCGCCCTATTTACCGGTCCGCATCCCCTTCCTGTGCCCGGGCCATAGAGTTACCTCCCGGGGCTTGCAGTTATTTCTCCCTCGCTGGTGCGCTCCAGTCATAGATGTCCTGACCTGTGTGGAATCTGCTGGAATCGCACTAACCCCACATATCTCCCTCTCTCTGTACCGGCCATTTCTTCCACCTCTGCCCCCTAGGAATGAGTATAGAAATCCCGGAGGGGCTGACGGAGCTGCTGCAGAGCTTTACCGTGGAGGTGCTGAGGAAGCAGCCACAGGACTTGCTTGGATTCGCTTTGCAATATTTCACTCAACTTAAGGAAGCTCAGATCCAGGGCGCCCCCCTCAGCCATGGCATGGAATCGTCCTTTAGGATCAATAAAGAGGTCAACTTCATTGAGGAACCGATGCAGACTGATTCAGAGGACGAAGATGAGGAGGAATTTGTAGGTATGTTGCGGCTAGTGGTGATGCTTGGGAGTCGCACCGTGTCCATAACTTGGCTTAGAATTTCTGCCAGCCATGGGTGTTAGATATTGAAAGATGCATCATACGGGGTGAGCCCAGGGAAGGGTTGGTTTTACAATATGAGCCAACAGGGCAATTTCACAGGACTATAGGTCCCAGGCTCTCTCCTTGTGGCTATTAGCCAGTAAGCCAGTAGATGCACAAGCAAAATTCATGTGAGGGGCACACTTGAGTTTCAATCAAAGCTGTTTATTTAAATCACATAACGTTTCAGGGATCGCTATGTCCGCTTCATCAGGTGTAACACAATCCAAACCCCCTTATATAGACCAAATAGTGAGAGGCCCCTCCTTCCCCTACCCAGGGTGTGTGGTCAAATTCCCAAATCGTGAATAAAACGTGTTTTTAACTATACATCCAACTTTTCAATGAGTATACATAGTATCACAATGAGTTCAATATATAGATCAAAAGTGATCAAACAAGAGTCCATCAGAATATAAGTCCAGTGTATAAAACAATGGTAGTCCATATGAGTGATTCTTGGTTTCCCAGGACCCCAAGCCCCTTAGGGTACCCCCAAACCGAAGGTTTTAAATGGTGTAAGTTTGAAAGCGGCCCCCAATAGACCTTTCCCAGGCCCCGTAAATAAGCCACAAACAGCAGAAACATTTCAAGCAATTGTTATTTTGTATCAGTAGGAAAGGCACATGTATAAACTACTTTGTGAGCTCCATTACATTTCCTTCTATACACACACAGAACTACATGACATGATTTTTCAGTGACATTGCTCATATTTTAGTTGATCACTCATACCTGTAAAGTGATAGGCTCTGTGACAGTTATCCTAATACCCAGAAAACATATGTTTATCCATCTGGAGTACATTATTTTAATGACATTACTCTAATGAACTTTCAGTTCCAATCTTTGCCTATATTCAAGCCCATTTGCTGGGACACTGTTTATTGATACTGAGGCCTAGTATACCCAAAGATACCAGATCACAATGCTAGGTCAGTTCAAGCAGCAAAAGTAGTCCGAATACAAGCCAAGTCGTAACAGCAGATCAAAGCACACCACAAGCAAATTAGGAAGGCTAAACATTAAAACAGGCTAAGACAGTAAGCCAAAGAGAGCCTTAAAGGGTACCTCCACCCCAAATCGAAAATTTGCTGTAGTGTAGGGACCCCCTCGACTCAAAACGCTAGGGTTTGAACTTTAAAATTGTGCCAGAAATAGACTTGCCCACCTTCGTTCCCTTGACCTCTACTGCTTCTTGAATAGAAGAGCAGTAGGGTCTGGACCGACAGCCGCATCTGTGATTGGCTGAGACTTATAACCTTTAAATGGGATGCAATACTAATCAGAAACAACACAATCAAAAGTACTAACTTCAATCTGAACGGAAAGTAAACAGTAGTACACAAGGTCAGCACAGCTGGCAGGCATACCTATCAACACAGAACCAGCAAACAAACTCTGCAGCATGCTACTTTAGAGAAAGGGACGGTCTTGCATGCTCCTGCAGAGGAGTTTCCTTGAGCATGCTTGTGCACCCAGGGACGTCACAAAAAACAGAGAGTAGGCAATTTCTAATAATTACCTTCCCTTTTATTCCCTACCAAGCCTGAGGGAAGGGAGAGTTTGTACAGAGGTATAAAAGGCACCTTTCATTTTCTTTGGAACAGTGAAATGTCAGGATGCACAAGTAAACAATCTATGGCATATGAGTGTGTGATTACCTTTGATAATATAACTTTTAAAGGGACACTAAACACATTTTTATGTAATGTACTTTAAGTACATATAATCTGCAGCTATTATTCACAGAGTGGTGAAAATTATTATTCCCACCTCCCTTTGGATAATAGAACGCCCAGGTAACAATGCAACACTTACCTACTTGTGGCCCCTCGCAGCAGATGGCGCTGTGTCCTGACCAAATGCCTAAAAGATAGGCGTGCGATTGGGACAGCACGCCTGTCAGATGGGAAGGAGCTATGTGTGGAGCGCCGGTAGGTAAGTGTTGCAAATTCTTTTAAAACAACAACAATTTTTTTTAAAAAAAATTCTTCTTATGTCTTCTAAGTCTTACTCTAATGGTGGCCATAGACACTACAATCCAATCGTAAGTGGGATGGCAAAAAAAATCGACTGGCCCTATAATAAAAAAATTTTTATTGTACGATTGTCAATACTTGATCCAAGAATCATACAACCATGATTGTTGCATCTTTAGTCAATGTTTAGAAATGCAATGTTTGCAAACTCAAGTTGCCAGTCATTCTGTTCCATTGTGTGATTCCTGCAGTGTGCCCCACAACCCCACACATCAGAGACAATTTCTCATTCTTAATTATACAATATTTATACAACTTTATTAATTACACTTTTATAGATTACGCCTTACACCCTCCTGGGTGCAGTGCTCACAGATTACTTATAGTCAAAATACCCGCTATTCTTTCCTGGAGAGACCCAGGAGAAAAGCATAGATCTGTGCTTAGTACACCACCTCTATTATACAGATGACCTGAAACTTAAGTCATGCCTATTCAAAATTCTATTTATTATCCTATACCTGTGACTTGCATACACCTCCCAAAAAATTAATGAATAAAGTGCTATGTACATATACGTTATAAACATTAAAATGTCATCATATAATACAATACAAATATACTAATACCCATATCAAACTTTAAGATATAGAGAGAAGGAGAGAGCATGGATTCAGCAGGGAGTGAATTTGGCACTAGTCCTCCAGCTATTCACACATGCTGGTATATATATTATCTCTGTTCCAAACTTATTGCCCTCTTTAATCACAGTTCATCTGCTTTCAACCGGAAAAAACTTTAAGTTACTTAGATCCTCCAAATTGGTATATAGTAAACAGAGTCTCAGGTTTCACACCAGACAGTATACATTGTTTTGCAAAAGTATTCGCCCCCTTGAAGTTTTCCTCATTTTGTCACATTACTGTCACAAACATGAATCAATTTTATTGGAATTCCACGTTAAAGACCAATACAAAGTGGTGTACACGTGAGAAGTGGAATGAAAATCATACATGATTCCAAACATTTTTAACAAATCATTAACTTCAAAGTGGGGTGTGCGTAATTATTCAGCCCCCTGATTCAATACTTTGTAGAACCACCTTTTGCTGCAATTACAGCGGACAGTCTTTTAGGGTATGTCTCTACCAGATTTGCACATCTAGAGACTGAAATCCTTGCCTATTCTTCTTTGCAAAACAGCTCCAGCTCAGTCAGATTAGATGGACAGCGTTTGTGAACAGCATTTTTTAGATCTTGTCACAGATTCTCGATTGGATTTAGATCTGGACTTTAACTGGGCCATTCTAACACATGGATATGTTTTGTTTTAAACCATTCCGTTGTTGCCCTGGCTTTATGTTTAGGGTTGTTGTCCTGCTGGAAGGTGAACCTCCGCCCCAGTCTCAAGTCTTTTGCTAACTCCAAGAGGTTTTCTTCCAAGATTGCCCTGCATTTGGCTCCATCCATCTTCCCATCAACTCTGACCAGCTTCCCTGTCCATGCCGAAGAGAAGCACCCCCAGAGCATGATGTGTTAGTTTTTCGCCACACATTTTTTTTTGCATTTTGGCCAAAACGTTCCATTTTGGTCTCATCTGACCAGAGCACCATCTTCCACATGTTTGCTGTGTCCCCCACATGGCTTGTGGCAAACTGCAAACGGGACTTCTTATGCTATTCTGTTAACAATGGGTTTCTTCTTGCCACTCTTCCATAAAGGGCAGCTTTGTGCAGTGCAAGACTAATAGTTATCCTATGGACAGATTCCCCCACCTGAGCTGCGGATCTCTGCAGCTCGTCCAGAGTCACCATGGGTCTCTAGAATGCATTTCTGGTCCAGTACCAGCTTGGTTAGTCCGGGAGGCTCTTTTTAATTATCACTCATGATGGTAGTGCTACATTTATCACACTTCTTCCCTTGCACGTTTCACCTGGAAACACCATTCTTCATCAGGGCTCCTCCCCCTTCCTTAAGAAATCTTTTCCTATTTCATATGAGATAAATTATCAGTATTGCATTTATTTCTACTACAATATTATTTAAATCATTATTATATACATTCAACACTTAATCTATTTGTACATGGCCTATTCCCAAATGCATCCCTTTAATACCACCATTAACTCATTTCTTTATTTTACCTCATATTTACAGAAAACAGTCCAAAATATCCAAATTCATTCTTTATTGGAATTTTGGCCCTAATTTGAAAATCCATTCCAGTTCGTTTTGCAACATTTTTTTCTGAATATCTCCACTCTAATTCTGCTCAGGAACCCAAATATGCAAAAAGGTTTTGGGCCTCCATTGATTCTCTTATCAGTTCTATTGTGGGGTGTGCTGTGTACTCAGGAGTCTAAACCAGCCTGGGCTGGTTTAGACTCCTGTCCTTATACTCCTCTATGTCGGTGATCTCTTCCTCTCTCTGCCTGGTCCTCTCTGCCTGTAGGCAGTAAGGGTATTATGAGGGAATATAGTACTTATTGGACATGCAGGATTCTATGCTTGTTAGGGGACAGGCATAAAAAAGTAAGTTGACAGCTAGACACATTTCTCTCCAGAAAGGTGTATGGAACTTTCTCAACTTTCAAAAGCACTTTTGTTTGCTCACCTTTTTGAAGGATATTTATACTTTGCCTCATCTTAATCTATAATTAATCCATGTAAGTAGCAATTACTATGATGAGGCGTGTGTGTGTTGCTGCATGCCTTCAATACAAAACTTGTTTTGCTCAGGTTTAGTATGCCCCCTCCCTTTCCTCAGACCTGACTTTTTAAAATTGAGCATGCTCGGCAATCCCTATCATCACTGAGAGATGGAATTCCCCAACCGTCACCAATCCAGTTACAGTTGAACCCTTCCAGTAATAGCCAAATACAGTACTTGCACACAGCAGAAATTTTTTTAATAAGGTACTTAAAGGGCAACTAAAGCCACAGAACAACACCAAACCAGAAGGCAGAACACCTTGATATAAAACCAGTAATCGGTGTCTTAACACTCATTTTGATACGGGGCGCAGGAAAATTTACCTAAACAATATATGGTTTGTGCTTTACTTCACAGCATTCTAGTCACACCTAGATAAAGCAAGAAAGCATGTGACTGAGGTCAGGAGCTGTGGTCTGACACTGCACATACACTCAGATACTTTAAAAGACTTAAGCTAGGTACAACCTATACAATCCTTTTTCCTGACTGACCGTTCGAAGCTTACGACCGGTCGTCCTGTAGGAAGGACTGTCGGTTGCGGCAAAAGCAGCCATATCCGACAGGCGCGACCGATCGTGCGGTCCATAGAGGACCGCATGGTCTGTTGTGATTTTCCGACCTGTCCTATTGTTCGTTCGTCCGTTTTGGACGAACAGTCGGTGGTCAATCGAGGCCGCAAAAAAACGCCATACAATAATTAGTCCCGACCGACATTTCAGTATTTTAGGAGTAGCTAGTTCCCCCGCACACCAGCAGTGTATAATTGAAATCGCTGGGTGCTGCTCCAAAAACCATAGCCAATGGCAATAGTATCCAAACAAAACGTCTGAGGAAGGTGTCGCACGGACACTGAAACGTCACGTGTTTAATAAATGAATTTGAACATTTAAGACTGGAGTGCGCTCTGAATTGCTTTTGTTTGGATTTCAGTGTTTTAGTCGGTCGGGACTAATTATTGTATGGCGTTTTTTTGCGGCCTCGATTGACCAAATTATTGTATCGTGTGTACCTAGCTTAACATTTACTTTAATACATGGATACTCAAACTATGGCCCTCCAGTTGTTTGAAAACTACAACTCCCAGTTGTAGTTTTCTAACACCTGGAGGGCCATAGTTTGAGGATCCCTGCTTTAATACAATTTACTGAAGTGGTATTTTATAGCTTATTGGTGTTTTTAGGGGGGTTGTTGTCAGATTCTGGAGTGCAAAAAATTGTGTTTAGTTCTCCTTTAATTGACAGCTGAAGCATCTTATCTTAAAGGGTAAGTCCAGCCCCAAAATGAAAACTTACATACAGGTAAATCATCCCCCAAAACCCTAAACGGTAATAGTTTGAAATCTGAAATATAGAAGTCTAACCTGAAATCCTGCACAATGTCCTGTTGCCCCTGTTTCTGTTTCCTGGTTCTTCCAGTTAGTAACTGTCAGTTAAGGATTTGACAGTTGACATCACAGCCAATGATTGAATGTTAATCCCCTGTCTGTCTCTTCTGAGCATGCCCAGGCTCAGTAAAGGTTTCTAAATTGCTTCTATGCTTCCGGTTTCCATGAGGCATCCGGAAGCATAGAAGGCAAACAGTAATGAATTCATAGGACAAAGTAGGATATATCAACATATTTTAAAGAGGCCCTTCTTTCTAAAAGATGTTCTTATGAGGGTGGAGTTGTCCTTTAAGTTTAGTTTTCTAAAGAAATAGGGGACAGATCAACAAAATAATTGTACAGTGATAGTTGGGAAGAATTACCGTATATACTTGAGTATAAGTCGAATTTTTCAGGCTTTAAAATAAGCCTGAAAACCTAACCTCGACTTATACTCGGGTCAAGTCCTAATTTAGATCCAAATTCTGCAATTGCGGATAGTAACCAGTAGGTGGCGCTGTGTTAACCTGCATAGAAAGTTACTGACACTGATCTGACTTTACACTTCCTGCTTCCTGTAGTCTGGCTGCTGGACTCACTCAGCACTGTCACTGCTCATATGGATGCTGTAAATCTGATGGGTCTCCTCAGTTTGGGGCAAAAAACAGCTGTTAGTACAGTGCAAATGACAGTTTAAAACTACAACTCTCAGGTGACATTTTTAACTATTGGGGTCAGAGGGCCCTTTACCATATGGGGGTCAGAGGGCCCTTTACCATATGGGGGTCAGAGGGCCCTTTACTATATGGGGGTCAGAGTGCCCTTTACTATATGGGGGTCAGAGGGCCCTTTACTATATGGGGGTCAGAGGGCCCTTTACAATATGGGGTTCAGGAGAATTGTAAATGATGGTAAGCTTAATTAAAAGTTTACTGAACCTTGCTACTCCACATGTTTAGAAACTGAAACACCCAGCAACAAAGCATGCTGGGAGTTGTAGTTTCCAAACATCTGGAGTGCCAAGGAATTGGAGGTTACTGGTACTGGATTTGGCTATTACTGTATGGGATTCATGTATGGGAATTCTGCTGTCAATTTAAAGGGCAACTAAAGCCTAAAAACAACACAGAATCAGAAGGCAGAAGTCAATCAGTTTTTATAAATTTTTCAGGTAAAAATAGGTACCTCGACTTATACTCGGATCGACTTATACTCGAGTATATACGGTATACTTTCCAGTAATGGACAATTTAAAAAAAAAAAAAAACAACCATTTTTCCAGTGTACACCTTGACCTGGGAAAATTTCATACATGCGTGTTGATGATGATGTAATTTCCTTGCATCTATCGGTGTGCCACAGCCACTAAGCTATTGCGCAATGCATGCATCATTAAGTCAAACGTCATTTAAGTTGTCCATTGCAAGGCATCATTTCTCTTTCTCTTATAGATATGGTAATTACATAGTTACCTAAAAGAAAATTTTTTTAAATTAGCTAAAATAAATCTTTGCAGAAACATTAAAAATACAATATTTATATGTTATATAGAGTGTTATTTTTGGGTGCAGAGTATGTTCTCTATATAGATAACATATTTACCATATTGATGTTGTTGATGGTGCCACATCATGATTGCACAACTTTTGTTAAACTTTTTTGAAACTAGCAAACAGCTGTCAATGCAATTGTGCAAATGTTTAACCAGAATAGCAATTTTCAGAAAGATGCTATTGAATTGGTAAATATGAATGACATCCGCAATACCAAGCGATGGCTGTACACTACATTTAGACTTAGATCACTAGTAGTTTCCAACTCAAAGTGCCTGTCACATATGTGTTGGCACTACAACTCAACCTCAGACCAAACAGAGCTTTCTCAGCTCACCAGGTCAAAACCAGTTTGAAGTCTGCCGTTACTTACATAAACCAATTACCAGGTATATAAACTACTGTGAAAACCCACTTACGGTACTAACGGCTGTGGAAACTGATACCAGCCTTAAAGGATAAGAGCACTGTAAAAACAAGTGTAGTTTAATTTTAAGATGCAGCTTTAAAAAAATCTTTCTCCTCCAGGTCCCTCCTGAGCCTACCTGTGTGGCTGTAAATTTGCTGACATCTTGGATGGGAAGGTAAGGCTGGTGAGCTCCTACCCTCTGAGAGGGGGGCGGGGGGTTAAAGCTGCATCTTACAATTCAACTAAACTTGTTCTTACAGTGCACTTATCCTTTAATGGCTATACATCTGAAATAATACTAAATACAATTACTATAATATGTAGCGTCTCGGGACAGGATTCTTACTTAGTTCCATTAGAGCATTAGGAGAATCAGCTTAACGATATAAAAAATCTTTATTAAAAGAAAAAACAAAAATGGTGGAATAGTATTTATAAAAAAAAAAATTAACAAGCAGACATAAAAACAAGGTAAAATAAAGGGATAAAAGGTGAAAATACTTAAATGGACTGCGTTAAACTCCCAACAGTCTTATTCTTATTTAGCATTTGAAAGCTAACATCTGATTGGTTGGGGCAAAATTAGCACCATTTTAAACGATAAGAACTTTTATTGAATCACCCTGCAAGTCTTTAAAAGTATAAGTCCATTGATTCTCGAACATTCAAGGATTTTCGAATGTTTGGTAAAATTCGAATGGCGATTCCGAGAATCCCAGAAAGGCCAGGGATTCTCGAAATAAGCCGCTCGAGGATTGCCGAACGGTCGACAATTCCACAGCTGGACATTCGGGTGTTCCCGCAGCTCGAAACTGGGACCCACCTGGGTCCTTAGAATCATGACAAAATAGCATTTCCCAGTGCAGTGTAGATTTTTGCCCCTTTACTGTAGGTCACTTTACTGCACAGGTTTTGTGTGCCTTGGGAATGATTTGAGCTGTCTGAAATTTGATAACAATTGCATATTATAAAAAAAAAAATCACAATATAATTTCAATATATTGTAAACACACTACAAAGCTTATTATCAATTTAAATTACATTTTACACATTAAAGTTTACTGTAAACTGTATAAAATCCCAGTGTGCCATACAAGAAATTTGCATTTTTCTTGTATCACAATCTGCACTGCTTTAGGGGTCCAATCTAAGTAAATACATTCATAATTCTATATGTTCAAAATTTGTTTGAAATCTGTTATAGGAAGTAAACATTCATTGTGTAATTCATAAGATGTTTTCCTATGTATAATGTACATACTTTTGTACATTATTTTATAAATGCAGATAAAGAATCCTTGACTTATTTTGAGTATCACAAGATGTTATGCCATTCTGGTTATTGATTTGTTAGTATAAAACTGGTAGATAAGACATTCAGGAAGCAGTTACTGCTTCTGACTGTGGCTATCTGGTTCTTTAGGCTGTAATTTGCATCTGAAAGGTCACTCACTGTGTGAGGCATGTTTTTAATGAATCTCTGTAGCCTGGTATTGGAGGTTGCACAGGTGCCCAGTGGTAAAAGGCACTGTTAGAATTGATTACATCATTCGTAAGGCACAGTAAAAGAGCGAATATCAGGCTGACATTGGACATAATAATGTGGTGATGTTGTTTGGGGGGGCCTGTGTTTCTGTCTCATGGGAAAATGACTGCTAAATTTGGATCTTATGGTGTGCGGAAGGTCAATCAGTTTAATGGAGGTAAGAGGACAATGTGTTTTTTTTAATGCATGAGCCTGACATAAAAAGATGTTGATTGATTAATCCATTAGTACCATAGTTGCCTACAAATAGTTTTTAGTGTCCCTTACTTCAGCTACAATTTTATTTTAGCATTTTAGGAAATGCTTAAAAAAAATTATGATCTATTTAATTGCTTGTAAATGTTATTGTTGAGATGTATATCTCTATATCTGAAGTACAAGAATGCTGGGGTTTAAAGGATAACTATACTTTTACAAAAGAAAAGTACAGTACCAGTGGAAGGGAGGTAGGATTGATTATTCCTATCTGTTTTTTAAAAAAAATCTTTCCACACACTATAGATCTCCTTTAAATTACCAAAGAACAAAACTGTTGCCTATAATATAACTTATAAGATAAAATAGCTGTAAATGGGGTAACATCTATATAAAACAAAAAAATTAAATGCACCTACTTTGTGTTATTTCATTGGCTATGTAAGTGTAGTATTTTCTACTTTTGGAAAGGCACTGTTTAGCAGTTTGGATATAATTGCTAAGGATTTTAGCTTTTTCTAAAAATCTTTTAGAAATTCAAAATGTAAAGATTTAATAATAATTCACTGAATACCTAATTTGTTTTTTGTTCTAATATATTCTTAAATGTATCCACTTGGGTGGGACACACTCTGGATACATCTATACACTCTCTGGATACATCAGAATAATTTAAATTATACTTTTATATAGTCTGCCTTTGCATTTAGCCAAAATTAGCAGCAGAAAATTCTGATGTAGCTATGAAATTGTCACATATGACATTCCTCAATATATATAGGGCCAGCAACATGGGGAGTTGGTTTATGCATGGTAGGCTACCAAAAATGTAGGTAAGTACTGCTGATGGAACTCTGTGACATCAGCCCACCCTGCATAACATTTCACAACTGATTTCTCCTATATGCTTTTACTTAGTAACGGCTGGTACACACAGGTCAATCTACTGATCAATACTGATCTACTGGTCCATAATCTGGTGAAAATCGCTGTTAGCCTGACCATGTACATTATTTAAACACGCACCATTGGCCATGATTTGCTGACACAACCAACCATCTAGTCCGGTGATCCTCAAACTGCGGCTTTCCAGATGTTTGAAAACTACAACTCCCAGCATTCCTCAACTACAGAGAGAAGCATAGGAATGCTGGGAGTTGTAGTTTTCAAACATCTGGAGAGCCGCAGTTTGCCCATCAGTCTAGTCTGAATAATTTTGATAAAAAAACAGAAACAAGTCATCCCTGATCACTCCCAGGCTTTAGTGTTTAGTGAGCCTCATGTGCTGCCTTTGGCAAGGTACAAATTGGCTTTAGTACCAGATCTCTGCCCCTCATGCACACTTGTGTAAAACATAGAAATAGCATTGCAACCTTGGGGTTGTGTCGGAGCAACTGCTGGGAGGAAAGTGTTCAGCCATCCAGAGCACACAACTTTGATTATTAAGATTGTGTCTCCTAAGGTAAAATAGTGCTGCTATCTCCCAGTAAATTTTAGTTTTTTTTTAATTAATTAATTTTTTTTAATGGGAAAAAAGTAGTCCAGGTAAAGGGGAAATCTCGTCTCCATACAAGTGCTCTCATTACAAGGGCCATTGAAAAAATCTCCCTCATACCTTTCATAAAAGCCTAGTATTACTACTCTAAAGCTGCCCATACACATTCCACCTTGGTCACAAACTCACAATCCGAATCTGATGATTACAAATTTACTTTTGCGGAACGATTGTTCGTAGTCCACATAGACGGCAACAATGTTATCAGTTGCCTACACTGTAGCATTTGGAGCCGATAACGATCCTGTCAGACTGATAGGTTACTATACCGATGGAGGTAGTTCATTGGCATCCTAACCTATGCATACACATGCCCAATGTTCAGCAAATACTGTTGAACATGTGTATGTACATCTTAACTGTTGTAAATTTGAAATAATAGTTATAAAAATTTTCACTTCCTAGTTTGCACTGTCTCTGTGACAGACACATGATAAGCTGTGTCATTAGCCCCAACCTCCCAAAAATGTATAGCTTTTTTAAAGCTGGTTACAGGCCTGTAATGCTCTGTGCTTTCCTCTGCCTATGGAAAACTTAGGAAGAGAAAACATTTCCTTTTCAGTCTAGCTTAAAATTTTATTTTTTTGTGGGGGGGGGGGGGGGGGATTATAATGCAGCATCAGCAGTGGGCATGCTCAATCAGTGGTGAAAGCATGGAGCAATTGCTCTGGTGATATCACAGCTCACAGTGAAAGCAGAAGCACCACCCCTTGTATTGCTGTAAGTTTGGATAGATTGAAGCTAGAAGCATGATCCTGGAGTCCTTTTAAAGCTGTACACTTGTATGATACGAGACCACAGTTGGACCTTAAAACTGAAGTTACATTTCTGTAAATAATGTGTCCTAATACCTATTCGATATGATGTTTGGATTCGCAGATTCTTGTTTTCTAGGCACTAGTGTGCCTACAAAAACCTGCTCACTTTTAACCAATATGGCCTATTCAAATTCTGTTAATCTTCTTAGATTTTTTAGTGGAAATGAGCCCTTAGAAAATAGCAACTGTGAGTTTTCTTAGTTTCTTTGCTTTGTGCAATAGTAAATTTATTCTTTTAAATGTCAAATATATAGTGCCCAAACTAATTACCCTCTCCTAAAACTGTATTTTCCAGAGAGGTAGAAAAAAAGAGTACTCCTACATCCTATTTTACTGCCAGTTCTGGAGTGAGCTTTAAAAAATCCACTTGTGCAATTGCTGAAATCTCTCCTGCTCCTCCCCCTACCTCCAGTTTTGACTCTCTCTCTAATGTACGAACGTCACTAAGGCATTAGAGCTCCCCTTACTTATATGCAATAATGAACATAGACTTCTGGGTAATTTCCACAGCTACACATTCATAGAGAGAAAATTGGAGTGGACTGGCGGCAAGTGGGATAACTATCTGCAGACTTTTTGCCAGCTCACCGCTCTGCTTGGAAAGCAAACTGGAGGCAGGAGGTCATCTATAGTAGAAATTTTCTTTTTAAAATCCAAATCTAAATTTGCCAAGGAGGTAGGGGAGATTACTTCTACCTTCATTCTGCAATAACAGGAGTGAATGCTTCTAGCTCCATTTTGCAATAACAGACGAGCAGTGAGCTGTCGAAGGTGCCACTCATCCATTGCTGGCAGATTCATGGCTTGTTCCCAAAGCAGGCCTACCACCCTTTGTAACATAGTACACATATAATACTAAGCTCCTCTACTATTGTAGAACATGAGGTACTAGTATTATCTTACCTCCCTGCAAAATACACATTGTGAAAGGATTTTTTTTTACTATAGATAACCCGTTAATTTTTGCAGTATTTCAGATTTCCAGGGAGATGTAATATCGGAAACGAACATTACTTGACCACGCTCCGGTGATGCGGTAATCAATATGCGCTGGTACTCCATTGCGGGAGTGGGTCAGGTAAGCAGCGTACCTTTGCGATTTTTATAACGCCCCTATTTAAAGCATGCTTAATTTTGCACTACATAGTACTGCAAAATTTAACGCTGATGGTTTTAAATCAGGTGCTCAGTGCAGTTTCCAAGAATTAACGGAAACCGCACAAGCTCAGCAAAACCACTAGAAAACACACACTAACCCAATATTGCATTGGGTAGCATGGGTTTTTCATGGATTTAGTTTGGGGGTGCCAAACCTGGTCATGGTCTGACCAGGCCGTGGGTGTAGCACCGCTGCTGACACACTGGTTACGCCCACACCTCACCCATTGCAAAAATCTAGGTCTAGTCGCAGGTTGGGTATCCCTGATTTAGCTGATGGCTCCCGATTTTACATCTCCCTGTTATAACTTTTTGTAGAAAAGTTACAAAATTCTAAAATGTAAGTATCTTATTCTGTTATTTTTCCCCTAGCTCCAGTGGTAAACAGATTCTCAAGGCGAGCATCCGGTAAGGTCTTGTTTCCATATAATTACCAAGTTATAATCTAAAATTTTAATAGTATACTGGTTGTGTATAAAACCTGTTCTTTTTGTTTGGACAAATAAATAAAAGGGCACAATGCATTTTTCATACCATAGTTTTGAATGGTAACTGTGGTCCAAAAAGGACTTTAGGTAAATTAAAAATTTGAAATTTACTTTAATTTTTTTTTTTACATAGTTTTTAAGATATTTACATTTTTATTTGTGATATGGAAGCAGTATCACCAGATCCCTTACACTTCCTGCTCTGAAAGCATGTGACAGTCCCTCCCTGTGTGGGAGGCATTTACACACCTTACACACTCCCTGCTGTGGGCTGTGTTGTTATTACCACCTCCCCTTCAGTTCTCCTTTAATCATAGAAACTCTGTCTCTTCCTGGTTTCTTCTGCTTTCTCATGCACAGAGCATGTGCTAATCACAGATTAGAAGTAGGAACTAGTATTTGTGACCGCAGATTCAGAACCTCCGACCTCTGATTCGGTATTTCTTCATATCTTGGGCTGTGCAACACATAGAGAGGTGGTTAATGGCTCATTTTAAAGGTAGGAACAAGGTAGGAAAATCAACTTGTTTGGCAACCACCATTCCCCTTTAAAAAAAACAAAACACAGTTGGGGAGATGTAATACTTACCTTCCGTTCTCCTATTCCTTCCAGGTTCTCCCGATGCAGTAATCATTAAGTGTGAGTTACTGCATCACGGTGGTAATGTGTTTATTTTAAAGATGTTAATTTTTGGAAAGCATGGGTTTAACTCCATTTTACCCCATACCATGGGATATTCCATCTCCCTGAGTGTGTCTACCTGAAGCACCACAAAATGTTCCAGTTACCAAAGTGGGCAGACGTTCTATTGAAATTACAAATTACAAAAACAACCTGATGGAACAAGTCATTTACCTGCTACTCTACTAATAAGATTTTAAGTATAAACATAAATGTATCGACAATTTCAGGTTCAATAATACTTTACATTCACATTTACAAAAAAACATACTTTTTTTTTCTTGACCTTCAACACAGCAGTGTACAAATATTATGACTTGTTATTTGTATTTTAAAACTAGTCTGAAAACTGAATTTCCTCCAAGTGAAACATGTTTTGTTACTCAGACCATCTGCACATTTTTTCTTTGTTCCAGAAAACGAATTCTGCTGTAAAAATGACTTGCAATACATTTCCATACGCCCTCCTATTTGTTAAAAAATTTACTGTATTTACTAATATAAAAGTTTCACCTATTTTATGTTTCCTATTCCTTTTATATTTCCTAATATAACCTTTGCTTTACCAATGTTTCATTATATTGTAATCTGACCTCAGAGTACTCGGTATACTTGTACATTAATGACATATACTTGTACATTAATGACATTATCTACCTTATGCAGAACAGGATATTACTGTATCATATTTGTCTGAAATAATGTATGGTAAATTGTTTAATGTACAATTGTTATAGGCATTTTTTTCGAATTAGAACCAAATCCTCTTCGTACATTCTCATATGAACACAACAACTGGTGTTCTTGAATTCTGTATTCTTAGCAAATGCTGCCCATGTTTTTTTTCTTTTTTTTTTTTTAATCAGCCATGTGTCCAGTTATATTACCTTTGCAGATATAAATCTAAAGTGTAAAGTTAGTGACTGCTGCAAGAGGTGATGGTTTGCAGGAATTGGAAGACTATCAGCCTTATTTAATAAGTAATACAATATTTTTTTCATGTTGTTAATTTGCAGCAACCTTCAGATGATACCTTTTTTATTGATCTACAGTTAGAAAATATTTGATAACATGTGATTGGTTACTGCAAATTCACTGCACAGATTGTTTGGCCTCTTATTAAATAAGCCCCTTTGGTGAGTCAAGAAAGAGTTAATTTTTTCTGTAGGGGGATAAAAAGTGCTTTAAAGGAATAGTTCACTAGAAAAGTGAACTATTCCTTTAATACATTGATTGAAGACCGGGTGGTTAAGGTCTTACCTCCTGTTCTCCAGTCAATTACTGTACAGGCAGGAACGAAGGAGAAAGAATCTTACCTTTCACGCAATCCGCTGCGGCCACATTGAAATTCCGCTTCCTGGTTCAGATCGACTATAGCGCACATTATCATGCATGCACGCTATAGTTGAACAGAACCAGAAAGCGGCCAGGACCTGTCAGTGTGGCCTCGGTGAATTGCACGAAATGTAATTTTCTTTCTCCTTTGATCCTGGCTCCACAGAAATTGATTGAAGTATGGGAGGTAAGGCATAGCTCTTTAACCTCCCGGTCCTCATTCAATGCATTAAAGGACAAGTGACACCTTGTTATACTGGTTTGCTGAATGTTAAGCTCCACCCCTATGAGATTTCCTCTGCTTTCCCCTGCTTGAGCCTCAAATAGTAATGCCTGTGAGTTACCTGCATGTGCACACAACTCACAGGCATTCTCGTTTGAGGCTCAAACAGGGGAAAGCAAAGGAAATCTCAGAGGGGCGGAGCGTAACATTCAGCAAACCAGTAACAAGATGTCAGCAACTTTCAAGGCACAAAGGTAGGCTCTGGAGGGGCATAGGTAAAAAATAAATATGGCAACAGTATTTTTAAAGCTGCAGCTTCCAAATGACCATAACTTGATTTTACAGTGCACTTATCCTTTAAAGGAATAGTTCACTTTTCCAGTGAACTATTCCTTTAAAGGTTTTGATGAAAGGTACTTGAATTTTTGCAATACAATTGTAGCAATAATAGTATTCCTTATCTATAATCATTATACTGGTTGTTTAACCCTTTCACTGCCAGGAGATTTTCATTTTTTTTGCGTTAACTGCCAGAAGAATTTTCAGGATTTGCACCTTAATCGCTTTAGACTAATTTTCAGTAGGAAACCTTGCAGTAAATCAGGAATATTATCATTGTTTTTTCAGCACAAAGTGTACTTTAACATGGTAACAGAATTTTGTAACTTTTCTGGAAATTTTACTGGAATTATGGGTAAAATTGTAAAAAAACGAAAAATTTGCAAATTTTCATGTTTTTTCCATTTTTACTTATAGTTATCTTAAGTTTACACACAAAAATCTTACCGTTTCTAAAAGCTCTGATACTCCCGAGTACAACGATACCAGATATATGTAGGTACCTGACTTTTCCTGTACAGGAGACCCCCCCAAACTAAAACTGCACCTTCTAGAATATTACACCAAATTAAAATGTATAACCACTACTGACAGTTAACATAGAATATCTACCAAATTATCTAAAATATCCCCACAAGTGAGATATTTTGAAACTACACACTCGCAGGATTAAACAGTGAGGTAAGTTTCGATCAAAACGCAGAACCCGGGCGCAGCTCTTCGTCAAATTGTAAGTTACTTTCTCACATTTTCCTTTTTTTCCTCAACTGTAAAATCAGAGACAAAATCATGCGAATTTCAGCTAAAAACTGTGGAGGAAAGTTCAAACGCATCTCAAATATGAAAGCCTAACCCTCCCGAATAAAACGTATGCCACATTCATGGGGGTACCCAGAGACATGGCTACCACATACCCAGGCGTGACCAGTGCCAAATGTCAGTAGCAGCAAAAAAAATTAGCCAGTTTTGTATTTGAACAGTCTGCAGTTTTTCCACAAAACACCCCCCAACTCAGAAATCAACCCCCCACAAACTATATATTCCTGAAACTGCACACACCTTTAGCTATGTAACGTTGTAGTTTGTTTCATTCATACCATCAATGGTGTGGGCGCAGTTCTTCTTGTAGAAGTTTGCACTTTACCAGATTTTCAAAAAAAATGAACATCAAACAACATCAAAGTAAAATCATGCCAAAACCCCATGGAATGTAAAAAAAGTTACCAAATATCAATCTCCCAAATGTCCTGATCAAACGGTATGCCATATGTGTGGTTACACACGCGGACGTGGAAGCGAAAAGCCACAAAGTGAGACAATGCATGATGGCTCAGAAACACGAAATATTTAGCCAACTCTGAATTTGGACAGTCTGCAGTTTTTTTCCACAAAACACCCCCATAACTTAGAAATAACCCCCACAAACTATATATTCCTGAAATCTGCACACCTTCAGCTATGTAGCACTGTAGTTCGTTCATTCATACCATCAATGGTGTGGGCGCAGTTTCTTCGTAGAGTTCACACTTTTCTGAAAAAAATGAACAAAAAAACAACTTCAAAAGGTAGAAATCATGCCAGAACCTGACGGAAGGTAAAAGTTACTAAATATCAATCTCCCAAATGTCCTGAATCAAACGGTATGCCATATGTGTGGTTACACATGCGGACGTGGAAGCGAAAAGCCACGATGTGAGACATGCATGATGGTTGAGAAACAGCGAAAATTTTAGCCAACTCCGAATTTGGACAGTCTGCAGTTTTTTCCACAAACAAACCCTGATAACTCAGAAATACCCCCCCACAAACTATATATTCCTGAAATTTACACACCTTCAGCTATGAAACACTGTAGTTTGTTCATTCATACCATCAATGGTGTGGGCCAGTTCTTCGTAGAAGTTCGCATTTGTCTGAAAAAATGAACAAAAACAACTTCAAAAGGTAGAAATCATGCCAAAACCTCATGGAATACTAAAAAAAAGTTACTAAATATTAATCTCCCAAATGTCCTGAATCAAACGGTATGCCATATGTGTGGTTACACACCGGACGTGGAAGCGAAAAGCACAAAGTGAGACAATGCACGATGGCTCAGAAACAGCGAAAATATTTAGCCAACTTCGAATTTGGACAGTCTGCAGTTTTTTCCACAAAACACACCCCCATAACTTAAATAACCCCCCAAACTATATATTCCTGAAATTTACACACCTTCAGCTATGTAACACTGTAGTTTGTTCATTCATACCATCAATGGTGTGGCGGCAGTTCTTCGTAGAAGTTCGCATTTGTCTGAAAAAATGAACAAAAAACAACTTCAAAAGGTAGAAATCATGCCAAAACCTCATGGAATCTAAAAAAAAGTTACTAAATATTAATCTCCCAAATGTCCTGACAAACGGTATGCCATATGTGTGGTTACACACGCGGACGTGGAAGCGAAAAGCCACAAAGTGAGACATGCATGATGGCTCAGAAACAGCGAAAATATTTAGCCAACTCTGAATTTGGACAGTCTGCAGTTTTTTCCACAAAACACCCCCGTAACTAGAATAACCCCCACAAACTATATATTCCTGAAATTTACACACCTTCAGCTATGAAACACTGTAGTTTGTTCATTCATACCATCAATGGTGTGGGCGCAGTTCTTCGTAGAAGTTCGCATTTGTCTGAAAAAATGAACAAAAAACAACTCAAAAGGTAGAAATCATGCCAAAACCTCATGGAATCTAAAAAAAAGTTACTAAATATTAATCTCCCAAATGTCCTGAATCAAACGGTATGCCATATGTGTGGTTACACACGCGGACGTGGAAGCGAAAAGCCAAAGTGAGACAATGCACGATGGCTCAGAAACAGCGAAAATATTTAGCCAACTTCGAATTTGGACAGTCTGCAGTTTTTTCCACAAAACACCCCCGTAACTTAGAAATAACCCCCACAACTATATATTCCTGAAATTACATACACACCTTCAGCTATGTAACACTGTAGTTTGTTCATTCATACCATCAATGGTGTGGGCGCAGTTCTTCGTAGAAGTTCGCTTTTGTCTGAAAAAATGAACAAAAAACAACTTCAAAAGGTAGAAATCATGCCAAAACCTCATGGAATCTAAAAAAAGTTACTAATATTAATCTCCCAAATGTCCTGAATCAAACGGTATGCCATATGTGTGGTTACACACGCGGACGTGGAAGCGAAAAGCCACAAAGTGAGACATGCATGATGGCTCAGAACGCGAAAATATTTAGCCAACTCTGAATTTGGACAGTCTGCAGTTTTTTCCACAAAACACCCCCGTAACTTAGAAATAACCCCCACAACTATATATTCCTGAAATCTACACACCTTCAGCTGTAGTACTGTAGTTCGTTCATTCATACCATCAATGGTGTGGGCGCAGTTCTTCGTAGAATTTCGCATTTCTACACAATTTTCTGGAAAAATAGAGAAAAATACATTTCAAAGTTTGTATGTGTGGTTACACACGCGGACGTGGAAGCGAAAAGCCACAAAGTGAGACATGCATGATGGCTCAGAAACAGCGAAAATATTTAGCCAACTCTGAATTTGGACAGTCTGCAGTTTTTTCCACAAAACACCCTGATAACTCAGAAATAACCCCCACAAACTATATATTCCTGAAATCTACACACCTTCAGCTATGTAGCACTGTAGTTCGTTCATTCATACCATCAATGGGTGTAGGCGCAGTTCTTCGTAGAAGTTCACACTTTTCTGAAAAAATGAACAAAAAACAACTTCAAAAGGTAGAAATCATGCCAAAACCTCATGGAATCTAAAAAAAAGTACTAAATACAATCTCCCAAATTCCTGATATCAAACGGTATGCCGTATGTGTGGTTACACATGCGGACGTGGAAGCGAAAAGCCACGATGTGAGACAATGCATGATGGTTGAGAAACAGCGAAAATATTTAGCCAACTCCGAATTTGGACAGTCTGCAGTTTTTTCCACAAAACACCCTGATAACTCAGAAATAACCCCCACAAACTATATATTCCTGAAATCTACACACCTTCAGCTATGTAGTACTGTAGTTCGTTCATTCATACCATCAATGGTGTGGGCGCAGTTCTTCGTAGAATTTCGCATTTCTACACAATTTTCTGGAAAAATAGAGAAAAATACATTTCAAAGTTACAAAATCACACCAAAACCCCATGTAATGTAAAAAAAAATTAACAAATATCAATCTCCTAAATGTCCTGAATCAAACGGTATGCCATATGTGTGGTTACACACACGGACGTGGAAGTGACTAGTCAAAATGTAAAACAATGCGCAGTGAGCCAATAACAGCATTTTCCCAGATTTTTCAAACTGAACACCCCTCTAACTTGGAAATACCCCCACAAAACTATATATTCTCAGAATCTACATACCTTCAGCTACGTAACGCTGTAGTTTGTTCATTCATACCATCAATGGTGTGGGCGCAGTTCTTCGTAGAAATTCGCATTTGTCTGAAAAAATGAACAAAAAACAACTTCAAAAGGTAGAAATCATGCCAAAACCCCATGGAATGTAAAAAAAAGCTACTAAATATCAATCTCCCAAATGTCCTGAATCAAACGGTATGCCATACGTGTGGTTACACACGTGGATGTGGAAGCCAAAAGACACAAAGTGAAACAATGCACAATGGCTCAGAAACAGCAAAAATATTCAGTCAAATCTGAATTTGAACAGTCTGCAATTTTTCCCCACAAAACAACCCCCACAAACCATATATTTCTCGAATCCACACACCTTTATCTACGAAATTCTGTAGTTTGTTCATTCGTACCATCAATGGTGTGGGCGCAGTTCTTCGTAGAAGTTCGCAGTTTTAGCAGATTTTCTAAAAAATTTGAATAAAAACACTCTCAAAGGTAGAAATCATGCCAAAATCCCAAGTAATGTAAAAAAAAGTTACCAAATATCAATTTCCTAAATGTCCTGAATCAAACGGTATGCCCTATGTATGGTTACATACGCAAACGTGAACTAGCCACAAAGTGAGCCAATGAACAATGGCCCAATTACAGCAACTTTTCAGATTTGTCAGACTAAACACCCCTCTATATTATAAATACCCCCCAAAACTATATATTCTTGGAATTTACACACCTTCAGCTACGTTACGGTGCCATGCTTTCATACATACATGAAAAATTCCAGACCCAGTAATCCAAAGAACTCCGTGTTTTTAGGAGGTTTTGTGAAAAATAAAGTAAGATGATTCAAGGGTTGAAATCCTACCTAAACCAACTTGACAAGCAAAAAAACCCACTCAATGTCAATCTCCCACATGTTCTGAATCAAACGGTATGCTAAATGCGTGGATGCACACAGGGACGTGGCCACCAACTAGCTCAAATTGGACGCATGCACAAGTGTAATTACAAGAAAAAAATCAAAATGCTCTGTAATTTCAAACAGCCCCAAAACTTGGAAATGCCCCCCACAAATAAAACCCCCAACTAAATATCAATCTCCCACATGTTCTGAATCAAACGGTATGCCCTATGTGTGGATGTACACAGAGACGTGGCCCCCAACTAGCTCAAATTGGACGTATGCACAAATGCAATTACAAGAAAAAATCAAAGTGCTCTGTAATTTGAACACCCTACCCTTTTTCTAAGGAAACAGTCCCAAAACATGGAAATTCCCCCCACAAACTATATATTTTTGGAATCTACACACCTTCAGCTATGTTACGGTGCCATGCTTTCATACATACATGAAGAATTCCAGACCCAGTGATCCAAAGAACTCTGTGTTTTTAGGAGGTTTTGTGAAAAATAAAATAAGATGATTCAAGGATTGAAATCCTACCTAAACCAACTTGACAAGCAAAAAAACCCACTAAATGTCAATCTCCCACGTATCCTGCATCAAACGGTATGCCATATGTGTGGGTGCACAGAGAGACGTGGCCACCAACTAGCTCAAATGGGACGCATGCACAAGTGTTAATTACAAGAAAAAAATCAAAGTTCTCTGTAATTTCAAACAGCCCCAAAACTTGGAAATGCCCCCCACACAATAACCCCCCCCCCACTAAATATCACTCTTCCACATGTTCTGAATCAAGCTGTATGCCATATGCGTGGATATACACAGAGACGTGGCCACCAACTAGCTCAAATGGGACGCATGCACAAGTGTAATTGCAAGAAAAAAATCAAAGTGCTCTGTAATTTCAAACAGCCCCAAAACTGGAAATGCCCCCCACAAATAAACCCCCCACTAAATATCAATCTCCCACATGTTCTGAATCAAACAGTATCCCTATGTGGGATGTACACAGAGACAGTGGCCCCCAACTAGCTCAAATGGGACGCATGCACAAGTGTAATTGCAGAAGAAAAAAAATCAAAGTGCTCTGTAATTTGAACAGCCTACACTTTTTATAAGGAAACAGTCCTGAAACATGGAAATTCCCCCCACAAACTATTATTTTTGGAATCTACACACCTTCAGCTACGTTACGGTGCCATGCTTTCATGCATACATGAAGAATTCCAGCACCAGTGATCCAAAGAACACCGTGTTTTTAGGAGGTTTTGTAAAAAATAAAATAAGATGATTCAAGGGTTGAAATCCTACTAAACCCTTTTGACAAGCAAAAAAACCCACTAAATGTCAATCTCCCACATATCCTGCATAAACGGTATGCCATATGCGTGGGTGCACACAGAGACGTGGCCACCAACTAGCTCAAATTGGACACATGCACAAGTTGATACAAGAAAAAAATCAAAGTGTTCTGTAATTTGAAAAGCCTAATCAATTTTGAAATACCCCCCACAAACTATATATTTTTGGAAGCTACACACCTTCAGCTACGTGATGGTATCATGCTTTCGTATATATGTGAAGAATTCCAGACGCTGCTATTCTAGAACTCCGTGTTTTAGGAGATTTTGTGAAAAAATAAAATAAGAGGACTCAATGGTTGAAATCCTACCAAAACCACTTGGCAAGTAAAAAAACCCACTAAATGGCAATCTCCCACATGTCCTGAATCAAACGGTATGCCATAAGGGTGGGTGCAAACGGAGACGGGGCCACCAACTAGCTCAAATGGGATCCATGCGCAATTGCAATTCCAAGAAAAATAAAAAAATGCCACAACCCACCCACCAACCCTATCCCCACTCCCCCTTTTAGTGGGATTGTAGTGAAAACCAGTTAGTACGGGAGTCACACAAGTTTTTGCACACTTTACTGATCCTAAAATTTCAATACGGTCTTTTTTTGGTACCTCTGCAAAATTTCCTACTAAAATAGGCTTAGTTTCCCTTGAAATCCAACAAATAAATGATCCGGTTTACTTTACCTATATCACCGGGGACATTGGGAAGCTTGGAGAAGACAAAGTTTTTGTAATTTATAGTTTTAGGGTAAAAAAAAAAAAAGGTGTGTGTATCACTTTATTGCCCGTTTTCCAATTCGAAATCTGATCGGAAAAATCACTTCCCGGAAATCATTTCCAGGAAGTGATTTTTCATTCATTGGCAAAGATCAATAATTTGGTGATCAGAAGTGATCACCAAATTTTGATCTCTGTCCCCATTTTTTTCTAAGTCTTCGCTAAGTAGCAAAGACTTAGAAAAAACCTATTGTGAATGGAACTTTGAGTTCCATTCACAAAATGTATAGTACAGCTGTCAGCTTGACAGCTTTTGCTATACCAGGTACTGCAGCATGATCTAAATGGAGATCAGGCTGCAGTACCTAAACTAGACCAGGGGCAGCAGTGTACTCCATATGGGAAGCCCGGTGAAGGAGGAAGTTCTGTGATGTCACCGGGGTCTCCCATTCAGTTTCCTCCTCCAACTCCACGTGGGACCGGCAGGGCAGGCTTCAAGGTAGGATATCTCCCGATCCCCCCTCGGATTTGGACGAAACCGAGGGGGGATCGAGGGGACTAGGGGGGCAGTTGAATGCTGCCCCCCGACGGCCTAGCAGGGGGGAAAAAATTTTGGGAGGGGGGAAGCCACAGATCGTATATTCACGATCTGTGGCAGTTTGTGCATTCACTGCACAGATCGTGAATATACGATCTGTGGCAGGGAAAGGGTTAAAATTTAAGATGTTTTGTAAACATTAGGATTTTTGTGTCTCTTTCTGCTACTGAAGTCATGTGGTTTCTAATTTCCACTGTGACATCTAGTTGTGAACTTGAAAACCTAGAAAAACTAAAAGCCTGAATGTATTCTGTAATTTTCTTACAAACCTATGTGCCTTTGAGCTTTGTAAGTATTCCTGGTGTATTTGATCCTCTGATGATTGTATTGTATTATTGTAATGGTAGGTTAATGAGCATCTGTGAGTGAATAACAATAGCAAAACTCTCAAAATCCAGTCCACAAAGTCAGAAATTGTTGTGCATTGTAATGAGTGAAAAATTATTTGATCCACTATTAACCAGCAAGATTTCAGCTTGCCCTCTGTAAGGATGTGCTCCTAATCGGAGCGATATATCACAGCAGAGAGTTGCAATAATCATGAGAATGTGAAAAGTAGTCCAAACCTCCATGGGGGATTTTGTCAATCATCTCAGAGCAGCTGAGACCATAGTCAACAATAAACATCACTCTGCCAGGAAGGACTGAAAACTTGCAGCGCCTGCAAGGTCCACTGCTCAAGACAGCACATGTAAAGTCCTGTCTGCTTATGAAAATTTAAATGATCCAGAGGAGAATATCAACACACTATGCTTGGAGAAGGAGGAATTGCCTATGACCCCAAGAACACCATCCCAGTGTCACACATGGAGGTGTGAAAACATGCTTAGGGTTTTTTTTTTTCTAAGGGAACAAGAACCTTTACTGTATCAAGGAGACAATGGACTGTAGTGTCAAATCTTGGGTGAGCACCTCCCTTAGCCAGGGCATTCAAAATGTGTTGTGGATGGGTATTCCATCAGGACAATGACCTAAACACACAGCAAAGGCAACAAAGGAGTGGTTTAAGAAGAAGAATGTTAAGGTCCTGGAGTGGCCTAGCCAGTCTTTGTACCTTAATATCATAGCAAATCTGTGGAGGAGTGAGCTGAAGGTTCAAATTGCCAAACATCAGCCTCAAAACCTAACTGACTGAAACGATGAGTGGGACAAAATCCTTCCCGAGAAATGTGCAAACCTGGTGGCTACCTACAAACTACAAGAAAAGCTCTGACCTCTGTAACTGCCAACAAGGGATTTTCCACCAAGTACTAGGTCATCTTTTGCAAAGGGATGAAATACTTTTTTACACAACAATCTCTAAATTTGTACACTGGGTTTTTGTGCTGTCATTCTGCCTCCAGTGGCTTAGGAATTAAGTTAGAGCCCATAAATTCCATCAGGAATTGTGCTTTGTTAGAACCTCTCTCTAATTTTGGAGACTCTTATTACAACCACTGGTTAAACAGATCCCTACATGTCTTTGTGACACCAGCGAATTATTACAGGTGCTCAAGGAAATGACCCTTCACTTGGTAATAATGTTTACCTGGCAAGCATAGACATCAGTCCCTCAAGAGGGGAGAATTAACTGTGTGGAAGAGTCATTACTCACTACTAACCACTCACACCATTTGATTTACTTTTTGATCAACTGTCTAAACACTGATACTGAAGAAAAACTATTTTAGGTTTAAAGACACATTTAATTGGCAAAAACAAGATGAATTCAGTGGGTGCTGTAGTAGCCCCGTCTTTCGACAATATTTTTATAAGTAACATAGAAAACAAAACTGTTCTTACAATCTAGAAACAGAATTTATTGAAATGGTTAATACTGCTAACCTAGCCCACCAACGATCAAGTTCATCTATGAGATCTCTGAAAAGCAAATTAACTCCTAGATGTTAACATATCCTGGAAGGAGGTTATATCATATATCAATGTATACTAAGAGTACAGATAGAAAAAACCTACTGCTCACTAGTAGCTTCTATGCACCAAGTATTTTTAAAGCCAATTTATACATGCCAGACGCATTGCCTCTGACGAGACAAGGTAGGAGAGAGCATCTGATAAAATGTAGAGACCTAAGGTCTCTACTAGGGGCTTGTAAACAGGAAATCATATTTTGGTTGCATTTATTTAAAAAACAGACAAAATGCTGAATTGGCAGATTAAGGTCATTGGGATTAAAAAATACTGCTCTTTTTTCTGAAAAGCATGTGTTTGCACTGAACTTCCCTTTAAGGAGCAAAAGAGGGACATAAGAAATTCTAAGCAGGGTACAGGCTATGACACTTCGGTATCTAGACATTTCCACAAGAATAAACATACACACAACCGACTGAAATGGACAGTATTGGAAACAGTACCCACCCTAGAACACTGCTACAGAAGGAGTGTTTTTGGATTAGAGTCTTGGAAACCCTGGTACCAAAGGTTTAAATGATTATAGTCTTTGAAATGCTACCTAAAACAATGTCACTAATGTGGTTCCTTCTTTGATTAGCTTACTATATCCCAATATCCATTTTAAATTGGACTGGTATCTCTGTCATTCATTAGTAGGCCTGTAGCAATACTAATATGCTTATAGGCAGGCTATATGAATTACCATATATCATGGACAACTTGTATATTGCTTTTTATGATGTTTGTGTGCACTTGGTTTTTTGGCATTCATGGTATTTACTCTGTGATTGGACTTTTATTGACACGTGGTTCACACCAGTCACGGGACATTTCTGTGTATGATGTCACCTGGAAATCTGGCTCTGATTGGACTTATTCAGAGGACTATTGGGGGATAAATAGAAAGTTGATATGTCACTTCCTGTCCATGGGGTTATATTGTGGTGTTTTTAACTATGTTTGTCACATTTGATAAAGGACCTTGAGTCCGAAACATGTTAAGTGAATAAAGCAAGATTTAGATTTCTTTGAGAGTCTTCTGTTCCGCTAACTGCTCATTTTTCTACAGTGTTTAGAGTATTGATACGTTTTGGACAGAACAATAGCAAGACCAGGAGTTGGAATGTGAAGGGGCTTTGTCATTAAACTACTCCATTACTGCATATGTTATGTGGGGTAAACTGTTTATGTTTTGTTATTAAACCAGACCACCAGAGTAACCCACTGTGTGCCATGCTACCCATACATCATTCCATAAAACAGTGATCTGGTACAAATTAGACACACTATGTGGTGTTAAAAATTCTTACCTTTCTCCTGTGCTACTTAGGTTGTTGTGCAGTGCCTATATAAAGGGAAGAGTAGGAGCCTTCCTGTGTGTAATCCGGTGTCTGCGCCGTCTCCCAGACTTAGCAACCTTCCTTCCCTCATCTCTCAATAGCTGTCAGACGCGTCTGTTTTTGACTGACTCTCAACCAATTTACAGACGCTGCTGCTGGTCCGGCCATTATTGCTACTCCATCCTGGTAGTAGCAATAGAGGCAGAGGGAACGAAGGTTGGTTAGTCTGTTTCTGGGCACTTTTTTAATTTTAAACTTGGTGGTAGGGTTGGAGGGGGGATCCCCTAGTCTACAGGAAAAAAATAGATTTAGGGTGGAGATGCCCTTTAAGTTAATTTGTATAATGCATCTGTCTGTTAAAGGACAGTTTATTCATCCCCCCCTCGTTTCTCTTCTTCTATAGCTGAATAGTACCCAGGAAGAGGACCAAAACTGATAAGTTATCACTCTGAGTACTTAACCAACAGCTGTACTTACAAGTTTACCTCTGTGTTCTTGTCCTTCCACGGTGTAGCTAGTGGGAAGACACACTGCAAAAGAAGCTACATTGCAGAATCACCGACAGTGGCAAAGGAGTGGAATGGACCAGAGCAGCTGTTAGGTAAAGTACCCAGGGGTGAGAGGCCATTTAGATCTTCACCCTGGGGTCTAGGGAACATCATTATAATTGTTCTTTAAGTAAATTCTATTGAATTACTGCCAGGGAATTTGTATTTCTCTCTATTCAATGAATTTAAAGGACAACAATATAAAAAAAAATAAACACCCCCATTACATGTCCACACTTCCAGCAGCTGAAATCGCTTAATTCCATTAACAACCGTGCTGCTCTACTTAAGATATCACACAGCAAAGATGAGTGCTAACAGCCCGCCTCTAGACGGCCAGGGCCATCGTTAACATATCACTTGTCATTGGCGGTGGGAATGTGTTACAACCTCTCTCCTCCTCCTTGCCAGTCAAACAAACTTGAACTGTCGGTTGCTAGGATGTACAGCCTACATAATCAAGCTGATCAAGGGTGGGTGGAGGAGTGTTTTCTCGCATGCTAGCTTTGAGTGTCAGTTACAGGCAGACGGAATTGTTACACCCCTTCACAATGTGGCTAATTGAAGGAGAGGGAAGGTCGAAATCAGGGGGAAAAAATGTATGGGGAGGGCTGCATACCTTTACTCTTTTGAAAGCAGTTTTAAAAAAAATGCATTGAGACAGTATCCTTTAATATTTAGAGGTAAACGGCATGTCTACCCTTAAAACAAAAAACTGTGGTGACATCGCGATATTGCCCGCAACTCTAATGCTATTTTTACTAGTTCATTAAATCATTTGTAACCAGATATTTAATGATAAGTTCTCTTCCGTTCTGGCAAAAGTATTTGCCTCTTCCCTGTGTTCAATGAGGTTTTTATAATCTTGAGCATGAGCAGCGGAGGCAGCAGGGGAAACAGCAGTCAATCATTGGTTGTGCTGTCAGAAGTCTTGATTGACTGCATGGTGGGAGGAGGCAGTTTACTCTGGCAGAATGGAGGCAACAATTATACTTAAAAATCTGATTAATGATGCATCTAATAATGTGTGAAATATCAGTTGGGTTGGGGCCAGGTAACCCACATGTGCCAATCTTTTTGTTAAAGGGGAGACATGCCCATTAAAGAAACATTTGTGACAACCGACCCCCTCCCCCATCCACTTCCCCTTTCCCCAGTTATTCTACTTATGTTCTATGTGTTATAATATAAAAAAAGACATTAACTCTTTATGCAAATATACATGTTTATTGTGAATCAAGTAAACAATAATCTAAATATATTTATTATAAAATAAAACAAATAAAAAAAAAATAAAACAAGTTTAAAAAAAAAGAAACATTTGTGAGATGCTGCTTTCATTTTGGAACAATGGCAGAAATGTTTGATATTGGAACCAATGGCATAAAATGAACCTGAAAATTGTTTTTTAAATGGAACATTTATGGGTTTGGGGGAGTGTGAGGGTATTAGTAGCTTCCCCTTTACATACTTTTGGTGCTGTTTTGCTTTGGTAAGTGATCAAAACTTTTCACTTTTCAGTTAACTAAATATGTATATTGCTGATATAAAAATTACACAGCCAGAGCTTAATTGTTGGATGCCTGCTGGCACAAGTAACTTTAATTTATATTAGCAGACTAAGTCATCCTACATACTGTGAATAACCCATCATGCTTACAATGTTTTGATTTCGATATAGTTTTTGTGTTTTTTGAATTTATTAATTGGTCTCTTATTATCTTAATGGATAAAATAATAGGTTATATATTAACCTGCAGCATGTATTGAAAGAACTATACAGCATAATGATTGGCTGTTTCCATAACACACATTAGAAAAGATGTACATCACCCAGTCCAGAAAAGATATCAGAGAAATGTGAAATGGTATACAGTACCAGTTAAAAACAACTGTGTCAGCCGATTACTTCTGGTATGTACAATGTGGAAGAGCGCCTTGAATTCTACTGTAGTGTGAATTTTTGTGTAAGCATGATTTTCTCTCCAGTGACATCGGCCTCGTTGAGGCCACTGGCAGCGCAGGGGTACTTCTTGGGGTTGGTGGCCTAAGCAGAAGGGCTCTTTTAAGAGCCGACTGGGGCCCTGGTTGAGGTGCAGAACCCCAACAGAAGGCAATTCTCAGTGCTGCAAAGGGCCTTAAAAGGGCCAGGGAGGGGGGTCCCAGTACAGGCTGTGGGACCTCCTAATCCCCAAAGGGCCCTTCTCAGCTGCAGGACCCCCAACAGGCTCTTGTCAGAAGCCGAAACGGCCCTGATAGGGGCAGGGAGGGGGGGTCCCTGTTGAGCTGCGGGACCCCCTAAGCCCCAAAGGCACTTCTCAGTGCCTCCGCGTGGGGTCCCTCCACTGCCCCAGCAGGGACGGGGGGCTGTGGTATGGGGTCATGCTGGTGGTCGCCGCCGTGGGGGGGGGGGCGTACACCCTGCCCCTCCCATGTAGCTGCGGATACGACCACCTGCGGCGCCATCCTTTCTTAGCAGTCCTCCAGCCCCCTGCTCGTACGGGTTTGAGCTTCTTCCCCGCGATACTGTACTTTTAGCATTGTGCTAAGTACAGTATCGCTGCGCAGGGAGTTAAAATTACCACCGCACATCGGGCGGTAATGCTTTTTGCAGCAATGTGATTCCTTTATAAATATGGCAAAACGTTATTTTCGTGCGGCGATGTGTGGCGGTAATTTTTGGGAGGTATTAATGGCCCTTTATAAATAAGCCCCTTAGTTGCACTTGCAGGTTCGAGCAGTCCAGAACCTGGCCAATGGGAAGAAGCAGCTTCTTGCAGATCCTCAACATCTAGTAGTTGATTAAAGGGCATCTCTACCCTTAAACCCAGAAAAAATCCTCAACATATGTATTAGCATTTTATTAGATGCATTGCTAATCAGATATTAAGGATAATTATTGTCTCCATTCTGGGAGAGAAAAGTGGCTCCTCACTCCATGCAGCCAATCCAAGCACTGGAAGAGAACCTATCATTAAAATCTGGTAACAAATGTACGTGATAAACTGGTAAAAATGGCAGCTGGGGTTGCAAGCAGATAACTGATAAGTCACTAGTTTATTGTTTTAAGGGTGGATGTGCCCTTTAAATGGTGCTCTGTAAGGACTCCTTTCTAACATGAACCTAATAGTGTCTCTCCCTGTTACTACATATACAAACATAATTACATTCAGGCATTAAAATTACTAGTCTTGCAGTTGGCACATGCTCAGTGCAGGAGAAAGCAGAAGAAACAAGGAATAGGTGTTACTGTGACTGAAGGGAAGGAGGAGGGGGTAAAAACAGCCCACAGCAGCGAAGTGAGTAAGGTGAACATTTTTGTCTTTTTTTTTTTTAATGGATTCTATATCCCACGTACAAATTTAAATATCTTTTATTAATATAATTTTTGAAGCACAAGCTGTACTACTCATAGCACCTTGGACCCAAGTTTACTACTACACTGACAATCTTAGCTCTTTATGGATTTTAAGTCATGCTAACTGATTAAATATCTTTCATTGCACCGAAGCGCAAGTATAGCAAAATACACCTGCGCAGCTGAAGCAACCATTCAGTAAGTTGTTTGCACGCTGCTGATAGCTGGTGTGCAGTGGATAAATCTCTTCCGGGATATACCCACATGCACACATTGCATCCAAGAGTGAGGTTCACCCAGAACCTACATACATAAACCATAATGTGGTTATGTATGTTCCAGAAAACCATTAAAATAGCTGGGACAATTTTGATGGGAGACTTGGTATACAGGTTTTCAGGACCCAGAAAAAAAAGCATAGGCTACTTTACAAGTTTTACAAACAACCCCTTATTTCTTTTTCATACCCCTTTCAGTTAATTTGAGATAAGATCCACCCTGTGTGTGCTAGGTGGTGGTGAATGATGTGAACGAATTAGACGGTAAATACAATAGCCATACCAATCCTTCCCGGTATGGTGCCTGCCAATCGCCCAATAATAACGATCCATCTATATTAGCGGCTCCCTTAAGTGAATTGGGGGGTGAAATCTGATCTTTGTGCTGCTGTTGTTGGGTAATCAAGTTATAGCCTAGTTAATTGGGGATGAGATCTAACCTAGAGTTCTGCATTGGGTCGGGGTACCTGTAAATAAATCACAGTGAGTTTAAAGTGAGTGTAGGTAAGGTTGGTTATAAGGGTGTGGGTGAGGGTCGGTTTGCAGGTCTATTTCATTAGGAGTGAGGTAATGGTTTTAGGTTGCGGCCCAGCAGGACCATTGTGCTGCCATCTGTTGGTGAATTGAGTGATCGCCCCTCTGAGAAATAACTACCCCAACAAGGTTTTCATTGAAAAATAAAAGGACAATGCGGGAACTCTAGAATTTGTGTAATAACATGTACACACATGCACATTAATATTTATTTGTATTAAGATTCTCTTATATGTTTTATACAATATATTTGTGGTTTGTGAAGATTCATTTATCATCATGGTAAATTTGTGGTATTCAGTTAGATCCTAGAGAAGCTTAGTTCTTGAGAGAATTATCTTCAAGTCAGTTGATCTAACTAAAAACCACCGATTTCTTGAAAGTTAAGTATAGCAAAGATTTTATTATTTGTGTGTATGTTTGGTTATGTGTGTATAAGTGCATATAAAACTATGCCACACCTACAAAATAGAAGGATTTTTATTGTAAAATGACCATCTATACAAAAAATATTCAAAACAAATCAGAAACACTTTAGTGAAAATAAAAGTCCTGGTTGCATAGTATTAGTATATTATTATTTATTATTATTTTTATTGTATTATTGAATTGGTACCCTGTACAGAACACAAACATGTTTATTGTGCTGGGAACCCTCTGTAGTGTATGGGACATTTAACACAATAGGCAGAGGCGTTTGAACATATTTTTTGTGGCTATGTGTTTGTACATATTATATAATTACTGGAGGTAATTATATGCTTGTATTTGTATATGAATGAACTGGACCTGCCACTCTATTATAGTTATGTTCTACTTTTATAGTTAGTGAACTTTGGATTCATTTAAGTGTGTGGTGGTGGGAGGGATTGGGGCTAGGATATGTAGACAGTATTGTGTATTGGACAAAATGTTGATGTATATTTACTTTTATGGCGTTTCTGTATTATAATTGTTTTTTTCACTACTCATTTACTCTTCAGTGTGTGTGAAGCATACAACCCAGATGAAGAAGAAGATGAAGCTGAAACAAGAGTAAGTTATCTAGTAAAACCCAGTAAAAAAAAGTACTTGTTATTAATTACCTTTTACATTTGGTACAATCAGTATTTCTATTTCCAATTCTACTTTTGTTAGAAACTGTAACTGACTTTACGTTAATTATATTATTAGTGTATGGTGCAATGCAAATATTTGGGTCTAGTGCAACAGCAAGCACTTAATAAAATATACCAATAAACATATTGTTTCAATCTACAATACTGTAGATTTCACAACAATGTTGAAATCAATGTTAAGAACTATCAGTTTGTGTATTAATAATAAACACTGTATTTTTGTGCTAATTTTGCAATAATAGATTCTAGGCCACCATTAATTAGGATAATTTAAAAAAAAAATCCAGTACATTTGTTTTCTGCCATTTTCCTTTCCTTAAAGGGACCTATACTGAAAAAACTGACTTTGCCTCATCTTAATCTATAATTGTATACATGTAAGTAGCGCTTACTCTGATTTGTGTGTGTTGCTGCATTCCTTCAATCCAAACACACATTTGTTTAGGAGCAGTATCCCCCCTCCCTCTTTTAAACACTCCTACTTCCATCCGACCCTTCCACAAACCAACTGTCAAGCCTGCATACAGCATTCCAACTGTCAAAACACACCATTCCAGCTATTGTAAAACTACTCACAGAAGAATAGTTTTTGAGAGCAATGAAATTGATTGACAGTTGAAATATAAGAAGTTTTAGACTGGATAACTAAAGAATTAGGGGGCAGAATAACAAAAAAATGATACAGTGGTGGTTAGGAAAATTATAGTTTCCAGCTATGGTCATTATTAAAATAACCTGTTTTTTGGTATATATGCCCTTTAAAGGGTAACTGTGGCCTTGAATTTCCAAATTAGAAAGAATTAAATAAAAAGCCTTCAAAATAAAACCTATATCATATCTCTAGATAAATTTGTGAGAAGTTATTGCCTGGAAAGGTTCAGCAATATTACTTCCTGCTTGAACAATTCCTGTTTCAGCCATGTGACCAGCCTCTGCCTGCATTAATAGGCTCCCCTTCTCAACAATCAATTTTTTCCCAGGTACTTCCTGATTTCTCAAGCACTAAGTCTTAACTGAGCATGCTTCTCCCCCGGGGAGGACAGGTCGGGCAGAGGCCAGGTGATGTCACTCAACCTACAGGAAGCAGAAAGTTTGAACATTCACCCCAATGTAATTTCTCACGGGCTCCAGCCATTTAAGGAAATTCTGCAGGATTTCATTTAACCCTAACTTTAAGTACTATACACACATGCGAGTGCAGCGCTGACACAATCACACTTGTGTACGATGCTTTGGTTTAAGCTTTTCTGTTATACTGACCTCTGACAGCTGGAAATTGGAAGGTGCTGAAATTGCTGCCTTATATTTACTAGAATTATATTTTTTTACTTTGGTTCTTATTTAAATATACGTGAGCGCTTGGCAATGCTTTATTGACATCACTAGCCCTTTAAGTTATCAGGGTTTTCAATAAAAGTTCTTATCCTTTAAAATGGTGCTAATTTTGCCCCAAGCAATCAGATATTATTTAACATTTGAAGCTAACATCTGATTGGTTGGGGCAAAATTAGCACCATTTTAAACGATAAGAACTTTTATTGAATCTCCCTGTTTGTTTTTAAACACTTCGTTTGATTCCCAGTTATACTTTAAATCTTAGATGACAGCTTTAAAATAGGTCACATATTTGAGGGAGAAATATAGTGTTATTTGATTCATAATATAGTGGGCAAATCAAAATGGACTAGCAAAGATTATTTAATGGCTGGAAAGTTTTGAAAATCTATGCAGTAAAAGGACACAAAACGAATATATATATCACCAGAGCCATGAATAAATTATGAGCGCTCTAAAACATTGGTTCTCAAATTTCCCAGTGTGGCATGCTTGGAAATGCAAAATACCTGTGTATGCTGAACTCTCGTGTAATTACCCATACATTCTAAGTATTTTATACAGTGTATACATTAAACATAGAATTTAATAGTGGAAAGTGGACTCACCTATGAATTACCTTCCATTCTTCAATCAATCAACCAGGAATGAAGGTGAGTATATATACCTGCTTGTGTGATCCACACTGGCTCCATTGACAAGTTTCGAGTGCTTCCGGGTTTAGTTTAAAGGAGAACTATAGTGTGTATAAAGTTTTTTCAGAAACCGTTTAAATGAAAAGTACCTGGGGCAGTGAGGTAGGATTGGTTCTTTCTACCTCCCAATATATTCTATGAGAAGCGACAGCACAAAAAAACAGACTTCCTGGTTGCTTGAGCACTATCTTTAATAAAGGAGGGCCCATGGCACTAACCTGGCAGATTAAATCTGTTTTTCTGTAGCTCGTCAACAAAACAATATTGGGAGGTGGGAATAATCAATCCTACCTCCCTGCCCCAGGTACTTTAATTTATAAAGTACATATTTACGGTATAGTTGTATTTTACTATAGCACGCATGCACGACAATGCGCATTATACTTAAACTAAAACACGGAAGTGGTCAGGAATTTTCAATGGAGCTGGCAGTGGATTGTGAGCAAGGTAAAATATACTCCCCTTCACTCTTTGCTCCTGGTCGATTGATTGAGAACAGAAGGTAAGGCTAGGCTTTATCACCTCCCTGTAAATTATAGATTGAGATGCTTTATTTTAGATCAATTTAGAATTCATAATGTCATTTATATTGTATTAGAATTTGGACACTACAACTGGACACTAACGCAATCCCTATATCCCTGTTTTCAAATGTCAACAAATAATATACTTGTTACTTGATATCATGAGACTTTGTTTAGTTAATAACAACAACTAAAAATAATAAGCCTTGAAGAAATCCCCTAAATTGTTTTAAAAACAAAACCTTGGGGAATTATCTATCTATTGAAAATTGTGTTGGAACTTAACTTAAAAGTACCTGTATAATTTAATGTACTACAGGTTATACATCCAAAAACAGAATGACCAGCGCAATCGATTGCAGGAAGCTTGCAAGGATATTCTTCTCTTTAAGAGTCTAGATGAAGTAAGTATTTAAGCATTGTAGGACTTACAAAATATTAGCTGCTTGATATGAACCAAAATATGTAGTGTATATGTTATGTATATTTAAAATAGAACAATCTTGAATCCTTTACAAAATGCAACTTGATAATTAAAGGGGAACTGTGGTACAGCTGCAAAGTATTAGATTAGATTCTCTTGAATCCTGGGAAACAACTGAAGGCTCACGTTGCAAGATGACCAGGCAGATGTATGTTTAATTTCGTGACAACCATACCTTCTAAATTATAGCAAGTTATTTACACCCCTGTATAGTCATTGAACAGCATGCTAAAACTCCTAAATTGATGCATTGGGGAAAATGCAGCTGTTGCAAGAAGCTGTTTTTTTAATTTTGTATGTAGTAATATTATTATTATATGTATGTACTGCCTGTATATAAGCTTTTCTATACACTATAGCAAGTGTTTCCTGGCAGCTGAAAAAGTGGCGATGGCAGCTGAAAAAAGTACACCACAATTTTTCAACCCAATGGACCATTTTGGTCTGTGTGTTCCTAGCCTTATATGTATTTGTTAGCCATTTTAGCGGGGTGGAGCACTTTGCATATGCTATTGGAAGTGCCTTCATTGACTTTCTTGTTTAGTGTGCATTATTATACCAATTGTACAGAGATTCACAGCATATAAAGTTGGGGGAAAAAAGGAGCCAAAATATTTTTCAATTTTTTTAAGCACCAAATTTGTCTAAAGGAAGTCAGAATAGGAAGCTTTGATTCAAATATAAATGCAGTGTACAAAATGTATGTAAACCTCTTGGGAGTATATTAGTAACTGAATTAAAAAATGTGTGTATAAAAAAAATGCACATTATTACTTGTCATATATTTGCAGGAACAGAGTGTCTCAGGTATTAGATGCAATGTTTGAAAAGCGTGTGAAATGCGGGGAGAGCATGTTATTGATCAAGGCGACGATGGAGACAATTTTACGTAATTGACAGGTATAAAAAGGTTCTTTACTTGCAGTGTAAAATGTGTATTAGTATAGTGTAGCATGTGCCTGGTAAACTCAGCATAGCAGTGGTCCAATAGTTTTTAAAGAATACAAAGCAAATGATATAGCAATGAGTCTGTACCAGCAGCATTTGCAGATAGGAAATGCTCTTGCACAATACTAATTTGGGCATGCGTCCTACATATTTGTAGAAGATAGGAGAATGTGAAGGGCAAAGATATAACAAAATAATTCTGTAAATAACAAATTCACGGTTACAATCCGTTACTCTTATTCCAATTAACTCATGAGTAAAAAAATGAATGTGTTAAATCGGCTGTATATTACCTCATAGAATCTCACTTGTAATAGTTGGGGCTCAGGTGCTTTAGCCCTGAGCCTTTCGCTTGTTTACAAATAAGACACTGTTTGTTTGATTCGCATACACGTGGAAAGTTTGGACTCGCCCCCTCCGTAGATGGGTCCGGGTGCTATCCAGCCCCGAACCCCTCGCTTCAATGGTAGGTAAGTATTCACTAGGGGTCTCGATACACTCCACAAGGATTCGACACAGCTTGCTTTAGACGAGTTTTAAAACTTCGCTTTTATTAAGACATACTTGGTAAAAACCTTCCACTGGCACCGGCTAATCTTTCAAAACAATTATGCGTTTTGGGCCGTTAGGACCCTTAATCATAGGCTATGAGACTAGACATTACGTGACCACTTTAAGAAAGGGAGGAGAAGTGATGCATGTGAGACACCACCCACTCCACCCTACCTCCTCTCTCAGGCGACCGCAACAGAAGTACTTGCGTATATACATATAAGAACAAAACAAAAAGTGATAAAATATTAAACAAATGTAAACGGGATACTAAAAATACAAAAACTTGGTAACAATGCAATAGCTATTTACAATGACATAATCCCCATACAATGCTATAATATATACAAACCTACTTAAAAAATTTGACCTACATATATGCTGTATGCTCTTTAATACTATCATTATTAAGTTATTTATGTAGTCAAGTGAACATGTGATATCATACACGTACGGTAGTTCATTCCTGATGGGATTCTTTGTACTCAGATTAAAAAATCCATTTGAACTATGTCTGTCTCAGGAGCATAAGTCTGTCTTATTTTATAATCTGTTCTTATGTGTTGGACTCCCTGTACCTTGAGATACCTGGGAAGGTTGCCATTACAAAATTAAAGTGGCGAAACACCAGACTTTTTGATTATGTTCCTTATATCCCTTATGTGCTCCCATACACGGGATTTGAGAGTTCTAAGAAGTACATCCCACAATGTGTACATCTCAGGGACGTATACTACATATGTAGAATTACAATTAATGTAATACTTAAGTGTAATTCTTTATTGGTGGCTGTGCTTATACATTTATTATTGATGTCTAATGAATTACAGGTGGTACACCTCGAAGCACCACACGGATACAGTATGTACCCTGTATTTAACCATGAGTCATTAATAGGATTCATGGGTTCTACATTTCTCGGGCCAGAATATCTCTTATTGATTTAGCTCGTTTAGAGACAAATTTACATCCATTTTAATGATGTCTTTAGAATGGGATCCTGTCCAATATGGGAAGATATTTCTTTATAATGCTTGCTATATGGTATATGAGGACTATACCTGGTAGAAAAGATTAGTCTTTATTACTTCTTCACATTTTCTCTTATCTTTGCATTATTATTATTCCCATATCATGCCCACTCTATCCCTGTGCTTTAGGCCTTTCTGAGGGACTGCAACAATTGGGTTTCTTATATCCCCTATTCAGTCATCTCCTTTGCTGCTAAATCGAAGGCAGTATCTGTAGAGCAGTTACGTATCAATCTAAATACTGTCTATATGGTATAGCTTGACGAAAAGTCCCGAAACATGGAAATTCCCCCCACAAACTATATATTTTTGGAATCTACACACCTTCAGCTATGTTACGGTGCCATGCTTTCATACATACATGAAGAATTCCAGACCCAGTGATCCAAAGAACTCCGTGTTTTTAGGAGGTTTTGTGAAAAATAAAATAAGATGATTCAAGGATTGAAATCCTACCTAAACCAACTTGACAAGCAAAAAAACCCACCAAATGTCAATCTGCCACGTATCCTGCATCAAACGGTATGCCATATGTGTGGGTGCACAGAGAGACGTGGCCACCAACTAGCTCAAATGGGACGCATGCACAAGTGTAATTACAAGAAAAAAATCAAAGTTCTCTGTAATTTCAAACAGCCCCAAAACTTGGAAATGCCCCCCACAAATAACCCCCCCCACTAAATATCAATCTCCCACATGTTCTGAATCAAACGGTATGCCCTATGTGTGGATGTACACAGAGACGTGGCCCCCAACTAGCTCAAATGGGACGCATGCACAAGTGTAATTGCAAGAAAAAAATCAAAGTGCTCTGTAATTTGAACAGCCTACACTTTTTATAAGGAAACAGTCCTGAAACATGGAAATTCCCCCCACAAACTATATATTTTTGGAATCTACACACCTTCAGCTACGTTACGGTGCCATGCTTTCATGCATACATGAAGAATTCCAGACCCAGTGATCCAAAGAACACCGTGTTTTTAGGAGGTTTTGTAAAAAATAAAATAAGATGATTCAAGGGTTGAAATCCTACCTAAACCCTTTTGACAAGCAAAAAAACCCACTAAATGTCAATCTCCCACATATCCTGCATCAAACGGTATGCCATATGCGTGGGTGCACACAGAGACGTGGCCACCAACTAGCTCAAATTGGACACATGCACAAGTGTAATTACAAGAAAAAAATCAAAGTGTTCTGTAATTTGAACAGCCTAATCAATTTTGAAATACCCCCCACAAACTATATATTTTTGGAAGCTACACACCTTCAGCTACGTGATGGTATCATGCTTTCGTATATATGTGAAGAATTCCAGACGCTGCTATTCATAGAACTCCGTGCTTTTAGGAGATTTTGTGAAAAAATAAAATAAGAGGACTCAATGGTTGAAATCCTACCTAAACCCACTTGGCAAGTAAAAAAACCCACTAAATGGCAATCTCCCACATGTCCTGAATCAAACGGTATGCCATAAGGGTGGGTGCAAACGGAGACGGGGCCACCAACTAGCTCAAATGGGATCCATGCGCAATTGCAATTCCAAGAAAAAATTAAAAAATGCCACAACCCACCCACCAACCCTATCCCCACTCCCCCTTTTAGTGGTATTGTAGTGAAAACCAGTTAGTACGGCGAGTCACACAAGTTTTTGCACACTTTACTGATCCTAAAATTTCAATACGGTCTTTTTTTGGTACCTCTGCAAAATTTCCTACTAAAATAGGCTTAGTTTCCCTTGAAATCCAACAAATAAATGATCCGCGTTTACTTTACCTATATCACCGGGGACATTGGGAAGCTTGGAGAAGACAAAGTTTTTTGATAATTTATAGTTTTAGGGTAAAAAAAAAAAAAAGGTGTGTGTATCACTTTATTGCCCGTTTTCCAATTCGAAATCTGATCGGAAAAATCACTTCCCGGAAATCATTTTCCAGGAAGTGATTTTTCATTCATTGGCAAAGATCAATAATTTGGTGATCAGAAGTGATCACCAAATTTTGATCTCTGTCCCCATTTTTTTTCTAAGTCTTCGCTAAGTAGCAAAGACTTAGAAAAAACCCTATTTGTGAATGGAACTTTGAGTTCCATTCACAAAATGTATAGTACAGCTGTCAGCTTGACAGCTTTTGCTATACCAGGTACTGCAGCATGATCTAAATGGAGATCAGGCTGCAGTACCTAAACTAGACCAGGGGCAGCAGTGTACCTCCATATGGGAAGACCCCGGTGAAGGAGGAAGTTCTGTGATGTCACCGGGGTCTCCCATTCAGTTTCCTCCTCCAACTCCACGTGGGACCGGCAGGGCAGGCTTCAAGGTAGGATATCTCCCGATCCCCCCTCGGATTTGGACGAAACCGAGGGGGGATCGAGGGGACTAGGGGGGCAGTTGAATGCTGCCCCCCGATCGGCCCTAGCAGGGGGGAAAAAAATTTTGGGAGGGGGGAAGCCACAGATCGTATATTCACGATCTGTGGCAGTTTGTGCATTCACTGCACAGATCGTGAATATACGATCTGTGGCAGGGAAAGGGTTAAAATTTAAGATGTTTTGTAAACATTAGGATTTTTTGTGTCTCTTTCTGCTACTGAAGTCATGTGGTTTCTAATTTCCACTGTGACATCTAGTGTTGAACTTGAAAACCTAGAAAAACTAAAAGCCTGAATGTATTCTGTAATTTTCTTACAAACCTATGTGCCTTTGAGCTTTGTAAGTATTCCTGGTGTATTTGATCCTCTGATGATTTGTATTGTATTATTGTAATGGTAGGTTAATGAGCATCTGTGAGTGAATAACAATAGCAAAACTCTCAAAATCCAGTCCACAAAAGTCAGAAATTGTTGTGCATTGTAATGAGTGAAAAATTATTTGATCCACTATTAACCAGCAAGATTTCAGCCTTGCCCTCTGTAAGGATGTGCTCCTAATCGGAGCGATATATCACAGCAGAGAGTTGCAATAATCATGAGAATGTGACAAAGTAGTCCAAACCTCCATGGGGGATTTTGTCAATCATCTCAGAGCAGCTGAGACCATAGTCAACAATAAACACTCACTCTGCCAGGAAGGACTGAAAACTTGCAGCGCCTGCAAGGTCCACCTGCTCAAGACAGCACATGTAAAGTCCTGTCTGCTTATGAAAATTTAAATGATCCAGAGGAGAATATCAACACACTATGCTTGGAGAAGGAGGAATTTAGCCTATGACCCCAAGAACACCATCCCCAGTGTCACACATGGAGGTGAAAACATGCTTTAGGGTTTTTTTTCTTCTAAGGGAACAAGAAACCTTTACTGTATCAAGGAGACAATGGGACTGTAGTGTCAAATCTTGGGTGAGCACCTCCCTTAGCCAGGGCATTCAAAATGTGTTGTGGATGGGTATTCCATCAGGACAATGACCCTAAACACACAGCAAAGGCAACAAAGGAGTGGTTTAAGAAGAAGAATGTTAAGGTCCTGGAGTGGCCTAGCCAGTCTTTGTACCTTAATATCATAGCAAATCTGTGGAGTGAGCTGAAGGTTCAAATTGCCAAACATCAGCCTCAAAACCTAACTGACTGAAACGATGAGTGGGACAAAATCCTTCCCGAGAAATGTGCAAACCTGGTGGCTACCTACAAACTACAAGAAACGTCTGACCTCTGTAACTGCCAACAAGGGATTTTCCACCAAGTACTAGGTCATCTTTTGCAAAGGGATGAAATACTTTTTTACACAACAATCTCTAAATTTTGTACACTGGGTTTTTGTGCTGTCATTCTGCCTCCAGTGGCTTAGGAATTAAGTTAGAGCCCATAAATTCCATCAGGAATTGGTGCTTTGTTAGAACCTCTCTCTAATTTTGTAGACTCTTATTTACAACCACTGGTTAAACAGATCCCTACATGTCTTTGTGACACCAGCGAATTATTACAGGTGCTCAAGGAAATGACCCTTCCACTTGGTAATAATGTTTACCTGGCAAGCATAGACATCAGTCCCTCAAGAGGAGAGAATTAACTGTGTGGAAGAGTCATTACTCACTACTAACCACTCACACCATTTGATTTACTTTTTGATCAACTGTCTAACACTGATACTGAAGAAAAACTATTTTAGGTTTAAAGACACATTTAATTGGCAAAAACAAGGTAATTCAGTGGGTGCTGTAGTAGCCCCGTCTTTCGACAATATTTTTATAAGTAACATAGAAAACAAACTGTTCTTACAATCTAGAAACAGAATTTATTGAAATGGTTAATACTGCTAACCTAGCCCACCCAACGATCAAGTTCATCTATGAGATCTCTGAAAAGCAAATGAACTTCCTAGATGTTAACATATCCTTGGAAGGAGGTTATATTCATATATCAATGTATACTAAGAGTACAGATAGAAAAAACCTACTGCTCACTAGTAGCTTCTATGCACCAAGTATCTTTAAAAGCCAATTTATACATGCCAGACGCATTGCCTCTGACGAGACAAGGTAGGAGAGAGCATCTGATAAAATGTAGAGACCATAAGGTCTCTACTAGGGGTCTTGTAAACAGGAAATCATTATTTTGGTTGCATTTATTTAAACACAGACAAAATGCTGAATTGGCAGATTAAGGTCATTGGGATTAAAAAATACTGCTCTTTTTTCTGAAAAGCATGTGTTTGCACTGAACTTCCCCTTTAAGGAGCAAAAGAGGGACATAAGAAATTCTAAGCAGGGTACAGGCTATGACACTTCGGTATCTAGACATTTCCACAAGAATAAACATACACACAACCGACTGAAATGGACAGTATTGGAAACAGTACCCACCCCTAGAACACTGCTACAGAAGGAGTGTTTTTGGATTAGAGTCTTGGAAACCCTGGTACCAAAAGGTTTAAATGATTCATAGTCTTTGAAATGCTACCTAAAACAATGTCACTAATGTGGTTCCTTCTTTGATTAGCTTACTATATCCCAATATCCATGTTTAAATTGGACCTGGTATCTCTGTCATTCATTAGTAGGCCTGTAGCAATACTAATATGCTTATATGGCAGGCTATATGAATTACCATATATCATGGACAACTTGTATATTGCTCTTTTTATGATGTTTGTGTGCACTTGGTTTTTTGGCATTCATGTTATTTACTCTGTGTATTGGACTTTTATTGACACGTGGTTCACACCAGTCACGGGACATTTCTGCTGTATGATGTCACCTGGAAATCTGGCTCTGATTGGACTTATTCAGAGGACTATTGGGGGATAAATAGAAAGTTGATATGTCACTTCCTGTCCATGGGGTTATATTGTGGTGTTTTTAACTATGTTTGTCACATTTGATAAAGGACCTTGAGTCCGAAACATGTTAAGTGAATAAAGCAAGATTTAGATTTCTTTGAGAGTCTTCTGTTCCGCTAACTGCTCATTTTTCTACAGTGTTTAGAGTATTGATACGTTTTGGACAGAACAATAGCAAGATCCAGGAGTATTGGAATGTGAAGGGGCTTTGTCATTAAACTACTCCATTACTGCATATGTTATGTGGGTAAACTGTTTATGTTTTGTTATTAAACCAGACCACCAGAGTAACCCACTGTGTGCCATGCTACCCATACATCATTCCATAAAACAGTGATCTGGTACAAATTAGACACACTATGTGGTGTTAAAAATTCTTACCTTTCTCCTGTGCTACTTATGGTTGTTGTGCAGTGCCTATATAAAGGGAAGAGTAGGAGCCTTCCTGTGTGTAATCCGGTGTCTGCGCCGTCTCCCAGACTTAGCAACCTTCCTTCCCTCATCTCTCTCAATAGCTGTCAGACGCGTCTGTTTTTGACTGACTCTCAACCAATTTACAGACGCTGCTGCTGGTCCGGCCATTATTGCTACTCCATCCTGGTAGTAGCAATAGAGGCAGAGGGAACGAAGGTTGGTTAGTCTGTTTCTGGGCACTTTTTTAATTATAAACTTGGTGGTTAGGGTTGGAGGGGGGATCCCCTAGTCTACAGGAAAAAAATAGATTTTAGGGTGGAGATGCCCTTTAAGTTAATCCTGTATAATGCATCTGTCTGTTAAAGGACAGTTATATTCATCCCCCCCTCGTTTCTCTTCTTCTATAGCTGAATAGTACCCAGGAAGAGGACCAAAACTGATAAGTTATCACTCCTGAGTACTTAACCGAACAGCTGTACTTACAAGTTTACCTCGGTGTTCTTGTCCTTCCACGGTGTAGCTAGTGGGAAGACACACTGCAAAGAAGCTACATTGCAGACTCACCGACAGTGGCAAAGGAGTGGAATGGACCAGAGCAGCTGTTAGGTAAAGTACCCAGGGGTGAGAGGCCATTTAGATCTTCACCCTGGGTTCTAGGGAACATCATTATAATTGTTCTTTAAGTAAATTCTATTGAATTACTGCCAGGGAATTTGTATTTCTCTCCTATTCAATGAATTTAAAGGACAACAATATAAAAAAAAATAACATCACCCCCATTACATGTCCACACTTCCAGCAGCTGAAATCGCTTAATCTCATTAACAACCGTGCTGCTCTACTTAAGATATCACACAGCAAAGATGAGTGCTAACAGCCCGCCTCCTAGACGGCCCAGGGCCATCGTTAACATATCACTTGTCATTGGCTGGTGGGAATGTCTGTTACAACCTCTCTCCTCCTCCTCTGCCAGTCAAACAAACTTGAACTGTTCGGTTGCTAGGATGTACAGCCTACATAATCAAGCTGATCAAGGGTGGGTGGAGGAGTGTTTTCTCGCATGCTAGCTTTGAGTGTCAGTTACAGGCAGACGGAATTGTTACACCCCCTTCACAATGTGGCTAATTGAAGGCAGAGGGAAGGTCGAAATCAGGGGGAAAAAATGTATGGGGAGGGCTGCATACCTTTACTCTTTTGAAAGCAGTTTAAAAAAAATGCATTGAGACAGTTATCCTTTAATATTTAAGAGGTAAACGGCATGTCTACCCTTAAAACAAAAAACTGGTGACATGTCCGATATCTGCCCGCAACTCTAATGCTATTTTTACTAGTTCATTAAATGCATTTGTAACCAGATATTTAATGATAAGTTCTCTTCCGTTCTGGCAAAAGTATTTGCCTCTTCCCTGTGTTCAATGAGGTTTTTATAATCTTGAGCATGAGCAGCGGAGGCAGCAGGGGAAACAGCAGTCAATCATTGGTTGTGCTGTCAGAAGTCTTGATTGACTGCATGGTGGGAGGAGCCAGTTTACTCTGGCAGAATGGAGGCAACAATTATACTTAAATATCTGATTAATGATGCATCTAATAATGTGCTGAATATATCAGTTGGGTTGGGGCCAGGTAACCCACATGTGCCAATCTTTTTGTTTAAAGGGGAGACATGCCCATTAAAGAAACATTTGTGACAACCGACCCCCCTCCCCCATCCACTTCCCCTTTCCCCAGTTATTCTACTTATGTTCTATGTGTTATAATATAAAAAAAGACATTAACTCTTTATGCAAATATACATGTTTATTGTGAATCAAGTAAACAATAATCTAAATATATTTTATTATAAAATAAAACAAATAAAAAAAAAATAAAACAAGTTTAAAAAAAAAGAAACATTTGTGAGATGCTGCTTTCATTTTGGAACAATGGCAGAAATGTTTGATATTTGGAACCAATGGCATAAAATGAACCTGAAAATTGTTTTCTTAAATGGAACATTTATGGGCTTTGGGGGGAGTTGAGGGTATTAGTAGCTTCCCCTTTACATACTTTTGGTGCTGTTTTGCTTTGGTAAGTGATCAAAACTTTTCACTTTTCAGTTAACTAAATATGTATATTGCTGATATAAAAATTACACAGCCAGAGCTTAATTGTTGGATGCCTGCTGGCACAAGTAACTTTAATTTATTATTTAGCAGACTAAGTCATCCTACATACTGTGAATAACCCATCATGCTTACAATGTTTTGATTTCGATATAGTTTTTGTGTTTTTTGAATTTTATTAATTGGTCTCTTATTATCTTAATGGATAAAATAATAGGTTATATATTTTAACCTGCAGCATGTATTGAAAGAACTATACAGCATAATGATTGGCTGTTTCCATAACACACATTAGAAAAGATGTACATCACCCAGTCCAGAAAAGATATCAGAGAAATGTGAAATGGTATACAGTACCAGTTAAAAACAACTGTGTCAGCCGATTACTTCTGGTATGTACAATGTGGAAGAGCGCTTGAATTCTACTGTAGTGTAGACTTTTTCGTGTAAGCATGATTTTCTCTCCAGTGACATCGGCCTCGTTGAGGCCACTGGCAGCTGCAGGGGTACTTCTTGGGGTTGGTGGCCTAAGCAGAAGGGCTCTTTTAAGAGCCGACTGGGGCCCTGGTTCGAGGTGCAGAACCCCCAACGAAGGCACTTCTCAGTGCTGCAAAGGGCCCTTACAAGGGCCAGGGAGGGGGGTCCCAGTACAGGCTGTGGGACCTCCTAATCCCCAAAGGGCCCTTCTCAGCTGCAGGACCCCCAACAAAGGGCTCTTGTCAGAGCCGAAACGGCCCTGATAGGGGCAGGGAGGGGGGGTCCCTGTTTGAGCTGCGGGACCCCCTAAGCCCCAAAAGGCACTTCTCAGTGCCTCCGCTGTTGGGTCCCTCCACTGCCCCAGCAGGGACGGGGGCTGCTGGTATGGGGTCATGCTGGTGGTCGCCGCCGTGGGGGGGGGGGGGGCGTACACCCTGCCCCTCCCATGTAGCTGCGGATACGACCACCTGCGGCGCCATCCTTTCTTAGCAGTCCCTCCCAGCCCCCTGCTCCGTACGGGTTTGAGCTCTCTTCCCCGCGATACTGTACTTTTAGCATTGTGCTAAGTACAGTATCGCCGCGCAGGGAGTTAAAATTACCACCGCACATCGCTGCGGTAATGCTTTTTGCAGCAATGTGATTCGCCTTTATAAATATGGCAAAACGTTATTTTCGCTGCGGCGATGTGTGGCGGTAATTTTTGGGAGGTATTAATGGCCCTTTATAAATAAGCCCCTTAGTTGCACTTGCAGGTTCGAGCAGTCCAGAACCTGGCCAATGGGAAGAAGCAGCTTCTTGCAGATCCTCAACATCTAGTAGTTGATTTAAAGTGCATCTCTACCCTTAAACCCAGAAAATCCTCAACATATGTAATTAGCATTTTATTAGATGCATTGCTAATCAGATATTTAAGGATAATTATTGTCTCCATTCTGGGAGAGAAAGCTGGCTCCTCACTCCATGCAGCCAATCCAAGCACTGGAAGAGAACCTATCATTAAATATCTGGTAACAAATGTACGTGATAAACTGGTAAAAATGGCAGCTGGGGTTGCAAGCAGATAACTGATAAGTCACTAGTTTATTTGTTTTAAGGGTGGATGTGCCCTTTAAATGGTGCTCTGTAAGGACTCCTTTCTAACATGAACCTAATATGTGTCTCTCCCTGTCTACTACATATACAAACATATATACATTCAGGCATTAAAATTACTAGTCTTGCAGTTGGCACATGCTCAGTGCAGGAGAAAGCAGAAGAAACAAGGAATAGGTGTTACTGTGACTGAAGGGAAGGAGGAGGGGGTAAAAACAGCCCACAGCAGCGAAGTGAGTAAGGTGAACATTTTTGTCTTTTTTATTTTTTTAATGGATTCTATATCCCACGTACAAATTTAAATATCTTTTATTAAATATAATTTTTTGAAGCACAGCTGTACTACTCATAGCACCTTGGACCCAAGTTTTACTACTACACTGACAATCTTAGCTCTTTTATGGATTTTAAGTCATGCTAACTGATTAAATATCTTTCATTGCACCAGAAGCGCAAGTATAGCAAAATACACCTGCGCAGCTGAAGCAACCTATTCAGTAAGTTGTTTGCACGCTGCTGATAGCTGGTGTGCAGTGGATAAATCTCTTCCGGGATATACCCACATGCACAATTGCATCCCAAGAGTGAGGTTCACCCAGAACCTACATACATAAACCATAATGTGTTTATGTATGTTCCAGAAAACCATTAAAATAGCTGGGACAATTTTGATGGGAGACTTGGTATACAGGTTTTCAGGACCCAGAAAAAAAAGCATAGGCTACTTTACAAGTTTTACAAACAACCCCTTATTTCTTTTTCATACCCCTTTTCAGTTAATTTGAGATAAGATCCACCCTGTGTGCTGCTAGGTGGTGGTGAATTGAGTGAACGATTTAGACGGATAAATACAATTAGCCATACCAATCCTTCCCGGTATGGTGCCTGCCAATCGCCCAATAATATCGATCCATCTATATTAGCGGCTCCCTTAAGTGAATTGGGGGTGAAATCTGATCTTTGTGCTGCTGTCTGTTGGGTAATCAAGTTATAGCCTAAGTTAATTGGGGATGAGATCTAACCTAGAGTTCTGCATTGGGTCGGGTACCTGTAAATAAATCACAGTGAGTTTAAAGTGAGTGTAGGTAAGGTTAGGTTATAAGGGTGTGGGTGAGGGTCGGTTTGCAGGTCTATTTCATTAGGAGTGCAGGTAATGGTTTTATGGTTGCGGCCCACGCAGGACCATTGTGCTGCCATCTGTTGGTGAATTGAGTGATCGCCCCTCTGAGAAATAACTAACCCCAACAAGGTTTTCATTGAAAAATAAAAGGACAATGCTGGGAACTCTAGAATTTGTGTAATAACCATGTACACACATGCACATTAATATTTATATTTGTATTAAGATTCTCTTATGTATGTTTATACAATATATTTGTGGTTTGTGAAGATTCATATTCATCCAGGTCATGGTAAATTTGTGGTATTCAGTTAGATCCCCTAGAGAAGCTTAGTTCTTGAGAGAACTTATCTTCAAGTCCAGTTGATCTAACTAAAAACCACCGATTTCTTGAAAGTTAAGTATAGCAAAGATTTTATTATTTGTGTGTATGTTTGGTTATGTGTGTATAAAGTGCATATAAAACTATGCACACCCTACAAAATAGAAGGATTTTTATTGTAAAATGACCATCTATACAAAAATATTCAAAACAAATCAGAAACACTTTAGTGAAAATAAAAGTCCTGGTTGCATTAGTATGCATTATTATTTATTTATTATTATTTATTATTGTATTATTGAATTGGTACCCTGTACAGAACACAAACATGTTTATTGTGCTGGGAACCCTCTGTAGTGTATGGGACATTATATTACACAATAGGCAGAGGCGTTTGAACTATTTTTTGTGGCTATGTGTTTGTACATATTATTATAATTACTGGAGGTAATTATTATGCTTGTATTTGTATTACTGAACTGGACCTGCCACTCTATTATAGTTATGTTCTACTTTTATAGTTAGTGAACTTTGGATTCATTTAAGTGTGTGGTGGTGGGAGGGATTGGGGCTAGGATATGTAGACAGTACTTGTGTATTGGACAAAATGTTGATGTATATTTACTTTTATGGCGTTTCTGTATTATAATTGTTTTTTTCACTACTCATTTACTCTTTCAGTGTGTGCTGAAGCATACAACCCAGATGAAGAAGAAGATGAAGCTGAAACAAGAGTAAGTTATCTAGTAAAACCAAGTAAAAAAAAGTACATTTGTATTAATTACCTTTTTTACATTTGGTACAATCAGATTTTCTATTTCCAATTCTACTTTTGTTAGAAACTGTAACTGACTTTACGTTAATTATATTTATATAGTGTATGGTGCAATGCAAATATTTGGGTCTAGTGCAACAGCAAGCACTTAATAAAATATACCAATAAACATATTGTTTCAATCTACAATACTGTAGATTTCACAACAATGTTGAAATCAATGTTAAGACTATCAGTTTTGTGTATTAATAATAAACACTGTATTTTTGTGCTAATTTTGCAATAAATAGATTCTAGGCCACCATTAATTAGGATAATTTAAAAAAAAAATCCAGTACATTTGTTTTCTGCCATTTTCCTTTCCTTAAAGGGACACTATACTGAAAAACTGACTTTGCCTCATCTTAATCTATAATTGTATACATGTAAGTAGCGCTTACTCTGATTTGTGTGTGTTGCTGCATTCCTTCAATCCAACACACATTTTGTTTAGGAGCAGTATCCCCCCTCCCTCTTTTAAACACTCCTACTTCCATCCGACCTTTCCCACAAACCAACTGTCAAGCCTGCATACAGCATTCCAACTGTCAAAACACACCATTCCAGCTATTGTAAAACTACTCACAGAAGAATAGTTTTTGAGAGCAATGAAATTGATTGACAGTTGAAATATAAGAAGTTTTAGACTGGATAACTAAAGAATTAGGGGGCAGATAAACAAAAAAATGATACAGTGGTGGTTAGGAAAATTATAGTTTCCAGCTATGGTCAATTTAAAATAACCTGTTTTTTGGTATATATGCCCTTTAAAGGGTAACTGTGGCCTTGAATTCTTCCAAATTAGAAAGAATTAAATAAAAAGCCTTCAAAATAAAACCTATATCATATCTCTAGATAAAATTTGTGAGAAGTTATTGCTGGAAAGGTTCAGCAATATTACTTCCTGCTTGAACACTTCCTGTTTTCAGCCATGTGACCAGCCTCTGCCTGCATTAATAGGCTCCCCTTCTCAACAATCAATTTTTTCCCCAGGTACTTCCTGATTTCTCAAGCACTAAGTCTTAACTGAGCATGCTTCTCCCCCGGGGAGGACAGGTCGGGCAGAGGCCAGGTGATGTCACTCAACCTACAGGAAGCAGAAAGTTTGAACATTCACCCCAATGTAATTTCTCACGGGCTCCAGCCATTTTAAAGGAAATTCTGCAGGATTTCATTTAACCCTAACTTTAAGTACTATACACACATGCGAGTGCAGCGCTGACACAATCACACTTGTGTACGATGCTTTGGTTTAAGCTTTTCTGTTATACTGACCTCTGACAGCTGGAAATTGGAAGGTGCTGAAATTGCTGCCTTATATTTACTAGAATTATATTTTTTTACTTTGGTTCTTATTTAAATATACGTGAGCGCTTTGGCAATGCTTTATTTGACATCACTAGCCCTTTAAGTATTATCAGGGTTATTCAATAAAAGTTCTTATCCTTTAAAATGGTGCTAATTTTGCCCCAAGCAATCAGATATTATTTAACATTTGAAAGCTAACATCTGATTGGTTGGGGCAAAATTAGCACCATTTTAAACGATAAGAACTTTTATTGAATCTCCCTGTTTGTTTTTAAACAACTTCTGTTTGATTCCCAGTTATACTTTAAATCTAGATGACAGCTTTAAAATAGGTCACATATTTGAGGGAGAAATATAGTGTTATTTGATTCATAATATAGTGGGCAAAATCAAAATGGACTAGCAAAGATTTATTTAATGGCTGGAAAAGTTTTGAAAATCTATGCAGTAAAAAGGACACAAAACGAATATATAATCACCAGAGCCATGAATAAATTATGAGCGCTCTAAAACATTGGTTCTCAAATTTCCCAGTGTGGCATGCTTGGAAATGCAAAATACCTGTGTATGCTGAACTCTCGTGTAATTACCCATACATTCTAAGTATTTTATACAGTGTATACCGTATTAACATAGAATATAATAGTGGAAAGTGACTCACCTATGAATTACCTTCCATTCTTCAATCAATCAACCAGGAATGAAGGTGAGTATATATACCTTGCGTGTGATCCACCACTGGCTCCATTGACAAGTTTCGAGTGCTTCCGGGTTTAGTTTAAAGGAGAACTATAGTGTGTATAAAGTTTTTTTCAGAAACCGTTAAAATGAAAAGTACCTGGGGCAGTGAGGTAGGATTGGTTCTTTCTACCTCCCAATATAATTTCTATGAGAAGCGACAGCACAAAAAAACAGACTTCCTGGTTGCTTGAGCACTATCTTTAATAAAGGAGGGCCCATGGCACTAACCTGGCAGATTAAATCTGTTTTTTCTGTAGCTCGTCAACAAAACAATATTGGGAGGTGGGAATAATCAATCCTACCTCCCTGCCCCAGGTACTTTTAATTTTTATAAAGTACATATTTACGGTATAGTTGTATTTTAACTATAGCACGCATGCACGACAATGCGCATTATACTTAAACTAAACACGGAAGTGGTCAGGAATTTTCAATGGAGCTGGCAGTGGATTGTGAGCAAGGTAAATATACTCCCCTTCACTCTTTGCTCCTGGTCGATTGATTGAAGAACAGAAGGTAAGGCTAGGCTTTATCACCTCCCTGTAAATTATAGATTGAGATGCTTTATTTTAGATCGCAATTTTAGAATTCATAATGTCATTTATATTGTATTAGAATTTGGACACTACAACTGGACACTAACGCATACCCTATATCCCTGTTTTCAAATGTCAACAAATAATATACTTGTTACTTGATATCATGAGACTTTGTTTAGTTAATAACAACAACTAAAATAATAAAGCCTTGAAAGAAATCCCCTAAATTGTTTTAAACACAAAACCTTGGGGAATTATCTATCTATTGAAAATGTGTTGGACACTTAAACTTAAAAGTACCTGTATAATTTAATGTACTACAGGTTATACATCCAAAAACAGATGACCAGCGCAATCGATTGCAGGAAGCTTGCAAGGATATTCTTCTCTTTAAGAGTCTAGATGAAGTAAGTATTTAAGCATTGTAGGACTTACAAAATAATTAGCTGCTTGATATGAACCAAAATATGTAGTGTATATGTTATGTATATTTAAAATAGAACAATCTTGAATCCTTTAACAAAATGCAACTCTGATAATTAAAGGGGAACTGTGGTACAGCTGCAAAGTATTAGATTAGATTCTCTTTGAATACTCCTGGGAAACAACTGAAGGCTCACTGTGCAAGATGACCAGGCAGATGTATGTTTAATTTCTGTGACAACCACTACCTTCTAAATTATAGCAAGTTATTTACACCCCTGTATAGTCATTGAACAGCATGCTAAAACTCCTAAATTGATGCATTGGGGAAAATGCAGCTGTTGCAAGAAGCTGTTTTTAATATTTGTATGTAGTAATATTATTATTTATATGGCTCCACTGTATCTCCAGCCTGTATATTGAAAAGAAGAGCATTTTACTCCTATACACTATAGCAAGTGTTTCCTGGCAGCTGAAAAAGTGGTCGATGGCAGCTGAAAAAGTACCACCAATTTTTCAACCCAATGGACCATTTTGGTCTGTGTGTTCCTAGCCTTATATGTATTTGTTAGCCATTTTTAGCGGGTGGAGCACTTTGCATATGCTATTGAAGTGCCTTCATTGACTTTCTTGTTTAGTGTGCATTATTATACCAATTGTACAGAGATTCACAGCATATAAAGTTGGGGGAAAAAAGGAGCAAAATTATTTTTCACTTTTTTTTAAGCACCAAATTTGTCTAAAGGAAGTCAGAATAGGAAGCTTTGATTCAAATATAAATGCAGTGTACAAAATGTATGTAAACCTCTTGGGAGTCATATTAGTAACTGAATTAAAAAATGTGTGTGTATAAAAAAAATGCACATTATTTACTTGTCATATATTTGCAGGAACAGATGTCTCAGGTATTAGATGCAATGTTTGAAAAGCTGGTGAAATGCGGAGAGCATGTTATTGATCAAGGCGACGATGGAGACAATTTTTACGTAATTGACAGGTATAAAAAGGTTCTTTACTTGCAGTGTAAAATGTGTATTAGTATTAGTGTAGCATGTGCCTGGTAAACTCAGCATGCAGTGTCCACATAGTTTTTAAAGAATACCAAAGCAAATGATATAGCAATGAGTCATGTACCAGCAGCATTTGCAGATAGGAAATGCTCTTGCACAATACTAATTTGGGCATGCGTCCTACATTATTTGTAGAAGATAGGAGAATGTGAAGGGCAAAGATATAACAAAATAATTCTGTAAATAACAAATTCACGGTTACAATCCGTTACTCTTATTCCAATTAACTCATGAGTAAAAAAATGAATGTGTTTAAATCGGCTGTATATTTACCTCATAGAATCTCACTTGTAATAGTTGGGGCTCAGGTGCTTTAGCCCTGAGCCTTTCGCTTGTTTACACATAATGACACTGTTTGTTTGATTCGCATACACGTGGAAAGTTTGGACTCGCCCCTCCCGTAGATTGGTCCGGGTGCTATCCAGCCCCGAACCCCTCGCTTCAATGGTAGGTAAGTATTCACTAGGGGTCTCGATACACTCCACAAGGATTCGACACAGCTTGCTTTAGACGAGTTTAAAACTTCGCTTTTATTAAGACATACTTGGTAAAAACCTTCCACTGGCACCGGCTAATCTTTCAAACACATTATGCGTTTTGGGCCGTTAGGACCCTTAATCATAGGCTATGAGACTAGACATTACGTGACACTTTAAGAAAGGGAGGAGAAGTGATGCATGTGAGACACCACCCACTCCCACCCTACCTCCTCTCTCAGGCGACCGCAACAGAAGCTACTTGCGCTATATACATATAAGAACAAAACAAAAAGTGATAACTAATATTAAACAAATGTAACGCGGATACTAAAAATACAAAAACTTGGTAACAATGCAATAGCTATTTACAATGAACATAATCACCATACAATTGCTATAATATATACAACCTACTTAAAAAATTTGACCTACATATATGCTGTATGCTCTTTAATACTATCATTATTAAGTTATTTTATTTAGTCAATGTAACATGTGATATCATACACGTACCGGTAGTTCATTCCTGATGGGATTCTTGTACTCAGATTAAAAATCCATTTGAACTATGTCTGTCTCAGGAGCATAAGTCTGTCTTTATTTCTATAATCTGTTCTTATGTGTTGGACTCCCTGTACCTTGAGATACCTGGTAAGGTTGCCATTACAAATATTAAAGTGACGAACCACCAGACTTTTCTGATTATTGTTCCTTATATCCCTTATGTGCTCCCATACACGGGATTTGAGAGTTCTAGAAGTACATCCCACAATGTGTACATCTCAGGACGTATACTACATATGTAGAATTACAATTAATGTAATACTTAAGTGTATATTCTTTATTGGTGGCTGTGCTTATACATTTATTATTGATGTCTATGAAATTACAGGTGGTACACCTCGAAGCACCACACGGATACAGTATGTACCCCTGTATTTTAACCATGAGTCATTAATAGGATTCATGGTTTCTACATTTCTCGGGGCCAGAATATCTCTTATTGATTTAGCTCGTTTAGAGACAAATTTACATCCATTTTTAATGATGTCTTTTAGAATGGGATCCTGGTCCAATATGGGAAGATATTTCTTTATAATGCTTGCTATATAGGTATATTGAGGACTATACCTGGTAGAAAAGATTACTTCTTTATACTTCTTCACATTTCTCTTATTCTTGCTATTATTATTATTCCCATATCATGCCCACTCTATCCTGTGCTTTAGCCTTTCTGAGGGACTGCAACAAATTGGGTTTCTTATATCCCCTATTCAGTCATCTCCTTTGCTGCTAAATCGAAGGCAGTATCTGTAGAGCAGTTACGTCTCAATCTTAAATACTGTCTATATGGTATAGCTTTGACGAAATGCTGGGGATGACATGAGTCAGCCCTAAGAATGGTATTTGCTGCTTCTGGTTTTCTATAGTTGTTAATATGTATTTTATTATAATGTCCAAATATTGGGTAGATTTACCCCCATAGGAAAAGGTAAATTGCAAATTATATATGTTATTATTTATAAAAGACTCGTTCCAGATCCATGGTAGATCGTCAATATAAAAAAAAAATAAAAAAATTTTGCATATGTGGGGGCGGATTTCGCCCCCATCGCAGCTCCTCTGCTTTGATTGTAAAAGACCCCATCAAACTTGAAGAAGTTGTTATATAACAAATATTCAATAGCATCTATGATGAAGTTTGCCATTCCTTCGGATAGCCACTAAAAGTAGTCAAATGATATTTAAGAGCCGTAATTCCCCAATGATGGGGAATTGAAGAATAAAGGGAGACCACATCCTTGGTTGCCACTGAACTACAAGGCAAAATAACTTGTTAGTCTAGCATCTCTAATAAATGCATTGTGTCCTTAATATAAGTAGACAATCTATTTACCAATGGTTGCAACATTAAATCTATTAATTTTGAAAGCCCCTTATTGAGCGAATTAATCCCTGCAATTACTGCCCTTAGTGGGAAAATCTTGTTTATGTATTTTGGGAACATGATGGAATATTGGTGTCATCCCAGGACAACTCACACTTTCTTCTGCCTGCTCCACTACCTGCACTTCTGGAATCTTTTCACGCCCTACTTTTTATTTAGACCCTGCTCTAGTTTACATTTTTAATTCCTCCCTGACGTCTGGGATTTTTCCTTCTGCCTTTTTAAACATGCATGCGTCAAACCTCTTCTTAAAAAACCCTCTTTGGACCCTACCTGTCTTTCGAATTACCGCCCTGTCTCCCTTTTACCGTTTGTGTCAAGAAAGTCTTGTGTCTACACGCATTACTAAATACCTCCATGCTAATAACTTATTGGACTCAATGCAATCATGCAAAGTCTCAAATGACCTACAAACTGCCAAAGCCAATGACCTACAAACTGCCAAAGTTCTCGGTCCTCATTCTCCTCGATCGGCTGCCTTGGATACTGTGGGCCACTCTCTTCTTATGCAAAATCTATATTCTCTGTACATCCGAAATCAAGCTGCAGCATGATTGCTTTCTTATCTCTGTAACAGATCTTTGTCTGCCTCTTTTGCCTTCTTCTCAAGTTCCGCTTAGTGTGGGGTCCTTCAGGGCTCAGTATAAGGACCCTTGCTGTTCTCCCTTTACACTCTCATCTCTCAGTTCTTTTGGCTTTAAGTATCACCTATACGCTTATGATACCCAAATGTACTAACCCCTGAAGTTCAATCCCAAATCTCTAAATGTCTGCTCTCTATTGCTTCCTGGATGGCGCACCGCTGCCTTAAACTCAATCTATCTAAAACGGAATTAATCATTTCCCCCCCTAAACTAGGATCTAGTCCACACTTATTCATCTCTATTGACAATATGGTCATTAACCCAGTTGAATCTGCATGCTGCCTTGGATTAATCTTTGACTCTTCTCTTTCCTTCCATCATCACATTAACAATGTCACTAGGACTTGTTGTTTTCTCCTTCACAATATTGCCAAGATCCGCCCTTTCCTCTCGCTCCACTACTAAAATGCACATGCATGCCCTTATAATCTCATATCTTCACTACTGTAGCATTCTGCTACTTGGACTCCTGACCTGTCATCTCTCCTCTCCAGTCTATCTTAAACTCAGCAGCTAGGATCATCTCACTCTCCTCCAAAAGGGAACCCCGCAATCCCTATACTTCAGTCTATAGGGTGGCTTCCCATCCAACAAAAAATCTTATTCAATACCCTTCTTTTAGCCTATAAATCCCTTCACTCTACTGCACCTCCCTACTTCTCTCTTGATCCCTTATGTTCCTAGCCGTGCCCTCCGTTCCTCACAAGGAAATCTTCTCCACAAACCCGCAATGAACACTGCCTCCTCACACCGTAAACCAATCTCTCTTGCTGCTCCCTACCTTTGGAACTCTCTCGCTCTCTCACTTTGCCAGGTGACATCCATTCAAATCTTGACTGTTATCCTACTTTTCTGAGCACCAGCACAGCAAATGATTGTTAGCTACCTCAAGCACTTTGTACCCATCCCCCCACTTGTATCTGTATGTTGTCCCACCCACAGATTGTAAGCTCTTCGGCATAGGGGTCTCATTCCTAATGTGTCAAGGCATACTGCACTTATATCAATTTATCCATAATTTATCCTATATAATAAAAGCCTAACTACTGTGTCCGTTCTGCTCTGTGTGTGTCACTGCAGTTCCCATTGGCTCACCACTAGAGGGGGATGGTAAGGCTGTCTCTGCAGTTCCTATTGACTCATCACTAGAGGGAAAAACACAGTAAACACGCACGGAGGCAGATCACAGCAATTACACAGAGGCATGGACACAGACGGAAGATAAGGTTGCTTGGGACACTTAGAGAAAACTCTTGACTTTTGACAGATGAGGGTTCTGGCTTTGGGACAGAGGGGGGCCCTCTGTCAAAAGTCCATAGTGCGCCCCTCTGTCCCAAAGCCAGAGGGGGGGAGCGCGCTCTGACTTTTGACAGAGGGGGGGGACTCTTGGACTTTTGACAGAGGGGGGGACTCTGGACTTTTGACAGAGGGGGGGACTCTGGACTTTTGACAGAGGGGGGGGATCTGGACTTTTGACAGAGGGGGACTCTGGACTTTTGACAGAGGGGGGGACTCTGGACTTTTGACAGAGGGGGGGACTCTGGACTTTTGACAGATGGGGACTCTAGACTGACTTTAACAGAAGGGGACTCTGGCTTTGGGACAGAGGGGGACTGGCTTTGGGACAGAGGGGGACTCTGGCTTTGGGACAGAGGGGGGACTCTGGATTTGGGACAGAGGGGGGATTCTGGATTTGGGACATGGGGGGATTCTGGATTTTGGGCCAGAGGGGGGAATCTGGGTGTGGGACAGAGGGGGGGGGGTTACGGCCTTGGTACACTAGGGGGGCACTCTGGGCTTCTAGCACCCATTAATGAACAGCTTATTGTATTTAAGGACAATTATACTTACCATTTCCCATCCATTCCTGCAAGTCCCAGGGTGAGGACCTAAAACGCTAAGTCCTCACCTCTGGGTACTGCCACTACTTATTTGTAACTCCCTGTCGCTCCGGTCGGATCCTCCCCACTGGCACGTCATATAGTCCGGGAGGCAGCCTCCTTGCAGAGCGTGTCTTCCCATTGGCTGCCTCGCGACCCTGTCATTCAAAGTGCCAATGGGTAGGATCAGACCGGAGCGACGAGGGAGATTACAAGTAAGTAGTGCAGGACTTTTGTAAAGTACCCAAGGTGAGGACTTAGCGTTTTAGGTCCTCACCCTGGTACTTTGCAGGAGTGGGGGGAAGGAACGAGGGGGAGGTGAGTATAATTGTCCTTTAATTTTTATTTATGTGTATAATTGCTTGCACATATCCCCTTGTTTGCATACTCTGTATCTTCTTGCGGGTAAATATATTTAAAAGGCCTTTAAAGTTAATCAATTAAAGGACAACTCCACCCTCATAAGAACATCTTTTAGAAAGAATGGCCTCTTTAAAATATGTTGATATATCCTACTTTGTCCTATGAATTCATTACTGTATGCCTGCATCTTCTGGATGCCTCATGGAAACAGAGCAATTTAGAAACCTGTACTGACCCTGGGCATGCTCAGAAGAGGCAGACAGGGGATTAACATTGTCATTGGCTGTGATGTCAACTGTCAAATCCATAACTGATAGTTACTAACTGGAAGAACCAGGAAGCAAACAAGGGCAACAGGACATTGTGCAGGATTTCAGGTTAGACTTATATATTTTACATTTCAAACTATTACCGTTTAGGGTTTGGGGGTAATTTACCGGTATGTAAGTTTTTCATTTTAGGGCTGAGCTTGCCCTTTACACATTTGTTATATGCTATTCTTGTTTTACCACAGGGGTACCTATGATATATTTGAAATTAGATGGAGTTGGAAAGTGCGTTGGTGCTTATGATAACCGTGGAAGTTTTGAGAGCTAGCATTAATGTACAACACATCTAGAGCTGCTACAATTATTGCTACTTCAGTTTGGAGCTATTGGTGTTTGGTAAGTGTTATCACGTAATAACAGGAACATTTTTATTTGTGCTATATGTATGTGTGCACACTACTGTGTGTGTGTGTATATATATATATATATATATATATATATATATATATATAATATATATATACACACACACCACTTCTTTTCCACAATTTAACTAGGCAGAGTGTTTTATTTGTTTTATTGTTCCATGTTAAATTTTATTAAATTTGTTTTTGTTTTAAACAATTAGTGTACTTAAAGGGTTACTAACCCCCCCCCCCAAAAAAACACTTTTATTTCAAAAGAAAGAACTTAAAAAGTGAAATAGGAACACTCATGCCTTTTTTCTTTTAGTTACTACAGACAGTGGCGTAACTAGCATCCCGCCCCCCACCGACCGCTGGAGGTGGCGGGGACGCTAGTTAATCATATCCCCAGGCGCTTGCGCGGGATATGATTACTGTGTATAAATACATTAACGGGCCATACAATAAACTATCTGGGGCATTGTTCACCAATAGAACATGTCAAAGGACACGAGGACTCCCTTAAGACTTGAAGAAAAAAGGTTTAGGCTTCAAGCTCGGAAAGGGTTTTTCACTGTGAGAACGTGTAAAGCTATGGAACTGTCTTCCAGTGGACGTTGTAATGGCAGGTTCATTGGTCGTTTCAAAAAAAAGCTGGATGAGTTTCTGCAAACAAGGAATGTTCCAAGTTACTGGTATTGATACATAAAGTAGAGTTGATCCAGGGAAATTTCCGATTGCCACTTGGAGTCGGAAGGAATTTTTTCCCCCTCATATTTGGTGGGTTTTTTTTGCCTTCCTCTGGATCAACAGTTAGGCAGAAGAATGAGGATATTGCTAGATGGGTTGACTGGGACGTAGTCTTTATTCAACCTGAAATACTATACTATACTATACTATACTATACTAATCCTTTCTAAAATTATGTTAAGAAAGGAAAAAAGAGACCAAGATGATATTGATATGATTAATGAGATGGATAGGAGGGCTTTAGGGGATTTAAAGCTCTCTTGAATGAGGGGACCAACGAGGGTGGTGATCAGGACCAGAAATAGATATCTGCCCGAAAAATTTCAAAAACAAGTCTCAATGGTACCCATCATATCAGATGGCCCCTAATATAGCCATGTTTTTGAAATTGGTTACACAAAGTGTCCAGTCCCTTCCGGATAAATAGAGGGGAATTTGACTAAAAAGAGAGAAAAGCTTAAGAAACCTGGAATCCAGGGATGACCTCATTATACGTATTGCAGATAAGGGAGGTAATGTATTGGTTATGTCCAAGGACCAATATAAATGGGAAGCATACGCCAATTATCACAGAAAGAACAAATGAAGTTCTCCCTTCTAACCCTTGAATAGTACCAAAATGTGTCTGTGGGAAGTGTTATCCAGAGCCTTTGGTGTGGTGTGATTGGGAGGGAAGAAAGGGACTACATGTATGTTCCAGAATGCTAGACTGCCAACCTTCTACTCCATCCCAAAGGTCCAAAAACAACGGTTTTCCTCCAGCCGACTGATTGTCGGGCCTGGGAGGGCCGACGGAACACTCAGCGCCGCTTTGTGGACGTTGTATTACAACCATTTGTCAAAATTTAAGTTCATATGTACTATGACTCCTCTGATGTGTTAAGGAGACTCAATGATGTAAGAGTAGGGAAGAAACGTGGTTAGTGGCCCCGGATGTAGAAGGGCTATACCCGTCAATACCCCATGCCATTGGTTTATCGGCCCTGCAACCTTTCTGAATCCAGAGGGCAGCAGTATACTCGCCAAAATGAATTTGTTTTGAGTTATTAAAGTTCATATTAGACAATAATGTGTTTGTCTTTAATAACAGGTACTACAGGCAGTGAGAGGCACGGCTATGGGGGCGGCTTGCGTGCCCTCATATGCTGCCACCACCTAGGGCTGTGGGAACATTTAGATGTACTGGACGTCTCTAGTATGGTGTGGGATGACCACATCCGGATGTGGATACGGTACATAGATGACGTACTGTTGCTATGGAATGGTCCACAGAAGTATCTGGAGTCTTTTTGTCAAAAAATTAATGAAAAACCAAATATCAAACTAACATATGAGGCGAGCGAACAGAATTACCTTTCTGGATCTGAAAATACAGAAAGTGGGTGACAGGCTGATGACGTCCACCTACCGTAAGTCCACAGCAGTAATTCACTGCTACATGCAAGTAGCCATCACCCAGCAAGTACCATTAGGGTGTCCCAGTAGGGCAGTTCCTCCGTATTAGGAGGAATGTTCGGATGATGGAAATTTGAAACAGAGGCCCATGACCTGAGTGAGATAAACAAAGAGGGTATAGTCATCGGGTCCTGGAAAAGGGCCCAGCAACCACACACACACGAATTGCTGTTTGGTAAGAAGCCACCAGTAATACTGCAAAGCAAAAAATCAGACTGATTTCCCCCTATAACCAGGAGTGGGCAACACTTAAAAAGATCCTGCATAAACATTGGTACTTGCTGGCAGAGGACACAGAAATAGGGGACAAGGTGGGTAAGTACCCCTTACTAACAGCTAAAAGGTCATGCAATCTTAGGGATAAGGTATCAAAGAGTCACTATGTAGAACATCTAAAACCAGACAGTCCTGGTTAAACCGCACTCCTATTAGAGGTAATAGGAAATGCGGGAAGTGCATATGCTGTGACTTTATGGATGATAAAGGGATAGTGGACATACCCCAGTGGCAGTGTGTATAACAATAATAAGCTGATTACATGCCAGACCTCGCAGGTGATATATCTGGTGACCTGTGAGTGTGGGTCCAAGTACATAGGGAAGACACGTAAAAACTGTGTGCACGTATAGGAGAGCATTCCGAGCAATTAGAAAGGGATATTCAGCGCAGTTGTGTGGCCAAACATATGTGGAGGTCCACAACAGCAGAACCCCGAATGTAAAATTTATGGGAATACAAAGGATAAGTTTGGATATTAGAGGGGTAACCTTGATAGGAAATTGTTGCAAGCGGAAACCAAGTGGATGTTACTTAAATACTGTGACGCCGTTCGGTATGAATGGGGATCTCATATGCTTGTTATTTGTAAAATTTGTTTCATTGGCTTTTCTAAAGAAATCCATTTGGTGGATACCTCTGTTTTCATTCAGGTCCCAGTCGATACTAAGTATATTTGGATACACTGTGGAAACTGTGTTTAATGTGTAGCATTTGACAGTGACAATTAATACATTGTTGCTTTAAGAGGTAGGGTTAAAATGAGGCTAAGGTATCAGTGACGTAGCACCCTGAGGAAGCCCTGTAGGAAACCCTGTGAGGAGAAACACGCGTAGCCGCAAACCCGGGGGTAGTGAGTATAATAGCACTCTCATCAATTTGCAGTGTGATAGCTTGGCTCCATCTGTATTTAGTCAAGGACTATTGAACCCCACACGTCTATATTTGAGAGGGTCGGGAGGAGGATTCCGGGTTACTGTATCTTATTGTGGGTTCGGGGGACGCCCCGCACAGTGTATTGTGTTTTATATAATTGTTCTTGTATTTTATATTGTGTATATTTATGGTATACGATGTTAGGTGTAAGGTGTATAAAATATTTCCAATTTGCTGTTTAACAGTGCCTGTGCCCCGTTTAGTGTACTTTGAGGACCCTGGGGTCTTCTAAATTTTGGATTAGTTATGTAGTATATACACTGGGAGCACCACCTCATAGGTGTCGCACACACGCTAATTTAAGTAGCTGTGCAATTAGGATATCTGTTTGGACTATATATATATATATATATATATATATATAAATATATATCCTTTTTCTTTAAGTTACATGCAGACAGTGGCGTAACTACCGTCCCCGCCACCCCCATGACCGCTGGGGGGCCCGGACGGTAGTAGGGCACGCCACAGTGGTACAATCTCTGCAGCGAAAAGCTGTTTTTAAACGCTGATCGTGCGTATATAGCAAACATACACACATCAGCTGTTTAAAAAGGATGATCGTGGAGGGAGTTTGGGACATGACCTCCAATCTCGCAGGGGGGCCTGGGCCCCTGCAGGTACAACCCCTGCATACAGCAGCAGCAACCAATGAGAGTCCTGCTCTCATTGACAGCTCCCTTGCTATGACAATTCCCAGTTTTGGGAATGCCTATCTATAACATAGGTGCATGTGCGTGGAAGAGGAAGCTAGGCCTGCAAAGGGGAGCTGTCACAGTGCGGGAACACGTTTTCATTCATTGACGGCAGCTGCTGTAAGTAATTAAGGGAGTTAGAGCAAGTAATGGGGCCATTTCTTATCGCCTTAAGTGCTACTAGTTTAAGAGACTTAAAATGGACCTGCTGCTTTAACTTGTTTTTTTTTCCTGACAGAGAAATGCTTCCTTGTTGTCATGCTGTTGTGCTCTAGGGAGGTAGTAACTTCCTCAAAGCACCATAAAGGTCATGGTGTAATGTCAATGATGCAAAATCCTCATCTGCGTAACAGAGTAAAAGATTGCCTTGTACAAAATTCTATACCACCCTTGTGCCTGCTCTTATAAACCATTAGGCAGGGCACAGCTGTTCCCTGGAATTAACATTATATATGCTACTCCTTGAGTGGATTAGAATTCGCTTTTAGTGGCTCTTTACAGTTTATTTTTTAAATAGTTGTGCAATCTGCCCCAAAGAGATTACAATGGTAGGTATGGTAACATACTAATGCAGATATGTGTGTATATAGATGAGTTTTATATTACTTCTACACCCCATAACACTTCCTACCATACTAATCTCGCCATCCTAATCTCGTCCAATTGCTCATTGTCAAACAAATTGGACAAGATTAGGTTAAATCTAAATAAATTTTTTCCAAGAGTTTCAAGTGTACTGTGGCACACCACTGTTGGCTGACTAGCCCCAGTTCGTAGGTGCCCCTTAGCCCCTACTTCCAGGGCGCTCCATAAACCAAGCAAGGTATAGAATAGAGGAGCACACTACTGTAGTGAGAATTCTTATTTTAGTGCAAAAACAGCTAACAGCATACAACGTTTCGGGACTCTAGTTATACCTGAGAAGGGGCCTAGAGTCCCAACGTTGTATGCTGTAGGCTGTTTTTGCACTAAAATAAAGAAATTCTCACTACGTACTGTGTCTCGCCTCCCCCTTTGCTGTTGATGCGGGGAGATGTAGGAAAATAACCCATGGGGTCTAGGGGTCAGCTCCATAATTCACCTTATCTGGAACACCCAGCTAAGTCTATGCAGTACACTTCACAGAAGCTTTAGCTTTGCTTCCTGGAAGATGACACGAATCATGTTACAGCTTAGAATCATCTCAACACAGATTTCAGTAGTTTTTGTGTCAACACACTCCGGTCCCTACAATGATAAATGCCTTTGCTTTTCATACGAAAAAGAAAAGTAATATTTTCAGTTTATTTCTTTGCTAGCAAGGATGTAAGAAACAAAATATAAACATTTCAGTAAAAAAAAAGTAGTAGATGGGAGTCGACCCTGCAACCTTCTACATCTTGCTAAAAACAAGCAACAAGCTGGAAGCCTTCTTGTTACAGAATATATTACTTAGATATACTAATGCACTTTAGAGAAGAAGTTCATAATGTATAGGTGTGGGGAGAAAAGATTTCACATTAAGATTACAAAAAATTTAGTTTAGTTCTCCTTTAGAAAGGCATACGGAACTATAATTTAAATTTAAAAGAGATTTACAGCACAAATTTGATCATATATTGTGAATGCTTCAAACTGGTGCAGGGTTGTAAGACTATAGTAACAAGGGTTTCTCATAAGATAGATCTTTTAGTGAAGATTTGAATATTTTTAATGCTAGATTTATCACATTACTGATTGTCAGGCAATTCTTATGCTTTCTATAGTATTGATTCAGTACAAGCTGTGTTTTCAGGATGATGCAGTTAAGTCAGCAGTTCCTGATGGAATCCCAGGCAGGGTGCTTAAATGTTGTGCTGCTGAGCTTGCAGGTATATTTTGTAGTATTTTTTACCGTCATTGAAACGGGTAATTCCCATTTGTTTAAAACATTGGCTACAGTCTTACTTCCTAAAACCATGTCATCTACAGAACTAAATGAGTTCCGTCTGAATGCACTTACTGTACATCTCTTATTTTAAGCGTTGTGAGCGATTGGTGCTAGATTTTTTAAAAACAAGCCTTGATTCCTATTGGTTTGCATACAAGGCAAACCGCTCTACCGGCGAAATTGATCTAGTATTATTCAAATGGATTTAAGGTTTTCTGTCAATAGATCTCAGTATATATACTTATGACAAGTGTGTTTCATCAACTAAGAGTATAAACTGGGGGTCCCTCAGGGATGTGTCCTAAGCCCTTTTTCTATTCTCTTTTACTCAAAACTGTAAACTAACTTACTGTCAAACTATATCATCAAATATGCAGATGATACCACAGTTTTAGGGACAACAACTTAGTGTGGCTACATACTTCACAAATTTTTGAAAAATGACTGACAGGATCTGCATAACAACAGTCCCGAGCGTTCTCCCTATGCACAGCATAGGGAGGATGTTCGGTACTGTGTGTTTACCTCACTGTGGCCAACTCCCTCTATAGGGAGTCTACCATTGGATCCCCACTAGCTCCAGTGGTAAAAACAGGATTCTCAAGGCGAGCATTCGGTAAGGTCTTGTTCCATATAAGTACCAAGTTATAATCTAAAATTTTAATAGTAGATGGTTGTGTTATAAAAACCTGTTCTTTTTGTGGACAAATAAATAAAAGGGCACAATGCATTTTCATACCATAGTTTTGAATGGTAACGTGGTCCCAAAAAGGACTACTTAGGTAAATTAAAAATTTGAAATTTACTTTAATTTTTTTTTACATAGTTTTTAAGATATTACATTTTATTGTGATAGGGAAGAGTATCACCAGATCCCTTAACTTCCTGCTCTGAAAGCATGTGACAGTCCCTCCCGTGTGGGAGGGCATTTACACACCTTACACACTCCCTGCTGTGGGCTGTTGTTGTTATTACCACCTCCCTTCAGTTCCCTTATCATAGAAAACTGTCTCTTCCTGGTTTCTCTGCTTTCTCATGCACAGAGCATGTGCTAAATCACAGATTAGAGGAGAACTAGTATTTGGACCGCAGATTCAGAACCTCCGACCTCTGATTCGGTATTTCTTCATATCTTGGGTGTGCAACACAAGGAGGTGGTAATGGCTCATTTTAAAGGGTAGGGGAACAAGGTAGGAAAATCAACTTGTTTGGCAAACCACCATTTCCCCTTTTTTAAAAAAACAAAACACAGTTGGGGAGATGTAATACTTACCTTCCGTTCTCCTATCCTTCCAGGTTCTCCGATGCAGTAATATTAAGTGTGAGTTACTGCATCACGGTGGTAAGTGTTTATTTTTAAAGATGTTAATTTTTGGAACAGCATGGGGTTAACTCCATTTTACCCCATTACCATGGGATATTCCTCTCCCTGAGTGTGTCTACCTGAAGCACCACAAAATGTCCAGTACCTAAGTGGGCAGACGTTCTATTGAAATTACAAATTACAAAAAACCAAATGATGGAACAAGTCCTGTACTGCTACTCTACTAATAAGATTTTAAGTATAAACATAAATGTATCGACAATTCAGGTTCAATAATACTTTCATTCACATTTACAAAAAAAAACATACTTTTTTTTTTCTTGACCTTCAACACAGCAGTGTACAAATATTATGACTTGTTATTTGTATTTTAAAACTAGTCTGAAAAACTGAATTCCTCCAAGTGAAACTGGTTGGTTACCTCAGACATCGGCACATTTTTCTTGTTCCAGAAAACGAATTCTGCTGTAAAAATGACTTGCAATACATTTCCATACGCCCCTCCTATTGGTTAAAAAATACTGTATTTGACTAATATAAAGTTTCACCTATTTTATGTTTCCTATCCTTTTATATTTCCTAATTAAACTTTGCTTTACCAATGTTTCATATATTGTAATCTGACTCAGAGTACTCGGTTATACTTGTACATTAATGACATATACTTGTACATAATGACATTATCTACTTATGCAGAACAGGATATTATGTATCATATTGTCTGAAATAATGTATGGTAAATTGTTTAATGTACAATTGTTATAGGCAGTTTTTTTCGAATTAGAACCAAATCCTCTTCGTACATTCTATATGAACACAACAACTGGTGTTCTTGAATTCTGTATTCTTAGCAAATGTGCCCATGTTTTTTTCTTTTTTTTTTTTAATCAGCAATGGTCCAGTTATATTACCTTTGCAGTCTATAATCTAAAGTGTAAAGTAGTGACTGCTGCAAGAGGTTGATGTTGCAGGAATGGAAGGACAATCAGCCTTATTTAATAAGTAATACAATATTTTTTCATGTTGTTAATGCAGCAACCTTAAGATTGATACCTTTTTTATTGATCTAACAGTTAGAAAATATTTGATAACTGTGATTGGTTACTGCAAATTCACTGCACAGATGTTGGCCTCTTATTAATAAGCCCCTTTGGTGGAGTCAAGAAAGAGTTAATTTTTTTGTAGGGGGATAAAAAGTGCTTTAAGGAATAGTCACTAGGAAAGTGAACTATTCCTTTAATACATTGATTGAAGACCGGGGTGGTAAGGTCTTACCTCCTGTTCTCCAGTCAATATGTACAGGCAGGAACGAAGGAGAAAGAATCTTACCTTCACGCAATCCGCTGCGGCACATTGAAATGCCGTCTGGTTCAGATCGAATATAGCGACATATCATGCATGCACGCTATAGTTGAACAGAACCAGAAAGCGGCCAGGGACCTGTCAGTGTGGCCTCGGTGAATTGCACGAAATGAATTTTCTTTTCCTTTGATCCTGGCTCCACAGAAATTGATTGAAGTATGGGAGGCTAAGGCATAGCTCTTTAACCTCAGGTCCTCATTCAATGCATTAAAGGACAAGTGACACCCTGGTTATACTGGTTTTGGCTGTGATTGTAAGCTCACCCCTATGGAGATTTCCTCTGCTTTCCCTGCTTGAGCCTCAAATAGTAATGCCTGTGAGTTACCTGCATGTGACCACACAACTCCAGGGATTCTCGTTTGAGGCTCAAACAGGGGAAAGCAAAGGAAATCTCAGAGGGGCGGAGCGTAACATTCAGCACAACCGTAACAAGATGTCAGCAACTTTCAAGGCACAAAGGTAGGCTCTGGAGGGCATAGGTAAAAAATAAATATGCCAACAGTATTTTTAAAGCTGCAGCTTCCAAATGACCATAACTTGATTTTACAGTGCACTTATCCTTTAAAGGAATAGTTCCCTTTTCCAGTGAACTATTCCTTTTAAGGTTTTGATGAAAAGGTACTTGAATTTTGCAATTACAAATTGTAGAAAATATAGTAATTAGTATCTATAATCATGATACTGGTTGTTTAACCCTTTCACTGCCAGGAGATTTCATTTTTTTTGCGTTAACTGCCAGAAGAATTTTCCAGGATTTTGCCCTTCTAATCGCTTTAGAAATTTTACAGTAGGAACCTTGCAGTAAATCAGGATATTATACATTGTTTTTTCAGCACAAAGTGTACTTTAACAGTGGTAACAGAATTTGTAACTTTCTGGAAATTTTACTGGAATTAGGGGGTAAAATATGTAAAAAAAAAAACCGAAAAAATTTGCAAATTTCATGGATTTTTCCATTTTATTATAGTTATCTTAAGTTTCAACACAAAAATCTTTACGTTTCTAAAAGCTCTGATACTCCCGAGTACAACGATAACAATATATGTAGGTACCTGACTTTTCCTGTACAGGAGACCCCCCCAAACTAAAAACTGCACCTTCTAGGAATATTACACCAAATTAAAATGTAAACCATACTGACAGTTAACATAGAATATCTACAAATTATCAAAATATCCCCACAAGTGAGATATTTTTAGAAACTACACACTCGCAGGATGTTAACGAGTGAGTGAGGTAAGTTTCGATCAAAACGCAGATACCCGGGCGCAGCTCTTCGTCAAATTGTAAGTTACTTTCTCACATTTTCCTTTTTTTCCTTCAAACTGTAAAATCAGAGACAAAATCAAAATGCGAATTTCAGCTAAAAACGGGTGAGGAGGAGTTCAAACGCATCTCAAATATGAAAGCCTAACCCTCCCTGAATATTAAACGTGATGCCACATTCATGGGTGTACCCAGAGACTGGCTACCAACTACCCAGAGGCGGACCAGTGCCAAATGTCCGTAGCAGCAAAAAAAAAATTAGCCAGTTTGTATTTGAACAGTCTGCCAGTTTTTCCACAAAAACACCCCCAACTCAGAAATACACCCCACAAACTATATATTCCTGAAATCTGCACACCTTTAGCTATGTAACCGTTTGTTAGTTGTGTTCATTCTACCATTCAATGGTGTGGGCGCAGTTCTTCGTAGAAGTTTGCACTTTTACCAGATTTTCAAAAAAAAATGAACATCAAACAACACATCAAAAAGGTAGAAATCATGCCAAAACCCATGGAATGTAAAAAAAGTTACCAAATATCAATCTCCCAAATGTCCTGAATCAACGGGTATGCATTATGTGTGGTACACACGCGGACGGGAAGCGAAAAGCCACAAAGTGAGACATGCATGATGGGCTCAGAAACAGCGAAAATATTTAAGCCAATCTGATTTGGAACAGTCTGCAGTTTGTTCCACAAAAACAACCCCATAAACTTAGAATAAACCCACAAATATATATTCCTGAAATCTGCACACCTTCAGCTATTGTAGCACTTGTAGTTCGTCATTCTACCATCAATGGTGTGGGCAGCAGTTCTTCGTAGAGAAGTTCACACTTTTCTGAAAAAATGAACCAAAAAACAACTTCAAAAGGTTAGAAAGAAATCATGCCAGAACCTGACGGAATGTAAAAAAAAGTTACTAAATATCAATCTCCCCAAATGTCCTGAATCAACACGTATGCCATATGTGTGGTACACATGCGGACGTGGAAGCGAAAAAGCCACGAATGTGAGACAATGCATGATGGTTGAGAAACAGCGAAAATATTTAGCAAACTCGAATTTGGACAGTCTGCAGGTTTTTTCCACAAAACCACCCTGATAACTCAGAAATACCCCCACAAAAATATATTCCTGGAAATTTACACACTTCAGCTATGAAAACACTGTAGTTTGTTCATTCATACCATCAATGGTGTGGGCGCAGTCTCTCGGTAGAGTTCGCATTTGTCTGAAAAAATGAACAAAAAACAACTTCAAAGGTTAGAAATCAGCCAAAACCTCATGGAATCTAAAAAAAAAGTTATAAATATTAATCTCCCAAATGTCCTGAATCAAACGGTAGTATGCCATATGTGTGTTACACACGGGACGTGGAAAGCAGAAAAGCCACAAAGTGAGACAATGCACGATTGGCTCAGAAACAGCGAAAATATTTAGCCAACTTCGAATTTGGACAGTCTGCAGTTTTTCCAACAAAACACCCCCATAAATTAGAAATAAACCCCCACAAACTAATATTCCTGAAATTTACCACTTCAGCTAGTAACACTGTAGTTGTTCATTCATACCATCAATGGTGTGGGGGCGCAGTTCTTCGTAGAAGTTCGCATTTGTCTGAAAAAATGAACAAAAACACAACTTCAAAAGGTAGAAAGAAATCATGCCAAAACCTCAGGAATCTAAAAAAAAGTACTAAATATTAATCTCCAAATGTCCTGAATTCAAACGGTTGCCATATGTGTGGTTACACACGCGCGGCGTGGAAGCGAAAAAGCCACAAAGTGAGACATGCATGATGGCTCAGAAACAGCGAAAATATTTAGCCAACTCGAATTGGACAGTCTGCAGGTTTTCCACAAAAACCCCTGAATACTCAGAAATACCCCCCACAAACTATATATTCCCTGAAATTTACACACCTTCAGTATGAAACACGTAGTTGTTCATTCATACCATCAATGGTGTGGGGCGCAGTTCTTCGTGAAGAAGTTCGCATTGTCTGAAAAAATATGAACAAAAAACAACTTCAAAAGGTAGAAATCATGCCAAAACCTCATGGAATCTAAAAAAAAGTTACTAATATATATCTCCCAAATGTTCTGAATTCAACGGTTTTACTGCTTATAGTGTGTGGTTACACACGCGGACGTGGAAGCGAAGAAAAGCCACAAAGGAGACAATGCACGATGGCCAGAACAGCGAAAATAGTTAGCCAACTTCGAATTTGGACAGTCTGCAGTTTTTTCCACAAACACCCCCATAACTTAGAAATAAACCCCCTTTTTTACAATTAATACTATATATCCATGAATTACACCTCATATGTAACACTGGAGTTTGTTCTTATTCTACATCAATGGTGTGGGGCGCAGTTCTTCGTAGAATGGTCGCATTTTGTCTGAAAAATGAACAAAAAACAACTTAAAAAGGTAGAAATCATGCCAAACCTCATGGAATCTAAAAAAAAGTTACTAAATATTAATCTCCCAAATGTCCTGAATCAAACGGTATGCCATATGTGTGGTTACACACGCGGACGTGGAAGCGAAAAGCCACAAAGTGAGACATGCATGATGGTCTCAAGAACAGCGAAAATATTTAGCCAACTCTGAATTTGGACAGTCTGCAGTTTTTTCCAACAAAACACCCCTCGTAACTTAGAAATAACCCCCACAAAAATATATATTCCTGAAATCTACACACCTTCAGCGATGTAGTACGTAGTTCTCATATACCATCAATGGTGTGGGCGCAGTTCTCGTAGAATTGCGCATTTCTACACAATTTCTGGAAAAATAGAGAAAAAAATACATTTCAAAGTTTGTATGTGTGGTACACACGCGGACGTGGGAAGCGAAAAGCCACAAGTGAGACATGCATGATGGCTCCGAAAACAGAGGAAAAATTTAGCCCAACTCTGAATTTGGACAGTCTGCAGTTTTTTCCCACAAAACACCCTGATAACTCAGAATAACCCCCACAAACTTATATTCCTGAAATTCACACCATCAGCTATGGTAGCACTGTAGTTCGTTCATCACCATCAATGGTGTAGGCGCTTCGTTCTTCGTAGGAAGTCACATTTTCTGAAAAAATGAACAACAAAAACAACTTCAAAAGGTAGAAATTAGCCAAAACCTCAGGAATCTAAAAAAAGTTACTAAATATCAATCTCCCAAATGGTCCTGAATCAAACGGTATGCAGATGTGTGGTACACATGCGGACGTGGAAGCGAAAAGCCACGAGTGTGAGACAATGCCATGATGGTTGAGAAAACAGGGAAAAATATTTAGCCAACTCCGAATTTGGACAGTCTGCAGTTTTTCCACAAAAACACCCTGATAACTCAGAAATACCCCCACAAACTATATTCCTGAAATCTACAACCTTCAGTATGTAGTACTGTAGTTCGTTTCATTCATACCATCCAATGGTGTGGGCGCAGTTCTTCGTAGAATTCGCATTTTAACACATTTTCTGGAAAAATAGAGAAAGGGAAAAACATTTCAAAAGTTACAAAATCACACCAAAAACCCATGTAATGTAAAAAAAATAACCAAATTAAATCTCCTAAATGTCATGAATAACGGTATGCCATATGTGTGGTTACACACCACGGACGTGGAAGTGACTAGTCAAAATGTTAAAAACAATGCGCAGTGAGCCAATAACAGCATTTTCCCAGATTTTTCAAACTGAAAACCCCTCTAACTTGGAAATACCCCCACAAAAACTAATATTCTCAGAATCTACATACCTTCAGCTACGTAACGCTGTAGTTTGTTCATTCATACCATCAATGGTGTGGGCGCGTTCTTCGTAGAAATTCGCATTTGTCTGAAAAAATGATGACAAAAAAAACAACCTTCAAAAAGGTAGAAATCATGCCAAAACCCATGGAATGATAAAAAAAGCACTCTAAATATCAATCTCCCAAATGTCCTGAATCAACGGTATGCCATACGTGTGGTTACACACGTGGATTGTGGAAGCCAAGAGAACAAAGTTGAAAACAATGCACAATGGCTCAGAAACAGCAAAATATTCAGTCAAATCTGAATTTGAACAGTCTGAATTTTTCCCCACAAAACAACCCCCACCAAACCATATATTTCTCGAATCCACACACACTTACTACGAAATTTGTTAAGTTTGTTCATTCGATACCATCAATGGTGTGGGCGCAGTTCTTCGTAGAAGTTCGCAGTTAGCAGATTTCTAAAAAATTTGAATAAAAAACACTCTCAAAGGTAGAAATCATGCCAAATCCCAGTAATGTAAAAAAAAGTTACCAAATATCAATTTCCAAAATGTCCGGAATCAAACGGTATTGCCCTATGTATGGTTACATACGCAAACGTGAACTAGCCACAAAGTGAGCAATGAAACAAGGCCCAATTACAGGGACACTTTTCAGATTTGTCAGGACTAAAACACCCCTCTAGATTATAAATACCCCCCAAAAAATATTATTCTTGGAATTACACACCTTCAGCTACGTTACGGTGCCATGCTTTATACATACATGAAAAAATTCCAGACCCAGTAATCCAAAGAACTCCGTGTTTTTAGGAGGTTTTGTGAAAAAATAAAGTAAGATGATTCAAGGGTTGAATTCCTACCTAAAACCAACTTGACAAGACAAAAAAACCCACTCAATGTCAATCTCCCACATGTTCTGAATCAAACGGTATGGCTAAATGCGTGGATGCACACAGGGACGTGGCCACCAACGAGCTCAAATTGGACGCATGCACAAGTGTAATTACAAAGAAAAAAATCCAAAATGCCTGGTAATTCAAAACAGCCCCAAAAAATTGGGAAATGCCCCCACAAATAAAACCCCCAACCTAAATTCAATCTCCCACATGTTCTGAATCAAACGGTATGCCCTATGTGTGGATGTACACAGAGCCGTGGGCCCCAACTAGCTCAAATTGACGTATGCACAATGCAATTACAAGAAAAATCAAAAGTGCTTCTGTAATTTGAACACCCTACCCTTTTTCTAAGGAAACAGTCCCAAAACATGGAAATTCCCCCCACAAACTATATATTTTTGGAATCTACACACCTTCAGCTATGTTACGGTGCCATGCTTTCATACATACATGAAGAATTTCCAGACCCAGTGATCCAAAGACCTCGTGTTTTTAGGAGGTTTGTGAAAAAATAAAATAAGATGATTCAGGATTGAAATCCTACCTAAACCAAACTGACAAGCAAAACAAAACCCACTAAAGTCAATCTCCACGAATCCTGCATCAAACGGTATGCCATATGTGTGGGTGCACAGGAGAGACGTGGCCACCAACTAGCTCAAATGGGACGCAGCACAAGTGTAATTACAAGAAAAAAATCAAAGTTCTCTGTAATTTCAAACAGCCCAAAAACTTGGAAATGCTCCCCCCACAAATAACCCCCCCCACTAAATATCACTCTTCCACAAGTTCTGAATCAAGCTGTATGCCATATGCGTGGATTTACACAGAGACGTGCCACCACTAGCTCAAATGGGACGCATGCACAAGGTAATTGCAAGAAAAAAAATCAAAGTGCTCTGTAATTTCAAACAGCCCCAAAACTGGAAATGCCCCCACAAATAAAACCCCCCACTAAATATCAATCTCCCACATGTTCTGAATCAAACGTAACCCTATGTGGGATGTACACAGAGACGTGGCCCCCAACTAGCTCAAATGGGAAGCATGCACAAGTGTAATTGCAAGGAAAAAAATCAAAGTGCTCTGTAATTTGAACAGCCCTACACTTTTTATAAGGAAACAGTCCTGAAACATGGAAATTCCCCCCAAAAAACTATATTTTGGGACATCTACACACTTCAGTACGTTTACGTGCCATGCTTTCATGCATACATGAAGAATTCCAGACCCACGTGATCCACGAACACCGTGTTTAGGAGGTTTTGTAAAAAATAAAATAAGATGATTCAAGGTTGAAAATCCTACCTAAACCCTTTTGACAAGCAAAAAAACCCACTAAATGTCAATCCCACATACCTGCATCAAACGGTTATGCCTATGGTGGGTGCACACAGAGACGTGGCCACAACTAGCCAAATTGGACACATGCACAAGTGTAATTACAAGAAAAAAATCAAAGTGTTCTGTAATTTGAAACAGCCAATCAATTTTGAAATACCCCCCACAAAACTATTATTGAAGCTTCACACTTCCCTTACGTGATGGTATCTGCTTCGTATATATGTGAAGAATTCCAGACGCTGCTATCATAGAACTCAGTGCTTTAGGAGATTTTGTGAAAAAAATAAAATAAGAGGGACTCAATGGTTGAAATCCTACCTAAACCCACTTGGCAAGTAAAAAACCACTAAATGAGCAATTCCCACATGTCCTGAATCAAACGGTATGCCATAAGGGTGGGGTGCAAACGGAGACGGGGCACCAACTAGCTCAAATGGGATCCATTGCGCAATTGCAATTCCAAGAAAAAATTAATAAAATGCCACACACCCACCCACCAACCCATCCCCACTCCCCCTTTTAGTGGTTATTGTAGTGAAAACCAGTTGTACGGCGAGTCACACAGTTTTTGCACACACTTTACTGATCCTAAAATTTCAATACGGTCTTTTTTTGGTACCTCTGCAAAAATTCCTACTAAAATAGGTTAGTTTCCCTTGAAATCCAACAAATAAATGATCCGCGTTACTTTACCTATTCACGGGGACATGGGAAGCTTGGAGAAGACAAGTTTTTTGCTAATTATAGTTTTAGGGTATAAAAAAAAAAAAAAAGGTGGTGTGTATCACTTATTTGCCGTTTTCAATTCGAAATCTGATCGGAAAAATCACTTCCCGGAAATCATTTTCCAGGAAGTGATTTTTATTCATTGGCAAAGATCAATAATTTGGTGATCAGATAGTGATCACCAAATTTGATCTCGGTCCCCCTTTTTTTCTAAGTCTTCGCTAAGTAGCAAAGACTTAGAAAAACCATATTGTGATGGAACTTTGAGTTCCATTACAAAATGTATAGTACAGCTGTCAGCTTGACAAGTTTTGCTATACCAGGTACTGCCAGCATGATCTAAATGGAGATCAGGGCTGCAGTACCTAAAATAGACCAGGGGCAGCAGTGTACCTCCATATGGGAAGACCCGGTGAAGGAGGAAGTTCTGTGATGTCACCGGGGTCTCCCATTCAGTTTCCTCCCCAAACTCCACGTGGGACCGGCCAGGCAGGCTTCAAGGTAGGATATCTCCCGATCCCCCTCGGATTTGGACGAAACCGAGGGGGGATCGAGGGACTAGGGGGGCAGTTGAATGCTGCCCCCGATCGCCCTAGCAGGGGGGAAAAAAATTTTGGGAGGGGGGAAGCCACAGATCGTATATTCCCGATCTGTGGCAGTTTGTGCATTTCACTGCACAGATCGTGAATATACGATCTGTGGCAGGGAAAGGTTAAAATTTTAGATGTTTTGTAAACATTAGGATTTTTTGTGTCTCTTCTGCTACTGAAGTATGTGGTTTCTAATTTCCACTGTGACATCTAGTGTGAACTTGAAAACCTAGAAAAAATAAAAGCCTGAAGTATTCTGTAATTTCTTACAAACCTATGTGCCTTTGAGCTTTGTAAGTATTCCTGTGTATTTGATCCTTGATGATTTGTATTGTATTATTGTAATGGTAGGTTAATGAGCATCTGTGAGTGAATAACAATAGCAAAATCTCAAAACCAGTCACAAAAGTCAGAAATTGTTGTGCATTGTAATGAGTGAAAATTATTTGATCCACTATTACCAGCAAGATTCAGCCTTGCCCTCTGTAAGGATGTGCTCCTAATCGGAGCGATATTCACAGCAGAGAGTTGCAATAATCATGAGAATGTGACAAAGTAGTCCAAAACCTCATGGGGGGGATTTGTCAATCATCTCAGAGCAGTGAGACCATAGCAACAATAAACACTCACTCTGCCAGGAAGGACTGAAAATGCAGCGCCTGCAAGGTCCACCTGCTCAAGACAGCACATGTAAAGTCCTGTCTGCTTATGAAAATTTAAATGATCCAGAGGAGAAATCAACACACTATGCTGGAGAAGGAGGAATTTGCCTATGACCCCAAGAACACCACCCCAGTGTCACACATGGAGGTGGAAAAACATGCTTTAGGGTTTTTTTTTTCTAAGGAACAAGAAACCTTTACTGTATCAAGGAGACAAGGACTGTAGTGTCAAATCTGGGTGAGCACCTCCCTTAGCCAGGGCATTCAAATGTGTTGTGGATGGGTATTCCATCAGGACAATGACCCTAAAACACACAGCAAAGGCAACAAAGGAGTGGTTTAAGAAGAAGAATGTTAGGTCCTTGGAGTGGCCTAGCCAGTCTTTGTACCTTAATATCATAGCAATCTGTGGAGTGAGCTGAAGGTTCAAATTGCCAAACATCAGCCTCAAAACCTACACTGACTGAAACGATGAGTGGGACAAAATCCTTCCGAGAAATGTGCAAACCTGGTGGCTACCTACAAACTACAAGAACGTCTGACCTCTGTAAATGCCAACAAGGGATTTCACCAAGTACTAGGTCATTTTTGCAAAGGGTGATGAAATACTTTTTACACAACAATCTCTAAATTTTGTACACTGGGTTTTTGTGCTGTCATTCTGCCTCCAGTGGCTTAGGAATTAAGTTAGAGCCCATAAATTCCATCAGGAATTGGTGCTTTGTTAGAACCCTCTTCTCTAATTTGTAGACTCTTATTTACAACCACTGGTTTAAAACAGATCCTACATGTCTTTGTGACACCAGCGAATTATTACAGGTGCTCAAGGAAATGACCCTTCCACTTGGTAATAATGTTTACCTGGCAAGCATAGACATCAGTCCCTCAAGAGAGAAGAATTAACTGTGTGGAAGAGTCATACTCACTACTACTAACCACTCACACCATTTGATTTACTTTTTGATCCCTGTCTAACACTGATACTGAAGAAAAAAACATTTTAGGTTTAAAGACACATTATTGGCAAAAAACAAGGTAATTCAGTGGGTGTGTAGTAGCCCCGTCTTTCGGCATAATTTTATAAGTAACATAGAAAACAAATGTTCTTACAATCTAGAAACAGAATTTATTGAAATGGTTAATACTGCTAACCTAGCCCACCAACGATCAAGTTCATCTATGAGATCTCTGAAAAGCAAATGAACTTCCTAGATGTTAACATATCCTTGGAAGGAGGTTATATTCATATATCAATGTATACTAAAGTACAGATAGAAAAAAACCTACTGCTCACTAGTAGCTTCTATGCACCAAGTATCTTTAAAAGCCAATTTATACATGCCAGACGCATTGCTCTGACGAGACAAGGTAGGAGAGAGCATCTGATGATAAAATGTAGAGACCATAAGGTCTCTACTAGGGGTCTTGTAAACAGGAAAATCATTATTTTTGGTGATTTATTAAACACGACAAAATGCTGAATTGGCAGATTAAGGTCATTGGGATTAAAAAATACTGCTCTTTTTCTGAAAAGCATGTGTTTGCACTGAACTTCCCCTTAAGGAGCAAAGAGGGACATAAAAATTCTAGCAGGGTACAGGCTATGACACTTCGGTATCTAGACATTCAAAGAATAAACATACACACAACCGACTGAAATGGACAGTATTGGAAACAGTACCCACCCCTAGAACACTGCTACAGAAGGAGTGTTTTTGGATTAGAGTCTGGAAACCTGGTACCAAAAGGTTTAAAATGATTCATAGTCTTTGAAAGATTACTAAAACAATGTCATCTATGTGGTTCCTTCTTGATTAGCTTACTATATCCCAATATCCATGTTTTAAATTGGACCTGGTATCTGTCATTATAGTAGGCCTGTAGGAAACTAATATGCTTATATGGCAGGCTATATGAATTAACATATATCATGGACAACTTGTATATGGCTCTTTTTATGATGTTTGTGTGCACTTGGTTTTTTGGCATTCATTGTTATTTACTCTGTGTATTGGATTTTATGACACGTGGTTCAAACCAGTCAGGGACATTTGCTGTATGATGTCACTGGAAATCTGGCTCTGATTGGACTTATTCAGAGGACTATTGGGGGATAAATAGAAAGTTGATATGTCACTTCCTGTCCATGGGGTTATATTGTGGTGTTTTTAACTATGTTGTCACATTTGATAAAGGACCTTGAGTCCGAAACATGTTAAGTGAAAAAGCAAGATTTAGATTTCTTTGAGAGTCTTCTTGTCCGCTAAATGATCATTTTTTACAGGTTTAGGTATTGATACGTTTGGACAGAACCTAGCAAGATCCAGGAGTATTGGAATGTGAAGGGGCTTTGTCATTAAAACTACTCATTCATGCATATGTTATGTGGGTAAACTGTTTATGTTTTGTTATTAAACAGACCACCAGAGTAACCCACTGTGTGCCATGCTACCATACATCATTCCATAAAACAGTGATCTGGTACCAATTAGACACATATGTGGTGTTAAAAATTTTACCTTTCTCCTTGCTACTTAGGTTGTTGTGCAGTGCCTATATAAAGGGAAGAGTAGGAGCCTTCCTGTGTGTAATCCGGTGTCTGCGCCGTCTCCCAGACTTAGCAACCTTCCTTCCCTCAGCTCTCTCAATAGCTGTCAGACGCGTCTGTTTTGATGACTCTCAACCAATTACAGACGCTGCTGCTGTGGTCCGGCCCTTATTGCTACTCCATTCCTGGTAGTAGCAATAGAGGCAGAGGGAACGAAGGTTGGTTAGTCGTTTCGGGCACTTTTTTATTTAATTATAAACTTGTGGTTGGGGTTGGAGGGGGGATCCCCTAGTCTACAGGAAAAAAAATAGATTTTAGGGTGGAGATGCCCTTTAAGTTAATCCGTATAATGCACTGTCTGTTGTTAAAAGGACAGTTAATTCATCCCCCCTCGTTTCTCTTCTTCTATAGCTGAATAGTACCCAGGAAGAGGACCAAAACTGATAAGTTATCACTCCTGAGTACTTAAACCGAACAGCTGTACTACAAGTTTACCTCGGTTGTCTTGTCCTTCCACGGTGTAGCTAGTGGGAAGACCACACTGAAGAAGCTACATTGCCGACTCACCGACAGTGGCAAAGGAGTGGAATGGACCAGAGCAGCTGTTAGGTAAAGTACCCAGGGGTGAGAGGCCATTTAGATCTTCACCCGGGTCTAGGGAACATCATTATAATTGTTCTTTATAAATTCTTTGATTCTGCCAGGGATTTGTATTCTCTCCTATTCAATGAATTTAAAGGACAAACATAAAAAAAAAACATCACCCCCATTCATGTCCACACTTCCAGCAGCTGAAATCGCTTAATCTCATTAACAACCGTGTGCTGCTTACTTAGATATCACACAGCAAAGATGAGTGCTAACAGCCCGCTCCTAGACGGCCCAGGGCCATCGTTAACATATCACTTGTCATTGGCTGGTGGGAATGTCTGTTACAACCTTCTCCTCCTCTCTGCCAGTCTCAAACAAACTTGAACTGTTCGGTTGCTAGGATGTACAGACATAATCAAGCTGATCAAGGGTGGGTTGAGGAGTGTTTTCTCGCATGCTAGCTTTGAGTGTCAGTTACAGGCAGACGGAATTGTTACACCCCTTCACAATGTGGCTAATTGAAGGCAGAGGAGGAAGGTCGAAATCAGGGGAAAAAATGTATGGGAGGGCTGCATACCTTTACTCTTTTGAAAGCAGTTTAAAAAAAATGCATGAGACAGTTATCCTTAATATTTAAGAGGTAAACGGCAGTCACCCTTAAACAAAAAACTGGTGACATGTCCGATATCTGCCCGCAACTCTATGCTATTTTTACTAGTTCATTAAATGCATTTGTAACAGATATTTAATGATAAGTTCTCTTGTTCTGGCAAAGTATTTGCCTTTCCTGTGTTCAATGAGGTTTTTATAATCTTGAGCATGAGCAGCGGAGGCAGCAGGGGAAACAGCAGTCAATCATTGGTTGTGCTGTCAGAAGTCTTGATTGACTGCATGGGGGAGGAGCCAGTTTACTCTGGCAGAAATGGAAGCAACAATTTACTTAAATATCTGATTAAGATGCATCTAATAATATGTGCTGAATATATCAGTTGGGTTGGGGCCAGGTAACCCACAGTGGAATCTTTTTTGTTTAAAGGGGAGACATGCCCATTAAAGAAACATTTGTGCAACCCGACCCCCTCCCCCACACTTTCCCTTTCCCCAGTTATTCTACTTATGTTCTATGTGTTATAATATAAAAAAAGACATTAACTCTTATGCAAATATACATGTTTATTGTGAATCAAGTAAACAATAATCAAATATATTTATATAAAATAAAACAAAAAAAAAAAAAAAAAATAAAACAAGTTTAAAAAAAAAGAAACATTTGTGAGATGCTGCTTTCATTTTGGAACAATGGGAGAAAGAAAGTGTTGATTTGGAACCAATGGCATAAAATGAACCTGAAAATGTTTTCTTAATGGAACATTTATGGGCTTTGGGGGGTTGAGGGTATAGAGCTTCCCCTTTACATTCTTTTGGTGCGTTTTGCTTTGGTAAGTGATCAAAACTTTTCACTTTTCAGTTAACTAATAATGTATATTGCTGGATAAAAATTACACAGCCAGAGCTTAATTGTGGATGCCTGCTGGCACAAGTAACTTTAATTTATTATTTAGCAGACTAATCATCCACATAATGTGAATCACCATCATGCTTAAAATGTTTTGATTTCGATATAGTTTTTGTGTTTTTGAATTTTATTAATTGGTCTCTTATTATCTTAATGGATAAAATAATAGTTTATAATTTTAACCTGCAGCATGTATTGAAAGAACTATACAGCATATGATTGGCTGTTTCCATAACAACACAAGAAAAGATGTAATCACCAGTCCAGAAAAGATATCAGAGAAATGTGAAATGGTATACAGTACCAGTTAAAAACAACGTTGTCAGCCGATACTTCTGGTATGTACAATGTGGAAGAGCGCTGAATTCTACTGTTGAGTGTAGACTTTTTCGTGTAAGCATGATTTTTCTCCAGTGAACATGGCCTCGTTGAGGCCACTGGCAGCTGCAGGGGTACTTCTGGGGGTTGGTGGCCTAAGCAGAAGGGCTTTTAAGAGCGACTGGGGCCTGGTCGAGGTGCAGAACCCCCAACGAAGCACTTCTGTGCTGCAAAGGGCCCTTACAAGGGCCAGGGCGCGAGGGAGGGGGGTCCCAGTACAGGCTGTGGGACCTCCTAATCCCCAAAGGGCCCTTCTCAGCTGCAGGACCCCAACAAAGGGCTCTTGTCAGAGCCGAAACGGCCCCTGATAGGGGCAGGGAGGGGGTCCTGTTTGAGCGGGGACCCCCTAAGCCCCAAAAGCACTTCTCAGTGCCTCCGCTGTTGGGTCCTCCACTGCCCCAGCAGGGAGGGGGCTGGGTATGGGTCATGCTGGTGGTCGCCGCCGTGTGGGGGGGGGCGTACACCCTGCCCCTCCCATGTAGCTGCGGATACGACCACCTGCGGGCCATCCTTTTTAGCATCCCTCCCAGCCCCTGCTCCGTACAGGGTTTGGCTCTCTTCCGGATACTGTACTTTTAGCATGTGCTAAGTACAGTATAGCTGCGCAGGGAGTTAAAATTACCACCGCACATCGCTGCGGTAATGCTTTTGCAGCAATGTGATTCGCCTTTATAAATATGGCAAAACGTTATTTTCGCGCGGCGATGTGTGGCGGTAATTTTTGGGAGGGATTAAGGCCCTTTTAAATAAGCCCCTTAGTTGCACTTGCAGGTTCGAGCAGTCCAGAACCGGCCAATGGGAAGAAGCAGCTTCTTGCAGATCCTAACATCTAGTAGTTGATTTAAGTGCATCTCTACCCTTAAACCCAGAAAATCCTCAACAATGTAATTAGCATTTTATTAGATGCATTGCTAATCAGATATTAAGGATAATTATTGTCTCCATTCTGGGAGAGAAAGCTGGCTCCTCACTCCATGCAGCCAATCCAAGCACTGGAAGAGAACCTATCATTAAATATCTGGTAACAAATGTACGTGATAAACTGGTAAAAATGGCAGCTGGGGTTGCAAGCAGATAACTGATAAGTCACTAGTTTATTTGTTTTAAGGGTGGATGTGCCCTTTAAATGGTGCTCTGTAAGGACTCCTTTCTAACATGAACAATAATGTGTCTCTCCCTGTCTACTACATATACAAACATATATACATTCAGGCATTAAATTTACAGTCTTGCAGTTGGCACATGCTCAGTGCAGGAGAAGCAGAAGAAAAAAGGAATAGGTGTACTGTGACTGAAGGGAAGGGAGGAGGGGGTAAAAAACAGCCCACAGCAGCGAAGTGAGTAAGGTGAACATTTTTGTCTTTTTATTTTTTAATGGTTCTATATCCCACGTACAAATTTAAATATCTTTTATTAAATATAATTTTTTGAAGCACGTGTACTACTCATAGCACCTTGGACCCAAGTTTTACTACTACAATGACATCTATAGCTCTTTTAGGATTTAAGTCAGCTAACTGATTAAAATCTTTCATTGCACCAGAAGCGGCAAGTATAGCAAAATACACTGCGCAGCTGAAGAAACCTATTCAGTAGTTGTTGCACGCTGGATAGCTGGTGTGCAGTGGATAAATCTCTTCCGGGAATACACACATGCACAATTGCATCCCAAGAGTGAGGTTCACCCAGAAACCTACATACATAAACCATATGTGTTTATGTAGTTCCAGAAAACATTAAAATAGCTGGGACAATTTTGATGGGAGACTTGGTATACAGGTTTTCAGGACCCAGAAAAAAAAGCATAGGGACTTTACAAGTTTTACAAACAACCCCTTATTTCTTTTTATACCCCTTTTCAGTTAATTTGAGATAAGATCCACCCGTGTGCTGTAGGTGGTGGTGAATTGGTGAACGATTTAGACGGATAATACCATTAGCCATACCAATCCTTCCCGGTATGGTGCTGCCAATCGCCCAATAATATCGATCCATCTATATTAGCGGCTCCCTTAAGGGAATTGGGGGTGAAATCTGATCTTGTGCTGCTGTTGTTGGGTAATCAAGTATAGCCTAGTTAAGGGGATGAGATCTAACCTAGAGGTCTGCATTGGGTCGGGTACCTGTAAATAAATCACAGTGAGTTTAAAGTGAGTGTAGGTAAGGTTAGGTTATAAGGGTGTGGGTGAGGGTCGGTTTGCAGGTATATTCATTAGGAGTGCAGGTAATGGTTTTATGGTTGCGGCCCACGCGGACCATTGTGCTGCCATCTGTTGGTGGAATTGAGTGATCGCCCCTCTGAGAAATAACTAACCCCAACAAGGTTTTCATGAAAAATAAAGGACAATGCTGGGACTCTAGAATTTGTGTAATAACCATGTACACAACATGCACATTAATATTTATATGTATTAAGATTCTTTATATGTTTTATACAATTATTTGTGTTTGTGAAGATTTATATTATCCATGGTAAATTTGTGGTATTCAGTTAGACCTAGAGAAGCTTAGTTCTTGAAGAACTTATCTTCAAGTCCAGTGATAACTAAAAAACCACCGATTTCTTGAAAGTTAAGTATAGCAAAGATTTATTATTTGTGTGTATGTTTGGTTATGTGGTATAAAGTGCATATAAAACTATGCACACCCTACAAAATAGAAGGATTTTTATTGTAAAATGACCATCTATACAAAAATATTCAAAACAAATCAGAAACACTTTAGTGAAAATAAAAGTCCTGGTTGCTAGTATGCATTATATTTTTATTATTATTTTTATTATTATTGAATTGGTACCTGTACAGAACACAACATGTTTTATGTGCTGGGAACCCTCTGTAGTGTATGGGACATTTTATTACACAATAGGAGAGGCGTTTGAACTATTTTTTGTGGCTATGTGTTTGTAAATATTATTATAATTACTGGAGGTAATTATTATGCGTATTTGTATTACTGAAACTGGACCTGCCACTCTATTATAGTTATGTTCTACTTTATAGTTAGTGAACTTTGGATTCATTAGTGTGTGGTGGTGGGAGGGATGGGGCTAGGATATGTAGACAGTACTTGTGTATGGACAAAATGTTGATGTAATTTACTTTTATGGGTTTCGTATTATAATTGTTTTTTTCACTACCATTACCTTTCAGTTGTGCTGAAGCATACAACCCGATGAAGAAGAAGATGAAGCTGAAACAAGAGTAAGTTATCTAGTAAAACCAAGTAAAAAAAGTACATTTGTGATTAATTACCTTTTTACATTTGGTACAATCATATTTCTATTTCCAATCTACTTTTGTTAGAAACTGAACTGACTTTACGTTAATTATATTTATATAGTGTATGGTGCAATGCAAATATTTGGGTTAGTGCAACAGCAAGCACTTAATAAAATATACCAATAAACATATTGTTTCAATCTACATACTGTAGATTTCACAACAATGTTGAAATCAATGTTAAGACTATCAGTTTGTGTGATTAATATAAACACTGTATTTTTGTGCTAATTTTGCAATAAATAGATTCTAGGCCACCATTAATTAGGATAATTAAAAAAAAAATCCAGTACATTTGTTTTCTGCCATTTTCCTTTCCTTAAAGGACACTATACTGAAAAACTGACTTTGCCTCATCTTAATCTATAATTGTTAACTGTAAGTAGCGCTTACTCTGATTTGTGTGTGTTGCTGCATTCCTTCAATCCAACACACATTTTGTTTAGGAGCAGTATCCCCCCTCCCTTTTAAACACTCCTACTTCCATCCGACCTTTCCCACAAACCAACTGTCAAGCCTGCATACAGCATTCCAACTGTCAAAACACACCCTTCCAGCTATTGTAAAACTACTCACAGAAGAATAGTTTTTGAGAGCAATGAAATTGATTGACAGTTGAATATAAGAAGTTTTGACTGGATAACTAAAGAATTAGGGGGCAGATAAACAAAAAATGAACAGTGGTGGTTAGGAAAATTATAGTTTCCAGCTATGGTCAATTTAAAATAACCTGTTTTTGGATATATGCCCTTTAAGGGTAACTGTGGCCTTGAATTCTTCAAATTAGAAAGAATTAAATAAAAAGCCTTCAAAATAAAACCTATATCATATCTCTAGATAAAATTGTGAGAAGTTATTGCTGGAAAGGTTCAGCAATATTACTTCCTGCTTGAACACTTCCTGTTTCAGCCATGTGACCAGCTTCTGCCTGCATTAATAGGCCCTTCTCAACAATCAATTTTTTCCCAGGTACTTCCTGATTTCTCAAGCACTAAGTCTTAACTAGGCATGCTTCTCCCCCGGGGAGGACAGGTCGGGCAGAGGCCAGGTGATGTCACTCAACCTACAGGAAGCAGAAAGTTTGAACATTCACCCCAATGTAATTTCACGGGCTCCAGCCATTTTAAAGGAAATTCTGCAGGATTTCATTTAACCCAACCTTAAGTACTATACACACATGCGAGTGCAGCGTGACACAATCACACTTGTGTACGATGCTTTGGTTTAAGCTTTTCTGTTATACTGACCTCTGACAGCTGGAAATTGGAAGGTGCTGAATTGCTGCCTTATATTTACTAGAATTATATTTTTTTACTTTGGTCTTATTTAAATATACGTGAGCGCTTTGGCAATGCTTATTTGACATCACTAGCCCTTTAAGTATATTCAGGGTTATTAATAAAAGTTCTTATCCTTTAAAATGGTGCTAATTTTGCCCCAAGCAATCAGATATTATTTAACATTTGAAAGCTAAACATCTGATTGGTTGGGGCAAAATTAGACCATTTAAACGATAAGACTTTTATTGAATCTCCCTGTTTGTTTTAAACAACTTCTGTTTGATTCCCAGTTATACTTTAATCTTAGATGACAGCTTTAAAAATGGTCACAATATTGAGGGAGAATATATGTGTTATTTGATCATAATATAGTGGGCAAAATCAAAATGGACTAGCAAAGATTTTATTAATGGCTGGAAAAGTTTTGAAAATCTATGCAGTAAAAGGACACAAAACGAATATATATATCACCAGAGCCATGAATAAATTATGAGCGCTCTAAAACATTGTCTCAAATTCCCAGTGTGGCATGCTTGGAAATGCAAAATACCTGTGTATGCTGAACTTCGTGTAATTACCCAACATTCTAAGTATTTTATACAGTGTATACCGATTAACATAGAATATAATAGTGGAAAGTGACTCACTATGAATTACCTTCCATTCTTCAATCAATCAACCAGAATGAAGGTGAGTATATATACCTTGCGTGTGATCCACCACTGGCTCCATTGACAAGTTTCGAGTGCTTCCGGGTTGTTTAAAGGAGAACTATAGTGTGTATAAGTTTTTTTCAGAAACCGTTAAATGAAAAGTACCTGGGGCAGTGAGGTAGGATTGGTTCTTTCTACCTCCCAATATAATTTTATGAGAAGCGACAGCACAAAAAAACAGACTTCCTGGTTGCTTGAGCACTATCTTTAATAAAGGAGGCCCATGGCACTAACCTGGCAGATTAAATCTGTTTTTTGTAGCTCGTCAACAAAAACATTGGGGGTGGAATAGGTGGATAACAATCCTACCTCCCTGCCCCAGGTACTTTTAATTTTATAAAGTACATATTTACGGTATAGTTGTATTTTAACTATAGCACGCATGCACGACAATGGCCATACTTAAACTAAAAACGGAAGTGGTCAGGAATTTTCAATGGAGCTGGCAGTGGATTGTGAGCAAGGTAAATATACTCCCCTTCCTCTTGCTCCTGTGCGATTGATTGAAGAACAGAAGGTAAGGCTAGGTTTATCACCTCCCTGTAAATTATAGATTGAGATGGTTTATTTTAGATCCAATTTTAGAATTCATAATGTCATTTATATGTATAGAATTGGACACTACAACTGGACACTAACGCATACCCTATATCCCTGTTTTCAAATGTCAACAAATAATATAATTGTTACTTGATATCATGAGACTTTGTTTAGTAATAACAACAACTATAATAAAGCCTTGAAAGAAATCCCCTAAATTGTTTACACAAAACCTTGGGGAATTATCTATCTATTGAAAATGTGTTGGACACTTAAACTTAAAAGTACCTGTATAATTAATGTACTACAGGTTATACATCCAAAAACAGATGACCAGCGCAATCGATTGCAGGAAGCTTGCAAGGATATTCTTCTCTTAAGAGTCTAGATGAAGTAAGTATTTAGCATTGTAGGACTTACAAAAAAATTAGCTGCTTGAATGAACCAAAATATGTAGTGTAATGTTATGTATATTTAAAATAGAACAATCTTGAATCCTTTACAAATGCAACTCTGATAATTAAAGGGGAACTTGTGGTACAGCTGCAAAGTATTAGATTAGATTCTCTTTGAATACTCCTGGGAAACAACTGAAGGCTCACTGTGCAAGATGACCAGGAGATGTATGTTTAATTTCTGTGACAACCACTACCTTCTAAATTATAGCAAGTTATTTACACCCCTGTATAGTCATTGAACAGCATGCTAAAACTCCTAAATTGATGATTGGGGAAAATGCAGCGTTGCAAGAAGCTGTTTAATATTTGTATGTAGTAATATTATATTATATGGCTCCTATACACTATAGCAAGTGTTCCTGGCAGCTGAAAAAGTGGTCGATGGCAGCTGAAAAAGTACCACCAATTTTTAACCCAATGGACCATTTTGTCTGTGTGTTCCTAGCCTTATATGTATTTGTTAGCCATTTTTAGCGGGGGGAGCACTTTGCATATGCTATTGAAGTGCCTTCATTGACTTTCTTGTTTAGTGTGCATTATTATACCAATTGTACAGAGATTCACAGCATATAAAGTTGGGGGAAAAAAGGAGCAAAATTATTTTTCACTTTTTTTTAAGCACCAAATTTGTCTAAAGGAAGTCAGAATAGGAAGCTTTGATTCAAATATAAATGCAGTGTACAAAATGTATGTAACACTCTTGGGAGTCATATTAGTAACTGAATTAAAAAATGTGTGTGTATAAAAAAAATGCACATTATTTACTTGTCATATATTTGCAGGAAAGAAGTCTCAGGTAAGATGCAATGTTTGAAAGTGGTGAAATGCGGAGAGCATGTATTGATCAAGGCGACGATGGAGACAATTTTACGTAATTGACAGGTATAAAAAGGTTCTTTACTTGCAGTGTAAAATGTGTATTAGTATTAGTGTAGCATGTGCCTGGTAAACTCAGCATGCAGTGTCCACATAGTTTTTAAAGAATACCAAAGCAAATGATATAGCAATGAGTCATGTACCAGCAGCATTTGCAGATAGGAAATGCTCTTGCACAATACTAATTGGGCATGCGTCCTACATTATTTGTAGAAGATAGGAGAATGTGAAGGGCAAAGATATAACAAAATAATTCTGTAAATAACAAATTCACGGTTACAACGTTACTCTTATTCCAATTAACTCATGAGTAAAAAAATGAATGTGTTAAATCGGCTGTATATTTACCTCATAGAATCTCACTTGAATAGTTGGGGCTCAGGTGCTTTAGCCCTGAGCCTTTCGCTGTTTACAATAATGACACTGTTTGTTTGATTCGCATACACGTGGAAAGTTTGGACTGCCCCTCCCGTAGATTGGTCGGGTGCTATCCAGCCCCGAACCCCTCGCTTCAAGGTAGGTGTATTCACTAGGGGTCTCGATACACTCCAACGGATTCGACACAGCTTGCTTTAGACGAGTTTAAAACTTCGCTTTTATTAAGACATACTTGGTAAAAACCTTCACTGGCAACGGCTAATCTTTCAAACACATTATGCGTTTTGGGCCGTTGGACCCTTAATCATAGCTATGAGACTAGACATTACGTGACACTTTAAGAAAGGGAGGAGAGTGATGCATGTGAGACACCACCCACTCCACCCTACCCTCTCTCAGGCGACCGCAAAGAAGCTACTTGGGCTATATACATATAAGAACAAAACAAAAAGTGATAACTAATATTAAACAAATGTAACGCGGATACTAAAAATACAAAACTTGGTAACAATGCAATAGCTATTTCAATGAACATATCCACCAACAATTGCTATAATATAACAACCTACTTAAAAATTTGACCTACATATATGCTGTATGCTCTTTAATACTATCATTATTAAGTATTTTATTTAGTCAATGTAACATGTGATATCATACACGTACGGTAGTTCATTCCTGATGGGGGTTCTTGTACTAGATTAAAATCCATTTGAACTATGTCTGTCTCAGGACATAAGTCTGTCTTTATTTCTATAATCTGTTCTTATGTGTTGGACTCCTGTACCTTGAGATACCTGGTAAGGTTGCCATTACAAATATTAAAGTGCGAACCACCAGACTTTTTGATTATTGTTCCTATATCCTATGTGCTCCCATACACGGGATTGAGAGTTCTGAAGTACATCCCACAATGTGTACATCTCAGGACGTATACTACATATGTAGAATTACAATTAATGTAATACTTAAGTGTATATTCTTTATTGGTGGCTGTGCTTATACTTTATTATTGATGTCTATGAAATTACAGGTGGTACACCTCGAAGCACCACACGGAACAGTATGTACCCCTGTATTAACCATGAGTCATTAATAGGATTCATGGTTTCTACATTTCGGGGCCAGAATATCCTTATTGATTTAGCTCGTTTAGAGACAATTACATCCATTTAATGATGTCTTTTAGAATGGGATCCTGGTCCAATATGGGGAGATATTTCTTTATAATGCTTGCTATATAGGTATATTGAGGACTATACCTGGTAGAAAAGATTACTTCTTTAACTTCTTCACATTTCTCTTATTCTTGCTATTATTATTATCCCATATCATGCCCACTCTATCTGTGCTTTAGCCTTTCTGAGGGACTGCAACAAATTGGGTTTCTTATATCCCCTATTCAGTCATCTCCTTTGCTAAATCGAAGGCAGTATCTGTAGAGCAGTACGTCTCAATCTAAATACTGTCTATATGGTATAGCTTTGACGAAATGCTGGGGATGACATGAGTCAGCCCTAGAATGGTATTTGCTGCTTCTGGTTTTCTATAGTTGTTAATATGTATTTTATTATATGTCCAAATATTGGGTAGATTTACCCCCATGGAAAAGGTAAATTGCCAATTAATATATTATTATAAAAGACTCGTTCCAGATCCATGGTAGATCGTCAATATAAAAAAAAAATAAAAAATTTTGCATATGTGGGGGCGGATTTCGCCCCCATCGCAGCTCCTCTGCTTTGTTGTAAAAGACCCCATCAAACTTGAAGAAGTTGTTATATAACAATATTCATAGCATCTATGATGAAGTTTGCCATTCCTCGGATAGCCACTAAAAGTAGTCAAATGATATTAAGAGCCGTAATTCCCCAATGATGGGGAATTGAAGAATAAAGGAGACCACATCCTTGGTTGCCACTGAACTACAAGGCAAAATAACTTGTTAGTCTAGCATCTCTAATAAATGCATTGTGTCCTTAATATAAGAAGACAATCTCTTACCAATGGTTGCAACATTAAATCTATTAATTTTGAAAGCCCCTTATTGAGCGAATTAATCCCTGCAATTACTGCCCTTAGTGGGAAAATCTTGTTTATGTATTTTGGGAACATGATGGAATATTGGTGTATCCCAGGACAACTCACACTTTCTTCTGCCTGCTCCACTACCTCACTTCTGGAATTTTTCACGCCCTACTTTTTATTTAGACCCTGCTCTAGTTTACATTTTAATTCCTCCCGACGTCTGGGATTTTTCCTTGCCTTTTTAAACATGCATGCGTCAAACCTCTTTTAAAAAACCCTTTTGGACCCTACCTGTCTTTCGAATTACCGCCCTGTCTCCCTTTACCGTTTGTGTCAAGAAAGTCTTGTGTCTACAAGCTATACTAAATACCTCCATGCTAATAACTATTGGACTCAATGCAATCATGCAAAGTCTCAAATGACCTACAAACTGCCAAAGCCAATGACCTACAAACTGCCAAAGTTCTCGGTCCTCATTCTCCTCGATCGGCTGCTTGGATACTGTGGGCCACTCTTTCTTATGCAAAATCTTAATCTGTACACAGCAAATCAAGCTGCAGCATGATTGCTTTATCTCTGTAACAGATCTTTGTCTGCCTCTTTTGCCTTCTTCTCAAGTTCCGCTTAGTGTGGGGTCCTTCAGGGTCAGTATAAGGACCCTTGCTGTTCTCCCTTTACACTCTCATCTCTAGTTCTTGGCTAAGTATCACCTATACGCTTATGATACCCAAATTGTACAACCCCTGAAGTCAATCCAAATCTCTAAATGTTGCTCTCTATTGCTTCCTGGATGGCGCACCGCTGCCTTAAACTCAATCTATCTAAAACGGAAATTAATCATTCCCCCCCTAACTAGGATCTAGTCCACACTTATTCATCTCTATGACAATATGGTCATTAACCCAGTTGAATCTGCATGCTGCCTTGGATTAATCTTGACTCTTTTCTTTCCTTCATCATCAAATTAACAATGTCACTAGGACTTGTTGTTTCTCCTTCACAATATTGCCAAGATCCGCCCTTTCCTCTCGCTCCACTATAAAATGCACATGCATGCCCTTATAATCTCATATCTTCACTAGTAGCATTCTGCTACTTGGACTCCTGACCTGTCATCTCTCCTCTCCAGTTATCTTAAAATCAGCAGCAGGATCATCTCACTCTCCTCCAAAAGGGAACCCCGCAATCCCTAATATTCAGTCTATAGGGTGGCTTCCATCCAACAAAAAATCTATTCATACCCTTCTTTAGCTATAAATCCCTTCACTCTACTGCACCTCCCTACTTCCTCTTGATCCTTATGTTCCTAGCCGTGCCCTCCGTTCTCCAAGGAAATTTCTCCACAACCCGCAATGAACACTGCCTCTCACACCGTAAACCAATCTCTCTTGCTGCTCCCTATTTGGAACTCTCTCTCTCTACTTTGCCAGGTGACATCCATCAAATCTTGACTGTATAACTTTTCTGAGCACCAGCACAGCAAATGATTGTTAGCTACCTCAAGCACTTTGTACCCATCCCCCCACTTGTATCGTATGTTGTCCCACCCACAGATTGTAAGCTCTTCGGCATAGGGGTCTCATTCCTATGTGTCAAGGCATACTGCACTTATATCAATTTATCCATAATTTATCCTATATAATAAAAGCCTACTACTGTGTCGTTCTGCTCTGTGTGTGTCACTGCAGTCCCATTGGCTCACCACTAGAGGGGGAGGTAAGGCTGTCTCTGCAGTTATGACTCATCACTAGAGGGAAAAACAAGTAAACACGCACGGAGGCAGACACAGCAATTACACAGAGGCATGGACACAGACGGAAGATAAGGTTGCTTGGGACACTTAGAGAAAACTCTCGATTTTGACAGATGAGGGTTTGGCTTTTGGACAGAGGGGGGACTAGGACTTTTGACAGAGGGGGGGGATATGAGATGACAGAGGGGGACTCTGGACTTTTGACAGAGGGGGGGACTCTGGACTTTTGCAGAGGGGGGACTCTGGACTTTGACAGAGGGGGGGACTCTGGACTTTTGACAGAGGGGGGGACTCTGGACTTTTGACAGAGGGGGGGACTCTTGACTTTTGACAGATGGGGAATCTAGACTTTTAAACAGAAGGGGACTCTGGCTTTGGGACAGAGGGGGGACTCTGGCTTTGGGACAGAGGGGGGACTCTGGATTTGGGACAGAGGGGGGATTCTGGATTTGGGACATGGGGGGATTCTGGATTTTGGGCCAGAGGGGGGAATCTGGGTGTGGGACAGAGGGGGGGGGGGTTACGGCCTTGGTACACTAGGGGGGCACTCTGGGCTTCTAGCACCCATTAATGTAACAGGCTTATTGTATTTAAAGGACAATTATACTTACCATTTCCCAGATCCATTCCTGCAAAGTACCCAGGGTGAGGACCTAAAACGCTAAGTCCTCACCTCTGGGTACTGCACTACTTATTTGTAATCTCCCTCGTCGCTCCGGTCGGATCCTCCCCACTGGCACTGTCAGTGATAGTCCGGGAGGCAGCCTCCTTGCAGAGCGCGTCTTCCCATTGGCTGCCTCGCGACCTGTCACTCAAAGTGCCAGTGGGGAGGATCAGACCGGAGCGACGAGGGAGATTACAAGTAAGTAGTGCAGGACTTTTGCAAAGTACCCAGGGTGAGGACCTAAAACGCTAAGTCCTCACCTCTGGGTACTGCACTACTTATTTGTAATCTCCCTAGTCGCTCCGGTCGGATCCTCCCCACTGGCACTGTCAGTGATAGTCCGGGAGGCAGCCTCCTTGCAGAGCGTGTCTTCCCATTGGCTGCCTCGCGACCTGTCATTCAAAGTGCCAATGGGTAGGATCAGACCGGAGCGACGAGGGAGATTACAAGTAAGTAGTGCAGGACTTTTGTAAAGTACCCAGAGGTGAGGACTTAGCGTTTTAGGTCCTCACCCTGGGTACTTTGCAGGAGTGGGGGGAAAGGAACGAGGGGGAGGTGAGTATAATTGTCCTTTAATTTTTATTTATGTGTATAATTGCTTGCACATATCCCCTTGTTTGCATACTCTGTATCTTCTTGCGGGTAAATATATATTTAAAAGGCCTTTAAAGTTAATCAATTAAAGGACAACTCCACCCTCATAAGAACATCTTTTAGAAAGAATGGCCTCTTTAAAATATGTTGATATATCCTACTTTGTCCTATGAATTCATTACTGTATGCCTGCTATGCTTCTGGATGCCTCATGGAAACAGAGCAATTTAGAAACCTGTACTGAGCCTGGGCATGCTCAGAAGAGGCAGACAGGGGATTAACATTGTCATTGGCTGTGATGTCAACTGTCAAATCCATAACTGATAGTTACTAACTGGAAGAACCAGGAAGCAGAAACAAGGGCAACAGGACATTGTGCAGGATTTCAGGTTAGACTTATATATTTTACATTTCAAACTATTACCGTTTAGGGTTTTGGGGGGTAATTTACCTGTATGTAAGTTTTCATTTTAGGGCTGAGCTTGCCCTTTACACATTTGTTATATGCTATTCTTGTTTTACCACAGGGGTACCTATGATATATTTGTAAAATTAGATGGAGTTGGAAAGTGCGTTGGTGCTTATGATAACCGTGGAAGTTTTGGAGAGCTAGCATTAATGTACAAACACATCTAGAGCTGCTACAATTATTGCTACTTCAGTTGGAGCTAATGGTGTTTGGTAAGTTGTTAGCAAGTAATAAACAGGAACATTTTATATTGTGCTATATGTATGTGGGCACACTACTGTGTGTGTGGTGTATATATTATATATATATATATATATATATATATATATATATATATATATATACACACACACCACTTTCTTTTCCACAATTTAACTAGGCAGGTGTTTTATTTGTTTTATTGTTCCATGTTAAATTTTATTAAATTTGTTTTTGTTTAACAATTAGTGTACTAAGGGTTACTAACCCCCCCCCCCAAAAAAACACTTTATTTCAAAAGAAAGAACTTTAAAAAGTGAAATAGGAACACTCATGCCTTTTTCTTTTAGTTACATACAGACAGTGGCGTAACTAGCATCCCCGCCACCCCCACGACCGCTGGGAGGTGGCGGGGACGCTAGTTAATCATATCCCCAGGCGCTTGCGCGGGGATATGATTACTGTGTATAAATACATTAACGGGCCATACAATAAACTATCTGGGGCATTGTTCACCAATAGAACATGTCAAAGGACACGAGGACATCCCTTAAGACTTGAAGAAAAAAGGTTTAGGCTTCAAGCTCGGAAAGGGTTTTTCACTGTGAGAACGGTAAAGCTATGGAACTGTCTTCCAGTGGACGTTGTAATGGCAGGTTCATTGGTCAGTTTCAAAAAAAAGCTGGATGAGTTTCTGCAAACAAGGAATGTTACAAGTTACTGGTATTGATACATAAAGTAGAGTTGATCCAGGGAAATTTCCGATTGCCACTTGGAGTCAGGAAGGAATTTTTTCCCCCTTCATAAATTTGGTGGGTTTTTTTTGCCTTCCTCTGGATCAACAGTTAGGCAGGAAATGAGGATATTGCTAGATGGGTTGGACTGGATGGACGTATGTCTTTATTCAACCTGAAATACTATACTATACTATACTATACTATACTAATCCTTTCTAAAATTATGTTAAGAAAGGAAAAAAGAGACCAAGATGATATTGATATGATTAATGAGATGGATAGGAGGGCTTTAGGGGATTTAGAAGCTCTCTTGAATGAGGGGACCAACGAGGGTGGTGATCAGGACCAGAGAATAGATATCTGCCCGAAAAAGTTCAAAAACAAGTCTCAATGGTACCCATCATATCAGATGGCCCCTAATATAGCCATGTTTTTGAAATTGGTTACACAAGAGGTCCAGTCCCTTCCGGATAAATAGAGGGGAATTTGACTAAAGAAGAGAGAAAAGCATTAAGAAACCTGGAATCCAGGGATGACCTCATTATACGTATTGCAGATAAGGGAGGTAATGTATTGGTTATGTCCAAGGACCAATATAAATGGGAAGCATTACGCCAATTATCACAGAAAGAACAAAATGAAGTTCTCCCTTCTAACCCCTTGAATAGTATCCAAAAGTGTCTGTGGGAAGTGTTATCCAGAGCCTTTGGTGATGGTGTGATTGGGAGGGAAGAAAGGGACTACATGTATGTCCAGAATGCTAGACTGCCAACCTTCTACTCCATCCCAAAGGTCCACAAAAAACAACGGTTTCCTCCAGGCCGACTGATTGTATCGGGCCTGGGAGGGCCGACGGAACACATCAGCCGCTTTGTGGACGTTGTATTACAACCATTTGTCAAAAATTTAAGTTCATATGTACTTGACTCCTCTGATGTGTTAAGGAGACTCAATGATGTAAGAGTAGGGGAAGAAACGTGGTTAGTGGCCCCGGATGTAGAAGGGCTATACCCGTCAATACCCCATGCCATTGGTTTATCGGCCTGCCAACACTTTCTGGAATCCAGAGGGCAGCGGTATACTCGCCAAAATGAATTTGTTTTGAGGTTATTAAAGTTCATATTAGACAATAATGTGTTTGTCTTTAATAACAGGTACTACAGGCAGGTGAGAGGCACGGCTATGGGGGCGGCTTGCGTGCCCTCATATGCCTGCCACCACCTAGGGCTGTGGGAACATTTAGATGTACTGGACAGTCTCTAGTATGGGTGTGGATGACCACATCCTGATGTGGATACGGTACATAGATGACGTACTGTTGCTATGGAATGGTCCACAGAAGGTACTGGAGTCTTTTGTCAAAAAACTTAATGAGAATAACCGAAATATCAAACTAACATATGAGGCGAGCGAACATGAAATTACCTTTCTGGATCTGAAAATACAGAAAGTGGGTGACAGGCTGATGACGTCCACCTACCGTAAGTCCACAGCAGTAAATTCACTGCTACATGCAAGTAGCCATCACCCAGCAAGTACCATTAGGGGTGTCCCAGTAGGGCAGTTCCTCCGTATTAGGAGGAATTGTTCGGATGATGGAAATTTTGAAACAGAGGCCCATGACCTGGGAGTGAGATTAAAACAAAGAGGGTATAGTCATCGGGTCCTGGAAAAGGGCCCAAGCAACCACACAACACGAATTGCTGTTTGGTAAGAAGCCACCAGTGAATACTGCAAAGCAAAAAATCAGACTGATTTCCCCCTATAACCAGGAGTGGGCAACACTTAAAAAGATCCTGCATAAACATTGGTACTTGCTGGCAGAGGACACAGAAATAGGGGACAAGGTGGGTAAGTACCCCTTACTAACAGCTAAAAGGTCATGCAATCTTAGGGATAAGGTATCAAAGAGTCACTATGTAGAAACATCTAAAACCAGACAGTCCTGGTTAAACCGCACTCCTATTAGAGGTAATAGGAAATGCGGGAAGTGCATATGCTGTGACTTTATGGATGATAGAAGGGATAGCGTGACATACCCCAGTGGCAGTGTGTATAACAATAATAAGCTGATTACATGCCAGACCTCGCAGGTGATATATCTGGTGACCTGTGAGTGTGGGTCCAAGTACATAGGGAAGACACGTAGAAAACTGTGTGCACGTATAGGAGAGCATATCCGAGCAATTAAGAAAGGGGATATTCAGCGCAGTTGTGTGGCCAAACATATGGTGGAGGTCCACAACAGCAGAACCCCGAATGTAAAATTTATGGGAATACAAAGGATAAGTTTGGATATTAGAGGGGGTAACCTTGATAGGAAATTGTTGCAAGCGGAAACCAAGTGGATGTTTAACTTAAATACTGTGACGCCGTTCGGTATGAATGAGGAGATCTCATATGCTTGTTATTTGTAAAATTTGTTTCATTGGCTAGGTTCTAAAGAAATCCATTTGGTGGATACCTCTGTTTTCATTCAGGTCCCAGTCGATACTAAGTATATTTGGATACACTGTGGAAACTGTGTTTAATGTGTAGCATTTGACAGTGACAATTAATAACATTGTTGCTTTTAAGAGGTAGGGTTAAAATGAGGCTAAGGTATCAGTGACGTAGCACCCTGAGGAAGCCCTGTAAGGAAACCCTGTGAGGGAGAAACACGCGTAGCCGCAAACCCGGGGGTAGTGAGTATAATAGCACTCTCATCAATTTGCAGTGTGATAGCTTGGCTCCATCTGTACTTTTAGTCAAGGACTATTGAACCCCACACGTCTATACTTTTGAGAGGGTCGGGAGGAGGATTCCGGGTTACTGTATCTTATTGTTGGTTCGGGGGACGCCCCGCACAGTGTATTGTGTTTTATATAATTGTTCATTGTATTTATATTGTGTATATTTATGGTATACGATGTATTGTGTAAGGTGTAATAAAATATTTCCAATTTGCTGTTTAACAGTGCCTGTGCCCCGTTTAGTGTACTTTGAGGACCCTGGGGTCTTCTAAATTTTGGATTAGGTATAGTAGTATATACACTGGGAGCACCACCTCATAGGTGTCGCACAACAGCTAATTTAAGTAGCTGTGCAATTAGGATATCTGGTTGGACTATATATATATATATATATATATATATATATATATATATATCCTTTTTCTTTAAGTTACATGCAGACAGTGGCGTAACTACCGTCCCCGCCACCCCCATGACCGCTGGGGGGCCCGGACGGTAGTAGGGCACGCCACAGTGGTACAATCTCTGCAGCGAAAAGCTGTTTTTAAACAGCTGATCGTGCGTATATAGCAAACATACACACAATCAGCTGTTTAAAAAAGGATGATCGTGGAGGGAGTTTGGGACATGACCTCCAATCTCGCAGGGGGGCCTGGGCCCCTGCAGGTACACCCCTGCATACAGCAGCAGCAACCAATGAGAGTCCTGCTCTCATTGACAGCTCCCTTGCTATGACAATTCCCAGTTTTGGGAATGCCTATCTATAACATAGGTGCATGTGCGTGGAAGAGGAAGCTAGGCCTGCAAAGGGGAGCTGTCACAGTGCGGGAACACTGTTTTCATTCATTGACGGCAGCTGCTGTAAGTAATTAAGGGAGTTAGGAGCAAGTAATGGGGCCATTTCTTATCGCCTTAAGTGCTACTCGTTTTGAGACTTTAAAAGGGCCCGCTTCTTTTAATTTTTTGTTTTTTTTCCTGACAGAGGAAATGCTTCCTTGTTGTCATGCTGTTGTGCTCTAGGGAGGTAGTAACTTCCTCAAAGCACCATAAAGGTCATGGTGTAATGTCAATGATGCAAAATCCTCATCTGCGTAACAGAGTAAAAGATTGCCTGTACAAAATTCTAATACCCCATTGTGCCTGCTCTTTATAAACCATTAGGCAGGGCACAGCTGTTCCCTGGAATTAACATTATATATGCTACTCCTTGAGTGGATTAGAATTCGCTTTTAGTGGCTCTTTACAGTTTAATTTTTTAAATAGTTGTGCAATCTGCCCCAAAGAGATTACAATGGTAGGTATGGTAACATACTAATGCAGATATGTGTGTATATAGATGAAGTTTAATATATTACATTCTACACCCCATAACACTTCCTACCATACTAATCTCTGCCATCCTAATCTCGTCCAATTTGCTCATTGTCAAACAAATTGGACAAGATTAGGTTAAATCTAAATAAATTTTTTCCAAGAGTTTCAAGTGTACTGTGGCACACCACTGTTGGCTGACTAGCCAGACCAGTTCGTAGGTGCAATCCTCTTAGCCCCCTACTTCCAGGGCTCCATAAACCAAGCAAGGTATAGAATAGGAGGAGCACACTACTGTAGTGAGAATTTCTTTTCTTATTTGTGGCAAAACAGCATAACAGCATACAACGTTTCGGGACTCTAGGTATACCTGGGAAGGGGCCTAGAGTCCCGAAACGTTGTATGCTTGTATGCTTTTTTTGCACTAAAATAAAGAAATTCTCACTACAGTACTGTGTCTCGCCTCCCCCTTTGCTGTTGATGCTGGGAGATGTAGGAAAATAACCCATGGGGTCTAGGGGTCAGCTCCCATAATTCACCTTATCTGGGAACACCCAGCTAAGTCTATGCAGTACACTTCACAGGAAGCTTTAGCTTTGCTTCCTGGAAGATGACAGCGAATCATGTTACAGCTTAGAAATCATCTCAACACAGATTTCAGTGTAGTTTTGTGTCAACACACTCCGGTCCCTAACAATGATAAATGCCTTTGCTTTTCATACGAAAAAGAAAAGTAATATTTTCAGTTTATTTCTTTGCTAGCAAGGATGTAAGAAACAAAATATAAACATTTCAGTAAAAAAAAAGTAAGTATTGGGAGTCGAACCTGCAACCTTCTACAGTCTTGCTAAAAACAAGCAACAAGCTGGAAGCCTTCTTTGTTACAGAATATATTACTTAGATATACTAAATGCAACTTATTAGAGAAGAAGTTTTCAATGTATAGGTGTGGGGAGAAAAGATTTCACATTAAGATTACAAAAAATTTAGTTTAGTTCTCCTTTAAGAAAGGCATACGGAAAGCTAAATTTAAATTTAAAAGAGATTTACAGCACAAATTTGATCATATATATGTGAATGCTTCAAACTGGTGGCAGGGTTGTAAGACTATAGTAACAAGGGTTTCTCATAAAGATAGATCTTTTAGTGAAGATTTGAATATTTTTAATGCTAGATTTAATCACATTACTGATTGTCAGGCAATTCTTATGCTTATCATATTAGTATTGATTCAGTACAAGCTGTGTTTTTCAGGATAGATGCAGTTAAGTCAGCAGTTCCTGATGGAATCCCAGGCAGGGTGCTTAAATGTTGTGCTGCTGAGCTTGCAGGTATATTTTGTAGTATTTTTTACCGGTCATTAGAAACGGGTAATTCCCATTTGTTTAAAACATTGGCTACAGTCTTACTTCCTAAAACCATGTCATCTACAGAACTAAATGAGTTCCGTCTGAATGCACTTACTGTACATCTCTTATTTTTAAGCGTTGTGAGCGATTGGTGCTAGATTTTTTAAAAACAAGCCTTGATTCCTATTGGTTTGCATACAAGGCAAACCGCTCTACCGGCGAAATTGATCTAGTATTATTCAAATGGATTTAAGGTTTTCTGTCAAATAGATCTCAGTATATAACTTATGACAAGTGTGTTTCATCAACTAAGAGTATAAACGTGGGGGTCCCTCAGGGATGTGTCCTAAGCCCTTTTTTCTATTCTCTTTTTACTCAAAACTGTAAACTAACTTACTTGTCAAACTATATCATCAAATATGCAGATGATACCACAGTTTTAGGGACAACAACTTAGTTTGGCTACATACTTCACAAATTTTTGAAAAATGACTGACAGGATCTGCATAATACACACAGTCCCGAGCGTTCTCCCTATGCACAGCATAGGGAGGATGTTCGGTACTGTGTGTTTACCTCAACTGTGGCCAACTCCCTCTATAGGGAGTCTACCATTGGATCCTACGTTATCGGGGCTTTATCGGTACTGTGTGTACCTAGTGTGTACCTAGTGGTAAACTCTGCAAAAACTAGTTTAAATCTTTAAGGGTCTACATTGGCTCAGACCTAACCTGGAGTCTTAATGTATCCAAAATTGTCAAAAAGGCTCATCAGCGTCTCTGTTTGCGTAGGAAGTTGAAAGTTGAGTGGTTATCAGCACCTGCCTTAAACATGTTTTTTAATGTTTTATAGAGCAATTGTTGAAAGTCTCCTTTGTAGTAGTTTTTTCACATGGTACGGAAATTGCACTGTTAGTGACAAGCAAGCTCTACAGAGAGTTTTAGGCTGGCAGAGAGGACATTGGCACCAAACTCAGTTCTTTGAACGTGCTATACAATAAAAGATTACTAAAAAAGGCTAAATTTTATCAGTGCTGATTCAACACATCCCGGTTATTATAATTATATATATATATATTAAATAATATTTTAAACGATTACCATGAGGTAAACAATATCAAAACGTATTCTGTAGATTTCACAAAAGTTTTTATCCAAATTCGATTCACTTTTTAAATTTACAAACATAAATATACTTATTAGCAGTTTTATTATATATGTTATAATTTTATGACGTTTAACTTTTCTGGTATATTGAGTTTTATACACACATGCACACGTGCTGTTTTAATCCGATTTATATTTTCATTTCATTTATTTAAAAAAAAAAAATTTCTGCCAATAAAGTGCCCATACACGACACGATTATCATCTGAAACGGACATTCATACACATTGTGCATTGCGGGTCAGCACCCGCGATCGCACGTGTGTTGAACCTTAATAAATGACAATTTATTTGTTGCATTTGTGTTAATCCTTCTATTGTTGGCTTCAATCACTTCAAAACTGCAGGATTAAATATGTGTAATTTAGAGGTGCTGATAATTATACATTAAAGGGCAACTGTGGTCTCCAAACAGGTTAGGGTTAAATGAAAGCCTGCAGTATTTCCTTTATGAACCATAAATCACTCTCTGTCTGCAGCCTGTGATAAATTATTTTGGGGTGAATTTCACATTTCCTGCTTCCAGTAGGTTGAGTGACATCACCTGTGTCCTGCCCCTCCGCCTGGGGGAGAAGCATGGTCAGTGAAGACTTATATACTCGTGATAACCCGAGTTTTTCAGGCTGAAAAATCAGCCTGAAAACTCGGACTCGGTTTATACTCGAGTCAGTAGCTTACCTGACATTCCGGCAGCCGCACGACTTTCTGTGTACTGGCGCGCCGCCTGACGTCTCTGCCCGGCGCTGGGCAGTGACGTCAGCCGGCGCGCCATTACACAGAAAGATCACGCGGCTGCCGGAATGCTCAGGATATCCGCACCCTACCTGCCAGGAAGCCCTTGGATGGAGGAGAGCCCACAGAGAAGAGACCACAGGTACAAACTAGGTGGGAGGGTGAGGGGGGCATTCAAGATGTTTGACACTACAACTCCCACGTAATAAGCATGCTGGGAGTTGTAGTTCCCAAACATCTTGAATGCCAATGAGGGTGGCATTCAAGATGGTTTGGAAACTACAACTCCCAGCATGCTTTATTAGCTGGGAGTTGTAGTTTCCAAACATCTTGAATGCCACGTTTCTACCCTCGGTTTATACTCGAGTCAACAATTTTTATTAGGATTTTTAGCTGAAATTTGGTACCTCGGTTTATACTCTGGTCGGTTTATACTCGAGTATATACGGTAATGCTGGGGAAAACAGGAAGAATCTGGGGAAAACATTAACAATTGAGGAAGGGAGCCTATTACTGTAGGCAGAAGCTGGTCACATGGCTTGAAACAAGAAGTGTTTAATAATATTGATGAACTTTTCTAGCAGTAACTTCTCACAAATTTTATCTAGAAATGTGGTTTAGGTTTTATTTTGAAGTTACGATGGAAGGCTTCTTATATAATCCTAACTAGTTTGCAAGTATTGGAGACCACGGTTACCCTTTAAGGTCAAGAGGGGAAAGAAATCAAAATCAATGAAAACAAAGGGGACAATGTTAATATCTGAATTTGAGCTACCTTTTTAAAACAATATTTTCTTAATAAACAAATAACCTTTTTGGAATTAGTTTAGTAATTGGTTACATGTTTTTATTGTTTTGGGGGCGTATAAACTGCACTTTAGCAGAACTCTCAAACTGACTTAATTAATGACTTCTGCATTAAACTTATGTGTTTTTTTTCTGTGTTTATTCAGGATAGAGCAACTTTCCGGAGAATTATTGTCAAGAACAATGCCAAAAAGCGAAGAATGTATGAGAATTTCATAGAATCCTTGCCTTTCTTGAAATCTTTAGAAGTAAGAAGGGACTACACCAGATTGCAAGTCTATGCATTTTATTCAGCCTGTTTGAATATTTATTTTGTCTTTAGTTTTCAGAACGCCAGAAAGTAGTAGATGTCATTGGCACAAAAACATACTATGATGAAGAACAAATCATAGCTCAGGTATCTTTTACATTTTACAATTATAACAAGTAAATAAATGCAGACTTCATTAGCATTGATATTAAAAGATAACTATAGTGTGTATATAAAGTTTTTTTTAAAAAATAGTTAAAATGAAAAGTACTTGGGACAGGGAAAAAGGACTGGTAATTCCTACATCCCAATATTACTTTTATGAGAAGCACCAGCCCCAACGAGCACATAAATACGCTGTACATTCCTGGCTGGGTGGTCTGCCTGGCCAAGCACGTGCAGCGTACGTGCTATCTATCTGTGACTTTAAAAAAAATGTACTGCTGCCAGCGGGGATCGAAGGGCGCATTCCAGGTGCCCTTTGATCCCCCCTCGGTTTTGCCCGAAATAGATGTGGAGATCCAAAGAAATTATCTAATGACTTGCAGGATCGTATTGGGATCCGGTCCCATGAAGATCAAAGGAGTCGCGGGGTAAGGGTAACCCCGGTAACATCAGATGACCTCCTCTTCCACCGGGGTCTCCCCTAAGTCTTCCCCCAAACTTCATTAGTTGTCCGGTGGAGATACTGAACTGCGATCCGCTTTTGGACCACAGTGCAGTACCTGATACAATAAGCTGTTCCTTTCACAAATAATATTTTTTCTACTTAGCAAAGACTTCTAAAATAAATGGGGCAGAGATCAATATTAGGTGATCAGTTCTTTGTTCACGTAATTGTTGTTCTTTGCCAAAGAATGAAAAATCACTTCCTAGAAAAAAAACATTTTTTCCGATTAGATTTCGGCTTGGAATGACTAAAAAAAAAGTTAAATGCACATACAAAAAAATTCTTAAAGTAATACACACCTCTATTTTTATTTTTTATATTTTTTTAATAATACAGATATAATTAGCAAAAAAAATACCCTGGTGGTATCGGCAAAGTAAACGCAGATTATTATTCGACCGTTTTCAAGGGAAACTAAGCCTATATTAGGAAATTTTGCAGAGGTACCAAAATAAGACCCAAATTAATTTTTAGGATTATTAAAGTGTGCAAAAATTGTGCGTCTCTCAGTACCAACTGGTCTTCATTAAATACCACTAAAAAGTTGATTGTATGTGGGGAGTGGGTTGTGGCGTTTTTTGATTTGTTTCTTGTAATTGCAGTTGTGCATGCATCCCATTTGAGCTAGATGGTGGCCATGTCTCTGTGTGCACTCACAGATATGGAATACCTTTTGATTCAGGACATGTGGGAGATTGACATTTAGTGGTTTTTCTTACTTGTCAAGTGGCTTTATAAAAAAAAAAAATAAATACCATGCACATCAGACTTGCAGTCCTGTGTATTTTTATTGTATCATGCACAGGAAAATCAAAGTAAATCTTCTAAAAGCATGGAGTCCTTTAGATTACTGCGTCTGGAATTCTTCATGTATTTATGAAAGAATGGTACTGTTTCGTAGCTGGTGGTGTATAGTTTCCAAAAATATATACAGGTAGATTCAATAAAGTTCTAATTCTCTAAAAATGCTGCTAATTGTGCCCCAACCATTATTTAACATTTGAAAGCCAACATCTAACATTGGTTGGGGCAAAACTAGCACCATGTTAAACATTAAGAACTTTTATTGGGGTAGTTTTTTGGGGGTATTTTCAAGTTTTGTGGCTGTTTACTTTGAAAAGAAAATAGGCTGTTTTACACAGCACTTTGATTTTTTTTCTTGTAATTGTACTTGTGCATGCTTACCTTTTGAGCTAGTTTGTGGCCCACGTCTTTGTGTGCACCCATGCATATGAAATACTGTTCAATTCAGGACATTTGGGAGATTGATATTTGGTTAAAAAAAAAATTTCATTACTTGGGGTTTTGGCATAATTTTAAATTCTGAAACTTGTTTTTCCTTAATTTTTTCAGAAAATCTGCTGAAAAAATGGCACCGTTGCTGAGCTGAAGGTATGTAGATTCTGAGAATATATCGTTTTGGTGGGTATTTTTGAGTTAGAAGGGTGTTTAGATTGAAAAATCTGGAAAATTGCTGTTATTGGGCCACTGCACATTAGCTCACTTTGTGACTAGTGGCTTTTACGTTCGTGTACACATGCATATGGCATACCATTTGATTCAGGGCATTTGGGAGATTGATACTTGACAAGTTTTTTTTACAATACATGGGCAGCACAGTGGCTCAGTGGGTAGCATTGATGCCTTGCAGTGCTGAAGTCCTGAGTTCGAATCCATCTGCAAGGAGTTTGTATGTTCTCCCCGTGCTTGCGTGGGTTTCCTCCGGGCACTCTGGTTTCACCCACAATCATAACGAGATACTGATAGGTTGTATTTGTCAAATAAATGTGCTTAGATTGTAAGCTCTTCTGATGTGAATATATACATGTAATTGTAAAGTGCTACGGATGATGTTTGCGCTATATAAATCCACAATAATAATAATTTGCTATGATTTTTAACTTTGAAATTTATATCTGTACATTTTTCCAGAAAATCTGGTAAAAGTGCGAAATTCTATGCAGAACTGCGCCCACACTATTAGTGGTATGCATAAAAGAATAGCACCGTTGCATAGCTGAAGGTTTGTAGATTCCAAGAATATATAGTTTTTGGGGTTTTTTTTCTAATATAAAGGGTGTTTTAGTCTGAAAAATCTTGAAAGTTGCTGTAATTGGGCCACTGTGCATTGGCTCCATTTGTGGCTAGTCAATTCCACGTCCGCTTGTGTAACCATGCATATGGCATACCGTTTGATTTAGGACATTTGAGAGATTGATATTTGGTAACTTTATTTTACATTACATGGGTTTTTGGCCTCTACTTTTGAAAGTGTTTTTTGTTAATTTTTTCAGAAAAGCTGCTTTAAGTGCGAACTTCTTCGAAGAAATCTGCCCACACCATTGATCGTATGAATGAATAAACTACAGAGTTATATAGCTGAAGGTGTGTAGATTCCAAGAATATGTTTGTGGGGGTATTTCTGAATTCCAGGAGAAGATTGGCTGTGTACTGCAGCCCTTCTCCCCCGCCCTCCATTTGCAGATCCCTCCACCACATAAAACCCTTGCCCCATATAATAGTATATGTTCCCCCAGCTCCAACCGCAAAAAATAATTTTAAGAATGTCCCCAGAACTGTACTTACCTTCCTCTCTCCACCGGCATTCTGAGAAGCTGGGCAGCCGCGTCCGTGATTGGCGGCCTCTCAGCCAATGACGGACGCGGCTGCCGATCCGGCCCCTGCTTGCAGTGTCTTGCAAGCAGAAGGCCGGGCGGGTGTCGGAGGAGAGAGGGAAGGTAAGTAAAACATCTGGTCACTTAAATTATTATAGCAGTTGGGGGCTGGGGGACTGTATTCTATTATTGACAAAGTTGTTCATAAGGTGGGACATGCCCTTTAAAAGCACATACGTATTAAATAGACGCTAAGGTTTGCAGACTTGAAAATAGCTTTAAAACAGATCAACTTATAAAGGGGATACAAGGCAGCAAAAGAAGTGCACTGGCCACCTGGCTATAAGCAGATGAAAAACAGGAAGTGTTTAGAAAGTTATATTCCTTAACAATCTTAAGCACAGGTTTACTCAAAGGGTGGGCCACGGGAACACTGGTGTGACTTCAGAGACCCGGAGGTGTGCCTTAAAATGTTGGTGTTAAGAATATTACCAGTATAATCTTACAGTTTTGTTAAAGTTGGCTAGAAAAAATATTAGGTTGCATTTCAATGCAGTCAATAGTTAGTGCAATGTATTACATTGAATTTCATTACAATTAACTATACAGGGAGATCAATAAAGTTCTTATCGTAAAAATGGTGCTATTTTGCCACAACCAAATCAGACTTATTTTACATTTGAAAGCTAAAATCTGATTGGTTGGGGCAAAAATTAGCATAATTTTAACGAATAAGACTTTTATTGAATAACCCTGATAGTGTACCAGTACATAAAAAAATGGGTAATTACAACATAAGGCACAACATTAGGAACACAGGTGTGCCCTGACAAAAGTTTACATTGCAAGAGTGCCACAGACTGAAAAAGAACCACTGTTCTAAACAATAAAAAAAAGTCTCACAGATTGCATATAGCAGTGTGATCCAGGGCTCTTTTTAAATACAAGACTGAAAAACCTGTATTTAACCCTGTCTTGTTTGGGAGTAAACCTTTAAGGTTGTCATATCCATTTGGGTTTATGAGATGACTTTAAGAGATAACAAGCGGTATTACAACCAGCTGCTGGGATCTGGGGTTAAGGGTCACGTTTTTCCAATTACAGTCGGTTAGCACTATTTAATGCCAGGTTGCGGTGGCTGCGAGAGTATCGCAAGAACCACTCATGTTAAATTTACCCAAAATGAGCCTCACAGCCTTAGGTGAATATTCTGCACGCCTCTTTTGAATAAGTATTTAACATGACGCGTTGAGATTTGACCCAGAGATATGCAGCCTCTGCTATCTCTTCCATGAATTTGACCAGAGCACTGCAGCCCTGAGTGAATTCCTTTAAGCATCTAATTGGGTCTTCTTAGAATAAAAGTTTCGAAGTATGCTAAATATAGCAAATATTATGACTAGTTATTAAGACATACACTGCAGTTAGAATAATCCAATGGTCAGGTATCACATTGTCTTTAAACCACTACAAAAACAATAAAACATTTAAAGGACATATAGATTCTTATTTCCACTAGTAGGATTATGAACTATGTTACTTTGCAGTGTACCGAAACATTTTGCACCTTAATGAGAATTGAATTTGCCAGGCTGCCTGCAAAAAATGTTAACAGTACAAACACTAAGCAAGCATATATAATTTCTTTCATAGTATACTTGACTAAAGGAAACAGAGTAATCTGTTTAGACCATCAACATTTAAGGGGAAGTTCAGGCAAATACCATATGCTTTTCAGAAAAAGAGCGGATATTTTTCATCCCAATGACCTTAATTGCCAATTCAGCATTTTGTCTGTGTATAAATAAATGCAACCGAAATACTGACTTCTGTTTGCAGGACCCTAGTAGAGACCATTATGGTCTTGCCCTTGACCAGCGCCTGGTTTGATTCAGTTTGCTCAGTAGAGATCGAGCATGTTTGACCCATCCAACAGCCAAGTTAGAAATTTCTGTTAGGAACATTCCAAGGATGTGTTGTTCTGGGAAGAAAAGGACCGTTAAAACCTGAAATGGTCAGCTCACTAATGTTAAACGCAGGGAACAGCAAAAGGGTATAAATCAACTGATTTTTCAAAATGGAAGAGAATAGTAGAATAACTAAGAAGGCATTACACAAACTAACAATTTACCAAATATTGATAATTTCCATGAACTGTCCCTTTAATTATGACTATGCCTTTGATTGTACATCATCTACATAAAGGAGAACAATGCTAGCCTTGCTGTATTGGAGCTTTAATTGCTTTAATTAAAGGAAATCTTTACCTTAAAAAACCTTCCAAATCTGAATGAGAAACACAAAAAGCCAATTAAAAGGAGCCAGTCAGTAATGTTAAAAAAAAAAAAACATTTGGTATGCGAATGCATGACCAAGCCCCACTATGGGCTAGGCCACACTGCTGCGATTTGCGATTTTTCTGCGTTTGCGCTTTTTGCAAATTATTGGAATCGCGGGCAAACGCACCAAAAACGCAGTGTTTTCGGGTGCGATGCGATGCGATTGTTTGTCCGGCATTTATAAAATCGCAATTGCATGCATCTTCCAATATTAATGAAAAAAACCGCATGCGCCAACGCAATAAAATCGCACATGAAATTCCATGCGTTGCAGTGTGGCCGTGCCCATGTGTTGTGTTTTATCTAAATTACATGCATTCGATATTGATAATGGGCATAGGAAACAAAAAAAGTCAATTTTTTTCCATATAATTGCATTGAAAACAATCGGATATGCAATAAAAACAGTTTTTTTAAAGGGGAGTTTAAAACCTGTGTTACCCAATGGATTATCTGTTTATCATGGGTTTTATATTTTAACGGGCCTGTGGTGAGCCATACAATTATTATGCATTTGCATAATGTATTTATTTTAATGTGACCTGTCTCAGCATATACGGCTGCTAAAATAAAAAAAAATCACCCGGTGAAGTGAAGTAGACTCATTTTAATTACTTGTTTGTGCTCTTGGGATTAATGTTATTAGGGCTTGTTTCACACTAGCCGCGTTTTATTGCTTTTTGGTGCCTTTTTATAATCGCATGCTTTAGAAAAAAAAAGCAAGACATGAGAATCACATAGAAATGTCATAATACCGTTCACACTACGTGATTTTTGGAATGCACTGCTTGCAGCAGTTTAGTGCAATAACACACTCAATGAAAGTTCTATGGGGAAGAGGCTAAAACACATAAACCGCACGAAAACCGTTTTTAATGCGTTTTTTTCATTAACCCACAACCACACTGCATACAAATTTCCCGAAAAAATGAATAAAAAAGCAATGCAATGCATGCAAAACCGCTTTTAAATCGCATATGCAATTCACTGCTTTTTTTCCACGGTGTTTTTGTGTTTGAACGCAGCTTTAGAGAAAAAGATTTCCTTTGTAAGAAATATCAGCAGCAAGATGGCGTAACTACCACCCCCCAACCGCCGTCAGGGGCCCCGCCACAACCACAAACTCTTCCACGATCAGCTGTTTTTTTAACAGCTGATTGCACATATGTTTTATCAAGCAAGAGTTTGTGATCATGGAGGGGGAAAGGGGGTGGGTCTAGGCCTCCAATCTTGTGGGGGCCCGGGCCCCTGCAGTTATGCCTCTGTCAGCAAGCACTATACACATACAAATATCTCTATATGCCAAAAATTTTTGTTGGTAGCTGAGCAGATACAGTATGACAATGGTATTCATATAAAAAGGAAAATGTCAATCCTGTAGCAAAAGCTTAAAGGGTATGAACTCCTTATTAAAAAAATAATCTATAATTGACAGTACTTGCTACTGTCTCCCATTTTAATTCCAAGCTGAGATCTTACTTACCTCTCCACGATCCTGTAGCTCTGCTGTCTCTTCCTCCCAACAAGCGGTCTCCCTTGTGAAGTTTTTGGGGGCTTCATGACCCTTTAACCAATTTGTTAAAAATATTGAATGACTACTTGAAAAATGGATTAATATTGGACAACATTAGTAGTTAAAATGTAAATGAAATCTAGAAAAAAATTATACGCTTGGGGTCCTGTGACACATTTCGATTTAAACCAAAGGGTGTTTCTTAGGCCAAAGTGTAATGCACATATTCACTACATTTATTTTATATTGGGAAATTTTCTACAACAAATGAAAAACTGTAATATCCTAAAGGCAGAACTATACTATGCCATGATGGTGAACCAAATCCTGAACAGATTATATTCTATGTAAAAGATATACAATATCCTCAGTGTCCTAACCATTAATGTGACTCTTTATTCATCCAAGAACTCCTTTTCTGTTTTTACTAGTCATGTCTAGGATCAGTAATGTCAATGTTTGTTTCCAAACAAGGCAACAAGCTGTTCTTCATAGTTCGGCAATGTTTCTTTTCATTATCTCCATGCATGGCCCCCAGGAGTCTTTCAAAAGCTTTGCACATCCATAACGAAAGAAAACACACAAACTTTTATTCATTGTGTTTTTTAAAACACTCTGACTATAAAGACAATGCAATTTTATATTTTATTTATTGCATAAAAAAATGTATTTTTGTAAGGCGTGTCTTTTGATTATGAGATCTTACAAGAGTAGTTTAGCATCTCAAATAGTTTACTAACAAACCTTGCATGCAACCACTCTCTAGTAATGATAGTTGGTTTTCTTTACTCAACAGTTCTTTCCCCAGCAGCATCTCTTTTACTTTGCTAAGTATTGAACTGAGAAGGAAGAATATTAACTACATAAGAAAAGGCATATATATTCTGGCTCTTTATGATTATTTGTACTGGAAAAGGTAGTTCTATAAGCAGAAACAATTAACAAATTAAGGCTTCTTTTTTGCCGTTATTTTGCAGCAACCAACCAAGTGATACCTTTTACTGGTCTACTACAGTTTGAAAATTTCAAACATCTGATTAGTAGCGGCGAGTAACAGCATAATTTGCCACATTGTATATTATCTGCACTGTTGAACCTGAACTAATCTGAACTCCAAAGCAAAGGTAAAGAGGGCCTGCACCAAAGATCGCAGACTATTGCGAGCTGGCAAAAGGTGTGTGTCAGGGGACTGGGCTCCGATCTTGCATTAAATTGAAGCCAGTACACAGCCCAAAAGTTGGCCTATTAGTCTGACTCTGGACACAGCCCACACCTTGAAATTAGACTCCAACAACAATAACCTTCTCGGCTCTTACAAGGTTTCCTATACAACTGGACTCTGGACATGTGGGGGGGAGGGGGGGAGGAAGGGGGGGGGGCTACCACATCCTAATTCCATATCAATGCCACCATCTGACAAGCTAATTAAAAGCCACAGACCAGGCTTGTCAAAATTAAAGGCTCCTAGAATGCATCTACTAGTCTCAATACAGGAGTCTCTGACAATGAAATAAAGCAGTATAAATGCGTGGCTAAGAGGGTGGTGTAAGGAGATGGGGTTGGGTTTTTAGAGAACTGGGCTGACTTCTGTTGGCTACAGGCTCTTCAGTAGATACGGATTGCACCTCAATGGTGATGGTGCAGGTGTTTTGGGGAGAAGATAGTTAGGGGTGGAGGAGATTTTAAACTAGGTATGAGGGGGAGGGTACGTTAAACTACACAGGGGTAGATAGAGAGTTATAGGATCTGGGGGCTAGTAACACAACGGAGGAGGAGGAGAAGGGGAGGGGGAGCATAGAGGAAAGGAGGCATGTACGACCATGTTGGAAGTAATCAATTGATAATCTAAAATGTATGTTTACAACTGCAAGAAGTCTGGCTGGAAAACCGGGGAACTTGAAATAATAGCTTTAAAGGAAAGGTATGATGTGATTGGTATAGCAGAATCATGGCTAAATGATTCACACGACTGGACAGTAAATATTGAAGGATACTCCTTATTTAGACATGACAGAGTTAATAAGAAAGGAGGAGGAGTATGTATGTGTGTTAACAGGAGTTGAAGCCAAATTTAAAAGATGGAATAGATGGGGGCGTAAACGATACGGCAGAAACAATGGGTGGAACTGTGTACAGGAAGCCAAAAGAGTAGAGTATGTTATAAGCCGCCAAATGTCAGGGAAATTATTCTCTAATGCAGTTGGCGAAGGCTGCTGGTATGGGGCATGTTTTGGTTATGGGGGATTTTAACTACCCTGACATAGATGGAATAAGGGAATGCCAGCACCTCAAAAGTATAAAGTTCTTAAATTTCCTATATGAGCATTTTCTTTCACAGATGTGAGAAGTTCCTACTAGACAGAATGCGTTGTTGGATCTGGCGATATCTAATAACCCAGAGAGATGAGTAATGGGAAGCTTAGGGAATAGTGACCATGATATAGTGTCATTTAATATAGGTTGCAAAAAAGTGCACTGGGTTAACAAAAACTTTTAACTTTAAGAAAGCTAATTTTATGCTGTTAAAGTAATCACTCCTGCTCATAGACTGGGGGGAATTGTTTCTAGGTAAAGATACAGAGCAGATGTGGACCACTTTTAAAGGGATATTAAACTATTACATTTCTAAATCTGTACCTTTAGGGAACAAGTGTAAAAAATTAGGTCCACCCCTGCATGGCAATGCTCAGGTAAAAAGGGAAATGGGAAAAAAAGAAAAAGGCTTTTAAAAATGTTGAAAACAGAGGGAACAGAACAGGCTTACAGGGAGTACAAAAGCTGTAATAAAAGAGTGCAAGAAAGCAATTAAAGTAGCTAAAATAGAATATGAAATACGGAGTCCGAACCAAGCAAGTCCAACCCCAAAATGTTTTTTAAGTAATAAATGGTAAAAAGATGAGGACTGAGAATGTGGGACCATTAAATAATGGGGCTGAGGTGGTTGTGAGGATGCCGAAAAGGCTAATCTTGCTAAACCGTTTTTTTTAAATCTGTTTTTACTGTTGAGAATCCTTATGGTAGGGATAAAATGTGCAGGGAAGAAATGAAGAGCATTCACACAAACAGAGGATATGGTACGAAAACAATTAGACAAAGTTAAATCAATAAAGCCCCAGGACCAGATGGATTGCATCCTCGGATTTTAAAAGAGCTTAGTCAGTTCTATCTAAACCACTGTTTCTCATGTTTTCAGATTCGCTTTGGTTGGGGATGTGCCGCTAGATTGGAAAAAAGCCAATGTAATAAACATATTCAAAAAAGGTAGTTGTTTTCACAGCTGGTAACTATAGACCTGTAAGCCTAACATCAGTGGTAGGGAAGGTGCTGGAAACTTGTTACGGGATCATATTCTGACTTTGTCTCCAGCTCATCTTATTAGTAGTAGTCAGCATGGATTTATGAGAAATACCGGTAGATCATGCCAGACAAATTTAATTGGTTTTTATGAAGAAGCGCGTAAGAAGTTAGATTTAGGCACAGCAGTGGATGTGGTATACTTGGATTTTGCGAAGCTTTGATACTGTGCCACATAGGCTAATGTATAAACTGAGGACTGTTGGCCTTGAAGAAAACATTTGTTCATGGATAGAGAACTGGTTAGTGATCGCAAACAGAGAGTGGTGGTTAACATCTATGTGGGCTAAAGTTCTAAGCGGAGTGCCTCAGGGTTCTGTACTTGGGCCGCTTCTGTTTAATCTGTTTATAAATGACTTAGAAGGGGGCATTGAGAGCAAGGTCTCAGTGTTTGCTGATGACACTAAACTATGCAGAGCTTTGGAAACTAGATAGATTATCAAATGGGAGCTGAATGGCAGATGTGATTCAATGTTGATAATGTAGGTGATGCATTTAGGATTTAATAATCCCTTTGCCCACCTACACCATAAATAACTCTGTGTTAAGTGCATCTGTGATGGAAAAAGATTTGGGGGTTCTGGTAGATAACAGACTTAGCTATAGCAAACAATGCCAGGTAGCAACGGCTAGAGCTAGCAAGATATTGTCTTGTATAAGAGGGAGGGATAGATTTAAGAGAGAAAAATATTATTCTCCTATTTACAAGGCACTGGTAAGGCTCATTTGGAATATGTGCAGTTTTGGAATCCCATATACAAAGGGACAACTTGGAAATGGAAGCAGTTCAGAGAAGGGCAACTAAATTAATAAGAGGAATGAAGGGGCTTGAATATGCAGGCAGATTAGACAAGTTAGGGCTGTTTACATTGGAGAAGCGACGTTTGCAAGGGTATGATACCTTATACAAAATATATTAAGGGCCATACAATGAACTTTCGGTGCATTGTTTACTAAAAGGTCATATCAGAGGACTCGTGGACATCCTTTAAGGTTGGAAGAAAGAAGTTTCAGTTCAGGTTAGGAAAGGTTTCTTTACAGTGAGAAACTGTGGAACTGTCTTCCAACAGAAGTGGTAATGGCAAGTTCATTGAATATCTTTAAAAAAGACCTGGATAAGTTTCTAAAACTAAAAATATTGAGAATTACTGGTATAATGCATATAGATCTGGTTGATCCAGGGGGTACTTCGATTGCCGTTTGGAGTCAGGAAGGAATTCCCCCCCCCTCCTTTTAGCTGTTTTATTTTGCCTTCCTCTGGATCAACTGTTAGGTAGGGTTAAAAAAAAAAAAGAGGGTGAATAGGTTGGACTTGATGGACGTATGTCTTTATTCAACCTTAATTACCATGTTACTATATGCTATGTTTTGGGACCTAACAAGAACTAAATTGCTCTAAACAACTTTGACAGGCCTTGTGACTTGATATTAGAGCACAGGAACTATTAAGACAATATGTTGGGAATATACATTGTGTCCTGGCCTCTTCTTCACCTGCTCCCAGCAAGATCCATCCTAAACCAACATATTGAAAACAAACCTATGACAAATAGATGGACAAAACCCCAAATAAAACCCAATAGCTAAATACCCCCCCGACACCACAAGGAGGCTTCTCCCAGTCCACACCCTTTATAGGTAAACCCCCCAATAGACAGTGAATTTGCGGTCAGTGAAATTCAGATGTTTATTTGGGACAACACTTGCCACAAAATGTTGATTTGTATTTTGTTGTTTTGCCCTGTTAACTTAAAGGGCAGTTCAGTGCAAATACACATGCTTTTCAGAAAAAGAGCAATATTTTTCATCCCAATGACCTTAATCTGCCCATTCAGCATTTTGTCTGTGAATAAATAACTGCAACCGAAATACTGACTTCCTGTTTGCAGGACCCCTAATAGAGACCGTTATGGTCTTGCCCTTGACCCATCGCCTGGGTTGATCAGTTGCTCAGTAGAGATCTGAGCATCTTTGAGCCATCCAACAGCCAATCAGTAGAAAATCTTGCTAGGAACATTCCAAGGATGTGGTGCACCGTTCGAACCTGAAATGCAGCTCACTAATGTCAACAGCAGGAACAGCAAAGGGTATGAAATCAACTGATTTTTCAAAATGGGAGAGAATTTGTGAATAAGAGGCATTACACAAACAACAATTTAACAAATAATGATAATTTCCACTGAACTGTCCCTTTAAGCAATTAAGTGCTATAACCATAGTTGTGCCGAAATATTGCAATATATATTTTTTCAATGGTATAATATGACTGATTTATTTAGAATTTGCAGATCCATATTGCTGATCGGTCTGGCTCAACACTAGAGAAGTTGTGAACACCCCACCTGAGGTTATAAGGTCAGAGAAATCTTCTATAAATCCACACACACACTAAACCAAAATGAACACTAAGATCATCATACACTACATCTCATAAAACACACCCACCTGAAATTCACTACAAATTCTTACTCACAAATCCCCAACAACCCAATAAAATGAAAAACAGCCATAAAACACCACCAAAAGAGAAAAAGGAGACATTCTTTTCTTTCAAGAAACACAGTTTGTTAAAGACAAGGAAACCAAAATAAGAAGAGTCTCCACTTTCTTCTCTGCACAGGTTAAGAGGGGGGAGGGGCCATCCTTATTAACAAAAAAAATGCACTTAGGATAGAGAGCATTGACAAAGACAGAGAGGGGGGATTTCTGGCAATGAAGGGACGCCTGAGGTTAAAGGGGCGACTGTCATTCTCCTCCCACCAATCCAACCCCTTATAGTCTATTTTCATCCCCAAAAAACAGAAGATGGGTGTGGGTTAAGGGTGTGGTCTGTATGTAAGGGTGGGGCTAAGGGCGCGAGGCTCCTTGGGCCTACAGGCTTCTGAGGTGTAAATCCGCCCTGCTTATACTCACACCCCCATGATGTATACACGAGAATCAATAGATATTTGTCTCATCAGCTTAATACCATTGATTCACGGTGCAGATATGCCCCAATCACATGGTCTGACCACGCCCATGTGGCATAGACTTAAAAAATATACTTCAACACACTCCCCACATACACTGGCGGATGAATGAATCCCTCTTAAAGGGCATCTATAGTGAAAAAAAAACATTGCCCCTTTGAAAAGTTAAATTCATGTACTCTGTGCTGCCTTAATCCTTTCTCTGTCAGTGACTTTGTTAACCATGGTGTCAGATCTCTATGCAGCACTCCCCCTTCCCCCTCCCCTCTGTTACCTCCTCTAGTCTCAACTCCGGCTAACCGATAAGCTATCATGTGCAGTAGGAGTTAAAAGTTCAACATCCTAAAAAACACACCCACGCACAGTGGCCAATAGAAAGCAAGCTGTCCTGAGACAACGGAAGAAGAGGAAGAACAGTTAAGTTTACGATCTCCACTTTGTGACCCATCATCAATCAGTGAAAGCTATTAAGAAGGGGGGTCAAGTGCAGCCTTATATCTACCATCAAAGCTACCTCTCTCCTCCTGCTAATGCTCTTATCTCTATGTTATTACAGAGCAGGGAGGGGGGATTACGCCACAGGGATGATTGAAAGTCCAAGTAGGAGTAGAGGAATGCAATCACGTATTCTTCTAACTGGGTATCTCAGGACAGAGAGGGAATCTGAAAAAAGTGAAGACACTCCGGGGGTTGTGGGGAATTATAGAACACATGGAAAGAAAGAAAAAAAGTTAAATTTTCCCATATTGTGCCCTTTAACCAACACACAAACCAAATTAAACTGTACCAAAGAAATACAAACATATTTTAAGGGCTGCTTAACACAAGAAACTGACAAAAACGCACAGCATGGTTTTCTGTCAGTTTGTATTCATTTCTTGCATACATTTGTATCCATTTTAAAAATGTGTATTCCATAGATTTCTATAGAAAATGCATGAAAAAACAAACAGAAATGCTGCATGCTGTGCGTTTTTTAAACGGACTGGAATGGAACAGAATATAACGCAGCAGGTGTGAATGATATTATGAAATTTTACTTTTTGTAATATGATCAGGGTTTTACTGTCTGATCATTTTTTTTTAAACACACCTGCATTTAAAAAATGGATACAAACTATGTAGTGAGAACGAGCCCTAAAGATAACATAACTGATGATATATAGCATTTCCCACAGTATGGGCTGCCCAAAAAGTAGTTATTACAGGGTCTGTAATCAAAATTGCAGTACAAATAAAAACAAATCAGAGAAATCAGATAAATCCCTGACAAAACAGAGCAAACAATTAGAAAAAGCATATTCCAGCCATCACAATGCAGCAACAGACATCAACTGTAAGATCTCAACTCACGTATATTGAATATAAACCAAGGTACTTATTTTTAACTGATAAACCAGGAAAAACTGCTTGATTTGAGTATGAGAGGGGTTGACTTTCTCCCATAGGCAGCCCCACATAGATAGTTCCACAGACAGTCCCCTACACAGCCCCATAGAAAGTCCCATACACAGCCCCATAGAAAGTCCCATAACAGCCCCATAGAAAGTCAATACACAGCCACATAAAGTCCATACACAGCCCCATAGAAAGTCCCATACACAGTCCCATGGAAAGTCCAATACACAGCCCCATAGAAAGTCCCATACACAGCCCCATAGAAAGTCCCATACACAGCACCATAGAATGTCCCATACACAGCTCCATAGAAAGTCCCATACACAGCCCCATAGATAGTTCAACAGACAGCCCCATAGAAAGTCCTATACATAGATGTGCCCTTTCCCTTGCAGTCTGGGCTGATCTGAGTGAGCAGGACAACAATTGCCTAACCCACTGAAATCAAGAGTATTCTCTGTGTTACAAGTACAGCTGTTTTCCCAGGGCTTTTGTGTTTTTATCCAGCAGTATCTAGATCAGCACAGACCCGAGTATAAACTGAGGGAGACATTCAGGATGATATTTATACCTGAGTATATATGGTATAACGAAGAAGAAAGCCCTAAGAATCATAAACCAAAATTCTTCACATATGCCAAAAACCAGACACAATGTTAGCTAGGAAACCAAATGAAAAAATAAGATTGAAACATAGCAATGGCGGCTCCGGTCTTCCTGCACTCACCCCTTTGGTCCATCACAGGCAACCACGTTCCAGTCCCGGGGTGTCCCTTCCCCGCACTTAACAATACTGGAAAAGAAAAAACACATACCACTGCACAGCGTGGTTGATTTCCATTGAGGCAAGTAACTCATGCTCCGGATTCATTAAAATTTCCTTTTTATTTTATCCAATTTTTAAAAAGTCACATCCAACAGAGCTTTAGCTGGGGAACAAGCAAACAGGAGTTTTTTTCTCTCAACCAAGAAGAAAAAGATATACTCAACTCACCAATCTCCCACAAAGAAATATCTAATGCAATAAAGAATCTAAGAACAGGAAATGCTCAGGGTCTGGATGCGTCACATGTTCTTCACACAAATTAAACATTCACTGAAAAAATGGTCCCAATATCATATCTCTCTATTTGCTATTGGAAGAATAATTCCATCAAAATGAACATACTTCCAAAAATGTTATATCTATTTAGAGCACTACCCACTGAAATCTTACGTAAAGATCTATAAATTTGTCAAAAAAGCTTATATCAAACCAAGTCAAACCAGGATTTGACTTACCACACTTCAAAGACACCGCAACAGACCAGGAGCAGCTCTCCCAGACTTATACCTATAATTCTTAGCAGCCAGACTAGCACAAACAGTGCAATGGCAAATGCCAACCAAAGAGATAAGATAGGTAGAACTCCAGGAAAAAAACACCCCTCCCTAACACATTATAGACCTTATCCTTTACACTATCAGACAAAAAACAACAATCCAATTATCGAAATACAAAAACATATGGTGGCGAACTAAACAGCAATAACATCAGCAAAGCCCCAACAGTGATCACTCTCATAATCCTGGGTGTCAAACTCAATCACATAAGGGGCCAAAATCAAAAAGACAGGATAAGTGGTGGGCCAAAGATACTTAGCACGTGCAGGATTAGGACTCTGGCAGGGACTGGGTCATCTGCCTATGGCGTGATCACAAGCTAATGTGGGACGCAGACCTCACTCTTCTGGCGAGGTAATGGAATGGCCAACTCCAATGGAAGGCCCTTTGTCACCCTCCTTCCCCAATGCCAGCTTAATAAGCAATCAGCTGTTATAGCGGTGCTAACCATTGTGCAGTCTATAGCAGCATTGTAACCATAGATCTGTTTTTAAACAGCTGGTCACGCCTATCTAGTAAAGGTGCGCCCGATCAGCTGTTTAAAAAGAGCTGATTGCGATATCTATCAGGCAGATCTATAGTTCCACAACTATTGGACACTGCACAAATGCATAGCAGTGTAATAAGTCTTGGATGCTCTACAGTCACCGGGGGCCACAAACAATGTCCAGAAGGGCCAGATTCGGCCCAGGGGCCTTGGGTTGCACGTGTGCCCTAAGGACTTACAAAACTCAGGATGGTCATTATGGCAAGAAAAAGGAATAAGATGGGCATCCCAATTATTTACACAAGAACCATTATGTCATGGGACGAAGTGTACTCCAACAGAACTACTCAAGTCATTTTGGTTAAAATTCAACCAGTAATACACTTCAAAATCTAAAATACATAACAATATTCCAAACCCACTTACACCTCTAGAGAAAATGGCATTTAAAAAACCTAACAGTACCTGGAAAATAACATTATTAAATAATGCACTACAAAAACAAAAACGCTACACCAAACTTCACATACAACTGAAGTGGAAGACATGGACAGTCGGACTTTAACAGAAGATGAATGGAGCAATCTAGCAACAAACCTTAGGAAATCTTCCAACCATGTAATATTACAAGAGAAAAACTTTAAAATCCTACACAATTGGAACAATACCCCCAAAAAACTAAAAAAAATATTCCCTTTAACCTCTCCCTTATGCTTCAGACAATGCCAAGAAGAAGCCGATATCTACCACTGCTGGTGGTCCTGCCTCGGGATAGCCTGACTGTGGAAGGATAACTATGACCTGATTAATCATTACCTTAAAACAGCTCTTTCTCCAGACCCCTGGAGGCCCTGTTTGATAGAAAATAAGACTTCTCAGTGTGGAAGGAAATAATTGATACCACTACATGTGCTCTGTCACTGGCTCCTTGGATCAGCTTCATGGAAATCCTTGGCACTGCCAAAACCCCAATCAATAAACAAGATTGGTGGCTCTACTTTAATGAGCACCCAATATATATAGCCAGAAACACAATACACAAATTCGATGGGGTGTGGGATATTGGCTGCTTCAAAAGATCCCTCTGCCCTATCTTTGGATACCCAGGAAACAACTGGAGGAGGACCGGAGGGGGGGGTGGCAAAGCTGGAACCAACAAGCTTCATCTTTACAAAAATTGTTAAAGATGAAGATACGAGAATGTGACAGCACAGCTAAAAATGAATAGTACTATTCCCCCTCCCCTCTTTTTCTTCGACACACACACCCCAATATTTCCCCTTCCTTCGTTTTAGAACAGTATATAATCAAAGCTTTTATATTTAGCAAATAGTGCAATATATCAAACATAGAATGGTAATAAGACAGCAAACACCATGTGAAAAAAATGTATATAATATGCAAGATAATATAATAGATAAATAATTTAAGTTTCTTATTCGTCTATATTCGACAGACATGAAATAAATACAAAAATAATACAAATGTTGTATTACTATGGAATAGAAAACTACATTTTAACCCACTACTGTGTAGTGTTGAAAAATCATTACCTTACATCCCTGCTCGAAAGGCTGCCCTGCAATGTCTGTGTAGAGTCCCCAAAAAAAAAAAAAGAGCAGGAGCCTGCCTGTGTCCCAAATGGTCTCTGCCTTGTCTATCCGCTGGGAGAAAAAGGACATACGCAATGAAGCCCTTCACCCCCCCCCTCCCGTTTTTCTCACCGTCCTCCTATTTCCAAACCCTAGTGTAGGGCTCCCTCTCCCACCCCCAACAGTGTAGTAGTTTGTAAAAAAACCAAGCTGAATTCTACTTACACAGCCTCTTTCCCCCGCTGTTCTGTACTGCCGGGGGAAAGAGGCAGTGTAAGTAGCATTCGGCTTAGTTTTTTACAAACTACTACAGCAGTTGTACACTACAGAAAATTTTTAAACAGAGGTGGATGCCCTTTAATGAAAAAAAACATCTCCGTTAAATATGACAACATTCAATCAAAATATGTTTAAATAAAAAAAGAATTTATTACCTAAACATTTGACATTTCCAACAGCATAGGCCGAAGCAGCTCTAGGTTTGTTAGTTACCAAAGCTAGCTCCCAAATACTGCCTCTGGAACAGCGGGCAATCTCAACTGCTTCATTGCCTCAGTATCCTGCTTGCTCTGGGTAGAAAACAAGAAAACCATATATTATCATTCTAAAGTTGGGTAGTAGAAATGAATTTAAAATTTAAAATCAATTCACTGGGAAAACAGTAAAAAAAACGCAAAAAAAAAAAAAAAAAGATGAGCATGTTGTATAGCTAGAATTAGCAGCAAAATGACAATAAAAGTATATACATTTCTGGCAGTCTTCATTTATTATAGTGAGTCAAATTATAAAGACAATACTTTTTCTATGAAATAAGGCATATTGTATTGCATGACTTAATTTGTTTTACACAACAACAAGAGATAATCTCAGCTGAGCTTAAAGTAAGTGGTGGTAGGAGTAATCTTATGCTGTAGGTGATTGACCTCAGAAGAAGTTGGTAATAAAATAATATAAAAGTTGAGTATTGTAAAACCTGTTATGGAAGGAAAAAAAATTATAGAAACGCTTTTGATACATATCTTCTCCCATTCTCAAACTATAGGAGGTGATTAGTTTTAAGGTTTTAAATTATTTAGGTTTTAGTTAGGTTTTCACTCACCCTATATCTTCCTCATAACTTTATATAAAGTTTTATATTCTCGGTCATTTATAATTGTAGAATTTAGCACTTTTTTCAGTCCTACGCCTAAAACATGAAGGTGTTATAGGCAAGTTGAAAGCTACGTATATCTAGGGAGACTGTGGCAGATTAAAAGGAAGCTTGTGGAGCTCAAGTGTGTCTTACATAGAGTCAGGTTAATAACCAGCACCCTCGAGAGTGATCAGAAGCTACTCTGCTCTTTATATTTTTCCCTCTGTCCAAAAGGTACAGATCATCTCCACTGAACATGCTCGACACTCCATCTGTGCCTTAGTTTTGGGAAGGGGTTGATACTGTAACTAGTAGTAAGCTGATCAAGAAATGAGGAGATCTAGTGACGGGAGTACTGAGAGCAAAAAGGGATCAAGTCCTCCTGGCAGCACTAAAATATAGAAAAGGATAAAGGCAGTATTTTTTTCACTTTAGGAGTCCCTTTAAAAGTTTCAGAGGATTTGTAATTGTTGTGGGTGGATGTAGAGGCTGCTAAGTGGCAGATGAGATTCAATGATAAATTTAAGATGATGCACTATGGACTTAAAAAATCCTTCTGCTGCTTTATACTAAATGGCTCTGTGTTAAAGGTAAGTACACTACAAAAACAGGTTTTGTAACAAGTGTAATTGAAAGCCACAACTTTAACTTATCAGTTCCTCTTTTTTTTTTTTTAAACTTCTAGGTCCTTCTGAGCTTACCTGTGGTCCTGTAAATTCCTGACATCTTGGATATCCTTTGCAGTCATCTAAGCTAAGCCCCTGAGACTTCCTAGATCTCCTTGCAGTGTGTCCCAAAACGCAAGGTCAGTTAGCTCCACGAGCTAACTGACCTTAAGTTTTGGGACACACTGTGGAAGGAGCTTAGGAAGTCTTGGGGGGGGCGAGCTTAGATGACTGCAAAGGATATCCAAGAGTCAGGAATTTACAGGACCACAGGAAAAAAAAAAGAGGGGCTGATTAGTTAAAGCTGCAGCTTCCAATTACACTTAATTTGTTTTTTAGTTTACCGTATATACTCGAGTATAAGCCGAGGTTTAGGTTTAAAAATCAACCTAAAAACCTGCCTCGGCTTATACTCGAGTCCACAAACACTTACCTTCAATCCAGAAGCAGCCACGAGTCAGGCCGGTAGTTCCCAGTAGTTCTTCACGGTTGCGCGATGATGTCATCGCGCACGCTGGCGGGATGACGTCATACGCAGCCGAGAGACAGTACTGGAACTGCCGGCCTGACTCGCGGCTGTTTCTGGATTGCGGCAGCGGGAGAGAGGAGAAGACTGAAGACCAGGTACGGTAAGTGAGCTGGGGGGGGACTGGGGGGAGGGGGGGGGGACAGTATGCCATGCAGACACCCACATTACCTTTTTCTATAGGTGGTTGGAAACTACAAACTCCCAGCAACCAAGCATGCGGGAGTTGTAGTTTCCAAACATCTACAGTGGAAAGGTATTAGGGTGGGGGACAGCATGCCATACAGTAACCCCCAATACCTTTCTACTATAGGTGGTTGGAAACTACAACTCCCAGCAACCAAGCATGGGGAGTTGTAGTTTCCAAACATTACATCTAAGGGAAAGGTATTAGGGTTACTGTATACCCCTGGCTTATACTCGAGTCAATCATGGTTTTCTAATTTTGGAGGCAAAAATGGTACCTCGGATTATACTCGAGTCGGCTATACTCGAGTATATATGGTACTTATCCTTTAGTAAATCCCTGTTGGAAAAGGATATTGAAGTTTTGGGGGATAACAAACGCGAAGGTAGCAAGCAGTGCCCGGCAGCAACAGCTAGACAGTAAGATATTGTCTTGTATAAAGAGAGGTATGGATTCAAGGGAGAAAAATGTTATTATCTCTTTACAAAGCATTTGTAAGACCTCAATTGGAATATGCAGTGCATCTTCAAAATCAGCCCACACTCAGAGTATTAACCATAGCCCCTCAAAACGTTTTTAGTCCAGAAGAATCACAAAACCTCACAGTGTGACTGTGCACACCCGATATGAAGTGACTAGTTAACTAAAAGACAACTCCACCCTCATAAGGACATTTTTTAGAAAGAATGGTGTCTTTAAAACAACTTAAAACATAACTTTGCAACATAAATGATACAATACCACACAATAAAATTTGTAAAAAACCAAATACTTTTCTATTTACCTTACTTTTCATGGTTATTCTTACTTCTCCTGATTCGACAATGAAAAAGCTATCTGCACACACACCCTTAAAGAAAACATACACACATTTCTTCATTTTTAGCTAGGACAGAATTGATTCATATATATGATTTATAGAAAAAAAATAAACAGACAATGAAAATTTAAACATGCATCAGTATGCTTTAATTATAGGATAAATATACTGTAAAAATGTACTTTTTAAAAATGGAAAGTACCTTGGACAGGGAGGTAGACCAATTATTTGTACTCAAAATTTTGTTTTGTTAAAGGCTACCGCACATAAATTTTTCATTTGTTAGGTTAGTCCTGTATTAACCTTTTCAGTGCCAGCAGAGTATCCCATTTTTCAAACGTTTGTGCCAGAAGAATTTTTAGGGTTCTGCACTCAATCGGTTACTCATTTTACAGTAGGAAACCCCCAGTAAATCAGGAATATTATATATTTCCGATTTTTTTTTCACCACAGCGTGTAGTTTAACAATATATGTTAAACTACACTTTTTTTAAAGGGGGATTATAATAACTGTGTCCTATTATTTGTTATTCTCATAAGTTGTTTATTGCATTTAGATATGGTTTATGACAAGATTACAGATAATTATCAGTATGTTGACAGTTAAAAGTATCTATTTTGAATTTTATGTTTTATGCATAATCATAACATGTAGTAATATCACAGATACACCATTGTAATACTTATGAAAGCAATGACAACCTGTAATAGTGTATCATGTTTACATTGCATAAACGTCACCCACCCACCCCCAATAACTCAGAAAGACCCCCCAAAACTATATATTCTTGGAATCTACACACCTTCAGCTAAATAACACTGTAGTTCGTTCACTCATACCATCAATGGTGTGGGTGCAGTTTTTAGATTTTCTGAAAACATGAACATAAAACAACATCCAAAAAAGTAGAAATCATGCCAGAACCCCAAGTAGTGTAAAAAAAACCAAAATATCAATCTGACAAATGTCCTGAATCAAACGGTACGCTATATGCGTGGTTACACAGGCAGATGTGGAAGCGACTAGCCACGAAGTGAGACATTCACAATGGCTCAAAAACGGCAAAACTCTGATCTGAACAGTCTGCAGTTTTACCCCCCCATAACTCTGAAAGACCCTCATAAACAATTATTGGAATCTATACACCTTCAGCTACATAACACAGTAGTTCGTGTAATTCATACCATTTAAATGGTGTGTGGGCACAGTTCTTCGTAGAAATTCACACTTTTAGCAGATTTTCTGAAAAATTAACAAAAAAACCATGAGAAATCATGCCAAAACCCCAAGTAATGTTAAAAAAAAAATACAAATAACCAAATCACCTGAATCAAATGGTATGCCATATCCATGGTTACATACATAGACATGGAAGCTACTAGCCACGAAGTGAAACAGCATGATGGCTTAAAAACAGCAAAAGTATTCAGCCAACTCTGAATTTGAACAGTCTGCAGTTTTTACCACAAAACACCCCCATAATTTAGGTGATTAATATTTGGTAACTTTTTTTTTTTTTTTTTTACATTCCATGGGGTTTTGGCATAATTTACACAATTGAAAGTTGTTTTCTGTTAATTTTTTCCGAAAATCTGCTAAAAGTGTGAATTTCTATGAAGAAAAGTGTTCACACCATTTATGGTATAAAGGAACAAACTACATCATTACGTATTTCTGAGTTAGGGTGGTGTTTTGTGGTAAAAACTGCAGACTGTTCAAATTCAGAGTTGGCTGAATACTTTTGCTGTTTTTAAGCCATCATGCATTGTTTCACTTCGTGGCTAGTAGCTTCCATGTCTATGTATGTAACCATGGATATGGCATACCATTTGATTCAGGTGATTTGGTTGATTTGTATTTTTTTTTTAACATTACTTGGGGTTTTGGCATGATTTCTCATGGTTTTTTTGTTAATTTTTCAGAAAATCTGCTAAAAGTGTGAATTTCTACGAAGAACTGTGCCCACACCATTTAAATGGTATGAATTACACGAACTACTGTGTTATGTAGCTGAAGGTGTATAGATTCCAATAATTGTTTATGAGGGTCTTTCAGAGTTATGGGGGGGTAAAAACTGCAGACTGTTCAGATCAGAGTTTTGCCGTTTTTGAGCCATTGTGAATTGTCTCACTTCGTGGCTAGTCGCTTCCACATCTGCCTGTGTAACCACGCATATAGCGTACCGTTTGATTCAGGACATTTGTCAGATTGATATTTTGGTTTTTTTTACACTACTTGGGGTTCTGGCATGATTTCTACCTTTTGAGTGTTGTTTTATGTTCATGTTTTCAGAAAATCTAAAAACTGCACCCACACCATTGATGGTATGAGTGAACGAACTACAGTGTTATTTAGCTGAAGGTGTGTAGATTCCAAGAATATATAGTTTATGGGGGGTCTTTCTGAGTTATTGGGGGTGGGTGGGTGACGTTTATGCAATGTAAACATGATACACTATTACAGGTTGTCATTGCTTTCATAAGTATTACAATGGTGTATCTGTGATATTACTACATGTTATGATTATGCATAAAACATAAAATTCAAAATAAGATACTTTTAACTGTCAACATACTGATAATTATCTGTAATCTTGTCATAAACCATATCTAAATGCAATAAACAACTTATGAGAATTACAAATAAATAGAGACACAGTTATTATAATACCCCTTTAAAAAAAGTGTAGTTTAACAGTATATTGTTAAACTACACGCTGTGGTGAAAAAAAAATCGGAAATATATAATATTCCTGATTTACTGGGGGTTTCCTACTGTAAAATGAGTAAACCGATTGAGTGCAGAACCCTAAAAATTCTTCTGGCACAAACGGTTGAAAAATGGGATACTCTGCTGGCACTGAAAAGGTTAATACAGGACTAACCTAACAAATGAAAAATTTATGTGCGGTAGCTCTTTAACAAAACAAAATTTTGAGGTACAAATAATTGGTCCTACCTCCCTGTCCAAGGTACTTTCCATTTTTAAAAAGTACATTTTTACAGTATATTTATCCTATAATTAAAGCATACTGATGCATGTTTAAATTTTCATTGTCTGTATTATTTTTTTCTATAAATCATATATAGAATCAATTCTGTCCTAGCTAAAAATGAAGAAATGTGTGTATGTTTTTCTTTTAAGGGTGATGGTGCAGATAGCTTTTTCATTGTCGAATCAGGAGAAGTAAGAATAACCATGAAAAGTAAGGTAAATAGAAAAGTATTTGGTTTTTTACAAATTTTATTGTGTGGTATTGTATCATTTATGTTGCAAAGTTATGTTTTAAGTTTGTTTTAAAGACACCATTCTTTCTAAAAAATGTCCTTATGAGGGTGGAGTTGTCTTTTAAGTTAACTAGTCACTTCATATCTGGTGTGCACAGTCACACTGTGAGGTTTTTGATTCTTCTGGACTAAAAACGTTTTGAGGGGCTATGGTTAATACTCTGAGTGTGGGCTGATTTTGAAGATGCACTGCATATTCCAATTGAGGTCTTACAAATGCTTTGTAAAGAGGGATAATAACATTTTTCTCCCTTGAATCCATACCTCTCTTTATACAAGACAATATCTTACTGTCTAGCTGTTGCTGCCGGGCACTGCTTGCTACCTTCGCGTTTGTTATCCCCCAAAACTTCAATATCCTTTTCCAACAGGGATTTACTAAAGGATAAGTACCATATATACTCGAGTATAAGCCGACTCGAGTATAATCCGAGGTACCCATTTTTGCCTCCAAAATTAGAAAACCATGATTGGACTCGAGTATAAGCCGAGGGTGTATACAGTAACCCTAATACTTTCCACTGTAGATGTTTGGAAACTACAACTCCCAGCATGCTTGGTTGCTGGGAGTTGTAGTTTCCAACCACCTATAGTAGAAAGGTATTGGGGGTTACTGTATGGCATGCTCCCCACCCTAATACCTTTCCACTGTAGATGTTTGGAAACTAAACTCCCAGCATGCTTGGTTGCTGGGAGTTGTAGTTTCCAACCACCTATAAAAAAGGTAATGTGGGTGTCTGCATGGCATACTGTCCCCCCAGCCCTCCCCCCAGTCCCCCCCCCAGCTACTTACCGTACCTGGTCTTCAGTCTTCCTCTCTCTGCCGGCTGCCGCAATCCAGAAACAGCCGCGAGTCAGGCCGGCAGTTCCCAGTACTGCTTCTGGCTGCGTGATGACGTCATCCCGCCAGCGTGCGCGAGACATCATCGCGCAACCGTGAAGAACTACTGGGAACTACCGGCCTGACTCGTGGCTGCTTCTGGATTGAAGGTAGTAGTGTTTGTGGACTCGAGTATAAGCCGAGGCAAGGTTTTTAGGTTGATTTAAACCTAAAAACCTCGGCTTATACTCGAGTATATACGGTAAACTAAAAAACAAATTAAGTGTAATTGGAAGCTGCAGCTAACTAATCAGCCCCTCTTTTTTTCGTGGTCCTGTAAAGTTCCTGACCTCTTGGATATCCTTTGCAGTCATCTAAGCTCCGCCCCCCCCAAGACTTCCTAGAGCTCCTTCCACAGTGTGTCCCAAAACTTAAGGTCAGTTAGCTCGCGGAGCTAACTGACCTTGCGTTTTGGGACACACTGCAAGGAGATCTAGGAAGTCTCCGGGGCTTAGCTTAGATGACTGCAAAGGATATCCAAGATGTCAGGAATTTTACAGGACCACAGGTAAAGCTCAGAAGGGACCTAGAAGTTTAAAAAAAAAAAAAGAGGAACTGATAAGTTAAAGTTGTAGCTTTCAATTACACTTGTTACAAAAACCTGTTTTTGTAGTGTACTTATCCTTTAACACAGAGCCATTTATAGTATAAGCAGCAGAAGGATTTTTTTAAGTCCATAGTGCATCATCTTAAATTTATCATTGAATCTCATCTGCCACTTAGCAGCCTCTACATCCACCCACAACAATTACAAATCCTCTGAAACTTTTAAAGGGACTCCTAAAGTGAAAAAAATTACTGCCTTTATCCTTTTCTATATTTTTAGTGCTGCCAGGAGGAACTTGATCCCTTTTTGCTCTCAGTACTCCCGTCACTAGATCTCCTCATGTCTTGATCAGCTTACTACTAGTTACAGTATCAACCCCTTCCCAAAACTAAGGCACAGATGGAGTGTCGAGCATGTTCAGTGGAGATGATCTGTACCTTTTTGGACAGAGGGAAAAATATAAAGAGCAGATGTAGCTTCTGATCACTTCTCGAGGGTGCTGGTTATTAACCTGACTCCTATGTAAGGGACAACTTGAGCTCCACAAGCTTCCTTTTAATCTGCCACAGTCTCCTAGATATACGTAGCTTTCAACTTGCCTATAACACCTTCATGTTTTAGGCAGTAGGACTGAAAAAAGTGCTAAATTCTACAATTTATAAATGACCGAGAAATATAAACTTTATATAAAGTTATGAGGAAGATATATGGTGAGTGAAAACCTAACTAAAACCTAAATAATTTAAAACCTTAAAACTAATCACCTCCTATAGTTTGAGAATGGGAGAAGAGTATGTATCAAAAGCGTTTCTATAATTTTTTTTTCCTTCCAAAATAACAAGGTTTTACAATACTCAACTTTTTATATTTATTTTACCAACTTCTTCTGAGGTCAGATCACCCTACAGCATAAGATTAACTCCTACCACCACTTACTTTAAGCTCAGCTGAGATTATCTCTTGTTGTTGTGTAAAACAAATTAAGTCATGCAATACAATATGCCTTATTTCATAGAAAAAGTATTGTCTTATAATTTGACTCACTATAATAAATGAAGACTGCCAGAAATAGTATATACTTTTAATTGTCATTTTGCTGCTAATTCTAGCTATACAACATGCTCATCTTTTTTTTTTTTTTTTTTGCGTTTTTTTTACTGTTTTCCCAGTGAATTGATTTTAAATTTTAAATTCAATTTCTACTACCCAACTTTAGAATGATAATATATGGTTTTCTTGTTTTCTACCAGAGCAAGCAGGATACTGAGGCAAATGAAGCAGTTGAGATTGCCCGCTGTTCCAGAGGGCAGTATTTTGGAGAGCTAGCTTTGGTAACTAACAAACCTAGAGCTGCTTCGGCCTATGCTGTTGGAAATGTCAAATGTTTAGGTAATAAATTCATTTTTTATTTAAACATATTTTGATTGAATGTTGTCATATTTAACGGAGATGTTTTTTTTTCTTTAAAGGGCATGTCCACCTCTGTTTAAGAAATTTTCTGTAGTGTACAACTGCTGTAGTAGTTTGTAAAAAAACTAAGCCGAATGCTACTTACACTGCCTCTTTCCCCCGGCAGTACAGAACAGCGGGGGAAAGAGGCTGTGTAAGTAGAATTCAGCTTGGTTTTTTTACAAACTACTACAGCTGTTGGGGGTGGGAGAGGGAGCCCTACACTAGGGGTTTGGAAATAGGAGGACGGTGAGAAAAACGGGAGGGGGGGGGGGGTGAAGGGCTTCATTGCGTATGTCCTTTTTCTCCCAGCGGATAGACAGGAGGCAGAGACCATTTGGGACACAGGCAGGCTCCTGCTCTTTTTTTTTTTTTTGGGGACTCTACACAGACATTGCAGGGCAGCCATTTCGAGCAGGGATGTAAGGTAATGATTTTTCAACACTACACAGTAGTGGGTTAAAATGCGTTTTCATATTCCAGTAATAACAACATTTGTATTATTTTTGTATTTATTTCATGTCTGTCGAATATAGACGAATAAGAAACTTAAATTATTTATCTATTATATTATCTTGCATATTATATACATTTTTTTCACATGGTGTTGCTGTCTTATTACCATTCTATGTTTGATATATTGCACTATTTGCTAAATAATAAAAGCTTTGATTATATTACTGTTCTAAAACGAAGGAAGGGGAAATATTGGGGTGTGTGTGTCGAAGAAAAAGAGGGGAGGGGGAATAGTACTATTCATTTTTAGCTGTGCTGTCACATTCTCGTATCTTCATCTTTAACAATTTTTGTTAAAGATGAAGCTTGTTGGTTCCAGCTTTGCCACCCCCCACCTCCGGTCCTCCTCCAGTTGTTTCCTGGGTATCCAAAGATAGGGCAGAGGGATCTGTGTGAAGCAGCCAGATATCCCACACCCCATCGAATTTGTGTATTGTGTTTCTGGCTATATATATTGGGTGCTCATTAAAGTAGAGCCACCAAATCTTGTTTATTGATTGGGGTTTTGGCAGT